>CM074745.1:4035074-4635074 GCA_037367245.1 Phrynocephalus guinanensis | reverse complement strand
CTTTTTACTGGCACAGCTGTTTGCTTCAAGGTTTTGAAAAGGAGACATCTGGCCTCCAGGTGTTCCATTTTTTTCCTGCTCAGCCTCCTCCTGCTCCCTTACTATAGCTTCTTCAGTAGCAAGTACACTCAACCACCTCTCGTAATATAACGTTTAAACAAACATGGATAAGACCAGACTAAACAACGTGAAGGAGAACATTATTATTTTCTCCCGTCACTGAGTGTGACTGTCAGAATCCCTAAAACAGTGGCCAGTGTTTTGACATGGCTATCAGTTTATAGGAATCAACATTTAAATCCATGAATCTTCTGGACCTCCAATTCACAAATGTTTTACCGTACCAGTGAAACAGAGTAAAAACTATGCACAAAAATTGAACTGATTGAAACTGTGTCTGTGAAGATTCTCAGTCATCCAGGTGAGTTTATCTGGAAGTTGAGTCATGGCTACTGGACTTCTTTTTGAGAGACAGAAATGTTTCGCTGTTTATCCAAACAGCTTGGACATCTTGAAACTATGCAAAAAAAAAGTTTGAACTATTTAAAAAAAATGAAAATGGAGCCTCTCTTGAAGAAAGAAGAAATCTCAAATTGTCAGTGTCTGAACAAAGCCTCCTATTCAGAAGGAGTGGATCAAGGAGTTCTTTATGAAAATGATCATAACATGGACAGTACAGAACCACATGGGAGAGTGGTTCCACACCACCCAGTGCACCGGAGCAAATACCTAGGAATTCAGTTCCATTACAAACACACCTGGCAACAGCACCCCAAAGTAGCATTTAACCTTGCAAATTTTACTTTCAAGTGCTTCTTCTAGAATTCCCCAACCAGGATGACCACTGTCAGGGCTGGTTAGTGGGCTCCACAAGTTGTAGTTTAAAAAAAAAGAGAGCAAAACACTTTTTGAACCTCTTGGCATCATACACTTGAGAGATGCCAGGAGTGTGCCTACGAAATGGTATATGAATCTGAGAGAAGCTACACTTTGCTAGCATGTGATGACAATGTCCTTTTCACAAGTCATCACCTGGGGGGGGGAATTCTGTTGCCTTTTTGTTTGTTTGTTTCCTGAGCCTTGTGGTACAGTGGTTACATGCCTGTACTGCAGCTAAAACTGCTTGCTGGGGACGGGGGGACGGGCAATGTGTAATTAATACTGTAATTAAACTGTAAAAACCACCCAGAGACTACTTGAAGTGGTATGGGGCAGTATATAACACTTTGCTTTTTGCTTTGCTTTCATTTGTTTATTTGGTTATCTTCTTTCTTCTATTGATCGGACCTGATTTAGTTATGTTTATTCATTTATTGTGTTCATTATATTGTACAGTGGTACCTTGTATAAAGGAATTAATTCATTCCAAATAAAATTATGTTAAGCAAATTTTCCTTTATACAAATTTCCCATAGGAATGCATTGAAAACAGAGTGATCCCATTTTTATGTTGTATGGATTCTCCCCATAGGCGATTATGTTAAGCAAATTCCCCCTATCTCTGGAGTTTTTTATGTTGTACAAATTTTATGTTATACAAGTTGTTTGTTATACAAGGGTCCACTGTATTGTTTATATATATTGTATACTGTTTTGTACTTGGTACTTGTTAATTTTGTAAACCGCCCAAAATTGCCATGTTGCTAGATGGTGCGGTATAAAAACCTAATAAATAAATAAATAAATAAATAAATAAATAAATAAATAAATAAATAAATAAATAAATAAATAATCCATTGTCACTGGCCATACTGGCTGGCTGAGGGTTGGAGATCTACAACATCTGGAGTCCCGCTGATTTCCCCAGAAGAAAGGTCCTCTCCTACCTTAGCAACCAAAACCCTTGCTATATTTTCTTGGGCATAAATCCGTACTGCGTTGGGTGGGACATACTCCTAGGTAAGTGTGCACGGGAGTCTTTACCTCCATTATCTTGTCACAGCTGCCACAGGATAATTTTTGCAAAACTACTGGAAAGCCACGAAAGCTTAATAGGCTGTGATTGTTTCATTTTGAAAGCACTGCTGTGCTTAACAACCCTGAGAGAGAGAGAGAGAGAGAGAGAGAGAGAGAGAGAGAGAGAGAGAGAGAGGCTGTGTCTAGCCACCCATATGCTTGTTCTAGAGAGAACCTTACTCATGCAGTATTATAAATGGTGCATTTAAACAGCGTGGACTTGATTATATATGAGCCATTATCTCGCTGTTTACACAAATTCATTAATAGCTCTTCTTCCAAGCCACCGGTTATTTTTCCTGGAAGGTTTCCCATTAGCATTTCAAGCATTCTGGAGTGTCTGCTCTTTGTGCTTCCGTAGACACCGAGTTGATGGAGGAGTTCCTGAAAAACCCATGCCCTTGACCCGCCAATGGAATATCCTGGATAGATTTGGCCTTGGAATGGTGAACTTTTGGTAGAAATATCAGCTCCCGTAGCTCTGTGCAACGGTCCTCCCTGTTCCGCACATGTCGTTGTTTATCTTCTATAACAGAGTAACGTTGCTTCCTGGAAAGGATTATGATAGGTTAGGCAGTGGCTAACCGTGGTGCGGCTGAGAAGCTCAGCTATGATTCACGACACCCTCCGTTCATATTATGTGTCTTAAGTCACTTGGTGACAGAGCTAAGGGCTTCTTTTATTCCTAGTTCGTCATCTACCTTAGACCTCTTGCAAGGATAAATTAAGATTGTGGCTGCAGTTGCCTGATAGCTCTGTGTACTTAAATCGGAGAGGGCCCCAGGAAACCTCAGTCATGCATCTGGGGCTCTTTAGTCTGGAAAAAAATGCACCTGAGGGGGGATATGATTGTAGTAAATGCAGGACATGAGTAATGTAGATAGAGGGACGCTCTTCTCCCTCTCACGAAATACCAGAACTAAGGGCCATCCACTCAGATTGAGGGCTGGGAGAGTGAGAACAGACAAAAGAAAATATTTCTTGACCCAGCGTGTTCTTAGCTTGTGGAACTCCCTGCCACAGGAGGTGGTGATGGCATCTGGCCTGGATGCCTTCAAAGGGGGATTGGGCAGATTCCTGGAGGAAAAGTCCATCCCAGGTGACAAACCATGATGTAGGTGTGTAATCTCCAGGCTTAAAACTGGGATACTTCAAGGGCCAGATGCAAGGGAGGGGTATCAGGAGACAGATATCTAGTCTCGTGCGCTCCCGGACACATTTGGTAGGGACACTGTGAGATACAGGAATCTGGACTAGATGGGCCTTTGGCCTGATCCAGCAGGGCTCTTCTTATGGTCTTTATGTTCAAACATCTCCTCTCCTCCAGCGCAGCTGCAAGGAGCAATTTGGAACCCTTTACTCCAGATGGTGCCTTGATTGCAGTTTAATTTGTTTATACCCAAGAATCGGTGGTTAACCGTAACCATCACCACTGATAGTAACAATAATATGATGTTAGGTTGGTTCAGCGATGGACAGCAATCCTGAATAGCAATTTAGAGTGATTTAAAGCAGTGTTCTGCTTATATACTGCCCCATACCACTTCAAGTAGTGTCTGGGCGGTTCACAGTTTAATTACAGTATGCAGACTATACATTGACCCCCCCCCCAGCAAGCTGGGTACTCATTTTACCAACCTCGGAAGGATGGAAGGCTGAGTCAACCTTGAGCGCACAGTTTTACCCACAGGACAGGCATTTAACCACTGTGCCACGTGGCACTGGTTAAAGCACTTACAAGGTTTTCCTTCTGGTGGTGGTCTGGAACTATGCACCTTGTCCTACTGACTGTGGGTTATATTGGATGTCAGGTTCCGATAATGATTCAGACATCAGTGTCCCTGACCTCACAGCCAGGTGCTCCAGTCCAGTGAGTGGTAGGAGTTATTTTAAGCTGCTGTGTCACATGTGGACTTAGAAACATTTAACCTGTAACCATGCCATTGAAGAGCGGTGAAGGTGGGAGAACAGACATATAAGGCTTTTAGCTAGAGCTCATTTAGTTTAGTATGATGTCTTAGTACTTTCAGTTTCTTCCAGCTACTCTGACTTTTGTTGAGCATAGTGGCGTAGAGGTTATATTTAAATGCAGCATAGGCATAGTAAGAAATGTTTCTTTATTATTGAAACAATCCAGTTTCATATTTTGCCCATAAGTGTGCTAAGGCTATTTGTGTATTCATTGTACTAGGCTTCTTTTACACCTTTCCAATAATACCAAAAGAGAATTGTGGCTCCAACTGTGTGTAAAACTTGCAGAAAAAAGCACTGTCTTCTCCAGTGACTGTGCCCATTCCAAATGCTCTGAGTAAGAGTTCTGTCATGCTGCCTAGATGCCCTGAGCACATCCGATCTCGCCTGATTTCGGAAGCTAAGCAGGGTCAGCCCTGGTTAGTACTTGGATGGGAGACCACCAGGGAATACCAGGCGCTGTAGGCGTCTGGGGTAGGAACTGACAAAACCATTCCAGTAGAGCTGCCAAGAAAACTCCATGGACACGGGGTCACAAAGAGTCGGTCACGACTCTAACAACGCCACACACACACACACACACACACACACACACACACACACACACACACACACACACACACACACACACACACGAGTTCCATCAGGATTCAAACAAGACTGTGAACCAAAGTCTTGGAGAAAGTGCACATTGATTAAATAAGCACCGTGGCAAAAAACATTGCAGAACAAACCGCTACAGCCACATTTCCTGCACACTTGTCCTGCTTGTGCACACAGCACCGCTATCGGATCATCAGCCAACTTACTTTGTTTCCCTTGGTTCCGTCCCAATGGCAGCCATGTCAAAGTCCTCTGTGAAAATCTCATCCGACTTACTGTCCAATCCACTCTGCGAGCAAGACTCCAAATTTCTGGAGATGGTGATGGCCCTGGATACAGCGATGAAGAGGATGGATTCTTTTAATCAAGAGAAGGTAAATAGGGGAGCAGGGTGGGTGGGGGGTGAGAGAGAGGGCTGCTGGGAATTGAAAATAATCAAATGGGGTTATTCAACCCATTCTCCGCAAGTTTTGAAGCCTGCTTTGTGCTTCTCGCAAAAGTCCTCTTAGATCTCTATGTCTTGTCATCAGAACTTTACTACCGTGTTTCCCCGAAAATAAGACAGTGTCTTATATTAATTTTTGCTCCCAAAGATGTGCTAGGTTTTATTTTCAGGGGATGTCTTATTTTTTTTTCCATGAAGAAGAATACGGTACACTTTTATTGTTATCTTATTATCGGGGAGGCCTTATTTTCAGGGGGATGCCTTATAGTTCAGCGAGAAGCAAAACTGTAAGTAGGTCTTATTTTCAGGGGATGTCTTATTTTCAGGGAAACAGGGAAGTTCCATATCAGAAGATACATAGTACAATGCAAAATCTATCATATTGGATATTGTACGATTTTACTGTCCAACCATGGGACCTAAACTTTGGATTTCTTCTTTAAATAATTGAGAGTACTGTACGTTGACAAGAGAGTAGAATTCTCGACGGTGAGCAATCTGATGATGTTCGGTTGGGATTTTTTCACCATCAAACTCGCAGCCAATTTACTACAACGTCAGTTCCATAGCAGATCACAGCTTTGAGGCTCTGCCTCAAACCTTCCAGCCACCCCACAGAAAGCTGCGAGGAGGGATGCTGGTTGCTGTGTTAGAGCTAGTTCGCCCAGTATGCTTGTCTGGGCCATCAGTAGTATCAATGCAATCACGAGCTTTCTTTAAACACAAAGTCTATGTCAGTGGTTCTCCACCTGTGGGTCCCCAGA
Organism: Phrynocephalus guinanensis; assembly: GCA_037367245.1. Lineage (NCBI taxonomy): Eukaryota > Metazoa > Chordata > Lepidosauria > Squamata > Agamidae > Phrynocephalus > Phrynocephalus guinanensis. Next base: position 4,629,335 of record CM074745.1, on the reverse strand, counting down.
TGTTCCTGGACTGCAACTCCCAGAAGTCTTTATCACTAGCTGAGCTGGCCAGGATTTCTGGGAGTTGCAGTCCAGGAACATCTGTAGACCCACAGGTTGAGAACCACTGGTCTATGTGATCATATATGGTAGATTCATGTAAAAGACCCATAATAGGTAGTCCATCAGTTCAGGAAAAGCTTGCCTGAAGAGAAAGGTCTTTGCCTGTTTCCAGAAAGACAGCAGAGATGGGGCAGTCCTGGCCTCCAGCAGGAGAGAGTGTTGACACAGTAGCCAAGAAAGCCCTTTCATGGGTTCCCATGAGACGTACCTGTGAGGGTGGCGGGATGGACAGAAAGGCCTCTCCTGATGACCTTAGCACCCGAGCCGGTTCATACTGTGAGTTAGAGAGAGAAAGTGCCATTTCACACGACCCCTAAGATCTGCTGGTCCCTTAAATTCGGACCAAAGATCTTAGGGGTTCGTTGCTCTTCCTTCCTCCCCACCAGAGAAAGAGGGGGGAAAATGCAGCTCACCTGGAGGAGCTTCCCGGAGCTCCGTTTCTCTTCCGTTTCTCTTCCGTTTCTCTTCTGCTTGCTTTTTTTCCTCCCACCTCTTCTCTTAAAGGGGCAGGAGGCAAAAAAAAAACACAAGCAGAAGCCAGGAGAGCCCCGCACTGACCAGATTAAATCCGGACCTAGGGATTTTCACCCACCTCAAGCAGGTACAAGAAAGTGCAGCTGGGTCGCGCTTAGGTGGGCGGGGTCGCACTTAATTGTCTGCAAAGTCCGGAGCTGGTGGGAAAACACTTGTAAGGTCCGGACCTTGCAGCCATTTCCTGCGGAGCTTAGGGGTCATGTATAAAGGCCCAAAGTCTCCTTCTTTGGAGGTTTTTAAGCGGAGGCTGGATGGCCATCTGTCAGAAATAGTGTGATGGGGGTTCTTGCATGGCAGGGGATTGGACTGGATGGCCCTTGGTGTCTCTTCCAAGTCTAGGATTCTAAGCAACAACTCGATCAACACCCCTAACCTAACTAGCCTACCATGCTCAGCGCATATTCCCTGTGTGTCCTGTGTGCTTGTCCATTATGTTGTGCCCTCGTCACTGTAGACAAATGCTGTTTCTAACAACCAGCTCAGGGGAGAGAGCTAATGGAAATGGAGTCCAAGCTGACTCACCAAGAAGCAGGAGGGGAATTCCTGAAGTGTGCAAATGTACTCCTTCCCACACCCACTCAAAGACAACAGCAAACATGCAACATCCAAAGGAAGAAATCTCCTTTGCAAATAACCCAATAAAGGTTTGAGATTTTCCACTGGCCACCAGAACGTTGAATGTCGCTTTGAAATAGGAAAGGAGAGAAAGGGAATGGGGAGTTGAAATTAATTGTTCTGGAAATGGGCGCAGCTTGCTGGCATGAGCGCCGAAGAGGGACGTTCCTGTTTACAAGGACAAGGGAGCATTTCGAGAGTTTGTCGCAGGTTTCCCTTGCAAATTCGGATTGGCCCTCCCACCCGGTTTTGTTAATTAGCTTCTCTTCTCTTCCTAACAGGTGAACCAAATCCAAAAGACGGTCATCGAGCCCTTGAAAAAGTAAGTAGCGGTGTTTCTGTATCAGCCACAGCAGGCGCTTTTTGTTCATCCCTTGCAGAAAAAAATGTGATGTAACACGGGGGCGAATGATACATGTGTACCCCTCAAGGAACATTGGTTCAGGCCCACGAAGGCATATGAAAATCTGCAAATCCCAACTCGCGTTTGGGGAAAGAAATACCAATCCTGAATTTTCTAGCCCTCATTGCTAGAGGAAAAACATTGAACATAGAACGTCAAAACATTCTAAAGCGTGCGATGTGATTATAATAAAGAATCCCACACACAAGTAGTTCAGCTTTGAAAACTACTTCGTCAGTTTGTCAAAACCTGTTATTATTTATTGCTCTGGGGGCTTGACTCCCAACTTAAAAAAAAAAACAGTAGGGCTATTTCGAAATGGGGGGGGGATGTGGCTGGATTCGCTAACTGTGCAGATAAGCTGTAGAGCTTGGCTTTGTTGCAGAATGTTGGTAATCTTGGGCTAGATTTTTGGCTGTGAAAAGATGCAGCTCTGCAACACACATGTTTGTTTGTTTGTTTGTTTGTTTGTTTGTTTATGTAGCTTGTGTGCCACCCACTAACCAAAGGTCTCTGGGCAGCTCACAATCAAAATAAACAATTAAAACATCAAAATTACAATAAAATTAGAACCATAAAACATTAAGACAATAAATACATTAAAACACAACACTAAAATTGCCCTCAGGGCCCACAATCATCAGTTTAAAAACTTCTGGAACAGGAAGGTTTTTACCGGGCGCCGAAATGTTCAAGGTTGTGTCGGCTAGGGACCTGATCAGTAGATTTTGCTGTATTGGAGGGTGGACTGAGGGTTGCAGGGCTGGACAGCGCTCTTAAGATGGATTATAAGAATTTTGTCACCTTTATGTTAAAAGTAAGCCCTCCCTTCCTGCGACTGTGGGAATGTCAAGGTGTTCCGTTTAAAAGCCCCATCTTCAACCAGCAGTACATCTAACCCTGTAAGACATACTTTTATCTTGGAACTCTGTGAGCATCTTTCTATATTTTAAGTCTCATTAGCATTTTCTGGAGCTATAAGCAAGCATTACAAACTCCTTAAATGTTTAAGAAGAATTTCCATTACTGCAACCAGATGAGTTCATCTTTGCATTTACTTCTTTATTATAGGGAAGTAATATGAGAGAGAATAAAATGACTTTAATAAGGCAGACAGTGAGGCAAATTGCTCAGTAACAACCTTAGTTTACACCTGACATTTTTGTTGTCTCTAATCTCAAGCAGGAAACTAAAATAACAGCCTCCAGCTGTGGGTATGGTTGTCCAGTGCTTGTATCATAAGCAAAGCTATTGCCGTAGTTGAGTTCCGGAACAACTCTGTATGGGTGCTCTGTGAGGTCCTCTGTCCTTCATTTAAACCAGAAAAGAAAAAGTGATTGGATTGCAACTTTCAACAGCCATATTCAGCATAGGCCAGTTATGAGGGATGATGGAAGATGTAGTCCTAAAATACTGGGAGCTATAACTATACACACAGAAGTTGAGCAGACTGCTCCAGAAGGTGGCCCCTACCACAGTGGCAGCAAAGATGAGCAACCAGCAAAGATGAGGAACCTTCGGCCCTCCAGATGTTTTGGACCGCAACTCCCAGAATTCCGAGCCTAGATTGCCAGTGATAAAGGATGGTGGGAGTTGTGGTCCAAAACATCTGGTGGCCCAAAGGTTCCCCAACCCCGACTTGCTTAAAAGGCATAAACAAATTACCATAACTTAAGAAATCTAGGTGTGCAATGAGATATCTAACAGATCATGTCTGCGAAGATTTCTTAGCTTATGGCAATTTGCCTCTGAAAATTACACCTGTTGCCTAACTGTGCCACAAGATTTTGGCCATTAGATACCAAGGGCAGAAATGTGTGTCATTCATATTTGTTTTTAGTACTGAAGGAGATGTTTGTGACATGTAGGCTAAAATATGAGATGGCAAGTCCAAGTGAGGACAAATAAAAGTGCTTGTTGAAGCTCTCAGCTTTCTGGTTGCCACTTCCAGATAGAATATGCTGACTTCATGCAGTACGCTGATCCAGTAAGGATTGGTCTAGATCAGTGGTTCTCAACCTGTGGGTCCCCAGATGTTCCTGGACTGCAACTCCCAGAAACCCCTTCCAGCCCAGCACAGTGAGTGGTGGAGACTTCTGGGAGTTGCAGTCCAGGAACATCTTGGGTTCCTGGTTGAGAACCACTGGTCTAGATGGCTTCCACCTAGTTAAAATGTCGTGCCAGGAGGAAATTAGGACCGGTGATACCTTTGAAAGGAGAGTTCTGTGCTTCATTTCACCTTTTATACTGATTGAGAAATTTAAATATTCCTTATGTATAAATGCTGGAGCTCATTTTTGGTCAGGGGGAAAAGGCACTTAATGCCTATTGTGAAAGGGGCATTTCTCTTCCAGCCATTTTTAAAAAAAAACAAATTCATCATAGACATCTCTCCCACACACACACACACACACACACACAAGAACATCTGTACCATGTCCCCAGGGAGAGAGGAACCATGTGGCTCTGTGTAAATGAGCGGTCCGATCAAACATTGTAATGTTTTGGGGAATGCAAGGTTAGAATGACTCATGGCAAAGATGTGTTGGTGTAAACGTTTAGATTAATTGTGTTGTTCGGGGGATTGTCCCTTTTGGGTGTGGGTGGGTGTGTCAGACTGCCAAAAACGGAGGAGAATTTTGTCTCTGGGAAGAAGTGTTCTACTCTCAAAGAAGGGTTGGGCCCACCCTATACTTGGGACGTTTACAGGGAAACCCAGCCGTTAGGGAGAGGTGCGTTGAACCTTTGTACCGCCTCTTCAATTTCCCCCTCCTTCTAGCACCCAAAGTGAGGTCAAGTGAAAAGGGGGTAAGAGCCTGGGAGAGGATCTTCAGAAATTAATCAGGATATGAGGAGGTGCTACACATTCACACAACCTGCCTATTAAATCCTCCCTACAAGTGGGAGTGCTTGGGAACATACAGTAACTTGAATTAATAATACCTGTTATCTGCCTAAGAGGGGACCATCCTCATTTTACTGAACATCATAAGAACATAAGAAGAGTCTAATGCATAACTAATGAAGTAGCTAATGCATATATTAGAATCACCGCTTCCGTGTTTGATTACCCCCCTTGCTGTACCTCATTTTCTCTTGTTGTGTTGTTTTATTTTATTTTAATGCCAATAAAGGTTGATTTGATTTGATTTGATTTAAGAAGAGTCATGCTGGATCAGGCAAAGGCCCATCTAGTCCAGCTTCCTGTATCGCACAGTGGCCCCACCAGATGCCTCTGGGAGCACACGAGACTAGATCTCTGTCTCCTGATACCACTCCCCTGCATCTGGCCCTTGGCGTACCCTGGTTTTAAGCCTGGAGATTGCACATCTCCATCATGGTCTGAAACCTGTGATGGACTTTTCCTCCAGGAATCTGTCCAATCCCCTTTTGAAGTCATCCAGGCCAGATGCCATCACCACCTCCTGTGGCAGGGGGTTCCACAGACTAACAACACGCTGGGTAAAAAAATATTTTCTTTTGTCCTCTCTCACTCTCCCAGCCCTCAATTTGTGTGGATGTCCCCTAGAACAACCAGCTAGGCGCAGGCCTGTCCAAAGTCCTGGCCCGGGGGCCAAATCCAGCCCGTCAGGCCATTCTGAGTGGCCCGCGGCTGGCTGGCCTGCCCCTCCCTCCCCCTCCTTCGCTTATGGGTCAGTGGATGAGGCTTGCAGTGGAATGGCAGGGTCAGGGAGCAACCGGCCCCTGACACATTCTCAGCCATCAAATCTGGTCCTCCTTACAAAAAGTTTGGGCACCCCTGAGCTAGGGGAACTAGATTGCATGGTCTCGTTGTATTCCCAATGAGACTGCGAATCTGCACTGGATCCTTTGCTGATCTGAGATGGCTCATTGCAAACAAGGTGGTCTCAGACCTGCTGTTTAGCCTGTAGAGTGTAGACCCTTCTGGAAGCTTTAAAACAGACGCGCTTACGGCAAGCCCTTTAAAGGTTGGGCGGGTTTCTTTGTACCATGCTCCTTGACCTGGCAGGCTCCGTTTCTCATATTCCCCAATTTCCTTGTCCTTGGATTGCCCCCCCTCCCATTTCAACCCCCTCCTCTTTCCTTAGGTCCTCTCTGTCTCTGCAGTTTTGCAAGCTGAGTGCAGCTGCTGCTTGTATTTTAAACATGTGTGTGTGTGTGTGTGTGTGTGTGTGTGTTGGGTTTTTTTTTTTCTGTTTCACACTTGATTTGGCTGCACTTTAGGGTGAACCTGCACCGTTCCTCTTCCCCCGCTACATTTGTGTATGTGAAGCAGGGAGCCAGGGGATGGGGAAAAGGGGAGAGAAGATATGTATATGGATTCCAGTACATTTTTGAAAGAGCGGTGGGATCCGTTTGTGTATTAATAAGAAGCACCATTGGCATTCGAGCGTGTGCCCTCCCTTCGTCTTGATCTAGGAGTTCTCTGGATTAATGAAAACGGCCTCGGGATCCGTTCAGTTGTTTCCTATTAAGGGATCGCTTTCCCAGCGGAGATCACCCTCTTTTGCCTCTCCCAGACTTGCCTTGACCTAGAAATGGGCTTTGATTCTAACAGCTGCACTTCATTATGCTCCCTTCCGCGGTGGTCCTGACAAGATATTAGCTAAAAAACAAACACCATAAGATAAATCCAGTCCAGCAAATTATCCTTAACAGCACTAGACTGTAATCAAAGTCACACACGCAGGATACAGCTCCCTGTTCTCTAGTGTGGCAGAATTAAGCTCCAGGAAGTGCTTGGCCGTTCTAGCAAGTTGGAAGCCGTCCTCTTCAAAAAGCGCAGCTGGCTCAAGGGGATGGGTATCAGGATCGTTATCTTCCCTGCGTTGCTAAGATTAGAAGTCATTTCATTTTCTTCTCCCCCTCTTTCAATTAAGAGTCCTCCGTGGGGGCCTTTGCTCGGGGTTAATTTCAGTTCACTTCTGTTTTAAGTGGGAATGTTGTGTTCTCAATGTACGGGTTGGGCTGAGACGGTTGGGAACGTCCACCCAGATCCAGTTCAGCGAAAAGCCAGCCTCAGGCTACTTGACGCTGCAGACTTCAGTTCCTCCCTGATCCTCTGCCGGGACTGGTCAGGTGCACTTCCTGTTCCCATGGCGGGCGACCGTGTTCTGTGCTTTGATCCGGATGGTGGCATGCTTTGTGTGGACGAGCCAATGGGAAGAAACTGTCAAAGGCACTTGCATGCATGCAGCTGGCAATAATTCACATACTCCTTTTTGTCTCCAGAGTTTTGATTCCGATCTCACTGTGTCAAGTGAGAAAGTCAGCTAGTGGCATTTAGCACCATACTGCCCTTTCTCTCAGTATACACCACCTGAGATCCGTGCATAAGAACATAAGAAGAGCCATCATGCTGGATTGGGCCAAAGGCCCATCTAGTCCAGCTTCCTGTATCTCACAGTGGCTCCACCAAATACTTTTGGGAGAGCACAAGACTAGATCTCTGTCTCCTGATCCCACTCCCCTGCATCTGGCCCTTGAAGTACCCTGGTTTTAAGCCTGGAGATGACACCTCTCCATCATGGTTTGTCACCTGGGATGGACTTCTCCTCCAGGAATCTGTCCAATCCGTTTTTGAAGGCCTCCAGGCCATCACCACCTCCTGTGGCAGGGAGTTCCACAGACTACCAACATGCTAGGTAAAAAAATATTTTCTTTTGTCTGTTCTTACTCTCCCAGCCCTCAATTTGAGTGGGTCCCCTAGTTTTGGTATTTTGTGAGAGGGAGAAGAGCTTCCCTCTATCCACTTGACTCATGCCCTGCATTATTTTGTACGTCTCAGTCATATCCCCCCTCAGGTGCCTTTTTTCCAGACTAAAGAGCCCCAAATGTTTTAGCTTTTCCTCATACGGGAGGTGCCCATATGGGGAAAGGCTAAAACATTTGGGGCTCTTTAGTTCCTATGCGCATCCGTACTTCCTATGCACATCCTAAGCTTTCAGTGATCCAGATTCGGCAGTTAGCAAAAATTCCCATGGCTTGGCAGATACCTTCTGACATCACTTGTCTTTTCTCGAGGTGAAAATGGCTGTGGTTGCCCACACATATGATAGCTGGTGTGGTTCATGGGCCTAGTGATGCATCAGGACCTACGAAGCCTGCCTTCAAATCCCCCCTCGGCCATGAAAACTGTTGGTGAGCCAGGCAGCAGTAAAGCCTCTCGTTAAATATCACACCTATCTTAAAAGCTAGGTGGGTCACCATAAGTCGGTAGTAACAGGAGGCTACATCACACATGCAAACAGTCCGAATCCTGGTGCCTGTTAATGAACGGATGCTACCAGCCCTGGGTCCTCTTGTTTTCCAGGCTAATCAACCCAAGACATGCTCAGAGGAACTCACACGACACCACCGTGTGTCTTCTTGGCTCCTTGGAGAGACGGTCCCCAAACACACTGAATTGCTTCTAGGTTTCTGCTTCCCTGAGCCACCTGGTAGAGAAAGCAGAATCGAGAGCACTCACTTCCAGGTCAGGGTTTTTTGCCATGATCCTCTCACAAATATATATAGAGAGGAAGGGGCCAAGACCGCGGAATGCTTGACACAGTTGGCAGTTTTCCCTTGCTGACATGAAGCTGCGTTGGCTGGTGTGGGCAGGATTTACACCAGGCCCAAGGCTGGAGTCACAGTCCCGGCTGAGTGGTCACGGGGTGAGTCAGAAACACACGGCTTAAAGGATGATACAGTCGAACCCCCGTATCCACTGATTCATTATCCACTGATCCAGTTATCCACGGTTGGCAGAGGAAAAAAATTAAATAATTCCGCTGCCGCAAAGCAAGCTGTAAATCAAGCTGTTGTCACAAACAGCAGCTGTATAGAAAGTATTGTCACAAATAGCGTCTGTAAAGCAAGTGACTGTCACAAACAGCGGCCATAAAGCAAGCTACTGTCTCAAAACAGCAGTCATAAAGCAAGCTACTGTCAGGAAACAGCAGTTTGGGGGTGAGTGGGCAGGCGTTCTCTCTTGTCCACGGTTTTCCTTATCCACGGGAAGGCCTGGAACCAATCCCCAGCGGATACTGGGGTCCTACTGTACTCAATCACAGGGGTTTGCCTATGAGAGGACCACCGGCTGCAGGAGCAGGGAGGGACTGCCAATCCAGGGCACGGCGCCATGACAGACCCGTAGGAGAAGGCCTGCAAACAAGAAGCAGTGGAGCGGAATATAGGCAGAGTGTGAACGTGCTCTGGTGATGTGGCTTTTTCTCTGAATTCTCCTGCCCGGTGTAGTTCTGTAGCTTTTGTGAAAGCTGAAACTTGCCCCATAACTAGGACACACCGCCTCAGTGCAAGATTGGAGTATCTTGCCAGGGCTCTGCAAAAGCTGGAAACCAGGGGTGCCTACTTTCCTAGTTCAGAGGCTCACCGCCTGTGTGCCCGCTTCTTAAAACTGATCCTTTCCCAAGCCGGCTAATTCCACTAGCTTATTTCACCGTTAGCCTTGACTGAGGATTACAGGTTGTTCTTGCCCATAGGTAGCGTGCACATATGTGGTGTTTCCCTCCCTTTCGGGAACCTCTATAAAACTCATCAGTTAATTGCACCGTCTCCGACTCTGACAGTGAAAGCAGATAACCCAAGCCTTAATGGCTCAGGATTTTTGGCGGGGGTGGTGGGTGGTGGGGGGAGAGCGCTGGGGACCGGAAACACCAAAAGCCGCTTTCCTATCCTAATGAGGGATTTCATACACAGAGCTGGCCACATGGCATCACTCCCCCCCCTCTCTCTCCCCCCCCCATCCACACTCCAAGCCGCCCACCCTAGTTAACTCCCGCTTCCTCGCCCTCCCTCCTCTGTGGGGCTCTTAGCTTTCATCCCCGGTTCCCAATTGGTCTGAATGGCCCTGTTATTTTTTTTTCTGTTGCTTTTTTGCTGGAGCTGGAAATGATGGCTTTAATTTCCCCTTCCTGGTGGGTGGACGGGCCTGCGACGGACGGACGTGTGGGCACGGATTGTGGAATGGCTGGCATTCCTGGATGGAGCCCAACTGCTTTGGTCGAGCTGCGCACCAGCTTGTCTCTCGCACCCTTTCCTTCCTCTCGCGTTCCTCTCCTTTCCAGACAGAATTACTGTACTGTATATACTCGAGCATAAGCCTAGTTTTTCCAGCCCTAATTTTGGGCTGAAAAAAGGGGTCCTCGGCTTATATGCGGGTCAATACTTTTAGCCACTGAAGCAAGTTTGAGTCAGTGGCTAAAAGTCATTTTAAACATTGTGCGCCACTTCTCCTGCCCCCCCCCATGTTTAAAATGACTTTTTAAAAGGTCATTTTAAAACAATGTTTAAAATGACTTTTAGCCACCAACTCAAGCACTTGCCTCGGTGGCTAAAAGTCATTTTAAACATCACACACACACCCCCAGCTCGCAAAGGAGGAGTTGCCAGGCCCTGCTGCATTTCCCACCCTAGTCTTATACTTGAGTCAATAAATTTTCCCAGTTTTGGGGGTTTAAATTAGGGCCCCCGGCTTATACTCGGGTCGACTTATACTCGAGTATATACAGTACTGGTTTTCTCGTTTCTTGATTTCTGCCCTTGCCTTCCCCTTTCCGAAATTTTGTCTCTTTCCCCCCTTCTTCCTCTCCTCCCTTGTCCGGATTTGATTCCTTCCCGTTGCCTTTTGAGGTGGCACAAGTCAGTGAGTCCCTACTTTACTTCATCATCATCATCATCATCATATAAATTTTATTGTGTGGCTCACAGGGCCATTGCAAAATGCATCAAGTAAAAACAGTACAATAAAAAGATCAATAAAATAACAATACAAATAGATAAAAGAGAGGCCTGAGGGTACAGAAACCTAGATATCAAATTGACTATTAGAAGTACAGTGGTACCTTGTATAAAGGAATTAATTTGTTCCAAATGAAATTATGTTAAACAAATTTTCTTTTATACACATTCCCATAGGAATGCATTGAAAATGGAGTAATCCCATGTTTATGTTGTACGGTTTCTTCCCATAGGCGATTATGATAAGCATATTTCCCCTATCTGCAGAATTTTTTATGTTGTACAGATTTGATGTTATACAAGCTGCTTGATATACAAGGGTCCACTGTAGTTAAAGCAACTTTCATTTTTATAAGTAAGGAACAGAACCTTGCATTCGAAACGTGACAAATTTATCTCTATCACGGAGTCGGATTTGGAGCTCTTCCTGGTCAGATCTACCAGGATATTTTTCTAAAATGAATTTCAAAAGTCTTTCACGATGGATTGCAAATAGTGGGCAATAAAGCCTGGCATGTACCAAGTTCTCGACAGATTTTTTTTTATCACAGGAGCAGACTCTCTTATGGTATGGAGATTGTGTATAACGGCCCTTTAGGTTGGCAGGTGGTAGCATATCAAGACGAGCCCGAATAAAGGCTTTTCTATGTTCAAAGTTCATTAAATCAGGAAAATAAGATAGACGATTTAGAGGCTTAGGTGTAATGTTCTTATAAAAAGGTGGTTTTTAGAGTGCCAAGCGAATCTATATGTTTGGACACAGAGGTCAGATAATCTTTGCTTTACTTCAATACTCTCCTTAGCACACATGAGGCTGCAGGTTCTAAGTAGGCTAGATGATACCTTTATTGGTCACGACTAAAACAAAAAATGTAAGCTAAGCTTTCGATAGCGACTTTATCAAAGCAATGCAATCTTGATAGAGGATGTTGTCTATCAGGCGCTGAGGATCTTTTTGGTGAGATGGAATACACCAGATGATGGTATCGGGAGGTAGAGCTGGTGTTAAGACTGCTTCAAAGTCCCGGATACGGTTTAACACCGAGCATATCAAACTAAGTCGCGGTGAGTATTGGGGTAGTCCTTGACCCACCAGTGTACTGGCCTTAGGGTTCGGGTTTGGGCTACCCTTCTTCCCACCCTCAATTTGGCTCTATCGAAACTACAAGCCCCTACTTGCCTGAGGGAATGGGGGGGGAGGTGATACAAAAAGCATGTGCTCCATGCACTGTCCATTTTATTGCCCCTCAGGTGTAAAAAAATAAAAAAAAATAAAATAAAATAAAATAAAATAAAACTTTTTTTTCGGTGGCGCAGGTGTGACTTTTTTTGCAAGTGTGTAAAAATTGGGATGTTTCTGTGGGGGGGACTTCTGTAGTCCTTATTCAAAAAGGAAGCAGTGCTGATAGCAGGTACGGACTATTGGCATCTATTTGACCAATTTGAAAGCGAAAGCTAGCAGTTTTCCAAAAGAGCTGGAAGGATTTATTCCTTCTCTATGAAGTTGATGGCGGGGATGAAGACTGCTGTCCATTTCTGCTTCGGAACTGTGATGTCCCCATGAAGAAAGGTGGTCAACTTGCAGTTCATTTTTCTGCACTGGTCAGAAAGGATTACATTTTGTTTTAAGAAGAAACCAAGCAATGTATGAGAGAATGGCCCTATGAGCATTGCTTCACGAGCCAACTCCAAACGAAGACCGGCAGATTCTGTTGATATCTTTGACCAGGCGTTAACTGGCGAGAAGCCTCGTGAACTTGAGTGGGGGTGGTTTGGCATTCCCCAAAATGTCACAATGGGAAACAGCATCTGGCATACGAGGTCCCTCGCCTTTCTCGGCAGTAGAAAAGCACCGGGTGCGTCTCATATGACAGCCGCGTCTCAAACCTGCTGCAGGAGACTCGGAAGACTCGGTGACAAAACGTCTCTGAGGCAGGCGGAGTATTGTCACAGAAGTCTCGGAGTAAAGTGGCGAGGCCGCTTGGAGCACGCCAAGATAATGATGGTACTTAACATTAACTCAGCCCCTTGTGTTTTGAAAATGTCAGGAGATGGTTAGGCAGGCAGGCGAGATTCCCCACTTGCGCTTTAACTGTTTTTATCCCTGTTTTTTTTTTTTAAAGTAGAAAATGCATTGCCAAGTGTCATTAGCAAGGCTTGCTACCTGCCATCGCTTCTATGGCTGGGGTGGCAAACCCTTTCTCAACTGCTTGCTCTCTTTATTTATTTACAGTATTTATTATTTATTCGATTTATTGTTTTTATTATTTTTATTTTTTGCCATGCTGGACCAGGCCAAAGGCCCATCCAGTCCAGCTTCCTGGATCTCACAGTGGCCCCACCAGATGCGTCTGGGAGTCCACGAGACTAGATATCTGTCTCCTTGATACCACTCCCCTGTATCTGGCCCTTGAATTACCCCAGTTTTAAGCCTGGAGATTACACATCTCCATCATGGTTTAACTTATTTACAAAAATATGATTGTTTTTTAAAAAGGTACCCCTGTTTTTAGTACAGTAGGACCCCCGGTATCCGCTGGGGATTGGTTCCAGGCCTTCCCGTTGATAATGAAAACTGTGGCTAAGAGAGAACGCAAAAATCCCCAAAATTCCTGTTTTATGACTTTAGCTTGCTTTACAGCTGCTGTTTGTGACAGAATTATTTATTTAATTTTTTTCCTCTGCAGCCATGGATAAGTGAATCAGTGGTTAATGAATCAGTGGATATGGGGGTCCTACTATTTATTAGAGAAAATTTGTAGAAACATTGTAGGTGTCAAGTCTCTCTCTGTAGGAGAGTTGTTGTTCCACTCCTCTTGTACAGAAAAATGCCCTTTCTAAAATGGTCCTGCCGCAACAATGATCTAAAAGCAAAGTATGCATGGTTCTTTTGCCTTAAATCTACGGCTTTCGTTATCTGCAAACTTAACGGAGTGAAGTGCGTTACCTGGAGGTGTCTCTTGTGTCCAGGACTTGGCTCTGCATATATCCCTCTCCTCCGCGGTGAGACCAGTGGGCAGTTGGGAGGAGGAGCCCTTCTCTGTTGTGACTTGTGCTTGTAGAGCCTTGGCAGTTGTGGGTTTGTGGCAGTCGTTGTGTCACAGACAAAACAGGGGAGAAAGAGAGCTTCCATTTCTAAGTAACAGACTTGTCAGGCAGGTTGACTAGTTAATGAACACCACAACGGTGGGAAGCTGGGTGCTGCTTTTATCTTTCCGGGCCACTGTCTCTCAATTCACATCCTTTAATGATGGGAAGCTGAAAGGAGGCTGCAGACATGTAGAGAAATGGCAATATTATTTATAATTCAGAGTATCTTTTAAAAGTCTAATATTTCCCTCATCCAGGGTTAAAATGGCACACCAGGCAGACATTCTTCCTCAATTCTAGCAGGTGGGAAACTGTAATTCTGTATTTTCTTTTTAGTTATCACCATGTAGCTATTTGGTTACCCATAACTTTTGTTTCCACTTTCCACTGTCCTTGAGGAGAACTTCCAAAGAGGTGACACACAATGAGTCCAGCTTTCATTCAGCTCAGGAATTATGATGAAGTCAAAATGTTAGGCCTTCTCTGAAGCTGATCAGCAAACGTTCTAGGTGTAGGCTGGATAGAACAACTGTCAGGTGGGTCAGCAGCTGCTCCCAGAACCACACTCTGAAAGTGCTTATCAATGGTTTCTTCTCAAACTGTGAGAAAGTAACAAGTCGGGTACCCCAAGGCTCAGTCCTAGGTCCACTGCTCTCCAACGCTATTATTAATGACTTGGACCTGGGAGTGCTTACCAAATATACGGACGACACAACATTGGGTCGAATAGCTCCTATCATGGAAGACAGGAACAGAATCCAAAAAGATCTTAAAGGGCTGGAACACTGCGCTCAAAACGACAGAATGAAACTTAACCAGGATAAGTGCAAAGTTCGATACTTTAACAGAATCGTCTATGGGGCGAATCCGTAGAACATAAAAATGGTCGCGATTAGGGATTACTCTGTTTTCAGTGCATTCCTTTGGGAAATTTTAATAAAGGAAAATTTGCTTAACATAATTTCATTTGGAATAAATTAATTCCTTTATACAAGGCATCACTTGTATGTCTTTGTGTATATCTATAGACGCACGTGCCTGTAAGTATATGCAGATATATCCATTCACATACACACCAACCCATTCTCTCTTACACTCAGTAAAATTCAACTTTTTAATTCCCAGTCTTGGAGAAGCCTCCTACTCAAAATTGCCCAAGCAAAATATGCAATTAGGACGCTGCGTGTATAAAAGAATACAGGCAAAAGGCTATTAATTCCCCAATTTGCATAAAACATCCTATGTGGCGTAGTACTGACATACTGAACTCTGAACTTGAAAGTTCCAGTTCTGGACTCACCACTGACTCAAACTTCAGTTGGTGACCATAAGGAGGATGCATTCTCTTGCTCTCTGCTTTGATTATGAAATGATGGACCAATCTGTGGGGCTGCTGTCGCTGAGCAGTTGTACAGAAAGCACTTTGAACTTCCCCATAAAATGATGCCGGCGATGTTGACTGCAGCCTCAGAATCTAGCTTTTCTAGTAAAACGAAATCACTTTCACCTCCTCACCCCTGATTTATAGAGAGGAGAACCCTGGAGGGAGCACACGGTTTTAAAATTCTCAATTCAGCTCATCTGTAAAAGGAAGCAAATATTCGTGAAAGCAATTTCTGAACCACGCTTTTAACAACGCCCCTGGCAGATTGTAGCTCCTCGTCTCATTGAGAGAAACCGCAAACGCCTGCGGTACAAGTGTGTGTATAAAACAAGTTTAAGCATCAGTAGCACTTGGAGGAAATCGTGGAGAGGTCCATTGTGCAAACACAGAATTTGGAATTATCAAAAATATATAATGAGCTGAAGGAGCTAAGACGAATTGGTTTATGCTAGTGGAACATAATGTCAGATGGCTGTGTAATTTTCCATAGGGAGAGGGCCCAAGGCATATTAGATTTGTTTTTGCTGATGCCTTTCTTCTAAAATCAACAAGGAGGCTAGAGGTACTGACAAAGAAAGAAAAGGCAAAACATTGTCTCACTTGAAGGCTAGCAGTTTTATTTCAGTATGAGCGTTTGTGGATCAAAATCCACTTCCATCTCAGACACTGTGTGGGTTATGCTATATCGGACAAAGCAGAATTTGATCCAGAAAAGTTTGCAATAAAATGAAATTGTTAGTCTTTAAGATGCTACAGTTTTGCCTTCTCTCTTTCTCTTTTCTTTTGCAAACAATTGTTATTATATCCTAAGCATTCATGGCCTTGCTCCATTTCACCAGATGCATCATGCATGGGACCCAAAATATAGAACTTAGGCTAACAAAGACCGAACATTGAGTGCATTTATACCCTATCCTTGAGCTCAGATCCCTCCCACAATAGTTTAACAAGAGAGAGGTAGATAAATGGCTTAAATTTGAAAAGACTTTGTACAGAAGAGTGG
Source organism: Phrynocephalus guinanensis (assembly GCA_037367245.1). Taxonomy (NCBI): domain Eukaryota; kingdom Metazoa; phylum Chordata; class Lepidosauria; order Squamata; family Agamidae; genus Phrynocephalus; species Phrynocephalus guinanensis. Next base: position 4,613,480 of record CM074745.1, on the reverse strand, counting down.
CAGGAACCAGCTTCTCCCCACTTCCACCCCAATAATGACCATCTCTCTGTAATATCACCATAGGGTAAAGAATAATGTAAAGGCCAAAACATATGGCTGTTGCACAACCTGATACAGAGTTAGCTGGCATGAGAGAAAGAGACTGCTTAGTAATCGCTCTTCTTCTCAGTCCATGGGGTTGTTTTCAATTAAGGGGAGGATCCATCTTTCATTTCATCTTGTATTAATTGCTTTTAAGGCAGTTTTACAGCCAGCCTACATTGCAAAAATGGAACAAGTCAGTGGTTGTGGTGCAGTGGTTAAATGCCTTTACTGCAGGTAAAAGCTGTGCTCACAACCTGGGGTTCAGTCCCAGGTAGCAGGCTCATGGTTGACTCAGCCTTCCATCCTTCTGAGCTCAGTAAAATAAGTACCCAGCTTGCTTGGAGGGCAACGTGTAGCCTGCATTACTGTAATTAAACTGTAAACCGCCCAGAGACTACTTGAAGTGGTATGGGGTGGTATATAAGCAGAACACATTTTTGGTAGAAGCCAAATGACACATTTCTGTCCTGGCACCTTTGAATGGTTCTCTTTTCATGTTCAGAAGCAACATGTGTCTCAATACTGTTGACCGCCAAGAGCCATGGCTGGATCTTGTCACCCTTATGTTCTGCTTGTGGACTTCCCATTGGCCTCTGGTTGGCTGCTATGAGCAGAAGCATGGTAGAGAAGGTAGGCCTGGATGAGGAGAAATACAGCTCTTGGGTTCCTTGGAACCTCTGGGTTGGCTCTACCAACCTAGTACGGATGTAGAAGATCTAGTTTTCTAGGTGGGCTTGGTAATGGTCCCTGCTGTTGGTTGGAACCATGATTTGCCCACTCTGTGCTACTTCTGAGAACCCCGTTTGAGGTTCAGTCATTGCTAATCAAAGTGGTGAGTTGTCTTTATAAACCCCAGTTCTGATTGTGTGTGTCTTTTTTGCCGTCAAGTTGGGGCCAACTTATAGCAACTCTAATAGGACCTTCAAGGTTAGTGAGATATTTAAGGAGAGGTTTTACTGGTTTCACTCCCATGTTGAGTTTTCATGGTCAAGCAGGGTTTTGAACTCAGGCTTCCTAAGTCTTGGTCCACCACTCTATCTGCCAAACCACATAGGGAATCTCACAGCTCTGATTTGGGTTGTTTTTATACATGCTGTGGTGGCTGTATGCCTTCAAAGTGCAGCTTGTGGTGGCACACACATCAAAATGCTCCTCTATACAGATAAATTTGTGAGCAGGTAGAAAACCAGCATGTCAGGGAGCAAGGTGGATGAGACCCTTTACAACAGCACACAAGTGTTATGTGTGCATAAATTGTACAACAAAGGCTGTGGTTTGAAATACTGCACCCTGGCAGTGAGTTTGTCATCTTAGATGGACTCAACATTATAATGGGTTTTTTTTCCTTTGCACATCATTAAACACAAAGCAAAAGAGGTCTATATGTATATCCAGCAGGACACCTATTTTTCATCTGTATAGATCCACAGCACTGTATAAATGTACAGCAACTGTGACACAGCTTGGATTTTATCGTTAGTCCTTGAAATCTTTAAGTCCTGCTCAATAACGTGGAAAGCTAAGTATAGAAGCAAATGTCAATAGCTCTTGTGTTTCAAATAATACCGCAGTACCTTTCCTGCTGTTATGTCTTTCGTACCTGCTATTACAGGTGAGTAGGTTTTATAGACGGGGTTTTATGGCACAGCAGTATCTGAAATATCTAAGAGCACAACATGGAGTATTGGCACAAAGATTGGGGAGGAGAAAGAGAGAGAGGGCAGCAGCTGGTGCAGCTTTTCCATATACTTAGATCTTGGTATTTTACCGAAGCACTAGGAGTCTCAATAATCATTTTCTTGATTGAAAGGTCTAAGTACAGAATTCTTACAGTACATTTCCAAGCAGATTAAGGAGAAATCTAGGCAGCAATCCTTCTTGCGACCGCACTCTTATTTAACAGCTCTCTGTGTTCCAAAGAGTTAGTGTACCTTGCAGGAGAGAGGCGGGGGGGAGGTTACAGCGGGCTGAAGAATTAGGAGTATTTGTGCATTTCATGGCATGGAAATCTCTCTGCAGCAGCTCCACCACCGTATATTTGTGATCTTTGTTGTCACTTCTAACCTTGCCAATTTCTGATCATGGATCCGTTTTGTTGTTGGGTAGCCTTGAAGCTCATATACTCCACGCAGCTCTGTTGATAACACCTAGAGGTGGAGTTTAGAACAAAGCTTCCACCAAGCCACACTTCAGATTCAATGCCTAAGTGGCAAGAAAAAAAATGCAAAAACGGTCATATTATCAACTTGAGAAATGGAAATTCACAATTCAAGAATTCATGTTTTTTTTCCTAATAAAAGAGAGAGGCATAGGTGACTAGGACACCAGGTTAAAGATGGGAATTAAAGAATGAATTTTAAGCATGTAGATTTCCTTCCTAAGCGTGGTGCAACAATATATAATTAACCCTGGGAAATTGTAATTATTAGTGCGCTTTGTGGTTATTTCAATTTATTTTGCTTCTTTTATGTTTGGCACCGAAAGCCATGTGGATTTCATGTTGAATTGTTTCAGTTTTTAAAACATTAAGGTGTTACATGTCCATATTGTGTAGGAAAGTCTTAGATCATCCCTTGATTATTTCATTATCATATCAGTGTTCTGAAAATAGATGTTATCCCTGTCAAAGACAGCAGGTTATGACTGATTTCTACAGTTTGTTTTTTGTTCCATTCTATTTTCACATCTGTTTGTAGATGGTTTATTAAAAGTTCTGAACAAAACTTTGTTCCCTTAAAGTCAACTATATTTTTGTAGGCATGCTTTCCCTATAGTAGGAAGGGTTTGGGGTGCATTTTTTAAACTGCCATTTTTGGAATCCATCTACCTTCTGTTTCATAGTTTGGTTTTGGGAATGCAAATGTTTATGGCAAGGTGAGAATTCAACAACTTTCTCCCCCATTTGTAATTAAAATACAGTCTACTGCAATGGAACAAAAAAAAAATCACGTTTTCCTGTTGACAAACCATGTCTTGTGTTTAGCAGGCAAACCAGAATTGGACACCATGGTATGAAATGCTTTGAGGGTCCGGTCTTGTTCTAATAGCAATGGGCCATTGGCCAGTATTCCCTGGCGGCAGCAGCAGATTGCTACTAATTAAAGACTTCCTTTTTCAAATTACAGCGTGCATATAGCTCGTGTGCCATGAGACAAAGTTGTGCATGCCCCAAAATGAAAGAGGAACTCAGTGAGTTAGGGATATGGCCACGGAACCAGATGTTTGGAGTCCTGGAACTGGGCTCAGTGATCCATAGGGCCCCTTCCCGCTCTGCAGTTCCGACATTATTTATGGCTGGGCTTTCTTGACCATGAGTTCTCTCTTGATCTTATTAAAGTGTCAGAGGCATTCCTACTGCCAAACCGATCAAGTGTCGCGGTGCCCGTTGAGGACGTTTGATATGAAAGGTCCTTGGGTCCTTTCCAAGGAGAAAGGTGGGATAAAAAATTACAATGGTTACCTCGACTTACGAATTTAATCTTTTCCGAATGCCTGCTCTTTAAGTCGAATTGCTCTTAAGTTGGGGCACCTATCTAATAACTGAAAAAAAAAGTTAAAAAATGGGGGGGGATGGAAAAATAATTGTACGTCGAGCAGACCATATCTAAAATAGCAGACCTTCCTGTTCCAGAATTTTTTTAACTAATGATTGTGGGTCCTGATGGCAATTTTAGCGTTGTGTTTTTAATGTATCGTATTTATTGTATTTACATGTTTTTATTGTTCTAATTTTATTGTAATTTTGATGTTTTAATTGTCTATCTTGATTGTGAGCCGCCCAGAGACCTTTGGGTAGTGGGCGGCATACAAGCTAAATAAATAAATAAATAAATAAATAAATAAATAAATAAATAAATAAATAAATAAAATTTGTAAGGCGGCAGTTAAAATGCCAACAGTTTTCTGCTTTTAAGTCAAATTGCTCTTCAGTCAAGCTGCTCTTAAGTCGGGGTACCACTGTACTCAAAAATAAAATAAAATAATAAATTTGTGGAGCCCCAGCAGTTCCTCCACCACCGGTCGCTGCCTCCCCAGCGGATCTATCTCACGGCTTGTTTGGATGTGGGGAAAAAGATGATTGCCAGGGACAGGATCAACCTATAAGTAAATTACAGGCTGACGTGCCTTGCTTCTGTTCCTAGTTAAGCTCTCGTTGGAGATTTCAAGTTCAGCGTACAAAAAAAGACATGAAAACTGTGTTCTCAACCTCCCTACAGATTCAGCAGCGTTTTCCCCAGCCTCAATATGGCCGTGAAACGGCGTGAGCAGGCGCTGCAGGATTACAAGCGCCTCCAATCGAAGGTGGAGAAGTACGAAGAGAAGGAGAAGACAGGGCCTGTCCTCACTAAACTGCACCAGGTACTGAGCCAGAGAGAAAGGTCCTTCCTACACTGTCTGTCAGGGGCAGCCTGTATTTATTTATTTATTTATTTATACAACATATATGCCGCCTACTACCCAAAAGTCTCTGGGCGGCTTGCAATTAAAATGAGTAGTTAAAACAGTTAAAACATGAAAAAGGGAATGGACAATTAAAAACAATAAAAACATTTAAACACAAAACACTAAAATTGCCACCAGGACCCACAATCTATGTTATGTCGGTTAAAAAACTTCAGAAACAGGAAGGTTTTTACCTGGCGCCGAAATGTCATCAGTGTCGGCACCAGGCGGGTCTCACTTGGGAGGGCATTCCCTAACCTAGGGGCAGCTGCCGAAGAGGCCGTAGACCAGGCATGTCCAAACTTCAGCCCTCCAGATGTTTTGGATCGCAACTCCCACCGTCCTTTGCCATTGGCAGTTTAAGCTTAGAATTATGGGAATTATGGTCCAAAACATCAGGAGGGCCAAAGTTTGGGCATGCCTGCCCTAGACCTACAAGCCACCCCGTTCGCCGCTTTGAGGGATGGCTCTCTCAGGAGGACTCCCTGGCTCGATCTTAGGGCGTTTATACACGACCCCTATACTCCAGGGCAAATGGCTCCCAGCTCCGGAGCTTAAAAATGTTTCCCCAGCAGCTCCGGAGTTTACAGGAAATTAGGTGCGACCACGCCCACCTTAGCGCGTCCCAGCGCACTTTTCAGGTACCTGCTCTTCCGTCCTGAAAATTCCTTGATGTGGTGTAAAGATAGTGAGTGCGGGGCTCTCCTCCCTTCTGTTTGTTGTTTTTTTGGCTCCCGCCCCTTTAAGAGCTACTTTTACAGAGCCAGGAATCTTGCCGGCAAGAACGAGAGCCAGAACGGAGGTGAGGCACAATCTTTTCTTCCTTTTTTTTTCTCCCTCCCCTCACGCAGCCAGCAGCCAGGAAGTGCGGAAGGGTGGGGAAGCAGGAAGAGCGACAAGCCCCTAAGATCTCTGGTCCGAATTTAAGTGGCCAGCGGATCTTAGGGGTCGTGTAAAAAGGCCCTTAGTTGCCGGGTAGGTTCCTATGGAAGGAGGTTCACATGTATGTTTCCCAGGCGTCCAGCGTCTCTCGTCCCATCTCATCCATAGGCTGAACAGTGCGCCAATGCGTGATCCCAGCTCAAAGCGATAGGCCTACACGACAGAGTGGCTTCTAAACCTCTGCAGTATTTAGACGACCAAAATAAACAAGCAAATTACGGCGGGAGTTCAGTATGTCTTGTGTTGGTGGCTCCTGTGTCTTCGGCTGGTAATCCTAGAGGGGACGCTAAAGGCCAGATTTTGAAAGTGCTTTGTAGTTTTAAAGCCAACGGTTCCTCCAGCGAAGAGACTTGTTAGAGATACAGAACCACTCAAGGAGCGATTCAGGAATCACCAAGAACTCCTTCGTGCTTAACAGCGGTTGTATTTGATGTGCCCGGGTGGCTTTTTTATGCAGTAAATATGCGAGGAGCAGGCATGCATCCCAAAAGCCTTCATGGACATAGTGGAAGCTGTGGTCAGCCCCAGAGTGCTTCGGGAGACATGTTTCCCTTTCACATTTTATGTGTTTCTGACAAGAAACTCTCAACATATCAGAGGCAAACAGACTGGCGGACAACTGATGAAGTGGCTCTGATTCTAACGCTGTTAACAGCCTTTCCTACCAGTGTGTGGAGCCTCTTAGAGATTTACTTTGTCACAATTCAAGAATGCAAATTTTCATTATGCTATAAATTGGGTATTGTGTTGAAGAATTAGCATATCAACGTTAGGAAAAGAGAATCCACACTCAGTAATAAAGCCGCTTAGAATGACTACTATGCATGCATAAGCCAACGAATGTGAAGACATGAACGGCTTTTGTTCCCACAGAAATGCTGAGCCAAAAGTGTTGGGGTTGCATCGGTGACGTTGCAAAGAAGGCATCGTTTTCACATACCGTATTCTTCCATTTAAGACAACCCACACTTTTCCAACCCAAAATTACAGTTTTGCATTCGCAGGGCTCTCTCCTCAGCTTACTTCCGTGTATAAGATGGCCCTCAATTTTTAGTCTGACAATTTTAGACAAAAATATAGTCTTATATATGGAAAATACTGTATAATTCAGCAGTGTCAGAAAGCACCCTTGCAGATATCCTTTGGCTGGTTTTTTGGGGGTGGGGGGGCTTATCACAGTGAAAATTATAATGTCTTCTTTTGCATTAAAGAGGAGGTTGGTCCTAGCAAGCTTATTTGGGTCTAGTGACTTAATCTCTCATTTGATCAGGACAGGAGGTAGAGGCCTCCAATTTTAAACGAAGTGTTGTTTGCCCTTGTCTATGTCAGCATGTGCCCAAAATCTACCTTCGGGATGTGGTATTTTCTTTGCGATCATTGATTGGCTAGGGTCCATCTGTGGAGAAGAAATAAGCTCTGACCCATGGGGAGAGCGGTGCCAATATTAGGTGAATCGTGTGAACATGTTGATCAGGTGAATGGGTATAAGAAGAAAATGCTCTCAGCAGCAGGAAATGCACCTTTCCTCCCATCCATCCATCCATCCTTCCTTCCTTCCTTCCTTCCTTCCTTCCTTCCTTCCTTCCTTCCTTCCTTCCTTCCTTCCTTCCTTCCTTCCTTCCTTCCTTCCTTCCTTCTACCCATCATTAGCTCCTTCCTTCCTTCCTTCCTACCTTCCTTCCTTCCTTCCTTCCTTCCTTCCTTCCTTCTATCCATCATTAGCTCCTTCCTTCCTTCCTTCCTTCCTTCCTTCCTTCCTTCCCTTCCTTCTATCTTCATTTCCTTCCTTCCTTCCTTCCTTCCTTCCTACCTTCCTTCCTTCCTTCTATCCATCATTAGCTCCTTCCTTCCTTCCTTCCTTCCTTCCTTCCTTCCTTCCTTCCTTCCTTCCTTCCTTCCTTCCTTCCTTCCTTCCTTCCTTCCTTCCTTCCTTCCATCCATCCATCCATCCATCTTTTTGGCCAAAAACCTCCATGGGCATGGAGTCACAAAGAGTCAGTCACAACTGTAACAACACACACACACACACACACACACACACAAGAGGCTCCAAAGCGCAGCTTTGCCCTGAGAATGAAAACAATAAGGCGGCTATTTGGCACAGACGTATTCTCTGCTAGTGTATATCGTCCCTTGAAATGCTTCTCAGTATCTGCCAGGGGTTCTTTGCAGGTTGGTCTTACTCTTGCCAACTTCCCTGAGCTTTGGAGGTGGGCGAGGGCCACACCCTCCTCAGGAGTTTGCAGAGAAAGGGGAAAGCGATATGTTGAATCCACATTTCCTTCTCCCCCCCCCCCCCGATCCTGCAGGCACGGGAAGAACTGAGGCCCGTGAAAGAAGAATTTGAGGCCAAGAACAAGCAACTTCTGGAAGAGATGCCCAAGTTCTACAGCAGCCGGATCGATTACTTCAAGCCGAGTTTCGAATCTCTCATCCGGGCTCAGGTACGAATCCAGGCCGCCTTTGGTCCCGCTTCCTGTTGCGATGTCAGGAGCCGCATTTCCCCTTTGAATTCCACCCTAAGCCTGCAGGACTTACCTGGCCAGTATTTTCCTGAGAGGGACTGAATGCTGTAGGGATGCAATGGCATCGGATGAAATGAACATCTCCTCGCCACCCGAGGGTTTCCTAGCTGGGTTAAGGCTTTAGGAGCACAACAGAACACCAGGGAGCCTGGTTTGGTGCTTAGCAAAGAGGTTCAGATGCCTGTGTTGGACTTTTTAAGTTGACTGTTGGCAAAGGCGTTGGCTTGGTGTGATCCTTTTTTGTTATTTAAACAGTTCCAACGCCGGTTCTACAAAAACCTGAAAACATTTGCTGACAAATGCAGAAAATCAATGGTTCTCAACCTGTGGGTCCCCAGATGTTCCTGGACTGCAACTCCCTGAAATCCTGGCCAGCTTAACTAGTGATGAAGGCTTCTGGGAGTTGCAGCCCAGGAACATCTGGGGACCCACCAGCTGAGAACCACTGTTCTAAATGAAGATAGCTACCCTACATTTGACTTGCTTCCTTCTCCTGGTTTTGAGACATGTGCTTGATTCACCTCCACAGGCCAAGTTTGAGATTAATGGTTTCAAAATGTCCCCGTGTATAATGGCAGTGAATCTGACCAGTCGTAAATGGCATGCATTGGAGGGCCTCTAGTGAGGATTCATAGATGATAGAGGACAGCCCTTGAGGTGCCTTAAGTTGACGATGCTGTTAGCAGGGAAAAGGTATCATCGGGTTGGACGGTAAGCAAGGAGCCCGAAGAAATCACACCCGCGGTGGCTCTGCTGCGTTTCCTGTAGTTTCCTGTCATCTGTCCAGCAGTTGAGGGCTGTTTAACATAGTGCATCTCTGCTTGGCACCATAATCCTCAAAGGTGTCTGAAATAATTGTGTGCCAGTAGGGACACACCCATTCTGTTTAAGGTTTTGGACCTTTGAAGACCAGGTGGAAGCTGAAAATGGAATCAGTAGCTGCCCCCCAGTTTAGAACACAAAACGCACCCAGTAATCCCAACCCAGGAGGGTAAGCAGTAGAACATGGCACCTCTTTTTTTTTTGAAGTCTACAAAAATTAAGATGTGCACTTTATTTATTTATTTATTTATTTATTTATTTATTTATTTATTTATTTATTTATTTTACTTTTATACGCTCATCTAGACCAAGGGCTACTCTGGTCGGTTTACAGCATGTGATAAGAAACAAAGGAATACATTTTGAAAACCAAAATACAAGGCACATAATAAAATAAAATATACATAAATCAACAACAAGAAACTAAAATGAAGCTAAAATGAAGCTAAAAATGGCAAGAGATTTGATAAAATGGGGGGGAGAGAGAGAGAGAGAGAGATGAGAAGAAAAATGGTTTAAAAGCCATTTATTTAGTTTGTTTCCTTCCTTGCCTGCAGCCGGAACCTGCCTGTTGGATCCTGCCTCCCTTTCTGAGATCAGAGCAAGGATGAGACCAGAGAGGCAAGCATGCAAGAGTTGTATAGGGGCTGATTCCCACCCCCAGCCCCAGGCTCATTCATCCAGCCGGTGTTCTTTTTCAGGGTCTCTCTTCCATCCGCGCCTCATTGAGTTTATTTGGTTTTGCACCGTGTTCGGTTACTCAGCAGAATATCTATTTCGGTCCTCCTCCCCGCCTGTCTTTGGAGGAATTTAAAACGCTTGCCAGATTGCAACCTTCCTTGGGTGGAAGGAGGCATGGGGCTGGCAGATGAGCAGGAGGAGGCTTGGTTTTCTGAATGAGACGGGGAGTTGCTGAAAACCCTCCATTGTTGGCACCTTGGGCCAGTGGGCTTCCCCGCCTCTTGAGTCGTGCGTAGCCCTTGACAAGGTGCTTAGCTGTTTCTGCTGGAAGAGCCTTTAGGGTGAACGCTGGGCCAAACCTGAGAACCGCCGCGTGCTCCTTCTGGGCCAAGAGGCCTTTCCAAATACAAGTTGTATGTTTAAGATGTCGCTAGGGATTAGGGGTGTTGTGGCTCAGTGGACTAAGGCTTCTTAGGAGCCCCGTGGCGCAGTGGTTAAATCCCTGTCCTGCAGGCAAAACTGTGCTCATGACCTGGGGTTCAATCCCAAGTAGCCGGCTCAAGGTTCACTCAGCCTTCCATCCTTCTGAGGTCGGTAAAATGAGTACCCAGCTTGCTGGGTATGTCTGCAGTGTGTAGCCTCCATCTCTCTGTAATATCACCATAGGGTAAAGAATAATGTAAAGGCCAAAACCTATGGCTATTGCACAACCTGATACAGAGTTAGCTGGCATGAGAGAAAGAGACTGCTTAGTAATCGCTCTTCTTCTCAGTCCATTGGGTTGTTTTCAATTAAGGGGAGGATCCATCCTTCATTTCATCATCTACTAATTGCTTTTAAGACAGTTTTGCAGCCAGCCTACATTGCAAAAATGGAACAAGTCAGTGGTTGTGGCACAGTGGTTAAATGCCTTTACTGCAGGTAAAACTGTGTTCACAACCTGGGGTTCAGTCCCAGGTAGCAGGCTCATGGTTGACTCAGCCTTTTGAGGTCGTTAAAATGAGTACCCAGCTTGCTGGGGAGGCAATGTGTAGCCAGGATACTGTCATTAAAACTGTAAACGGCCCAGAGACTACTTGAAGTGGTATGGGGTAGTATATAAGCAGAACAATTTCTGGAAATCTCTCAGCTGCAAAGTTGGCAGCTCAGCGGTTGGAATCCCGGGTGCCATGCAGAGGAGTGAGCTCCCACTGATAGCCCCAGCTCCTGCCAACCTAGCAGTTTGAAAGCATGTAAATGCCAGTTGATAAATAGGTAACGCGGTAAAAAGCAGGAAGGTAAAACAGTGTTTCCTTGCAGCCATGCCGGCCACGTGGCCATGGACTTGCACCACACTGGCTCTTTGGCTTGAATACGGAGATGAGCACCGCCCCTAGAGTCGGACATGACTCGCACGCGTGTGCTGGGAGAATCTTTGCCTTTACCTTTTAGGGAATGCCTGCTTTCACAGCCAATTTCATCCCCAGCAAGTGTATTGCATGGGAGATGCACGAGGGCTTCCCTTTTCCTCTCTTGTCTTAAGTTGTCAATGATTCCTTCTCAAGCGTACTGTATGATACAGGAGATCCTCCTCTGCTCAAGTGCCAAGGTTTTAAAAGCCTTCTACCTCTGCCTATTCCGGAGGAATTATAAGGATCAAAGTGAACGGCACTGCCACCTTTTCTTTTCAGCGCAGGCGAAAGGGCTAGAATATGTTGGCCGAACTCTTTTTGCTCGGTGTAATAAGTCAGTGGGGGTTGGGTGAGTCAGCTGCTCCATAACTTCAGTGGAGAGCCTAGTAGCAGCATACTGTGCTAGGCAACAGGATTTAGGGCCAGTAAGATGACTTTTGCTTCTGAGTCACTCTGTGTTGGAAACAGCAGCCGAGCTCACAAAGCAGGGGGGGGGTGGATTATGAAACGGGTCCAGGATTGTTTAGGGAACCCTGCCCAGTGCGGCCCCTCCCAGACCACCCTCCGAGTTCCCTGGTTTTACTTATTAGCAACTGGGAAAGCATGATCAACAGAAGAGTTATTGCCATATAGTGAACTTCTCAAGATGCTCAAACCTCGATGTGAAGGCAGTGCAGCCTCCGTGTTGCTTTCCAAAGAGGGTTATGTAACTGTTTGGCTGTTAGGTATCGGTGCAGGGGCTTAGGTGTTCCTAAGGATTGTTCCGGGCCTCAAGAACGGTAGGAACTGGTTGAAAAAGGAGCACAGATTCAGCCATGAGCAGATGAGTGATTGGGAGATACGAAGTCTGCTTTGACTGCCTTGTCCACCAGCGTTCCTACCCAGCGGCAGAACATTCGTTGTACATGTACGGATTTAATATAGTGGTGACTGTTGCTCTTCCCACTAATTGTTACAATATAGAGTTGCACAAATATCTCCTGTAAAGGAAAAGGACACTTTAAAAAGCAGAGCTTAGAAAAGAAAGCATCTGGGGCAGAGGGGCATTTGGCAGATCAGGAAGGATCTAAGGCAGTGGTTCTCCACCTGTGGGTCCCCAGATGTTCCCGGACTGCAACTCCCAAAAATCCTGGCCAGCTCAGCTAGTGAGGAAGGCTTCTGGGAGTTGCAGTCCAGGAACATCTGGGGGCCCACAGGTGGAGAACCATTGATGTAAGGCCTTAATTCTCATAGACCTTTTTGTTCACTTTGTTGGCCAGTTTCCTGTTTGGTTTGTGCAGCATAACGTCAAATTGCAGAACTGTTGGTTGCACACCTGTGGATAGGATAACAAGCTGTGAACAGTGCTTGAACCTTCTCCCCCCCCTTTTTTTTTTCGTTGAGACATTTCACAGTAGGGCCGTGGGTGATTTATTTATTGTCCTCCAATTCACCTAACTCCCCCTTGGTTAAGGCCGAGATCATTTTCAACGAGGCAGGGACGTAGGCTAAGATGTGGATTTCAGCATCGTGCCATCACCCGGTTGAGTGCTACCATGCCTGTCTCCTGGGCTGACTACGACCTGCAAGGCAGCCATGTTTTTGCTTCCATGTTGAGTTTGACCCTTTCTGGAGAGCCTGTGCGGCACCACAAGGCTCACGAAATGGGTGCTTGAGAGAAGAATGTTTATTATTCAGTACTTCTTCCATCCTTTTCTAGGAGGTCCTCTGCCGTGGAGTAAGAGAGGGCAACCTTTTGCAACTCAGGGTGTGGATCAAGAATCTGACATCCTTAAGCTAAGCAGGGAACCCATGGCTCTCCAGACATTGTTAGACTGTAGTTCTTCCCTCGTTAATGGCCTTTTTTTGGGGGGGGTGCCACAGTTCCACCCCCAGCTCTATAATTCCTCTGGTATTGTAGAAGATTGTGGGAAATCTGATTGTCCTCATCCTCCCCGATGCCAAGGCTGATGCAATCCCCCCCCCCAATGAATGTTTTGGCACTAAATACTTCTACACACCCACAAGCCTCATCTGAATTTTTTGAGTAAAACATTTTCCCAGTTGTAGACTTTGAAGTTCCCACACAAAGATGAAAGAGAGAGAGAGAGTTTGTGCTCCCTTGTTGACGGGGGCCTATGAAAGAACACTTCCTTCTCTCCTTGTTCTGATTATTCTATGGTTTATTGAAAAAAAAGGTTTTTAAAAAAAATTAAAGGTTTGTGAAGTCAAAAAGCTGTGTGTTGCATGCAGCCAAGAGAATGAAGAAAGGGCAAACGAGTTTTGTGTGACACTTTTCCAAATGTGTATCAGCAATCATAACAACTTATCTTTTATTCTAAAGAAAAGATTCTGCATCATGCAAGGACACACATCTGGCTATATATTCTTAATTTTTTTTTAAAAAATCTGTGAAAATTCTCTGTCATCCAAGTGTGGTTATCCGGAACATATTCATAATTTATTTTCTTTCTACAACCTTGCTTACTGTGAAAACAGTTGAGAGCACCTTAAAAATGAAAGATTTCAGATTCTACAAAACTCAGACATTGAGTCTAGAATTAAACGTGAAGGTGAGGAACGTACCTGCAAAGTGTGGAGATCTGCACATGTTATTCTGAGTCAAAATATAATTGGCACGAATGAAATATTCCGTCTTGTCTTACAAGAATTAAATATTTTTCAGAATATCTGCAACTAGGAAAGAAGTGTTAGGAATGGCATGATTTGTTGTCATAATAAAGTTTGGGAGTGGGTGGCAGCGATTGGCAGAGAATTCGTGCCCGTTTGAGACGCGAGAATTTTTTTCAGCTCTTGGTTCTCTCTGCTGGCTGGAACTGTGGCTCCAAACCAGGATCACCCAGAAAGATGCAACTTCGGAAGTGGATTTCAAGAATCTTCATTCGGGGGGCGGGGGGGAGGGTTGGATGTATTTTCTACTGTTTCTGTTTTGACATTTCCATGGGCGCTAAAAGTTTTGCACAGCAGGAGGGGAAAAGCACACCGTTTAGACTGTGGTGCCCTCAAGTGGACTTACCCTTGCAACGCTGCCAATGATGACAGCTTCGTTCCCCCACTCGATAATAACCTTCCTGATCTGGGAAGATTTAATGGTTGTTTCCTGCTGCATTAGCCAGACTGTGGCAGGCTAGCCTTTGAATGTAACGTACTAGAACCTGGGCCGAAGTGCCTTCCGCCTTCCAAACCTTCCCCTACCATGGGAGCAAACCCATTGATATCAATGAGTGAAGCAAGGCATCGCTGACTCAATGCAAATGAAGCCAGGCCTAATTTTTTGTTTGTTTGCTGAAATCTACTTCTCAAGTCTCCTGATCGACATTTGCTGAAAGATTTGCTTCCCGATGAGGAGCTGGTTGTGAACTGTCGTAGTGGTAACCACAATAAAGAAACCAATTACCCATCCCACGCAAGAGATGTTCTTGTAATAAGGATCGTTAATGGTATTAGGGAAACCACATCCACCCCCTCTGTGTGAAATGTTACGAGGCCCTTGTGAAAACTCCAGCCAAGATATTTTGTGGAAGAGGCAAAATCCCACGAGGATTCCCCTCCTTTAAAAGAGATGGCTAATTGTTCATTCATCAGATGTATATGTGACCTTTTGATAGTGAAATACCTGGATCTTTTACAAAAACATGTAACAAATCATATGGGCTAAATCATAAAAGGGAGCAAGATGGAAGCATGAGTATCTCCAGGGTGGCCTAGCAGAGAAAGTGACGGACTAGGAGTCGGGAGAACCAAGTTCAAATCCCCACTTGGCCCTGGAAACACTCTGGTGGAGTGGAAGTGGTCAAATCACTCATTAAATATCTCACCTACTTTGAAAGACCTGCGAGGCTCCCGATGCCAGTTGCGCCTTGACAGCACAGTGTGCGCGCACACATGAAACCAAGCAACGAAAATCCTGTGAAAGATTCCTTTCATCTGGTAGAAGCCTTGGAGAATAACATGCATTTGCCTCTCCTCAGATGACAGGGTCGTCCATTTGCATGCATGCTAATTAAAGTAGGACAACTTTCTTGGTCTTGAGGTTAGTCCCCTCGGATTTTTGCTCCTGCATGTGCTGCCCTACCATTTTAAGAGAGAAGAGTGGGAGGGGGAAAAGTGCCCAAAGGCAGCTGATGTGAGGCATTCCTTGTGGTTCTAGAGCTGTGGTTCACCAGATAGGGAGCCAGCCCTTGGCTGCTGTGGGAGGTGCACGCGCTAAGACTGCCAGGGGTGGGCCTCCGTTTACGGCCCTCTGGACAGGAGTAGGTTTGTGTCTTGTATCTTCCCAAAAGACACTTAAAATTTCAGGACTGAAGGCAGCATTACCTGGATCGTCCTCCAAGAGACCAGGAGCGCCTGTTTGATCTGCTATGATTATTCTTGGCCAGGAGAAGACGGGTCCACACTGTCCCCACTATCACGTATCTGTAAATGTGGGCAGGTTGCCCCTTGGTCTGAAGAAGGAGGAGGAGGAGGAGGAGGAGGAGGAGGAGGAGGAGGAGGAGGAGAAGAAGAAGAAGAAGAAGAAGAAGAAGAAGAAGAAGAAGAAGAGGAGGAGAAGGAGAAGGAGAAGGAGAAGGAGAAGGAGAAGGAGAAGGAGAAGGAGAAGGAGAAGAAGAAGGTGTTAGAGAATCCCTTCCCTTCCCTGAACTTGGATACTCATCATTTTCTCCTCTGCAGAGCATTGGTGGACGCCTCTTGGCTAATGCCGACGTTCACCCCTTTTGCTACTTTTCCACAAGGGAAGCATGTTATCAAATCCGGTATACTGTACTGCATTCAGTCAATAATACTGGCATCGTTTTTCTTCTTCATTGTAGCCACTTCAAGAAGGGGAAATATGTATTTTTAGCTACTGTAGGCTTAGTAGGAGGAGTGCCAAAATGGAGAACCACCAAGCCGGAACTGGTTGTAAATACTCCTGGTCTCGTACTAAGGTTTAGAATTTGTGTAGTTAGTGGAGCATGTTGGCCATTAAGAGAGCTGACGTGACTTGCACAGAGTAGGCCTTCCCTGGGCTAAGAAAACAGTGTTCAGGATTTGCTGGGCTTGGGAGGGTCTCATAGGGTCAACAGGGTCCTATTTTTCCCCTTCTTTCTCCTACCACTTCTACATACATGGTGAAGAGTAAACTAGAACAGCCCATGGAATAAGCCGGGGGGTTGAGGGCTATTTGTATACCTCTTACCATAAGAACATAAGAAGAGCCCTGCTGGATCAGGCCAAAAGCCCATCTAGTCCAGCTTCCTGGATCTCACAGTGGCCCCACCAGATGCGTCTGGGAATGCAAGAGACTAGATCTCTGTCTCCTGATACCCCCCCCCTGCCTCTGGCCCTGGAAGTACCCCAGTTTTAAGCCTGGAGATTACCATCCAATGGGATCTTCCATCATGATGAATCAGGGTGTTTGGATTTCCAGCAGAGCCGCATTCAAGTGCACCGAGGGAGAACGAGACAGGGTTGTACATCCCATTCTGGTGTGCTCTTTCTACAAATGATTGTACATGCCCTAAGATGGCCAAGAGGGCAGTTGCCCCCCCTCCCCGGGAGTCCCTTGTCCCAGGGACTCAGAAGAGAAAAGGAAAAGCAGTGCCCAAGCTTTGGGTGACTTTTGCTCATCTTGAAATTATATTCTGCAGACAAGTGAGAGGCCCGTGTTGCAGCTCAGGAGGTGGGGGCCTCAGGCATAGTCTATCTGCTACTTATCAGGATGTGCTTTCCAAAGTACCCAGACAAATCAAAAAGCCTTCACCACCAAGGCCATAGCTAACGACCCATTCTTGATAGGTTTCAGCACCTTAGGCCATTGTTCACCTTAAGGCTATGGATACTATTGTCTCCCTAACGAGCCTATTCAGGCCATTGTTCATTTTATGAGCCTAATTCAGACTAGGATGACAAGAGGTCAAAGCTGACTGACTATAAGATGGAGGACTCGCACTAGCTGTATTCAGACCGATGAAGCTGTTTGGATGAGCAGCAAAATGTTTCTATCTCTCAAAAAAGAAGTCCAGTAGCCATGACTCAACTTCTAGATAAACTCACCTGGATGACTGAGAATCTTCACAGACAGTGCAGGAGGAAGCCACCAGCTGGAACGTGAGCGGAGACGAGGCATTGTCACAAACTTGAGATTTTGTGGCTGAAACCGGATGAGAGTGCCAGGTTCAGGAGAGCTATTGGGGTGGTGGTGGTCGAACTGGCTGTTGAGCTTTTGATAAGGCCGGCAGTGTAGATAAAGTTCCTTATTGTTGACTAATAAGGAGTATGATATGAGAGCCCCCCCTCCCTGCGTTTCTTAGAGCTGAGCAGTCTAATGGCACTGCATGAGACTTGCCCACTCAACCCTTAGTGGTGTGTCTCTTCCTATTTTGGTTGTTCTGCTGTTGCTGATTTGATTTCATTAGTCATTGTGTAAAGCAGCAGCCCTGCTGAATCACCAGAAAGCACAGCTCGGCTACCTGTGGCTTAAAAGGGAAAGCAGCGCTATGGATCCCAGTACTTTTTTGTCTCCTGGATGGTGCCAACCTGTCCCCCCTCCCTAGCTGCTCTTGAGATGAGACCCAGAAATCGGGATGGGGCTTTGCAGAATCTGCTGAGGTTTCTGGTACTTGCAAGAGGGAATATCTTCATCTACTCAAAATAAAAACCCAGTACATGGAGATGATGGGGGGGGAAGAGGCAGTCTCCATGGAGATGGCGTAGAAGTCTACTCTAACAATTTGGTCTTAAAGTGACAAGATCCCTCTGGAAGGGGCTGCAGCAGTGTATCAGAATGCCCCATGGAGCCCAAGTCCTACAGGGTGGGTCTTGTTGCGATTTCTTGACCTATCTTGCAATCTGGTGAAGGGTAGCCATACTATTGCCACCACTTCCTGGCATATGAATTCTGGGTTGTAGGGAAACAGTTGGCAGTATTTGCCTTCATATAAGTCACTGTGTGAAGTCGCATCCCTGCCAACCAGAGGGATGGCTTTTGGGTGCTGGATGGTTTGTTGCAAGGCAAACCTGTGTGCACATGACAAAACCAGATTCTCTTGTCCTGAGTTAAGAATTAATATCTGCCACAGAGTTTCTTCCTATTTCCTGACAAAACCACCAAGTCCACTTTCGCACAAGGTCATAAGATGAGCCCTGCTGGTTCAGGCCCAGGAAAGAAATGGTTTGTTTTAATGGGAAAAATGGCTGTCTTGTTTCGTCTGTAACGAAATGCAGCTTCCTTGTTTCGTTTTGTATTGTTGCGTAACAAAACTACGAAGAGCATTCCATTTTTTCGTTTTACCCATTATGTGCTGGCACTTTGAATTATGTCGTCTTGCACTTGGTTGAAAATCTTGGCCAGTGAAACAGATTTAAGTTCCTCCATGGAAGTATATCATTGGGAACAGGTGTCCAAGGGGTTGTCGTCGTCGTGCTGCGTAACAATTGCACACCCCGGGGAGCAGCGAAGGAAAGGCTGGGAACCGGAGCCATTCTCGGGAAGCTTACTCAGTGTGCTTCTGCTGTTACGGCGATGAGATAGAAAAGGGACAGCGGGAGCGTGGCAGCGTTGTTCAGTGGGCTAAGCCCAAGGCAAAAAAAAAAAAAAGGAGCAAAGCAGCCTTCAGCTTTAAATCTTTGCTCTTCTTGAGTGGCATGTGCTGACCTTGAGGGGAAGGCTCCTGCCCCTTTGGGCACCCGTCTAGAATGTGGGGATAAGAATAGACACCTTGTGGGGGCGTCGGGAGGATTAGCCAGCATTTGTGAAAATCCGATCAATGCTTGGCTTCCCGCGAAGTATTTCCAAGGAGCAGAGCCTGACGCTTGGCCTACCTGCGATGTGTGAGAGCCCCCGCCCCCCAGTGCTTCTACCCCGTTTCCCCGAAAATAAGATACTGTCTTATATTTATTTTTTTCTCAAGAAGACACACTAGGGCTTATTTTCAGGGGATGTCTTACTTTTATTAAGTATAATATGCTTGAATGTCAGCCCTGCACACAACCATAGCCACGCCCATCACTAGGTCTTATTATCAGGGTAGGGCTTATATTTAACAAATGCATAGAAATCCTGATAGGGCTTATTTTTGGGGGAGGTCTTATTTTCAGGGAAACAGGGTACATACAGAAGGAGAGCAGAGCCGGGAACCCCGGTCCCCCTCCAACAATGTGCATGCAAGGTCGGAGTTCGTGACTCCCTCCCGCTGCCTCCTCGGCAGGGCTGCAGACGGGTGAAGAGGCGCTCCGTCGTGGCTCAGTCCCAACAAAGCAAGCCCATGCCCTTCCTGTCCTGGGGGGGGGGGGCGGCAGGAATCCAGCATCGGCTTCCCTCCTTCAGCCTGGTTTTAGTGACCGGAGGGATGCTGAAACAGGCGGGGGCAGCCTCGCAGGCTTTCTCTGCTTGATGAAGATCCTGTTTTTTTCTTTAGACTCCACAATTCACACGTTTTATCCCAAGGACCTCAAGCAGCAATCTTAAACAGACCGGAAACTGTGTCTCGTGCATTTTGCTACTCAAACACTATTCATGCTGTTTACTACATCTTTTTTATGCCACTTCTACATGGAATATCTATGGGATGAGGTGACGTAGTTCAGTAGTTTCCCAACTTGGCAAGATAAGTTAGGAAAGGAGGACCCTCCTGATTCGTGTATCAGGCACCCCTTCCTGTTACATATTTTTAGAAGTAACACTTAAATTTTAAAAAAAAATCTTAAATGGACTTATTAATTCATTGGCTACAGCTTCTCAAAGTATGCAGACATATGCAAATGTATGCAAATCAGTCACTTATGAGCACTGAACTCGTTTGTCCAGGTTAATCCTTTAGTGTTGCAGAACAGGTGGGTGTCTATGTCACCCATCTGTTTTGTCCAAGGCTGGACAAGTTATTAGAGACATCTTTTTGTTCAATGTTTTTTAATCAGTTAAAAGTTGCATTTAGTAGTTAAACAGTGAAACGGGGTGGCAGCGCTGTACTTAACAGTGGTGATGCTAGTGACAAGATGGATTTTGCTAAGAAGTTCCACTGCTGGTCATCTGGAACCAGTTCCAAGCTTTTGATGCTAGATTTTTCACTATTTTGTTGGCTTAATATTACCCCAGTGTGGCAGTGTGGTCAAGCTAACATCTGACCACTTTTAAAGAACCATACTCCAGGATTCTTACATTGGACGATACTAAAATTTCGTTGTTCCTGCAAGGGGGCAATGACAATAAAGATTCCTATTAAGATTCCTATTCCTATACTAAGTGGAAAGTGACAGGTCCAAGGAACGGTAATATCCAGTCATTCTACCAGATACAGACTCAGTGTTGGGTCTGATGCTACTGCATCCATCCTTCCGAGGTCGGTAAAATGAGTACCCAGCTTGCTTGGGGGGCCAATGTGTAGCCTGCACACTGTAATTAAAAATTGTAAACCGCCCAGAGACTACTTGTAGTGGTATGGGGCGGTATATAAGCAGAACACTTTGCTTTTTGCTTTGCTTTGCTGCTTTCCATCATATTTGCACAGGGGGGAAAACCACTTGTGCTTACAAAATATGCCAGTTTGCCATTGAGTGTTGCTTCCCCATTACATGTGGTTCCTTGCTCAATGTGATTTCGTTAATTCACAGATGTATTAACAGAACTTTCTTTGTAACTGATTGCCAAGTTTTAATATATCCTTATATGAAAAACAAATGGCAACTATTCTACCCCATGTGAACATATTTGTGGGAGATGGGAATATCTCCTAAGGCAGAGTAAGATTCATGCCTGATCTATGCCAAGGAAGCTGTACCCACCCCCACAAAATGTTTAGTATTTCATGCAAGTTTATTCAAGTGCCTGTTAGACTTTATTAGTGTAACTTTTTTTTGAGTAGGCCCAGTAAAAGCCCTGACAAATTTGCTGTTTACCTTTTAAAATTGCTATCTATCTAAATGGCTTTAGTCACAAAGTATTGATATACTGTACCTTATAGGTATTTTTGATATACCTTATATGCCTGCACACTTTAGGAAGTCACTTAATTAGACTTTAAGTGACAGAGAGGATGCATGTTTCTAACAAGAGGATTCTTCTTTTCCACTAGGTTGTCTACTACACTGAAATGTACAAAATCTTTGGCGAATTAACAGAACAGATTGATGAGCCAGGCTTAACAGATGAGCAGAGGGAGAAAGAGAACGAAGCCAAGCTGAATG
Organism: Phrynocephalus guinanensis; assembly: GCA_037367245.1. Lineage (NCBI taxonomy): Eukaryota > Metazoa > Chordata > Lepidosauria > Squamata > Agamidae > Phrynocephalus > Phrynocephalus guinanensis. The sequence goes on along the minus strand of CM074745.1, from coordinate 4,592,428 downwards.
AATTGAGGGCCCTTTCCATTGTAGCTGATGACTGACCTCCCTGAGTCAAAACATCGACAACACGGCAGCTGCTGAAAACTCCTTTCCCGACCACGTCTTCTGAAACGGGCCTCTGACTTGCAGAGACGCTGCATGCATCTGAGGCCAATGTATATCTCCAGCAGACTTCCTAAGACTGACTATTGGTGTGAAAGGCCATACAGCAAAAACTCTCCTACTGCAACCTGGCAGCTCTAATTCAGTGGTTCTCCAGCTGTGGGTCCCCAGATGTTCCTGGACTGCAACTCCCAGAAGTCTTCCTCACTAGCTGAGCTGGCCAAGATTTCTGGGAGTTGCAGTCCAGGAACATCTGGGGACCAACAGGTGGAGGACCACTGCTCTAGTTCCTGACGATTCCCCAGCAACGCTGGAAGTGGGAAATAGAAGGTATTTGCTAGAAAATACTAAAATGTAACACGTTTAATTGCTGCTGCTTCTTTTCTTGGTGTATTGACCAATATATGTATGCCTTGTGATGAAGGGGCGGTTTTGGGGTGGGAGAGGGTATGTAGCTTACCGGGGAGGTACAATCCCTGTGCCTTAAGAGATGCCTTGTCATCTCACCTAGATCTTTCTTTTTTCAATACAAAGGGTATTGTCAAGTTATTATGTATTAATGAACTAGAAATATATATAGCATGCAGTAAAATTACTATAGGAAAAGGCTATATTTCGAGTCCTTGTGATGTAATCCACATGTAATTTTTTATGTGCAAGAATATGTGGAATTTTATCAACCACCACTTGAATGTGTGTAACTTATACCAGGAATCACTGTGTTAAGTCAGTGGGACCTTTTGCCTATCTTACAGCAGACGATTAAACTAATGAGAGAATTATAATAGCATGTCCTTTTTTAGGGAAAAATCTCTGGAAGAAAGATTTCCCTTCCTCCTGCCTTGAACAGCACCGATATTTTCCCCTTAGTCATTTATAGTGAATTAAAATGCCAGTTAGACGTAGCCTGGGCTTTTAGACATGCTCTTGTAATTTTAATTTTGAAAGAAACAGAAGAAAAACCAAAACCTCCTTAGCCATCAAGCAAGCTGCTCATCTGCTCTCTCTTGACTTAAAAAAAAAAGGCTACCCCAGGGCACCTCAACACAAGCAGGATCATGCCTAAGGTGCTGTTCTGTTCATTGGTACGCCAACCCTTTCAGGTAGAATTCATCTTGGGGTTGCGGGAGACAGAGAGGAGAGATAAGCCACGTTCCTGGCAGGGCCGTGTAATGTTGGCCACACGACATAACGTAGGCCGCTCTGCCCTCTTCTTGTCTCTCCTTTTTCCTCCCGCATAGACTGCTCCTTAGGCCACGGTTGAGCAGGTCACCTTATAGCAGAAACAAGATAACAAGGCACCAGCTAAGAAGTCCTATAAATACGGTCGTGAAACTAGTCTGAGAAGCTGTTTCAATAATTTCAGAAATTATTGTTCCCAGAAGCAGAACCGGCCCTTATATCGACCCCCTCTCAACCAGGTAAGCTTGTCATTATCATCACACACTAAATTTCTTTTAACACATAACAGCAGTTTTAGGAACATAAAAATTATGTTTTCCCCCCCTCTTTCGGCACCCATAAGAAGCGCCTGAAAAAGACCATTTGGACCGACATGCTTGGTGTTAAAAAACTGCATTTCATCTTAACATAAAAGAAAGTAAGGAGGCACAGACTTTGAAATGAGGAAGAGATTTTATAAAAGGGAACCTGGCCAGATAAATACATGTTATTACCACATGGGCAGACTAAAAGCAACACATTCGGAAGTGACAAAACACCTGAGGGGTAAGGAGAGAAGACAGGCTGTCATGGCAGAAGCAGCCAAGGCGTTACTGCAGGAGGGGCCTCGCGGCTGGCCGTGGCTTTGCCCGGCCCCTTCAACTACTCTGCTAAAGGCTAGCATCGTGACCCAACGGGCTACCTACCACACAGCCCCCTCCTACCAGCTGCTATTCCCCTCTAAATGGAAGTTGACTGCATTGCAGTCACCTTACGGCCAGGACCCTAAAAGTCCAGGCGGTGGAAGCCTAAAATCTCACTTGCATCTCAATGGCTAGCGAAAACATGGCCGATCGGCCAATGAGTGGCTCAAGAAGGGGTGGAGACAAGGGGTGCTCTTTTCCTTGAAATGGCTCAAACGCTGTACTGGATCGGTGAAGAAGATATGAAACCAACCACGGGGCCAGCCACAACAGGAGCCTGCAGTACTAAATGCCAGTTCCATGGAGGGGCAAGGCAGGAGCCCCAGGGGCATCCGTTCTGATGCTTAAAGCCCCACTAATGCTTATGCTTCCTTTCCAGCCTTCAAAAACACCATCCTGTCTCAAAGCAAGCAAAACATCACCTCCTTCAGAAGACACTGGGGTGGTGAACAGAAACAGGGGGAGGGGGGGTTGGAAGGGGGTAGCCTCCATGCAGCACAAAGAGACTAGCCATGCCCTGGTTGGCAACTTGCTGCCCATTGAGAGCAGCATCAGGCTCAGTGCAGGGACTCGGGCTTAGCTTCTGATGCCTGTGGGCAGGCAGCCTGCATCTCCACTGCAGCATCTCCACTCACGCAATAATAGACCCTCAAAACTCCTACCTAATGGGTACCCTTGAAACAATAACGGTGGCTCCAGCCGATGGGCTGCGAATCCCAGCCATGCTTAGGCTAGGCAGCCTTTGGCCCTCCAAATCTGAGGAGGTGGTGGCGTAGCATGGAAACCAGCCCTGGCTTTTTTGCAGGACAGCGAAAGAGCTGGGGGATGTGAAACGGCGTGCCCCAACAGCTGACCCCCCACAGCCCAAAGGACATCCATCCAGGATACAGATCCTCCCTAGTTGAGCTGCTCCTCCGGTGTATGTCAGTTGCTGGAAACGGCTGTAGGTGTTGCTTCCTTCTTTTCTAAACAGTTATTGGTCTGAAAGAAAAAATATGTAAGAAGAGGGAATGTTCCTTTCATCTCACACACTTCTCCCCAACAGCCCTTAACCATGCTGAAAAGATTACGGAGCATCACATACACAGAGTAGATATGCTTGCTTAACCGTAGCTGTTGAAGGTAGCCATAAGCACAATTTCTAGTAGACTCTGACATAACAAGGGAGATTCCAGCATGCTTTTTACTCATGCTTTGAAAGCTTTCTTGTCAACGCCTTACGCTGCGAACGTGTAAAATCTCTGGGTGCATGAAAGAGAATCCTGGGGGGAGTGTCATGAAAAACATGGAGGGGAAGCAACCGTGTGAGTGAGTGGTCCTTGGCCCATGGGAAGCAAGTATCTCCCGCAAAAAAAAAGTCTCATACAACCCAGTGTTGAAAACATGCTTTTCCTACATGGACACAGTGATGGCATTTTATTAAATCCACGCACAGAAATCAGCCTGTAGGGAGCCGACTTCAGCGTGACAAAGGGTTGCCGATCCACATATTGGTAGTAATGAACTTTACTTCATAAACAGACGTGGCAACAGCTAACAAGTATTTGCAAATAAAACCTTCCCACTATTTGCTGTTCAGGGTCAAACTAATAAAACCAGCTCTTGGAATGGAAGGGACACAGTTTTTGCTACACTCTCTAGCACGTTTGCCAGTACTGAGGTGACACAGTTAAACTGGAGAGATACGGCTCAGAATGAAGGCAAGGGCCACACGCTCGCCTCTCCATTTCTGGCCTGCATCTCCAGAAAGAAATAAAAAGGCTTCCATAGCTGCCGAGACCACGAGGTTGATCAGCAAGCCACTGAGCTAAGGACAGCAGCTTCACTCCTATCATGCCACCTTTTGAATCCCATTCAGAGAAGGACGTTCGCATTTTGTATTAAGTCAGGTCCTAACACTGCCTGCCACCATAAGCAGTAAGTAATGAGGACGTGAAGTCTCATTCACGTCAATGGGACTTACGTCCAGGTCGGTAGGCACAGCATCGGAAGCCTGCCGGTGAGACAAGAGCTGCAGCTACAAAGGACAATAGTTTGGCTCCTGACAACTCTTAGAGGTCAGGGGAAATAAATACTGTAAATCAGGGGTGTCTAAACTTCAGCCCTCCAGATGTTTTGGACCACAAGCCCCAGAATTCTAAGCCTGTATTGCCAATGACAAAGGACTGTGGGAGCTGTGGTCCAAAACTTCTGGAGGGCCAAAGTTTGGACACCACTGCCGTAAATCGTGTGTCAAATCTCACTGATTTGAGTGTGTGCAAGCTTAGATATCCAGCATCCACCCATCCCACTAAGCAGGCACGCAGCGCATTTTCACAGCTCTGACAATGAAGAGATGTGTTGTAAGAGAAGTGTTATCTGAAAAATGGCACCACAGAGGCACACTGCTGCAGCTCAATGTGGCTCCTTTAACACTTCCCACTATTATAATCTTCCAGCATTTACCAAACGATGAGCAGCAGAATGCGTGACTTAGGGAAGTGCAGGCGAGAATTCTTGAAACACCACTGTTACATCACACAAAATTTCTGCCCAGCAGAAATGCTCCCGAAGTTCCCTGTGGCTGGTTACCTTCTCGATGATCTTCTGAATTTCCAACTGCAATGGAGCCAGGCGTTTCTTATTCTCTTGCAGCAGCCGCTGGAAATTAGATTTCTGCCTCTCCGTCGTTTTTGACTGCTCCTCCAGTTCGGCAAGGCGCTTCTGCAGCTCCTGTACTTCCTGCGTTAAGGCCTTGTTGGAAGCCTCTGTGGCTGAGAAGCGGTGCTGGGTCTCTTCTGTAAGAGGAAAAAAGAGCAAAACGGGTTTCCAGGCAGTAAACGCAGGTACGGGCGGGCACTGACCCACAAAGGCTGCCTTATAATAAAAGACTGCAGAAACCATTCTTACCCCCCACCACCCCCACCACCCAAAAAAGAGAGACCACCTGGTAGTGGGGCAGCTAAAAATCTTGTAGATGATAGATAGATAGATAGATAGATAGATAGATAGATAGATAGATAGATAGATAGATAGATAGATAGATAGATAGATAGATAGATAGATAGATAGATAGATAGATAGATGGAAGGAAGGAAGGAAGGAAGGAAGGAAGGAAGGATTAGAGATAGATAGATAGATAGAAGGAAGGAAGGAAGGAAGGAAGGAAGGAAGGAAGGAAGGAAGGAAGATAGATAGATAGATAGATAGATAGATAGATAGATAGATAGATAGATAGATAGATAGATAGATAGATAGATAGATAGATAGATAGATGAGTTTGAACACTTACGCTTTCAGTTTTTTTTAAACCCTCCTTTTTTAAATTTAGAAGTGGACTTGGGGCTTCTTTCAGTTTATTTCCCCACTATTTGTCAGATGCTGGATATTACTTTTAGTTGGCAAGGCAGAAAACTGGCTGCCAGTCTCTCCTTACCCTGTAGGCAATGGGCTGACACTGGAGCTATAGGACTGTCTAGCCACCACTGTCTTGGATCCATACAGGACGGGACGAACACATGCAAAGCAGGACCCAAAAACACCTAGGTCAGACTAGTTTACACACAGTATTGCACTTGGACTTCATAGATGCCTCCGATTGTGGAATCGCCAAAATGCCTACGGCTGGAGGACATTTCAGTGACGAGAACCCAACCACTGCCTGCCACCGGGACAATCTAGTATGGCCACAGGTGGCATTTGGCTCAGGTTCTTGGGTGGTAATGATGCCCATAAGCTCTGAACCACAGTAATTCCACCCCCCATGTCTTATTCATCCACTGCTTAATAGCATTTGATGCCAACCATTGTTTATCAGGTTTCATTTGTCTAATGCAGTGGTTCTCAACCTGTGGGTCCCCAGATGTTCCTGGACTGCAACTCCCAGAAGCCTCCACCACTCATTGTGCTGGAAGAGATTTCTGGGAGTTGCAGTCCAGAAACATCTGGGGACCCACAGGTTGAGAACCACTGGTCTAATACATTCTGGTCCAGATTTTGAATGGCCTGCTTTTCATCAGAGAGTCAAGGGTGGGAGGCACTTTTCACCTAGATTTCTACCTTGCTGAGACTGGGGCGGCAGCGGCAATTTCTCACCACAACGGCAGCCAATGTTCCTTCGGTCGCTTACCCAATTTGAGTTCCAGGGTATGAATTTTGTTCTCCAGGTAAAGGCGGCTGTTTTGCGTCTGCTCGGCCTTTTGAAGCAGCTGGTCCACATTGAGGACCGACCCATTGAATGACACTAGATTGCCAGACTCAGTACCCGCGGAAGACACAGTAGAAGGCTCAGAGGAAGAGGGACCCAAGAGAGCAAGGTTACCTGCAGCAAGAAGAGCAACAGGTCTTCTACTTGGTTTAGGAAAGGAGCCATTAAAAACTAATGGGGAAGGGAGGGGGACAAGAGAAACAACAACCAAAAAGGCATAATGTTTTATAAATCAGTTTTATAATTGCACACCGGGATTAAACAGAGCCTGCTTGTCAAAAAGGGTCACAAAAGATCCTCTGAAGAGAGCTCTTCTCCACACAGTTGGAACAGGTGAGCTATTGTACACGTTACAGAAACCAAGTCCTTTTGCTACTGGTTGGATACTCAGCACAACGAGTGTCAAGGACACAGAGGAAGGGAGAGTTGGGATGGGAAGCACAGAAGTGCCAGACTTGTGGGTCCCAGATGTTCCTGGACTGCAACTCCCAGAAGCCTCCGCCACTCGCTGTGCTGGAAGGGAGTTTCTGGGAGTTGCAGTCCAAGAACATCTTGGGACCCACAGGTTGAGAACCACTGCACTAGGTGTTCAGGAACTGATCTAGGGACAGAAGCAGCCTTGTGTCCAGCATCCCAAGCTGCCAAGATGTTCTCTCAGAAGGAAAACGCAGAGCCCCTTCCACAGACAGGCCCATCTGAACACACACCCTTCCCATCCTGCCTTTGGAACTTACCTAAGGGCTCCTCTTCCAGGGTCGGCTCAGTCCCTTCCTGGCGGCTGTAGCGGAGGCTACGGTAGCGGCATACAAACTGCGTCACCACCCTGCTCACCAGGCACTTCACCTGGCAAAAATAAGACATCCCGATCTCCATGAACGGTACTGGAAACAAACCCTCAAGCCGTGCGCTAACCGAAAACACCCCGCGCCCCATAAAGCACAGAAGGCAACCCTGCCCTCACCTGTTCTTTGCAGAGATGAAGTCCTAAGGTGAGAAGGATTTTTTCCATATCCTTCCTGTGCAGGTAGCCACAGAGGTTCAAGTCAAAGTACATAAAGGCAAGCAGGGCATCCAATGGCAACACAGCACTTGGGTCAAGTTCTCTGGTCTGGGGAGGAGAAGTGGAGTTGTAAAAAAGGAGGGAAAGAAAGCTCAAGCTCCCCACAGGCCCCCGTGCTCCTCTCAAGTCACTGACCATCCTGTTCTCTTTCCGCTGATTCGGGCTGAAGCTCCACCTCCACCTGCCGCACCTATACAGCAGACCCACATTAGCAGCATGGACCAAAAATTACACCATCCTTTGTACCCGTAAGGCAGGCCCAGGTCCCACAGTCCATCTCCCCTATTTGGGAGTCTTATTCTACATTCCCAGGGTGGGATGTGTGCTAGGGAGCAGCCTTGGGAATACAAGACAGCAATGAGGCCCAAACAATATTTGTGTGACAATAAAAGAGGAAATGGAATAGGGCTTCCAAGGTAAGTGACAGATTAAAGGGATGGTTCTCAACCTGTGGGGTCCCCAGATGTTCCTGGACTGCAACTCCCAGAAATCCTGGCCAGTTCAGCTAGTGATGAAGACTTCTGGGAGTTGCAGTCCAGGAACATCTGGGGACCCACGGGTTGAGAACCACCGGATTAAAGGGATGGTTCTGAAGCCCAAGAGACAGGAAAAAATTACATCCAAATTTACCATTGTTGCTTCAGAACACATCCTTTCTGGTAGAGAAAAATAAATTTCAAGATTTTGAGCATCAGAAATCCTTATAGACGCAGGGTTCATAAAAACCAGGGGACACAGGTCCTATTGGCAACATCGGGGAGCACATGTGTGCCATCCTTAGGAACCAAACCCTTCTTTTGTGAGCTATGCAGGTATCGGAAAAGAGGCCAGCTTTTAGTGAGAAAAGAACTGGTCACTGACCACATCGTGAAGTGAAGAGAATTCCATCTCTGACTGGTTGGATGCCACTGATCTCACTTCAGCATCGTCCAGCTTGACACCTGTGGGTGAGGCAGGACAACCTACTTCAACGTCTGACCTTTTGCCTAGGCACTCACTCGTAGGGACTGCATCAGCAGAACCTCTTGGAAAGCACCGTAACCGTTACAGCCAACCTCAATGGGAAGGCACCTCTGGTATGACTGCGAGCAAGCAGCAAGCACGGCAAAGGAACCCAGGAGGCTGGATGTTTCCGTTTGGGTGAAATCCTACTTCCCAGCAGTCAAGGAGAGAAAAAGGGCTGGGCTTCCTGAAGGGAGTTACACAGCTCCTGCCTCCCCCACCCCCACCCCCCTTTCAAAACGTTGTCCCTGGAGACCGGCTGCGTTGCCCAGCACACCTACCAAAGTCTTCCTCCTCCTCCTCCTCCCTTAGCAGCAGCAGGTCATCCTCTAGGCTCAGTTCACAGAGGTCGTCGGGGGAATCCTTGGGCTCTGATTTGACATTCCCGCCCACCTTCTCCTCCTTAGTCGAATTAGCCCCCTCCTGAGCTCCTGGCTTCTTCTCTGCCTCCGCAGCCTCCTCTTTCTGCAGAAAATTAAAAAGCAGTGTCTTCACACCGCAACATCCTCTCCACGCAGACCTCCCATTCTGCAATGCACAACTCTCTCTCTCTCTCTCTCTCTCTCTCTCTCTTGCACCCTTTATTCCAGCGTTGCCAATCCTGGCAAGGCACAAACAAGCTGCACCCAGGGCAGCAAGATACAGACCCACTTTCAACACCCACAGGATATGCGGATGCCAGGAAGGTACCATTGCCCCACCTGGGCCTCCTTCAGACGGTCAGGTGCCTCTTCAGCCTCAGGATTCTCTGGGGACCCTCCTTTCGGATCGCTCTCTCCTTCCTTCTCCGATTCAGCTGCTTTCTCTGGCTCAGGATTCTTTGCCTCCACCGGCTCGTCCTTCTCGGGCAGCGCCAGCAAGGCCTTGTACAGCTTGTAGCCAAAGTCCCGTTGAAGCATCTCCTGGAAGGACTCTGCCACCACTGCCACCTCAGGGGTGCAGGCAGAGCGAGACAGAGAGGACCCAGTGAGCGAAAGGTGGGACACGAACCAGGGGCGTTCGTCAACACAAAGGGTATTAAGTCAAGCACGAGTCTTTGCCTCAAACTCGCAAAAGCTTCAAATGCTGCGTGCATATCAAGCTTTACCTCCACATAATACTGGGCACCCTCCTGTGACGCCGCCTCAGGTTTCCCCCCCGCTCAGCAGCAAAGTTTCTCCAACGAGGTACATACCATCATGCCCATCATTTGGCAGCTACACCTCCCATGATCCACAAACACAATGCCTTGTGCTCTAGTGATTAAACTACACTGCAGCCGTAACTCTGCTCATGACCTGGGGTCATTCCCAGGCAGCGGGCTCAAGGCTGACTCAGCCTTCCATCCTTCCGAGGGCAGAAAAATGATTACCCCAGCTTGTGTGTCTGTCTCTGTTTGTGTGTGCAATATGTAGCCTGCATAATTACATTGAAAACAGCCCAGGGAGCACTTTAAGCACCATGGGGAGGTCGATAAACAACACACACTTTCTTGCCTGCCTCCTCCCCCCACGCAAGCCCCCCCCCCCGGACAGTCACCAAGAGCATCCTCATCTCCTCAAAATTCTAAGAGCCGCAAGAGATGACTGACGTGGATTAACTGTGACTATTAAATGCCTTATGGGAACATACATCTCGGAAAACCTAACAAGGAAGTACTAACACTTGGATATCTTGGACAGGAGACACCCAGAAAAGGCAGAAAAGAGGCTTGAGGGTAGATATCCCCAGGGAAACCTAGCCCCGGGGAAGTTGGGGGGGGGATGATGCCTACCTCAAAGGAGAGCTTATCTCGCTGCCTCCTGTACTCCAGCAGGGTGCAAAGAGAGAGGTTCGTGCAGCTGGGCTGACCGTCCTGTAAGCCTGGCTGTGGGCAGACAATAATGGCCGGTTCCAAGGGAGGAGAGGGAGCCTCTGGTGCAGGGGCAGAAGTCTCAAAGGCAGGCTCAGGGGCAGGTTCAACGGAGTCGGCCTCTTGCTCGCTCGTCTCCATGTCCTGATCAGGAACCGGTTCAGAGGCTGCTTCAGGTTCTTCTTCCTGTTGAGAAACGACGGCTTTATTCAGAAAAAGCAAGTTATCTATGGGGATAACTCATGATAACCATCATGAGTGAAGACTAATTTACTGTTTCAGTCTGAAAGCGAAGCAAAAGATCCGTCGCCGGCTCTTCCAACAGAGGAAAGAGCAAAGCTAGTACGAGAGTCGGCAAAGTGCACCCCACAGCTTGAGACCTCCTGGATCAAATTGGCGGTACAGGTGATTTCTTCTAGCAAAGAAATTATGGGTTGAGAAGCAAGGAGGAAAAGTCCACCACAGGTTACAAACCGTGATGGAGAGGTGTCATCTCCAGGCTTAAAACCAGGGTACTTCAAGGGCCAGATGCAGGGGAGTGGTAGCAGGAGACAGAGATCTAGTCTCGTGCACTCCCAGAGGCATTTGGTGGGAGCCACTGTGAGATACAGGAAGCTGGACTAGATGGGCCTTTGGCCTGATCCAGCACGGCTCTTCTTATGTTCTTATGTTCTTATGTCTCTTCATTTCTAGCCTGCACGTGATAAGTTAGCAGAGTGTCCGAGCCCTCCTTTGTTCTGGTTAAACTTTTCTCTCCAAATGTCAACCTGCTCTTACCATCCCCGGTTTCTCTTCCAACGGTGCTGGAGCCTTTTCTGCCTTCTGTTTGCACAGGGACTCCCATTCCTCCAGAGAAGGCATGCAGCTCCAAATATCTGGTAGGAAGACCACGGTCCGCTCCTGGTGAGACTGGCTTCCCTCGCGCAAGTATCTGAACTCGGCAAACCGGAACCTGATATACAGAAATTGGACGCAAAGGAAGCGAGACAAAATAAATGCAGCTTCTCAGTCATCCTGTTCTGTTAGAAATAGAGCCCTCCCTCCTCCCCTGAGTCCTCCCATTTCCTCTTCTTGGCCTCTGAACAAAGCAGTCCTGGGAGATCAAACCAAAGGTCTCCCTGGTCCAACTTTCTGTTCCCATGGCAGACCTCCAGATGTCTCTGGAAGCAAGACACCAGTCTCTTCCTCTTCCACAGGCATTTAAGGCCCAAGTCTCCCAGCATTGGACACAATGCAAGGCTATTGTGACCACCGCCCGTTAGCAGTATCGCCGTTCGTGAATTTGTTTATTCCCCTTACAAAGTAACGCAAGATGTAAGTGTCATCACTATCACATTAGGGGAACAATTTCTGTGGTCTGTGTGCCATACAAATAAGTTCTTTCCCTCCTCCTTAGTTCCCACCCACCCATCTGCATTGGAAGACGCGGCGCTCCAGCTGGAGGGTAGAGAAAAATCTCAACCCCATACCTATCCATGGGGGATTGGCTCCGAGCCCTGCTCCCCCGCAGAAGCTGAAATCAATGGATATTAGCAAACAGTGTTTTTTAAAAAACAAAAACAACTGACTACTAGCTATTTTACCACAATAAGAACTCATAGCATAGTCCCTGGCTCCCTCTAATGGACAGTTCTGGTAAATACATTGTGAAAATATGTATTTCTAGGTTTTCCTTTTGGCAATTTTAATATTTACAGACTGTAGATAAGGGGCACCTGATCTACATGATTCTGATGAAGCATTTCCCCGACAGAGTACATATTTTTTTCAAACATTTTGATCATGGGTTCTCAACCTATGGGTCGTGACCCCCAAAGGGGCTGCCCAGTGTTTTCAGAGGCAGGAGAGGTCATTTTAGACTGTATGGTCACAGCAGGGGGTAGGTGGCAGAAGCATCATCAAGCACTCTCTCTTTCTCAGGGCAGTTTGCTCCTCCATGGGGGAGCAGCAGCAAAGTAGAAACAGCGGCTCCTGCTGCCCACCAGAGGAGGAGGAGGAGGACAAGGTGGCAAAAGCTGGCAAAAGCTTTGCAAGAGGTCACCAGGAGGGACTCTACAGCAAATTCTGAGCTCTGCCCCACTACCTATGAGGGGAAGAGCCGCCTGGCAGGGTTCCTCAATGCAAATATGACAGGAAGACACTGGTTACTTGGTCATTATAAAAAGGGGCCACGACTCAGAAAAAGTTGAGGAATACACTGATGTCGACAATACAGAGGAAACAGCAAATGGCCCTCTGGATATACTGAAACATAACTAGCAACACCTTGTGATTCAACACCTTTCCTGCCTAATCATTTAAGGCACAGCTGGGCTCACTTACTCCCATCACAAACGATAACATAATGTTGTGATAGGCTCTTTTGTCTCTGAAGTTTCATCAACTCTATTATAAACTACAAACGGTGCTTCAGCGTTCCATGGATTACATGACTTTGTTTCATAGGAAATATTTAAGTAACGCCCTCCCACACGCACAGTGGCCCCCCCCCAGTGAATAATAACAGCAGCAAGTCTGGGTTTTATTGTATAGCCAAACTAACAGTAGATAATCGTGCCTCCTCATCAAGTGTGACCAAGTACCACAGTTTTCCATGTATAAGACTATATTTTTGTCTTCAAAAATTAAGACTAAAATTAGAGGTCGTCTTATAAACAGAAGCAAGCCAAGGAGAGAACCACATGGTTGCAAAACTGCGATTTTGGGTTGGAAACATGGGGGGGGGGGTGTCTTATACATGGGGAGCGCCTTATAGATGGAAAAATACGGTACATCTGCATGTGTTTCTCAGCCTTCGCACTTCACATCTATTGGGTACTTTACATCTATTGGGATTCCTATTCCCTAGAAGTTAGCCCAAACAAGTACTGGCCCCAGGCCAATCCTCCACAAGCTTCTTCTACAGTATCTAATAATTAAAGCATAGCTCTCTGCAGTCATTGACCTAAAACCGCCCTACCATTATGATTCTCAGCCATCTTTCCAACCGTCGTGTGCAACAGGGATGCCCCTAGCACTGAACTTTCCCCCCCAAATGGTTTCCTTCGACATCACCAAAGAGAAGAAACAATTTTTGTGTGTAGAATATACACTCCCATCACAGAACCGAAGGCAACAAGTGGCAACTCTTCAAGGGCCCCGAAGCCCCCATCTTCTGTCATCTGTTGCTTCCCAAACAAGTCACATGTGCTGCCAGGTTTAAGCAAAATAAGACCAATTGCCATGGTTACGCAGCACAAGTAATCTATATATAGCCGTGCTGCTACCAACCAAACCGATGTGTTCCACGTTCCGCCTTGTTTCCTCAGGGCTGAATGGTTTTGGGGACGGGGACGGTGGTCCTGAACTTAAAACTCGTTGATGACTCCAAACAGTTCAGATGCAAAGGAATCCATAGGAACGCCAAAGAGAACAGAAGCACAATGTGGTGTGGAGTGGGACACAAAATGGTTTGGACTGGGTGCAGCCCCCAGGTCCGGACGCTCACCCTGATAGCATGGGACTGCAGCCCTCAAACTGCCAGCAAATCTGAACAACCGGCCCAAGCCAAAACCTACTCTCTGCACTTAGACTTCCAGTCGGCAAAGAGTCTGCTTCCTACTGATAAGCTGAAGGACCGCCTCCTTCCATATGAACCTACCCGGCAATTAAGATCGAGCCAGGGGGCCCTTTTGAAAGAGCCATCCCTCAAGGAGGTGAGAGGGATGGCTTGTAGGAACAGGGCCTTCTCGGCAGCTGCCCCCAATCTATGGAATGCCCTCCCAAGTGAGATCCGCCTAGCGCCAACATTGATGACATTTCGGCACCAGGTAAAACCCTTCCTGTACCAGAAGTTTTTAAACTGATACAACATAAGACTGTGGGTCCTCTGATGGCAATTTTAGTGTAATGATTTTAGTGTAAGGTTTTTATTATTGTTTTAATTGTTTTATGTTTTAACTGTTTTAAATCTTTGATTGTAAGCTGCCCAGAGACCTTTGGGAAGTGGGCAGCATATAAGTTGTAAAATAAAATAGATAGATAGATAGATAGATAGATAGATAGATAGATAGATAGATAGATAGATAGATAGATAGATAGATAGATAGATAGATAGATAGATAGATAGATAGATAGATAGATAGGTAGGTAGCCTCGACATAGTGCCAAAGGAAATCAAGCAGACAGGCAAGGAACACTTTGCGTGGTGAACACACAGGGAGGCAGGAACAATTCTATTACCAATGACGGGGTCTGGCCTTTTGCTGCTAGAAGTTTTCCTTGGTCAATGGGTAAATCAAGTTTAAGAAAATACACACTCACATTCATCTTATTAGCTTTGAATAGACAGAGTGCTACTTGAAAAAAATGGGGCTTTCTCTCAGGCACGAGATGACTCAGTTCAGTCAAGTAAGCATTCTTAAGGGAAAGCAAGCCTCTTCAGTTGCCCTGTGAACACTGCCCCAGCTCAATGCTATAAAAGAGATCCGTGAAGAATGCGCCCAGGTCAAGATCTCTCCCCACCCGCTTCCAAGATTCCCACAACACATTTCTTGGGAGACTCCTGACCCAGTTTTCTCAAAGGACAGGACGAAGATAACAGTAAAAATCAAGAGAACACTTTCACTTGTAAACCTGAAGCGTATTACAAAAGGCAGCCACCTAGTGGTCAAGCTAGCCAAGAGATCAATATTGCTGCGATATGATTACTGATAGGGTAATCTTATAGAGTGCCTTCTATGGATCCCCGAGGGCACGGTTTGGATCTCATGAATGAATGAATAAATACCTCACCCACAAGTGTTTCTATTTAGAACTTCTTCCCTTTAACATACAGTATCATACCCTTCTAACCCAGCTAAGAGTCCACCAGAGTTTGCTCTTTTGGACTATCTTTGGGAGGCCAGTGTCTTAGAGCGTCATAGGAGGGAGCCCAAGAGGAACAGACCTAACTGGGAGAGGAACACAGATTGGAATTAAGAATCCAAATGGAGGGAATGGCGGGAATATTGAAGGAGGATCTGGGGCATCTGAAA
Source organism: Phrynocephalus guinanensis (assembly GCA_037367245.1). NCBI lineage: Eukaryota > Metazoa > Chordata > Lepidosauria > Squamata > Agamidae > Phrynocephalus > Phrynocephalus guinanensis. Next base: position 4,577,373 of record CM074745.1, on the reverse strand, counting down.
AGGGAGCAGAAAAGGTGGTAGGTATCACCAGGATTCCAGAAGAATCCAGCAAGACACACGAGATTTGGTTAATGAAACGTTTACTTAAGCAGAATGCAGAGAAGCTGAGAAGATCTTTACATGATGTGAAACAAGTGACTTATTGTATTGCCAAAGACCTGCATGGAAAACAGCTGTGCATGTGAACACGCTAGTGCCTCACAGACTCACCAAGTGATGCCCTTTGAAATACTACATAATAATAGCTTAGTCACAAAAATGTAGTAGAATTCCCCCTGCCTGTGGGAGATCAATTCCATGATCTACGGTGGATGCCTGAAGCCATGGATACAAGGAAACTCTGTAAACATACAAGGGAGCAGGACAAAAGGCACAAAGGGGCATCCTTGCATGTTGCATATAGCACTGCAGCAAATTGTGGGTAAGTGAAACAGCATGCATCCATCCTGTCATATGGGGGTCCAACTGTACATAACTTGGTGCTAGAAAGTAAAGAGAGATGAGGTCTACACCAAGCCATCTGAGATGAAAGAGTGGACGAGGTGGAGAAACTGTATATATGATGGGTTCAAGGAGATTTTTAGTAACAAGCAAGGGAAGGCTGCTGTATACAATGAATAATGGAGGGGGGATATCACCCATGAGAACTATTAACTGTAGTTTACATATATGCTAGACCCCAGGGTGATTAGGGGGTCTGTGAGTCCATGGTTCTCTGGTGTGATACTAGTCCCTAAAAGAGATGGGTATTTTAGAGTCTGTGTTAATTTCAGGCATATCGACACGCACCCTGATCTTTAAGTAAGGGATTGTGTGATAGATGGACCTAGAAAAGGGATTCAAATACAAAACTGTTTTTGCTACCTAACGGACCACATGAGTTCCGAGTGTTGGTTGTCGTTTAGAGGAACTCGCCAGATTTGTCCCAGAGGTTAACACTATAATCTCTCATATGACAGCACTGACAAGAACACACACTGATGATATGCCTATATTTAGTGAATCATACATACATACATACACCTTTATTGGCATTAAATTTAGTGAATCTCTAACAGAATATCTCTTGAACATCTTATGTGAATACTAAGAGTTCTGGTAAAGGTAGACCTAATGAGAAAAGAAAAAAGAGAGGTTGTTTTGGCCTAATGGAATTATAAAGTGGAAAGTCGGGGAATAGCCCTTCTATTTGTTAAAGTGGAAGCAGCTGGAAGGAAAAAGGTGGAGGGTTGAGCTGTTCCATGTACTAAGGAGGCGATGTGAGCTTTTCTGGGCATAAGGAGTTATTACAGGAGGTGCATTCCAAATTCTGGGACGTAAACGCCCATCTAGTCTCTCAACTCATTTCTTTGTAGAAGACAAAATGGCTTGGATCAAGTGGTCTGGTCCACTCAATGGCATTTGAACAGCTAAAGCAGGCATTATGACAAAACCTTGTTTTAAAAGCCCCTGGTTTTGCAAAAAAAAAAAAAAAAAAGAGTTCATAATTGCAACATACATGTCAAATATGAGGATGGATAAAGCTTTGCTACAAGAGTATGAGGGTGTGAAAGAACCTGTTGTTTATCTGAGTCAGAAAGTGAATAAACATGAAAGAAGCTATTCAAAAATACCTTTGCATGGAGGCAGTTTGTACTAGAGCCTGAGAACAGAGCTATTTACCAGTTCAAGAGCATGCAGGATATGGACATATTAAAAAGGAGGCCTTCACGTTTGCCTATATTCCAAATCCAATATAAACCTTTAAAATGGAGAAGGAATGTGATGGCACACTTTCCAGACATCAGAGTCAATTTCCAAAGCCAGCAGCAGGGAATCATCTATGCCAAAGCTGGGTTTGAGTTGGCAGAGAGGCCTTTTGGGAGGAGGGGGTCACAAGAGAGATCAAAGTACAAGCGGACAGCCTGCCCCTGAGAAGACACTACGGCAGGACAGAAGGAGAAGGATGACAAGAATCCAGCTGCATAATATAAGGAGACTGTGAAACTGAAAATGCTGTACTTTAGGGTTTGCTGAAGGTAAAGTCTTGAAACTTTGGATATGCTCAGCATTGAATTTAATTGCTGGGATTTCTTTGTGATTGTTAAGAGCAGAATGTGTGATGCCCAGTTCGTGTTTAAACATATGGTTTATATGAGAATGGGAGGTGTGCTGCATTGAATACATTGATTTGGTAAGTGTGTGATGGGGGAAGGTGAGGGAGCAGCGGGGAAGAGTTGGTAAGAACGGCTCCGATTGTCTGGCAGAAATTAGGGGAAAGAAGCACTCATCAGGTTTTTGGAGCAGTCTGGGGACTAAAGGAAGGGGGAGAGGGTGGTTTTAAAAAAAAGAGAGTGGGGAGTTTAGGGGAAGAGAGGCGTTCTTGAAAGAGAAGAATTGTGCTAAATGGTTTTAAAGCCTAGGAATGAATAAATAACATTCTTTGGGCACTGCTGTTCTAATAACATATTGTCAAATTAAGTTAAGCCTTGAGTAGTCTGCAGCTCAGTAACCTGATTGCTCAGTACCTGATAGCAACAAATAAAACTGGATGGCACTAAATAGGGAGAGGGAAAATAAGGGAAGATCCGTAAAACACATGTAATTAAACACGCCGTTACATAAACAGGCAAGTAACATGGCTAAGGGAATTCTGACACCAGTGAGAGAGACAGGACAGAGCAAAACTCTTATCACTTTATCACTCTGCTTTCTAGATGTCTAGACCATAGCCAGGGTTACAGCCTAAACAGAAATGGCTTAACACAACCAAAGGCACTGGCTTTTAATGCTCCTTTAATTTCACACGACTTATATTTGGACACACCTTGAGTGAGTTATTTAACCAACCCATATATAAATGAAATTGGCAAAGGCAAACACAGATACATCACAGCTGGAAATGAGTTTTTCTGAGTAGTTACCTAAACAAACCCAATGCCTCTCAGCTTATCATGGGGGGATGGGGATGCATGGACGCCCATAGCAGAAAACAAAAGCTCACCATTTAGTGCAGTTACTCAGGTCCAAACCAGTCTGTGCCTTGACACAGCGAATGGCAGTGCGAATCAGAACCAATGGGTTTGTAGCCGGGTCGGGACCATCTGAGGACGGAGACCACTCTCCTCCAATCAGCACTGTTTCATCTGCTTTCTTTCCTAGCAGGAACTGAAGAAGGGGAAATAAACCGTTGAAGGAGCATTCTGTTCACCTCACACCCTGATCTAAGTGGGGAACAAACTAAGGCCGAAGCCATCATCAACAGGTACCTTGGCTACCACTGGCTCCAAATACACCTGACTGATCATCACAGATTCATCCCGTTTGCTGCTTGAGGCTGTTAAGGAAGCAGCTTGGTTGTCTGTTTATGCCCTCCACCTTCCATTTTGCAACCCCATAGCCCTGAAAGGACCAATATGAACCAACCCTCCTAGAATCTAACTTTAAAATCACAAGAGTGAACTAGACACCCAGCCCAATTGAATCTATGTGATCTAAAACGTCATTGAGCCAGAAACAGGGAGAGAGAGAAAAGGGTTTGAAAAGCACTCGATTCCTGAAGAAAAACATTAAGATTCATCAGATAGACTGGTGTGCACAGGCCTGAATCTGCAAGCCTATTTTGCTGTGAGTTCTGAGTAGCTTTACAGAAACTATGTTAAAACATAGTGAGATCAGAAGTGTCAAGACACTTGCCTGTTGTGCAACCATCCCCAATTCATCTGACACAACTGGTAACCCCAGCTATATTTTTACAAAGGCAATTTCTTAACATATGACCACCATCCCCAACTACTGTATGGATGACCGATCTTTGATATATGGTGCAGGAATGGAAATGAACTGTTCTTTGCTGCCTGTAAAGGCGTTGCACTGAGCTACTAAGTGGACATGCACAGAATTAGGGTGGGCTTTGAATCCTCGACGAGAAAATGGTCAAATCTGTAAGAATAACTTTTGGCCCCACCCATGTCTTTCGACCTATCCACTTCTGAGATGCAACACCTGAGACTGACTCCTGACTTCTGGACAAAAGAAGTTTCCCCACCTTTCAGTGTCTGGATCACTAATGGGGTAAGTCAATGTCACAGAGAGAAAATGTTAAGCGCTTCCATGGGAGAAGAAACTAGTACTACACCCCAGGGGAGGGTAAGTTCATGCCCCTAATTTAGAATCTCAAAATGCTCTTTATTTTCTTTTGAACACATGGATGCCTTTAACTGTTGCCATTTGTAGCTTCCACTCCACGAACTCTGACCAGCATATCTCCGAGAGAGTGTATCTTTGCTGGACCTGCTCACAGGTATTTGGAAAGCCTTCCTTTGCTGTCCTGTATTCTACTACACCTCCCTATCCAAAATATTAGGATTCTCACCTTAATTTGCTTTGCTGGATGCTCAGGACTATCCCTCTGGTCATTGGGATCTTCAATGTATAACAAACAATTACGGTAGAATTCTTCTATTCCTGGAGAGGACAAGAGCAAAACCTATGTGGAAGAAGGGACTGCAGATTAGTGGTTAGGCACAGGCTCTGCATGCAACTCAAACCTCCAGCATCTCAAACAGGAAAGGCTGTCTGAATCTTTGTGGAGAATCAATGCTATAGATAATGGGCAGCTGTGGATTGAATGAACCACCCTAGCTCGCATCTTCTTCAGAGGTCTTTCTGTTCTGTCCCGCCAGCGAGAGGTTAAAAATATGGGCAATTTCTGCAGCAGCAACCCAAAAGTGGATTTCCTTTCAAAGAGAGAAGGTGCCACCCAGTTCTTACTTTGTTTTAAATGGTAAAGGTTTCAGGTGCAGAACAGCAATTTAATCGCTGCACTGTGGGGCTTGATTATCATGCATAAAGCAGAATTCAAGAAGCGTGTAGAGGAAAATACATAGTACTCTAATATCTCGGAATCCACAACCAGTTCTGGAGGTCCCTGTAATTCTGACTCTGCTTAGCCACACATAAGCAGAGGAAGTCAATTAATTGTAAGACACAAACGCAAACTCAGCTACCGCTGCTGAATCTTGATACTGAGATACCAGCATGAGTGGCGTGGCCAAGGAAATACCGAGATTTAATCACACCATCAATGGCAAGGCACTGTCAAATGTGGTAAGACCCACAGCCCTCTGCGTGTGGATGGAGTGCAATTCCTAATAGCCCCGGGGAGTAGAGCTGCAAGTGAGAGCTGATGGGAGCAGCAATGCACCAAGATCTGCCCACACCAGGAGGAGAAGGAGGAGGACAGATAAACAGTGAGGAAAACAAGTGTGACATTTGCACTGGTTCAATCTTACTAAAACTATTCAGCTCCCCAATCTTTGCCTCCTATATGTACAGCCGAGACACAAATCCTGTTGTTGTTGTTGTTGTTGTTGTTGTTGCTGCTGCTGCTGCTGCTGCTGCTGCTGCTGCTGCTGTAGTAGTAGTAGTAGTAGTAGTAGTAGTAGTAGTAGTAGTAGTAGTAGTAGTAGTAGTAGTAGTAGTAACCACAAAACCATTCACCTTGGCACTGAAAGCTGGGTTTGCGTCTTCTGGCTGACCGTCCTGCATGGTGGCTTCCTCAGCCTGGGGCGCTTCTTCAGCCGGACTGGCCACCTGGATACGGCTGGGGTGCTGGAAGGTCAGTGGCTGAGTGAGAGGGAAGGTCTCCAGCCAGGAGAGGTGGACACCACAAAACTCTTTCGGCAGCTGGATGTTGCAATAACGCCTCAAAACCTCCATTGCGTCACAGAAAGGGCTAACAAAACACAAGCATTGACCAAAATATGTCAGATATTTTTTTCCAAAATGACCCAACCAAGTAGGCATGCCACATCCTACCCTTCTGTGAGGAATTTGGCGTTCTCCTCAGTAAGGCTCCTATCTCTTGTTTCCAAGCAGAGAAAACATCTAGTTTGCCCATTAATCTGAATGCAGCTTAAACACATTTTCCATATGTATACTGGCACACCAGACCCACAGTTCTCCGTATCTAAAGCAAACAGCACTCTCAGATTTACAGCTTGTCTTTTTGAAAACACAGCCAAGCGATCTTCTCCAAAGACCCATGTTTGCTTGCTAACACTCTCTAACGAAACCTTTTCCAACCCTGCATCCATTTCTTAGGTCAGGCTGCAACTTCCATCATCCCCAGATGCTACAGTGCTTGATGGCTGGGGACAACGGGAGCTGTGATTCAACCCATCAAGAAAGTATTATGTCATGGAAGTTTGTTGAGACTGTGGCCAAGAATGTGTAAGTGAAAGCATAGTCTTTCTTTCATTTTGACCTTGACTCCCAACTCCTTCCTCTCTGGATTCACACCTGTCAACTCTTAGAATCTAAAGGCACTTAAGACAGAAGCCTGCCCTCTGATTCCTTGCTCAAACTGCCAGCACCTATTGATGGCATTACTAACAAACAACCCCGCTGCCTTTATACGCTGCCTCTTTATCAAGGCATTAAAGCTGCTGTTCATCATGCAGACTGAGGTCCATTCTTTCATCCCAAAGGAGGGCCCACCAGGTCTCCTCATCTTACCTATTCACAGTATAGCAAGCCAGCTGGACCCGGTACTGGGGGGGTTCGTGCCGTGGCTTTTTCGCTCCCCATGGTTCATTCCCTTTCTGCTTCCGCTTCTTGGAATCAAAGTCATCCCTGAAAGCACAACGGCACAGGGAAACTGCATTGTAACAGTTGGCCTCACAGCACACACGCCGAAATGGCTCAAGGCTCGAAGCTGAAGCTTTTACCAGCTCCTAAGTATCAGCTTATAGAATGGAAGCAGCACAGAGACCAACCTGAGTTTTCAAATTGGGCTGCGCCACATAAACTGGCCCCTTGGAAAGCCCCCCCCCCACACACACACTTGGGAATTCTTTACTGCCTGCCAGCTGGAGAGGAGAAGAAAAGGGAGGTGGGTGGGAAGGAGAGGTCTGGGTCAGCACCAAGGACCCATCTGATCCTTACCATCTGCCCGAGTCCTGCCTGCCTTTTGGACCCCGGCCAGTGTATCGTCCAAGTTGACCCAAGTGCAGCGATGGAGAGGTTTGGAAGAGGCTCATTGCTGGAAGGGAAAGCACAGCCTTACTTCTTCTCCCGGGCCACCTAGCTGCCTCCTTGAACGGAACCCCACGATTACACAAGGTCACCATATCAACTCGTTTCGACATAGATGCTAGTAGTCTTATGGGCAAAATTTGTGGTGGTAACACATGCGCACAGACACGCACACACGAGATACATCCTAGAGGTCCTGTACAACTAATGCCTCCCAAATAGCAGCACAACGTCTGCCAGCCCTTGGCACAGGACCCTCCACAGACTTCACTGTGGCCTAATGAAGAAAGGTGCTCATCAAAACTGGTTTTTTTTGTTTTTTTTTTTTGCTTTGGGCCACCAAGATAGTACAAAAGTGCAACAAGTGATACCTTTAGGCTACTAGAAAATTAACAAAAACATTGCTGATGTTTCCTCAGAGCTCTGAGGAAGGGGGGGGGGTTGCCTCCGAAATATTAGCAACGTTTTTGTTAATTTTTCTAGTAGCCTCAAGGTATCGACTGTTCCACTTTTGTATTTGGTTTTTGTGATGGCTACATGGTTTTGCATCAATTCAAGATAGTGCAAGAAACAATATAACAAAAGATGGCATTGCACCAAGTTCCTCTCTTCCCAATATCCAAAACAAGAGTTCAGTCTCTGTTTCCGCAATGTCCCTCAGACTCCAAATCCACAATGTGTATTGCTTGACAGACTCTTGGTGGAGCAGCATCACACACAATGGGTTTGGCAGCTGAGATGTTCCAGCTCTCACATCATTCCCCCTCCTTCTTCACGGCTCGTAAAGGGTGCCCCTGAAGGAAGTAGAGCACTAGGGTACTCAAAATGTTAGCAAGAGATTCTAGCAAGCTTTTTTATTGTGCCAAAGTAGCCACAACACAGCCATGGCTGATGATGGTTATCCTCATGATACAGCAGAAAGCTGGGCAAAAGGGTTTCAACCATCAACTAATCCAGCTGCACTGTTCCTGGGCACCACTAAAAGAAGGAAAAGGTAAACCATGTCTGAATATTTTGAATATTTGCCATCTGCAAACCCCCCAAAAGAGTCATTATAAGTCAAATTTAACTTGATGGCACAGGGCCATGATTATAAATATACATATATTGCATTGTTGTAAATATACATAGTAGGACTCTGAGCCTGTGGGAAAACTCTAGGAAAAGAAGATGATATATAGGCCACAAACACACAATATAGTGAATATCACTCACGTTTCTGTGGGAAAAGGGGTGGAATCCGGTGAGGCTGGAACAGCAGCTGAGGCTGGGCTCCCAGGATGCCTTGCTTCTGCCCCAAAGAAGCCACGTGGAGAAGCGGGGTAGGGGGTTTCAAAAGGGGCTGTGGAATCAAAGGACATCGACTGCCATGTTTCTTGATAGTCAAATATTTCTTACAGAGGCTCCAGACCCCAAAGAACTGCCCTCCAGAGAGTATGAAAGCCACTCTGGTTGGGATAGTTTAGCAACTGTGGCCCCAAAAGGTATATTTTCCCAGATCTGAGAAAACAATACAGTTTTCTGAGTGCCGCCACTAGATCATTGTTGCTATAAGGAAACTGGGGACTCAAGCTATGTCATCTGGACATCATGACAGGTACATGCAGTGGAACTTACATTTTAAAAGAAATAGCCTGCAATACTCTGTTTCTATGCACCATAACTATTTTTTTTCATGCTACCCATTATTTTCAGAATCTTTTTAGAAGAACTAAGGTGTAAAATCATCCTCCATTGTGTCACCAGTATGCCAATGTGGCAGGAAAATGTGACGCAGAAGCCTTCAGTCAAGCGAGACTGTGGACTGACCGCAGCTGCACCCAAGACCCCACAAAGCTCTGTGTGCCACAATGATGTCACAATGAAGAAAAACTACAAAGAAATTCCTGAGCCCTGCTTTTCATTGGACTGCCCTAATTGTTGTTTTGTTGCCTGACTCTGCCAAATACCAGGAAAAGTCTTCCTTAGCCAGAGGTTGGGAGTTAAATTACCTATCTGAGAGGGTCTAGAGTCAATGATCCAGTGCTCCTTCTAGCGCTGAAGTTCAAAGGCTATTGTTTATTTATTTATTTATTTATTTCTACTACTACTACTACTACTACTACTACTACTACTACTACTACTACTACTACTACTACTACTACTACTACTACTACTACTAAACACTTTGGAGAACCACACTCTCAGGTACCTGGTTTGACAACGTCTGGACCTTCAAAGCATTCCATGGCACCGATTGGCTCGGGTTGTAAACGGCTTTTACCAGCACCTTTTCGCCAATCTGCGGAATCCGGCCTTTGACAACACTGAAAGGAAATAGAGAACAGCCACATCAAGGATGCCTCCAGTTCATAGCAGAGAGTCAACAGCTCAAAGATCAGCAATTCTGGCGTGGCGACTCAGACTCTGGCCTCCATACACAGCAGGAGGAAGTAACAAAGTCCTCTGAGCCACTTCTGCTATCTGTCCATCTAGCGTACAAATATCTGTCCTCGCTGGCTTCAAGTTGCCACAGTCTCAGCCAAAAGATACTTGCCGTCACCTCTTACCCAATCTTTTTCATTTTCTTTAAAATGAAAAAGAAGTGTGAGGAGTGGAATCTGCACTAAGTTCATCGCTCAGGGAACGGTCTATGCAGCCAGGGATGTGGACCACTTTAGGAAATTTTGAATCCAGAATATTGGCCAATGCCCTAAACAGAGTGCACTCCGATTTAATACATTTTTAAAAAAACCAAAACCAAATGTAAGCTTTCTGCTCATGTATATGTTCATGGCTGCGACCTCCAATGATCAAAATGCCTCAAACAACAGTATTTATTTAGACTTGGAGAGGGATAGTCTAATTATCTTAACATTTCGATTTGTTTTTAATTTCATCTATAAGGGGCCCCCATCTACAAGATGACTCCCACTTTTCCAACCCAAAATTACCGGTTCTGGCCTCAGCTTACATCTGTGTATAAGACAACCCTCAATATTTAGTCTAACAATTTTAGACAAAAATATAGTCTTGTATGCCGAAAAATACTGTAACCCCAAGAGCAATCTGGACTAATGTAGTGCACCATAACGCTTCAGAATATTTTTACTACATGTTTAGACTAAGCTCTGGTTGTATTCCAAGGAGACCCAAGACTGAAATGGAACAAAAACAAACTGAATCTTGCTTTTTTCCCTTCTAGAAAGTCTGTCCTCCTCCCTTCCAGGTTCCCAGCAGCCCCTTACTCACCTCAACTGGAAGAAAACTTCATCATCCACTACTCCAAAGTAATCATGAAGGCTGGTAACAATGCCAGTAAAAACTCGTTGCTTCTCTCCCCCCTGAAAAACAAAGGCCCTGGGAAATCAGTGCAATTACCTAATGATAGGTTGCACACAGACTGCCCACCTGGCACTCTGTACAGCTATTGCCAGCCTCAGTCAAGAGGGAAAGGGATTTCCACAAGCCCCAGATGCAACCTATGCTTAAGCTACCACCTCATTCTTCCCCTTGGCCTGCCACTGACATTCTAGACTTAAAGGAAAGGCATTCATCTTCCACAAACCTGAAGGTGACGTGCAGCCTGAATGATGTCTGCTGAGATAGGAGGGTTTAATAGGCCAGGTGCTGGTCCCAATAAAGAGGCTGGTTGAGTTCCTAGTACAGGAATGCAAGTACAGCTTTAATCTCTACACCACTCCAAAAATATTAAGAGACCAAGTATTTGGAGGATATTTATATACAATATTAACCAGGTCGAAAAAATCCATGAGCATTCTAATGCAGTAATTTCAGTAGAATCAGGAAACAAGTTTCAGGTGGCCAACTACATAAATACAAGAGAAATAACTACAGGAATCGAAATAGAGGGCGTCCTGAGACTCCACAATTAGGATTCAACACAAATCTGGACTCCATATTAGATCAGAGCTTCCCAATTTGATTTAACCCAGGTGGTTTTGGATTGCAGTTCACAGAAGCTTTCATCAGGAGCTGTGCTAGTGAGGGTTTCTGAGTGTTGGGAGTCCAAGAACTGATTTACCCAAGGTTGGGAACCACTGCATTGGATCCACATGTTCTCTTTTGGGGAAATGATGCAAAAATCCCTCAATTCAGCAGCTATTGTTTCATGCCAAGCTTTCACCAACCAGGCACCCTCCCTGGTCAACAGCCATACTGGTTCTGTATTATATGGAAACAGAAAGAAAAAAAAACATTTTGATGCCACTTGGACCAACCTGAGAACGATCTGGCTCCCTGAAGATTGCTCGTCCGCAGCTGCTTTTGACGCTTGAACTGTGCCATTCTGAAAGGGACAATCTCTTTATTTTCTTGAAAGACAATTCAAAGACAAAAAGAATACTAACATCTTTGAGGGAGGAAGAAATGCATCCTTCCAACTGTCCAGAGATCACACAGAAAAAATGTATCTGGATCTGCTGACGTGTTTAAACTTTTTCAACTCCTGAGTAACTCACAATGCACTTGTATTCCATCCGTGCTACAACAAACTGCCCCCAAAGGTGATATACAAAAACCAGCCCAAAATTAGAAATGAAGAGCATCTGTAGGCTTAAGGCAAAATGTCTACACTTGACGGTAGAGGCTCTCTGGCGATTCTGGGGGAGAGATGTAAAAATTATGGAAATTTTGAAGCCATAGGAGAAAATGTGTGTGGAGAGCTGTTGGGATGGGGGGGATGGGTTTTCAACATATTTGCAAAGTTTCTGGAAATTTTATATCTATTGGGGTGGGGGGGGGGAGAGAGCAACAGCAACTAGGGGAAAAAGTTATCACATCCAAGCAGGAAAGCTGCTCCCTATTTAATGTGCTGTCTCTCCACTTCAAAAGAGGTGGGGTAGGAGCAGCAAGAGAGGTTTATTGGCTCATCTGTTTAGGGTATTTATTTATTTAGGGTATTTAGGATATTTATTTCTTCAAGGTACCTTTATATCCACCTCCCCATTACTGCAATGCACTATTCCGGGCAGTGAGATCATTTAAAAAAAAAAACACACATCACCACCGATTTAATTAAAATAAAAGGCTGACAGAATAGCAAGAGAATGAGGCATCCATGACCAAGACAGCCTGCCTTTGGGATGAAAGTAAGTAGGGTTGGCGTAGACCAGTGATGGCGAACCTATGGCCCGGGTGCCAAAGGTGGCACTCAGAGCCCTTTCTGTGGGCACCCGACATCGCCCCTTCCCAGCCACCTGTATTCAGGTTAAATATTATATTTGGCACTTTGTGAACAATTAATGGGTTCTAAATTGCACTTTAGGCACTTGGTCTCTAAAATGTTTAGATCTTGGCTTAGATCCTCTTCCAGGCAAACATTGAGATAAAAAGCACAATGTCTTTTTTTCTTTTTTTAAAAAGACCCAAACATGGTTGTCTTTCCATCATTTGTTCTTGGGTCACTTCAGTGCAGTTCAGGTTTTCACTGCGGTGTAAAACCACAAAAGTCATTTCAAAAGGCCAACACAGTCAGAGAAATGTACAATTCCAAAAGCAGTGTGAATGCAACAATCCATAAGACATTAAAAAAATTCAAAAAGGAAAAAAAAACAGAACCGGGAGGGGGGGAATTAGGAGAATTTTCTACTTTAAAAAAAACTAGCCCATCTTCTTAGGGGTCCTTTATTTATTTATTTATTCATTAATTAATTCATTTATTATTTTTACAACTTATATGCCACCACTACCCAAAGGCTGGCTTACAATAAAAACAAAATTAAGACAGTTAAAACACAGAATATCAATGAATAATTAAAACCCTAATAAAAACCTTGGCTCCTTGTGATTTCTGTTTCTTTTAACCTCTGTAAAAGCTTGCCCAGACTGAACCCACATACAGTGGACCCTCGTATAACAAACGGTTTGTATAACATAAAATCTGTACGACATAAAAAATTCCGGAGATAGGGGAAATTTCCTTCACAGAATCGCCTATGGGGCGAATCCGTACAACATAAATATGGTCGTGATTAGGGATTACTCCGTTTTCAATGCATTCCTATGGGAAATTTGTATAAAGGAAAATTGGCTTAACATTATTTCATTTGGTACGAATTAATTCCTTTATACAAGGTACCATGGTATATATTTATGTCTAGAATGTGAATCAAATGCTTTTAAGATGTAAGACCTTTTTATTGCTTCCTTTTGGGGGGTGGGGAAAGAAAAATGTAAAGATTTTTGGTCTCTAAAACCCATCTCAAATGGTTGTGCCCAACAACTGTGTCTCAAAAAGTTCAGTGTCAAATCAAAGCGAAAATATAGGGATATATAAAGGAAAATTGGCTTCACATAATTTCATTGGGAACGAATTGATTCCTTTATACAAGGTACCATGGTATATATTTATGTCTAGAATGTGAATCAAATGCTTTTAAGATGGAAGACCTTTTTATTGGTTCCTTTTGGGGGGGGGGGGGGGTGGGGAAAGAAAAATGTAAAGATACTTGGTCTCTAAAACCCATCTCAAATGGTTGTGCCCAACTATGGTGTCTCCAAAAGTTCAGTGACACATCAAAGCGAAAATTATAGGGATATATCAAGGAAAATTGGCTTCATTGGGAACGAATTCAATTCCTTTATACAAGGGGACCCCTGTACACAGTCAAACCCCCAACCCTGGACCTGAGGGGGGGGGAGGGGAGGGGAGGGGAGGGTCCCCCTGAGCCCCCCCCCCAAATGGTCTCTGAACGCCCCACCTACCCACCCCCCGCGCACCTGCCGCCTGAGGCCGCTCCCCACCCCCCCCCCCCCCCCCCCACCCCCGCACCTGCCCTCCAAGGCGGCTCCCCAGGGGCAACCGGCGCTGAGGGGGAAACCGGGTGTGTGGGGTGGGGGTGGGGGAGGGGGGTGGCAAAGGGAGGGAGGGGGGAGGGACGGGGGGAGGGAAGGAAAGGCGGGAAGCCGTTTCTCTCTCCCCCTCCCTTCTCTCCCCTTCCCCCTCCCCCTCAGGGATGGGGGGGGGGCAGAGGAGAAACCCCCCCCCCCCCCCCCCCCCCCCCCCCGGGAGGGAGGGAGGGAGGGAGGGAGACCAGGGGAGGCGAGAGACCTCGACCCGAGGGAGGGGTCTCCCCACCAGGACCCAGGACCCCCCCCCCACCCCCTTGAGGGACCCCCCCCCCTTACCCTTACCCCCTTCCTCCCCCCCCCCCCCACATACCGCGCTGGGACCCACCTGAGGGAGGAGGAGGAGGAGGAGGAGGAGGAGGCGGTAAAGAGAGAGAGAGAGAGAGAGAGAGAGGAAGGCGCGCGCGAAGGGAGGGAGGGAGGGGGGAGGGAGGGCTTGGAAGGGAGGACAACAAAGGGACCCGGAACCGCGGCACCCGGATGTGGGGGGGGGAGGGGGCGCCTCCACGGCAACGCCTCCCCCGCCCGCCCGCTTGGAGGAAGCGCCCCGGAAGAGCTCCCCCGCCCGACGTGAAGCCCCGGCCCGGAAGTGAACGCCTGGTTGGGGGTGGACGGGTGGACGGGTGTCCCTGCCCTTTCCCCCCCCGGCAACGGACGGGGACTCCGGGTGGGGGGGGCGGGCGCCGCTCCCCGGGACATGGGTTCCTAGGACGGGCAGACGGAAGGGTTTTTTTCCCCGCTTGGGCTTCCGTGGGGACCCTCCCTCCTCCTCGGGCACGCCCCCCCCTCGGTGGCTCACCCTGCGCTCGTGTTTTCCTTAAGAACCTAAGAAGAGCCCTCATGCTGGATCAGGGCCAAAGGCCCATCGAGTCCAGCTTCCTGGATCTCACATTGTGGCCCCACCAGATGCGTCTGGGAGCGCATGAGACTAGATCTCTGTCTCCTGATACCACTCCCCTGCATCTGGCCCTTGAAGTACCCTGGTTTTAACCCTGGAGATGACACATCTCCCTCATGGTTTGTCACCTGGGATGGAATTTTCCTCCAGGAATCTGTCCAATCCCCCTTTGAAGGCATCCAGGCCAGATGCCATCACCACCTCCTGTGGCAGGGAGTTCCACAGACTAAAAATGCACTGGATGAAAAAAAATATTTTCTTTTCTCTGTTCTTACTCTCCCAGTCCTCAGTTTGAGTATATGTCCCCTTGTACTAGTATTTTGTGAGAGGAAGAAGAGCATCCCTCTATCCACTTTACTCATGCCCTGCATTATTTTGTACGTCTCAATCATATCCCCCCTCAGCCGCCTTTTTCCAGACTAAAGAGCCCCAAATGTTTTAGCCTTTCCTCATAAGGGAAGTGCCCCAGCCCAGTCATCATTTTCGTCGCTCTCTTCTGCACCTTTTCCAGTTCCAATGTGTCGTTTTTGAGATGCGGTGACCAGAATTGTACACAAATACTCCAGGTGCAGCCTTAATATCATTTTGTACAATGGTATTATAATGTTGGCTGTTTTTGTTTTGTACAGTGGCATCATTATGATGTTGGCTGGTCTCTGGCAAGGTTTTTCCAGCTCTTTGTTGGGTTTCAGGAGCCGCTCCCAGAGGGCATAACGGGGATTTGAACTCAGATCTCTCGAGAGCTCCTCCTTCGCTCTGGCCTCGCAGGGGTCTCTCACCTGCAATAGAAGCCCCCCTATAGGACTGCCCTGCAAGGTTGGTGTGTCACTAGGCTAGCATGCAGGGTTGGCGGACACAGACACCCATCTGCCCTGCATGGAGATAACTCCCTGCACCAGATTCCCCATCTCATGCTACCCTATGGAGGCCAAGCTGGGTCCACACTTGGGTCAGTCCTCGCCTTACCTGTTTCAGCCTCAATTCTTCAACGAGATCACATGGTTTCTAATCAATATATTGACCATCTTTAGTTTCTGAACTCATCTAAATGAGGCGTGTTTACTGTTTAGGGACACATACAGTATATAAAATTCTATATCCTCTTTGTCATTTTTTCCTTTTAAAAAAAGAACACTAGATGCAAAATAATAGGAAACCTTTATTTATTTATTTATTTATTTATTTATTTATTCTTTTTGCCTTTTATATTATGAAGTTATATTGTTTAAATTGTTTTAAATCATTTGTTGTTTGTTTACATGATTTGTTGTTGTTTTTTCTGTTCTGTTGTGAACTGCCCTGAGTTCCTTCAGGAAGATGGGCGGTATATAAGCCATAAAATAAATACTGGAAATAAATAAATAAATAAATAAATAAATGCTGGACTGCAAATTAGAATAACTAATTATGAGGGGTGATGGGAGTTGTAGTCCAAAAATATCTGGAGGCCCACATGTTCTGCATCCCATTATGAACTAAAACATCTTACCATACATTTCAACACAATTGCTCTGGTTTAGAAGCTCTCTAGTTGCATACAGTGGCACTTATAGAATAACAACACCCAATGTTTTTATAATGTTATTCACTCATCTATTTATAATCTTAGCCAGAACTACATAACAGAAGCCAGCCACTATTCCACACCAGGTCTCCCAGTCGGTAGGAACAGAACTGCACCCCAAGAGTCAGGAACCCCACGTAGTTTAGCTGTTGAAGTCATCTGTACCTTTCGCCAGTAAACAGTCCATAATCTCATCCCTTGTGCTGCTTTATTATGGAAGAGGCATCAAGTCACAGGCCCACAGCTGTGTTGGCCAAGAGATTAAAAGGAATCCCTTCAAACAGCAAATGCTGTACTCAACAGGAAATAACCCCAAAGAGTTATTGCTAAATCAACACTGCTGCCACTAAGTGGTCAATTGGGGAAAGTATTCCCATTGTTTTCTGTCATCCTTATCAAATCTAGAATTGAATTTGAACTTTCCTGCTTCTTTCTTCCACCTTAAATGGCTTAATGTTCACCCAGATTAAAAGTTCTGAACTAATTAAAAGCCTGTATTTGTTTTGTATTCACAGTTTGGTAGCCCAAACAAAAAGTATTTCCGTATGTGCTTTTTAAAAAATGCATGGACCCTGTTACTTGTTGGTCTCTTTTCTGTCTTTACGTGTTTTTCAGAAAACCATCTTTCAGGTCACGGTTCCAGATTCAAAACTGAAGAACATAGTAGCTATAATCCTTTTATGTACTTACCCAAGAATAGATTTCATTGAACTCCATGGGACTGGTGCCTTAGTAGCTATATGTAGAAGACGCACCCAGCAAAGTAAATTGTGATTGCCAAAACTCCAGCTATAATAAATCTGGTATTTTAAACTTTCAGCATTTCACTGCAATAGATCAACACAGCTACTCTTTCAAAAGCATTACAAGGTTAAAGGTAAAGCCCCCCTCCCCCGCACATGCATGCTAGTCGTGTCCAACTCCAAGGGTAGTGCTCATCTTTGTTTTCAAGCCAAAGAACCAGTGTTGTGCAAGTCTGTGGCCATGTGGCCGGCATGGGCTGAGCGCATTTCTGTGCACAGAAGACTGTTTCTCTTACCTGAGAACAGGTACTGTTTACGGCAGTACCTATTTATCTACTTGCATTGACATGCTTTCGAACTGCTAGGTTGGTAAGAGCTGGGGTTAACAGCAGGAACTCACTCCGCAGCATGGCACCCGGGATTCGAACCGCTGACCTGCTGACTTTGCAGCCAACAGTTTCAGCACTCTAGTTATCCTTAGACTAATCACTATCAGTTATACATTGTGTACTATACTAGCTTTTTCTTGCAATTTGTCATGCAGGGTGGAGATTCTTACAGCTGTAGCTCAAAAACCAAAATAAAAACCCCTGAAACCCAAAAGAAAAACATTTCCAGGTTTTGATGAGAACCTGACCTGACCCAACTGAGATAATGCTGCAGATCCCCTGAATTCCCCACAACAGAAACCAGATGTCCACAGAGTTTCTTTTGTTTGTAAGAACAGCCTTTGATCTGGCAGGCCAATCTTGTTCTCTTCACGACCAACATTCCCACTGAAATGGGAATCCAACACAAGCCACTGTTGTTTATTGTACATCAAAAAGAAAGCAGCAGGGGGTTGAGGGCGGAGAGAAGCAATCCTCTCCCTGAAACTCCCTGCCAAATCCCAAATGGTGTTTACACCCATCCTGCTGCCAGGGCTCTGCGTACAAAGCACAGATCGCCGACTCCAGCAAAAGAACTTCAAAAGTGGCCTTCAGCGGACCGACAAGACATCCTGACTTCATCTTGCTCCAGCCATTCATGTCTTTGGCCCAGGAACGCCGATCTGTCAGGGCACCGGTCCATCTAGTTCAGCTTTCTTCCTATCAAGGGGTTGATCATCTCTGGCCCTTCAGAGGTCGTCTGATTGCAATCTCCACGGGCTCCTCACAATCTTCAGTGGCAGCTGCGACCCAACAACAATATTCAGAGGGCCTCGTGGAGGAAGTCCTGTTGCTCGGCCTCCTAAATTGCACCAGAGTAGGCCCACCGAATGAGGAGAGATTTGGCGAGTCAGATCTTCCAGCAGTGCCGCTGACTCAAATGGGTCTACTCGAGCCGCTACTTACTTTGGCACGGTAAAGAACAGGGGTAGGGCTACTTGAATCCATAGGACCTATGGAAATGAGTTAGCCAAACCTCACTGATTCAGTGGGATGGATATTTTATTGCAACCTACTAAACCACCGGCTTTCAGAACGGACTGCTCTCAAAGAAATGAGGAATACCTAGAACGCAGGAAGCTCCTTCTTGATTTAGGTGCCTTTCCCCTTAAAAACAGCCATGCTTCCCTCTCCCCCTGCAACTTGTTGACCTGCCAAAACTGGAGTATTTTTTAAATACCACTGTGGCAAACACAAGTGGGATGCAGCCTCCAGGGGAAATTGCCTGCCTTTGGCTATTTACTCATAATATTAGAATGTGTGTTCCTGAATGGAACCCATGGCAAGCATGTAGAACCAAAGCTACTTCCCCTGATGCATAACTGGTACCAGCCTTCCTTAACGCCAGTGATCCCCACTTACTTTTACCAATTAATGGAGAACAAAGATGTCTGCCCAAGGGCAATGAGGCCAAGTAGCCAAACAGTCTCTCCAGGGCAGGCCTGTCCAAAGTCAGGCCCGGGGGCCAAATGCGGCCCGTTTTCAAATTTGTGCAGCCCACAACCTCTTCTCCCCACCGGCTCAGCCTGTCATGCATCCCTACCAGCTGGCCCCTCCCCATACTGGATGGAGGCATTAGCTTGCAGTTCTATGGTTTGCCTGCCCTCCCTGCCTCTGTCCATCCCCCCAGCCACCTGCCCAGCCTACCCACCCCCAGTTCCATTGTTGCAGCATCCTCCCTGCCTCCTTGCCTGTCCTAGAGGCTTGTCTAAAGTCTGGCCCGGGGGCCAAATGTGGCTGAATGGTTCCCCCCCCCCCACATTTTCACCTCACCAAATCTGGCCCTCCTTGCAAAAAGTTTGGACACCCCTTCTCTAGGGGTATTAGGCTACTGAACACTAGTGGTTGGGGAAAGGCCACAGACAAAGTGAATCTTGGTTATTTCGGGGAAAAACAAAGGGCTGTATTAAACAGATTTTGGAGGTCTGATCCACAGACTTCAGTCCTATTCTTACGGTACACATTACTTTTTCTACATGCAGGCAAGATTTCCCATCCCTTCTGCTTAAAGCATGACCCTTGCTTTTCCTCTCCCATCATTCCCAAAGGAAGATGTTCTAAAAGTCAGCAAAAAGTTTTATTTTCCTCGTTTTGAAATCTTACGAATATAGACAATTTCAACTATATATACATAAACAGGTGGCCACGAGACCATATAAATAAACAGAATTCACTCAACCTGTGAAGACAAGACAGTTGCATGCACAAAAACTTTTTTTTATAAAAAAAAACCAAGAGGAATGTCAGTGCCTTGTTGAACAGGGATGGGATGCAACCAACAAGTTATTAAGTTATGTCACATTTTGAAACACAGGGATTTCCTAGCGGAGGTGAGGCGCCAGAGGACTCAGAGCCGTCTCCCTCGCCTACTGATGGCTCAAATAAGTATTTTATGATTGCCAGTCTTAACCAGCTCAAGTGAGAGGAGGCTGATATCTCGGGGGGGAGGGGGATACAGCCATGTGGGGGGTGAGGGTGAAAAATCTACCTTTGTCCCAAATAAAAGCTAGACGGGGATGCCGTTATCGAAGACTGGCACGTATAGGACAGGCATAAATCCAGTTTCCTCCAGGGGACCTTAGGGAGATGTGTCCCAAACACAGTGCATTAAAATGTGAAGTGTGTGAGGACTAAACAAGGTTCGGTGCCAGCATTAGCAGGACTCGCTCCTTGCAAGCATTACAGGAAACAGTGGTTTAACATTTAGGGGCAACCAAATGCTGCTGCAGCCGGTTCCCTTATGAAATGTGCTTTTCCAGGTCACTTGCGACCAGCTCAGCTTAAGAACTGCCGTTGCAAACCATGTCTAGTAAACAGGTTCCCTCAGAATGGAGCATTGCCGGCCACAGTGAATGAGTGATTGGTGTGCCGTGTGTGGAGCTGGAACTGGAAATCATGCTTAACGGCATGAAGGAAAGGGGAATTTCTTCAGAGGCAGGGAAGCGGTAAAAGAACCGAGACGAGGCTTGGTCCCAATGTTCAAAACCAGGGTTTGCAGGGCGCCACTGGAACCACATGAGGCCAAAGGCATTTCATTCAAGGGAGTCTAGAGTAGAGATAAATGAACTTCCCCCCTGTTTCGCTAGAAGGGAAGAGGCTGTGCTCTCCACACGTACCATTTTCCAAATCCCAGAAGGACGTGGAGCCGGTGTTTCTCCTCAGCTGCAGCCAGGAAGTCCCCCCTCATCCACTCGTGGAGAGTCAAACTCCGCAACCCTCAATAAATCAGGAAGAACACATCCTGATGGACCAGTGAGGGAAGGCAACCCCTGCGCGTGACAGCGCCAGCCCAGACATCGGTGGTGTCTCCAAGAGAACTTATTGCTCACTGCATGGAGAGGTGGTGTTTTGGCCGGTGTTTCTGGGTGCCCAGGCTGGGCAGGAAACGCCATCTGCGATGAAGGTCCTGCTTGTCCTTCACAGCGTCTGCTCTGTAAAGAAAAATAAAGAGGGATGAAGAGAAGTCAGGCTGGAGAAATACTGTATATACTCAAATATAAGCCTAGTTTTTCAGCCCTAATTTTGGGCTGAAAAAGGGGGCCCTCGGCCCATATTCGGGTCAGTACTTTTAGCCACTGAGGCAAGTCATCTGTGGCTAAAAGTCATTTTAAACATTGCATGCCGCATCGCATGACCCCCCCCCCTCTCCATCACAGGGGAGCAGCACACAATGTTTAAAATGACTTTTAGCCACTGACCCAAGCACTTGCATCAGTGGCTAAAAGTCATTTTAAACATCACACACCACTCCCCCAACTCACAAAGGAGGAGCTGCCAAGCCCTGCTGCCTTTCCCACCCCAGACTTATACTCGAGTCAATACGTTTCCCCAGTTTTGGGGGGTTAAATTAGGGGCCTTGACTTATACGCGGGTCGACTTATACTCGAGTATATATGGTAATTGACTTCATGGACGGCCTGTACATTTGCCTACCACAACATCCGCAGGGCCAGCTAAACGGCGGTTTCTTCCCCAGGACTGGGGAATCCAAACATGTTTATTGGACGTGGCGGCAGGAACGGACGCCAGCCCTACGCCAACATCATTGCGCAAGAGCGAAGGCTATGGTCATATATTTGCTCACACAATGTCCACCCCGCCCACTCCTCACATTGGAGGAATCACACAGCTCCCGCTGTCTTAAGAAAGCTCAGAATATTGTAGGAGATATTTCTCATCCTGGACACTCTCTGTTTGTATACCATTACCATCAGACAGAAGGTATAGATCTATTAGAACAAGGACAGAAAGATTCAGAAATAGTTTTTAACCTAATAGCAGTAACCATGCTAAATTCTGTTAAAAATTAACTTGACGGGTAATATTAGTGTTGAATGTGCTACACATATATTGTATGGAGGATTGTGTATGGCTGTTGTTTTTTAAATTGTAGTTTTTATGGATTGGGTATGAATGTTGCCAGGTGAAAGAGTGTAGGGCTGTGTGTGTGTGTATGTTTGGTTTTTATGTCAGTTTTAAATGAGTGTAAGTGATGTTCGGCATGTGAATGTTGGAGTATGTGTATAGATGGTTTGTTCTTAAATTGTAGATTTTACGTCTCAGATTTTTATGCTGGGTTGTGTGAATGACTGACTGGATGGCACTTTTAATCTCGTTGTATTTATACAATGACAATAAATTGCATTCCAATTCCAATTCCAATTCCAAAATATTGCACTAAGACACCTTGAATCATTGTTGGCAGCAACAAGCATCCGCTTTGGCTAATACGCCAAACGCCCTTCCATTATTGTTTGGAACGAGCGACACTTTCAGCTTGGTTGCCAGTGTTTTTCTCACATTTTCTTTGGACTGGTCTTGGGAAGGTTTATATAACATAGTTTCCCTCACATTCTTTTGATAACGCGTGACAGAAAGACATGAGGAGGAGTCGGTTGTTCAAGCTTCTCCATCTACCTCAAAGAAAGAAAAATATCCCCCAGATGGCACTTGTTCCTTCACCAAGGCCATCGAGACCAAACAGAAATGAGGGGGGGGGGAGGAAGATCTCACAACAATGTGTGCTAGGATTATGTAGTCCTCTTCCACACGATGATGCCCGGAGTCTGGCTCAGACTACTCGTACAACAAGCCCAGGATTGTCAAAACTGAGCAGTAGTGACTCTCCAGTCCACCATTTCCACGGATCCTTTGAAAGAAGGTTTAGGCAAGATTTCCCCTCTAAATGCGGAGTTGAAGCCCTGCAGGCCAGGCTTGCAACTTGGCAGGCCAGGCTTGCAACTTGGCACCTCAGAGACGGAGCTCTGCATAAAAAGTAATGTTTCGAACCCAACACAAGCTGGGGCTCCCTCTGCAAGCCTCCTGCAATGTCCGTCAAAATGACAGATGCTGAAGCTTACAATGACTCCTGATAGTCCCCGACCACGACCAGAAGAGGAGGCAAGGCAAGGCAACGCAAGAGAGACCAAGCTGGAGGATCCAACAAAGTTTGTGGCTTCTTTCTCACCTATGTTTCTGATCGTGCATGTACGCTTGCTTGCTTGCTTGCTTGCTTGCTTGCTTAATTGATTGATTGATCGATTGATTGATCTGTATACTGTGCCATCTAGCCCAAAGGCTACTCTAGTGTCCCGGGCCCCAACAAGCAACCTACCTACTGTGTCTGCTGCAGAAGGCAGGCTCATCACCTGGGGAGGGCTCCGTGGTCCGCACAGATCTCCTGGTGATCCTGTTGAACAGCCCTTTGATTCTGCCCCAGTGTGATTGCTCGCTCTAAGAAAAGAGGCAGAGGCACAGTGAGAAAAAGAATCATTGTGAAGAAATTTAGGCTGCTTTTACATGACCCCTAACATCCGCTGCAAAATGCTCGCAGATGCAGAGCATAAAATTGTTTTCCCACCAGCAGCGGACTTAAAAAAAATAATAAAGTACGACCACGCCCACCTAAGCGCGCTCCAGCGCATTTTACAAGTACCTGATCTGGAGGAGGTAAAATCCTTGTTGCTGTTCCTTGTTTTTAAATAAAGCATTGCATGCCTGGCCCTCCTCAGCTTTTTGTTTGTTTTTGTTGGGTCCCCCCCTTTTAACAGACAGGAATCCTAACGGGCTGGAACAATTAGCTGCTGCTGACGGCAGGCGGAGGTGAGCCTGCATTTTTTCTCTCTCCCCTCACCGCAGACAGAAGCAATAGAATCAGAGTGCGGGAGGTGGGAACACAGGAAGCGGAACAAAAACCACCTTGGCTGGATCTGCATTTAAGTTGCCAGCGGATTTTAGGGGTCATGTAAAAGCAGCCTCAGTTGCAGGGCTGGGAGGGAGGATCGTTCCCTACTCATCACACCATGAAAGGCAGAAGGACCGGTGATGGAAAATAAGTGGCCCTCAAAAACAAGACCCACCATCCCTCTCGACTGGCTATGCTGGTAAGGGCTGGTGGGAACTACAGTCCAACAACAGTTCAGGAACTGTATGGACACATTGGGCCTTTTTACACGACCCCTAAGATCCGCTGGCCACTTAAATTCGGACCAGAGATCTTAGGGGCTTGTCGCTCTTCCTGCGTCCCCACCCCCTCCGCACTCCTGGCTGCTGGCTGCGTGAGGGGAGGGAGAAAAAAACAGGAAGAAAAGAGACGTGGCTCACCTCCGTTCTGCCTCTCGCTCTTGCCGCGGCAGCATTCAGATCTCTTAAGTAGCTCTTAAAGGGGCGGGGGGCAAAAAAACAACAAACAGAAGCGAGGAGAGCCCCGCACTCACTATCGTTACACCGCATCAAAGAATTTTCACCTCCAGAGAGCAGGTACTTGAAAGGTGCACTGGGATGCGCTAAAGTGGGCGTGGTCGCACTTAATTTCCTGTAAACTCCGGAGCTGGTGGGGAAACATTTTTAAGCTCCGGAGCTGGGAGCCATTTGCCCCGGAGTTTAGGGGTCGTGTATAAACGCCCATTGTACCTGCTGACACTCCTTCCCTCAAGCCAGGCCAAGACACAGCAAGCTTCCCTCAAGGTCCAAGACTCCGTTTCCTGGATCCAGCCTCCGCTCTGCATCATGATCGCCTACTCCGCCATGCCAGAGGACAGCGCGTACTATTCTAAGGGGTGACAGACCCAACTGGGCGGCGCGCACAGCTGAGCTCGATAAGATGCAAAAGTGGCTGGCAGGGGAGCAGAATCTGGAGGAACAGCTGGAGGGGGTCGGACCCTGCTGTCTCAAGCATCTGCTGCCAGATGTGGCCGCTCCATTTTGCCTTCTGGTGCTTTGGCGAGCCTAATGCCTTTGATCCCACAAAGGGAAGAGGAAAGCCTTTGTATAAAAACCTGGCCCTCCCTTCATGCACTTTTAGGAATGACCCAATTGCACGCCACCACAGCAGCCTGCCTTACCTTCAGCTTCATCCCATGCGGTAAAGTCCGAGAGCCCCCGTCCAGTTGATCTAAGCCACTGGGTGAGCTGGCAGCGTACAGGGCAGATTTCCGAGAGCAGCTGGCCTTGCTCCCTGCAGTGGGGCATAGAGGAGGTGGTTACTTCACGTCCTTCTTTGTTCCGCGACTAGTTTTGTACCATGACAGCGTTGGTCGCGATCACGTGGTTTTCTCCCTGTCTCAGGGTTCCCATGGTCGTGATAACTTGTCGCGTGACAAGTGTTACCTCACGGTCTTGTACCGTGACAAGCACTGAATTTGTCTAGATTCCTTTTTCCCTTTTTTTGGTGTGTGTGTGTGGGGGGGGTTTAAAAATTCTTTTTCGATATTTCGCTTCTGAAAAGGCAAAAAACAAAAAACCCGGACACATTTTTCTGAGAGAAATGAATGTTTTGTTGCGTCACAGTCATTACTACACAGTGTCTTGTCTCAGAACAGAAAGCGGGAACAAAGAGTGACAAGGGAAAACAAAACTAACAGAGTCAAAACAGACATGAAGTAACTGCGGAAGACTTTCTAAGCAAATCATAATTCTGCATTTGCAGATTAGGGGAAGTCATCTTATAGGAGAGCAGGCTAGTTGCCCCTCAAGCTCTACCTTGAAAAATATATGAATAAATCACATTTAATGTTGCTCATATGTTACAGCTGTGAATGCAACCTAAAGCTGTACTTCCACATTTTTAAATTAAACTATTTGCAGCTATTTTCAATAAATGGGGGTTCAGCAGGAAAAATATACCTTTCCCTTCAAGTTCAAAAGCAGGTGGGGGAGGTTAGCATACCTAAACCTGTTCACATTAATCTTAGCAAGCCAAATGAGCTTTGCATCTGATTTATAGTCATTTTGGGGGTGGGGGGAACTAATTGCAGTGTTGAAACCGCCCTGCAGTAACCAGCATTGTCTCTGCCTAGTACATTATTCATCAATGTCATGAATTAGAGCATTTTACAGAACAGAAAAACTTCCTGTAGGTAGGACTAGCAGCAGATATTGTTTTGAAATGTTCTGAGAATTTTCCACTCCCTGACCTTACCCTTTAATCTTACTAAGCTAATGGCCATGCTAGCTAGGAATGATGGGAGATGTAGTCCTATCTATACAGAGAGTACCAGATTGATGGATGCTGCATTTTTAAGGCTGTAATCCTCTCCTCTCTTGCCTGTGAGCCATTCAGCTGGATCTCACGTCTCTATTTTAAAAAGGACTTTGACCTCCATTTATATCTAAAGTCAAGAGATACTCAGCAGTTATGTGGCAGGTGTTCAGCAGTACAGCAAAAGTGGA
The DNA here is from genome assembly GCA_037367245.1 of Phrynocephalus guinanensis. Classification (NCBI taxonomy): domain Eukaryota; kingdom Metazoa; phylum Chordata; class Lepidosauria; order Squamata; family Agamidae; genus Phrynocephalus; species Phrynocephalus guinanensis. The sequence goes on along the minus strand of CM074745.1, from coordinate 4,551,204 downwards.
TTCGTTTGCTGCTAGTAATCAGTACAATATAGAGAGTTACGAGGTTGGATCAGAATTTGAGAGGCCAAGGTTCTAGTCCTCACTAAGCCATGAATTGCTCTCCTTTACTTGGGACTAAGATTTAACCTAATGCCCAGTGTCTCGGTTAAATTGCTCAAATGTTTTAATGAAATGTTTAATAAAATTTTAAAATAAAACAAAAACAAAAGTTTGGGCGAGATGCCATTCATAAGGTTATGACAAATAAAAAGAACCAGTTCTCTAAGAATGTGGCTTAAGAAAAACTAGAGCCTCCCCCCCCCCCACGCTTAAACTGAACTAGTGACCTTCCACATGTTGTGGGATTCCACTGATCATCAGTCCCAGACAAAACAGTAAAGGATGATGGGGCACTATAGTCTGATACCAGGGAAGACAGAAGCTCTCCAGGCTTGTGAAAGCAAAAGGATTGAGTGTCAGTCTCTCATAACCCGTTGAGCCGCCTCTGTAGAAAGGAATTCACGTTGGACGCAAACGATCAGCTTCATCGTGCAGGCCAAGCACTGGAGGCCGCCTGGGGTTCCCCGTTCACAGGATAAAAAAAACCAACTAACAAATAAAATACTCACTCAGGGCCTGGGCTGGCCTCCGTAGTGCACGGGTATCAGAGGCAGAGCGTGCTCGGAAGTGGTGTTGCTGCCAGGGGGTGGATGAACTGGGTCCTTCTTCCGCCATGATCGCGACCTCTTCCTCCATTTCTGTCGCTGCTAAATTCTCCAGTGGGGATTCTGCTCGGGTGAACTCGGGGCTTTCTGGCATTGCTTCAAAACAGCCTTTCTGCAAAATAAAAGGAGCAAAACCATTTCAGAAGACGAGACGAGAGCTGTTTAGTGTCAAGGCAATGGGTGTCGGTGGGAAAGTTGGGTATTAGGTTTGCAGAAGTAGTGGGAAGATATATACATAAAAACATTTTTGCATAAAAACAAACAAAGATGCATACATTTATAAGTAGCAAGAGCCAAAAACGAATCATCACTTGATTCATATTTCTGCCTTGAGCCGGAAGCTAGAGCCTTATAGGCTCCTTCAAACTTCATGATCCTGTGAGTCTAAGATTTCAATCGGATTTAGTCTCAAATCAGCACATTTGGCCTGCCTTACCCTCTCAAATTCCCGAACCCGGACCCAGCGCTCCATGTTTTTCTGTTGACGCTGGAGCTGCAAGTTGGCCCGTTGCAGCTGAGCAATCTTCTCCATCATCTGACAGATGTGTTCCAGGTACAGCAGGCCCTGCCCAGGAAGAATAAGCGATGGCTCGTTCTTCACCTGAAAGGAATAGAAATTTCTGGGGTCCGTTGCCGGCGTGCTAGAGCTTTTCAGAATGCAATGAGCAGTCTGAGTCTTTGTAGACAGAAAAAAGATTTATTGGTTGTCAACCAAGGGAGCCCCCACTCAATACAAGATCGGGTGGGGAGTCCACCCAAGAAATGAAAGGTGAAATATTTTATAGGATTTTCCAGCACTCTTTTCCCTCCGCCCATCCGAATTTACGTCACATACATTTGTTACATGCATCAAACATTAATTGACATCTTTGGCCATTTATTTTGTATTTCTGACACCAATTAAATGTATTCCTGGGTTCTTAATTGCTGTGGTGTTTGATCTGACTTACACGGGCTAGAAGTGCTTGGGAGTACCAGCTCCTTTGACAATGATGTATGCCAAGAGCTCTCACAACAAAGATAAGGTTTTCTTGGCTGGCTCATATGCAATTAGCTGTGTTCAAAGCTACAAAAATAATTAGATTGCTGGCTCAGCCAATTTTGTAACGGAAGTCCTTCCCTCTTAGTGGCCGGAAAGGCTTGACCAGAGTTTGTTTGCATGACAGGATATACATGTAGATACAATTGGAGTGATTTCTACTTCTAAATATATAACTTGTGTGGCTTATATTGTGCAGGGTACCACTTGGGATATGCTAGGGGTTACTAAAATAGCTATATATGTGTGATCCATACCCTTCACACCTAAAAGAGAAAACATGATAAGGCATCAGGAAACAGCGGCACTGAAATATCCCTCTCACAAAATACCAGAACTAGGGAACATCCTCTCAAATAGAGGGCTGGGAGAGTGAGAACAGACAAAATAAAATATTTTTCTTACTCAGTGTGTTGTTAGTCTGTGGAACTCCCTGCCGCAGGAGGTGGTGATGGCATCTGGCCTGGATGCCTTCAAAAGGGGATTGGACAGATTCCTGGAGGAAAAGTCCATCCCAGGTTACAAACCATGATGGAAATGTGTCCTCTCCAGGCTTAAAACCGGGGTCCTTCAAGGGCCAGAGGCAGGGGAGTAGGATCAGGAGACAGAGATCTAGTCTTGTGTGCTCCCAGACGCATCTGGTGGGGCCACTGTTTGATACAGGAAGCTGGACTAGATGGGCCTTTGGCCTGATCCAGCAGGGCTCTTCTTAGGTTCTTATGAAGCCAGAGAGAAGAAAGGAAATCGAGAGCCAGCCTGGAAAGATCCAGAAGCACTCTTAGAGGGTGTGTGTGTGTGTGTGTGTGTGTGCGTGCGTGCGTGCGTGCGTGCGTGCGTGCGTGTGCAGCTGCACTCAGTCGGTCACTTTGGGGCACAATCTTATTCTTGGAGTCACAATGGATAAAAGGGTGTCCTTAAACTACCCCGTTCTTGAGGCGTTTCGGGCTTTAGCCCGAAGCGACTGTAAAGATGCATTTGCAAGCATGTGGTAAGAGTTCGCAGAAATGTGCAGGAAGCCTTAGTTTATGGCTTCTCCCAACCTCGCATAACTGTTGCTCATCACTTGCTCATACCATATTGTCACACACCAGCCCATCAATCAAGACTTTCTAAGAGTTTCTGCCTGGTGTCGGTTTCAGTGAGGCAGGTTCAACAAAGAAACTGATGCAACACCAAATGTTCGTGCAAACCATATTTACATGCAGACGTTTCTGAATCCTTGTATTGGTATCTCGGCCCACAACTTGATACTCTCCTGGATTTAAACAGGCAATAGGCAACTTCCAAGCTAAAGGATATTGTCTTCCCAGGAGCTGTATGACCAAGTGGGGGTTTAAACAAGGCTTCCCACAGTCCTAGTCCCGTTCTAACCACTACACCATACTTGCTTTCCACGATCCCCCACGATAACTGAGCAGGTATCCTTAAAAACACTCAACAAATCTACAGCTGATGCGGATTCTGAACCAGAGGTTAACTAACCAACTTCCAATCTGAAATGTGATGCATAGGTCATCATGCTGTCAATTACTGGTGACAACACAAGGCTTGATAGACCCTACGGCAGCTTCCAAGGGCCTACTCTGAGCCAGAGGAGGTAAGCGGGTAAGTATGTAGGTGTGTTAATAGCGAGCTATAACCCAAACAAACCCATTCCTTAGCTTCCAATGAGACCTTGCAGCCTCAGTATCACTCTCCTTAAAAAAAAAAACAGGTCAAGGGAGAGGGAGGGAGGGAGAGAGAAAGAGTGTGTGTGTGTGCATATGTTATTAAAAGGCAAGGAGATCACCGCATTCCAGAAAGAGGCAATAATGCCCCACCTAGCGAGTAGGAGGAGAGATGAAGTCACAGCAGGAAAGCATGTTAACCTTCGTGCTGTCAAAGTCCCGGCACGCCGCCTAACCTCTTTCCCTTTGTTCATCATGTCTTGCCCTTTCTCCTCAACCTTTTTGGCACCAAAGGCCTTTTTTGCTTCCCAAGTGGGCCACTAAACACAGAGGCAAACCATGGAGGGGGGGGGGAGAAGCCACTCGCCAACGACCCAAGCACGCTCAGTACTGACCTTGCCTTTCATGCCGGGAGCATCTGGGTGGTCGCACCCCAAGAGCCCCTGTCCGTCTCCTCCACCAACCATCTCCATAAGAGCCTCGATGCTCGTTGGCCAGGGCGCAGGGGGGGACCCTTCCGAGCCCGTTGGGCTACCGGGCTCCGGGCTCCGGGGCCACGGAGCACGACGAGGCCAAGAGCGCTTGGGGGACGGCGGGACGGTCTGGGCCACCTCCTCACTGGTTGAGAGATTCCGGTCTCGGACAGGACCTGCCGGCGCGTCCTGCCCGTCTCCCTTGGGGCAGCTCTCGTAGGGGGCGCGAGGAGGTCTGCCTTCCGCCGAAGGGTCCAAGCCGTCCGCGAAGTCCAAGAAGAAGCTCCTCTCCGACCCCACGGGGCTAGACGGAGAGTGGTCGTTGCTGGCCATCTCCATGCCGGAGTCTTCGGATTCCGATTTGAGGAGCCTTCCGACGAGAGGCGAGAACCCTGCCTTGCGAGGCCCCGGTGCTGCTGGGGAGCCTGCCGTGCCCCATCTCTCCTTTGGACCGCTCATCTTCCCCTCCAGTTCGAGAGTGAGACTCAGAGAGAGGTCCAGCGGAGGAGCCTGTAGCTGCCGGGCCATGCTGATGGAGGTTAAGACCACACAGTCCTTGGCTGGTCTCCAGGAGGAGGTGCCTGCAAGAGAGGAGAAGGGAGGCATGGACAGGGTTAAGACACCGAGGCGCCTTCCGTTGCCACTGCGAATAAAAGCCTGGCACCTGGAACGAGGGAAAGACACGGCTTGCCCCGTGGAGTTCTCTGCCCTGCCCCTCCCCTCAACGCTCCAGAGGACAAGCTGCGGGAGAAATAGGCTGGCTTTCAACATCTGCATTCCAAGAATATTCCTCATGTGTGCCGTGATTCAGGCAGAAGTCAGTTTCCTCTTGAGACAGAGTCGTCCAGCGAAAGGAGTGACCGCGCGGCCAATCCCTGGGAAGCGGGTTGTGCTAAAGGAGACGGCAGGTGGCTCCTGGGGTGGCTTGTGCCACCCTCTGCTCACACCCCTCCCTTTCTATCCCTGCCGCCTGAGGGTGGAGGGAAGTGTGTCTTTAGTGCTGTTTTTTTTTTAAAGCCTCAACAAGGCAATTTCTTCTTTTCAGTCTTCTTTTTCCGCTTGGGTTTGGGGGCTGGAGGACAAGGATCTGGCAAGCTATCCCCAGATGTTCCTGGACTGCAACTCCCAGAAACTCCTTCCAACCTGTGGGTCCCCAGATGTTCCTGGACTGCAACTCCCAGAAACTCCTTCCAACCTGTGGGTCCCCAGATGTTCCTGGACTGCAACTCCCAGAAACTCCTTCCAACCTGTGGGTCCCCAGATGTTCCTGGACTGCAACTCCCAGAAACCCCTTCCAGCACAGCGAGTGGTGGAGGCTTCTGGGAGTTGCAGTCCAGGAACATCTGGAAACTGACAGGTTGAGAACCACTGCTCTGGCCTAATCACATACAGAGGCCCTTTAACATTTGACCCGGGGTGTGTATATAGCCTGAATCTTGAAAGAAAAACAGGAGCAGGAAAAAGAAAACAGGAAGAGGAAAAACAATTTATTGCCAGGAACACCTGCCCCCAAGACTTTTCTTTGTTTCAGCAACCTAATTAAGGAGAGAGAAAATGCCATTTGCTTTTATGCTATTGAACAAATGGGTGTGTGTGTCAGAAACCTACAGTTGACCCCCTCCTGATCACCCAAAGATCGGCCTCATAATTTTGATAATTACTGTGCCTTACTCCGTTTGTATTTTGTGCTGAATTCTTACTGGGTTCACTAAGGCAAACAAACGGTGGGGCGTTTAGGCACAATTGCTGTTAACTCCTATAAGTCTCTGGCGCGTCCAGCTGTTTTGCAACTGTTATCAGAAGAATTCCTTGCACAGCCATTGCCAGAGCTGTTCAGAAAGGAGAAAGGGCAGCAGCCTTTAAAACAGAGGAATGTTCCTGTACCTGGAGCCACAGAGAACACATCTGCCGACATCAGCTACGTGGCAACAGCCCTTCAAATATTTGAGGTTAAGGCCTCGGTGTCTGCAATCAGCATTCCTGTCTTGCGCCAGATCTCAACTGTTCTGGTTTTTATTTTTATTTTCCGAGAAAACTAAGCCGGTTTGTACTAAAAGGAGTACGCTCTTCCTCAACCTAGCAGCAACAGGTACCCATACCGATTATGGCCATTGTCGGTGTGTGCACAGACACAGCAGCTAAATACCCACAGGGAGAAAAATGAATTCCTGGTTCTAAAGCCACATCACTGCTGAATACTACGGTGGGGCAAAGGGAAAACAAACCATCTCCAGCAGGGAGTTCCACAAACTAACAACGCGCTGGGTAAAAAAAAAAAATTCTTTGGTCTGTTCTCACCCTCCCAGCCCTCAATTTGAGTGCATGTCCCCTAGTTCTGGCATTTTGTGAGAGGGAGAAGAGCGTCCCTCTATCCTCTTTACTCATGCCCTGCATTATTTTGTACGTCTCAATCATATCCCTCCCTCAGGTGCCTTTTTTCCACAGTAAAGAGCCCCAAATGTTTTAGCCTTTCCTCAAAAGGGAGGTTCCCCCAGCCCAGTAATCATTTTAGTCAGTCTCCTTTGCACCTTTTCCAGTTCCACTATGTCTTTTTTGAGATTCGGTGGTGAATTAACTCTGAGTGGGATGGATTCTAGGCATCAACTGCTGTTAGAAACACATTTGGGTCCTTGGATGACGGCCCTTACGAACTTGGATGGGATATGTTTTAATCAGTATGCTTTGGGTCCTTTCGAGACTGGAGGGAAATATTTTCAATAATTAAAGAGGTCAATAAACAGAAAAATATTGGTTTCTTTGGATGTTTCGTTGGTGTGGTGCTAGCTATGACTTTGGCATTGACTTGTCGGCTTTTAATTAGCGTTGTGTCCGCGGGATTCTGATGTCTATCCAAATTCTAAAGTCCTCCATCATAAAGCTTTTGTTTGCTTTCCCTCTGCTGCCTGAGGTGGACTTGATCCAGAAAGGCAGCTGACATATACTGGTGTAAACAGAGCAAGGATCTCACCTTCATTCCTCCCCTCCTTCCTGGCACCCTGGGAACATAAACACCATCCGTATCTGACTCTCTTATCAGCCTGCCTGGACGGCCCAGTGAAGTGTGGAAGAATGCATTGCTCTACCAAGAGGGGCTTGAAGCGACGGAGCTGGGATGGCTGAACAGCTACTTACAAAGGGAAGGTTTTTTAAAAAAAGAAGAAGAAGCAGGCACACGTCTGCCATCACCTTGCAATTTGGCACAGAGCGGCAACCAGTGAAACCAGTATCGCTTCTTCGAGATCTGACACTTCCACTTTTGCCCTGCTGTCCAGTAGAAGACACTCTTCAGAGTCACCTAACTGCTTAATAGGGATTGCGAGGAAGGGGGTGCAGGGGGGCATGAAGAAAGAGGGTAGTGGGGAGGGAAACAGGTTGCAGAAATGAGAGATGGGAGTGTTTGATCTGCTGTCTCTCAACTGGACTGCTGCCTGATGATGGTGTGTTTCCAGATGACACTGCTCCAAAGTTTTTCACGACTGCATCTTACTTTTTCTTTTCTTTCTTTCTTTCTTTTTCTTTCTTTCTTTCTTTCTTTCTTTCTTTCTGTCTATTTATTTATTTACAGTATTTTAGAGTATTTTTACCTCACCTTTCTCCTTGGAAAAGGACCCAAGGCGGCTTACAGTAATGAGGGATAATAATATACAGTCCAGTACTTACTTACTTACTTGTCTTGCATTATTGTTCTTTTGCTTTATTATTATTATTTCTTGTTCTTTATTATGGTGCTTTATGTAAACCGCCCAGAGTTCCCTTTGGGGGAAACTGGGCCGCAGTACACAAATGCAAAAATAAATAAAATAATATAGATATATTTCTATACCACCCCTTGAGTGCACGTGTGGTTTACTACTCCAGCACGCCTCCCACCCATGAGCTTCCCTTGCTAGGATTTGAACCCTTCGGAGCCCTAGTCAGACATGCAGCTGTGCCTCTCTTCCTCTTGCCAGACTGGCAACCCATGATGCCCTGTAACATTAAACACCTACCCAAATGGTAAATATGCAAACCACTGAATAAATCCTATTGAACAGCGGAGAACTTATTTCAAGGAGGATACGTCATGGGCTGTACTGCTGCTATGCCATCTATCCTTGCACATATGTATACTTACAGCCACACAGAGACACAAGCCCAGTATTGCTGGTCACATCCAAGTGAAACAGAACTTTTTTCTTCTTCTGCCAAGGATTATATATGTAATCTAAAAGGAATACAGCAGGACTGCCATTATCCACTGGAGTTTTCTTCCAAACCCCATGTGGATACTGAAAACCGTGGATAATAGTGAATGCTGATTTGTTCATGGGGGAAGGGGACAACAGGAAAAATATTTTCACAACCTTAACCAGAAACAACACCTAGGGGGTGCCAGAAACCATGTGATGTATTCTTCCCTATCATCAAGTATTCAGAGCACAGTCTCTGGCACCACCTAGTGGCCTGTTCCAGTAATACATAGGAAAATATATTTTTTCCTTTTAATATTTTAATATTTTCAGACCAAGGATAACTGAATCGGTGGATATTGATCCCGTGGAAAAGGGATGTGCTTGCACTGTCTTTGAAAACAGGTTGCTGTGGTTTCTCATAAAAAAAAACTGAGAAGGTAAGTCACAAGGGCAAAGAATTAAACCAATTAACAATTTCAAAAAAGAGAACAGCCCAAGTTAAGTTAGTCAGTTAAGCAGCTAGCTCTGAAGAAAAGCCAGAAAAGCAGTACTAAACAGCTTGGATTTTTTTTTAAAAAAAACGCAAGCTGTTTTATCTGCAGCTAAAACTTTCCATCACCTGAGTTTGAGTTCCAAAGGGAGGAATCCCTCTCTGGTGGCACCTTCAGCGGCTGTGGAAAAACTAAGCAGGGAGCAGAAGTTTCACTGGACATCAAAACCTGCGCTCCCAGCTTGCCGCTCCCAGCACAGAGAAGCCGGCGGACCGCAGAGCTAGACCAGCAACTGCCGTCCCCTTCTGAGCGTGCGGCTGTTATTATAAAGCCTCAGGTAAAGCAGTTAATGACAGTTGGCAGCCCTGGAACTCAGTTGTGATTGGCTGCTTTCCCTCCCAGGTGGGAGGGGCAGAAAATACAAAGGTGTGATGATGGATGTCCGATGGGGAAGACAGGCAGAGAGGTGTCAAGACGGAGATTGGGTTTCGAAGTCTGTTCGGATAAAACTGTCTGCCTAGATGCCCTAAGCACATCCGATCTCGCCTGATTTCGGAAGCTAAGCAGGGTCAGGCCTGGTTATTACTTGGATGGGAGACCACCAGGGAATACCAGGTTGCTGTAGGCGCCTGGAGGAGGAACTGGCAAACCACTCCAGTATTCCTGCCAAGAAAACTCCATGGACATGGGGTCACGGAGAGTCGGTCACGACTGTAAAGACACAACACACACAGAGAGAGAGGGGGGGAGGGGCAAGCATGAGATCAGTTCTGTTAGATGAAAGCTGTGATTCAGAGAGAAAGAGAGAGAGAGAGAGAGAGAGAGAGGTGAGGGGAGAGATCGAATTAGAATCCAGTTTAAGGTATGAACAGATAAAATATTTATAGCTATTTAAAAAGGCTATATGAAACATCCCTCACCTGCTATACTGATCACTAAATAAATGGAAAAGATGATAGATAGATAGATAGATAGATAGATAGATAGATAGATAGATAGATAGATAGATAGATAGATAGATAGATAGATAGATAGATAGATAGATAGATAGATAGAAGGAAGGAAGGAAGGAAGAGGAAGGAAGGAAGGAAGGAAGGAAGGAAGGAAGGAAGGAAGGATTAGAGATAGATAGATAGATAGATAGATAGATAGATAGATAGATAGATAGATAGATAGATAGATAGATAGATAGATAGATAGATAGATGGAAGGAAGGAAGGATTATAGATAGATAGATAGATAGATAGATAGATAGATAGATAGATAGATAGATAGATAGATAGATAGATCACTTTTTCCACTTATAAAAATGGAACCATTCTGCACAACATATCTTCATTTCTTAGTGCTACCCATCCAGTAACAAACGCCCACATGGGCTGCTTAGCCATAGCTCAGCCAAGAGGGGAAATAAAAGCTTTGGAAAGTTACAGCTATTTAAAAGTTTCTAGTTTGCGAACTGGTCGGGCAGCATTGACAAAGGCTTAAAAAATCCTAATAAAATGCTAAATGAAACGGAGCCAAGGTGTTTAGACAACAATGGGAAGGAGCAGATGGGGAGTCTCTCTGTGGACCAGCAGAGTCAGATCCACGGACAGGAGATGCTTCAGCCCCCACAACAGCACAAGGCAGAGTTTGAACCATGCAATATTTTTCCTTCCCCAGGTTAACAGAAGCTGGATGCCCATAGTGAAGAACATATACTTGCCTAGTTACAGTCCTCATGCACTGTAATCACACCTTTGCTACTGGGGGGGAAAGTGAGCTAATTCTAAGTAACTAATTCTTTTATCTCCTGGCTTCCAAGCTTGAGACCAAGGCTTCATCTCATCCAGAATGCTGCTTCCCAGGCTGGCTTGCCCTCTCTTATCATCCTACCTAAAACTAGTACTCAAGAAGGCATGGAAGTTCACCTCTGTTGAATGACAGTCCGGTGTCATGTTATTTTCCTTTGCATCCTCTCCCCAGCATCATCCTTCTCCTTAATGAAGGGAAGAGGCTGAGAAAAAAGATCTAGGATCGTGTACAGGCTGTAGACACAACTTGAGTACAGCCACTGCTTCGCCTACTTAATACCAGGGTTAAGTCAAACGGGTTGAGTTGTGGTGTCAAATTGCCAGTAGGTGGATTGCCACACACACACACACACACACACACACACACACACACACACACACACACACACACACACACACACACACACACACACACCTCACCTGTGTGCTCCCAAACCCAGCTCTGGGCAGCCTGAAAACACACCACTTTTTAAAGGACGCAGATGATGCAAACAGATGAACCCTGTTCTGTTGGTAACTGCTAGTGGAACGCTGGATGGAGCCCAATGGACACACTCTAAGCATCATTTAAATTTGAGTTGAAGCTGTAAAAACCCGGCCTTTACCAATACGGTATTACAGAGTAGTAGCTTTATTTATTTATTTTATTTCTGTGCCTTCCTTTAGCTACCACACTTTGGCCCACACACTAAGAAACGTTTAACTCATAACTTGATAAAGCAACCTGGAAGGCTCCCTCCTTTTAAACCAATGAAGCCTCAATTTGCTGCGAAGGGATGACTTTATTCCCATTAAAAAGGCTTTTTAGGCAAACATGGTGGGGGTTTGCAGATTACTTAGCTACTAAGCAGAACACTTTACAAAAGCGAGTCGCAACCCAGATAAGTTTGGGAGTCCTGGCTTCAGAACAACAGCAACAAATCTGTCCCTGGACAGTCACCCTTCCTCTTGCTGCACCATGGACTTTCCTTCGTATGAAATTATCATCTAATTGCCAACTCCAAGAGCAGTTTATAGGTCAGAAATAGCACCAATAAAGCAAGAACGAACCAGTTGCACACCACCGTTGGCAGAAACTAGGTGCCTCCTGCGTCACAGAGTAGGCCCCTAGACCAAACTAAAGGCTTATCAAATGGAAAGGCATTTTGCATTGACAAACCCTAAGTACTCAGAGTTCTCGCTTCCTCTACAACCCAGAAGCCTTTTAAATAAATAATAACAATATTCAAACTTGGTTTTCTTTTTCTCCTCGAGGTGGTTACTTGCATGGCATTGATATACATCCCAGAAGGGTTTCCATCCATAAAGGTGGTCTAAAAATAAAATCTATAAATCGTAAGATATATATAAATTTAAAACAACAAATATATACGAAGGGAGAATGGAGGCTGTGACATTTTGGAGATGGCTCCTTCCTAGAGTCACCCATAAGTTGGAGGTGACTCGAAACGTAACAACAAAAGCATGTGTTGCCAACAATTCCTTAGGACAAAACTGTTTTGTTATGTAGGTGAATGTATACACACACACACACACATCTATATTTGTTGTCTCAGCTAGATCACCCAAGGCATCCAAGTGACCTGTCATGCAGACACCCATCCGTGAAAACGTCTTTTCATTCTTCCCAATGCCAGCACTGAAAGTAAAACTGGTTTTTCCAACTTCCACCTTGAGTGATGGACAGAAAGGCTCTCGCTACTTCACCCTGGGGGCTATTTTGTAAAATAGCATTAATCACTTTGACAGATATACCCTACCAGTAGTGTTGGGGCGGGGGAGGGGGAATGCAGAAGAGCATCTAACATACTCGGTCTGCCAAAACACCTGCCTGGCTCTATTAAATTCTCTCTTTGCTGAATGGGATGACAAGAGGTCTTTCCATTTTTATTATATCGTTTTATTTCTGAGCGCCTTGGGATCTGTTTTGCTTTTGTTTTGGATATCTTTGCTTTTTAACAGAACTTTTAAGATGAGTTAGCTTCCTCCGGTATGAACAGCAGAAATGCAGCGTATAAATATATACGTCTTGTGCTGTTAAAGCCATGGGTGCCTCTTGCGGTGCTGGCAATGAAGGTTGAAAGGGGAAAGCAAAAAGGGGGTTGAGCACAAAACACAACTGCAAAAATAGGTTACAGGCGGATACCTTTATAGGCCACTAATAAAAATAAAAAACAAAGAACATTGCAAGCTTTCGAGTGTAAATCACCCTTCTTCAGAGCAGGTCCCAGAAGTTCAGACAAGGTAAAAGATGTGCTTTACTAGGAGAAACTCTTCAACATTGACAACTACACTCAGCTGTTCCAACTCTTAGGAATTCAAGTATGGCGGGAGGGGGGGTGTCCAAGGATTTGCCCTGTTTTCTCCTAACAACCTTGTGGGGCAGGTAAAGGGGACTACCCCCAACCTTGGCCTGTATGGCAACTGGTGCAGCCATGAGGACCCTGCGTTCACTCACCAGATAGCAGATAGCATCCACGTGTGTGTGTGTGTGTGTGTGTGTGTGTGTGTTGTGTCATGACCGACTCTTCATGACCGACTCCATGTCCATGGAGTTTTCTTGGCAGGAATACTGGAATGGCTTGCCAGTTCCTACTCCAGGCGCCTACAGCACCTGGTATTCCCTGGTGGTCGCCCATTCAAGTACTAGCCAGGGCCGACCCTGCTTAGCTTCCGAAATCAGGTGAGATCGGATGTGCTTAGGGCATCTGTGTATGTTATGTCATTACAGTCGTGACCAACTCTTTGTGACTCCATGTCCATGGAGTTTTCTTGGCAGGAATACTGGAGTGGCTTGCCAGTTCCTACTCCAGGCGCCTACAGCACCTGGTATTCCCTGGTGGTATCCCATCCAAGTATTAGCCAGGCCTGACCCTGCTTAGCTTCTGAAATCAGGCGAGATCAGATACGCTTAGGGCATCTAGGCAACTCAGATCCACACATACTGAACTAAAACCCCATCCTCTCCTCCATCAAGATGGGCTTCCTGGCTGAAGATAACGGGTAGTCCAGGTAGTCTGCGTAGTCCGAGGCAGCTGGAGAGCGCTGAACTGAGAAAGGTGCCTCCTATTATTGCACATGCCATGTCCCAAGAGGAAGCACTCACAAATCAGATGTAGATGCATTCTCTGGACAGTACCCTACCCCTGCCTCTCTTCCCTCGCCCCTTCCAGAATGCTGGAGTTTTTTCCGCAAGGTTATTTTTGTTACATGATAACAGAAATCGTGGCCGTGTCTTCCCACCAGTGAAGAAAAGGGCAACGGCTGTGATTTAGCCAGTAACCCTGAAGGAAATTTGTAATGCTCCAGCAAGCTGTTCTAAATTGACTTCCCACCCACGCAAATTCTGCTGCTATATGTCTGAAGAAGTGGACGTGTGCACAAAAGCTTATACAGGTATTAAAATATAACAGTCTTTAAGGTGCCACTTGTTTTTGTCTTTGGTGTTGTTTTGAGTTTTGCCTGGAATTCTTGCACAGACTAACGAGGGACCTCTCACAAAACACCCAGGCAAACGAGACATTAACTATACCTTTGAGTTTCCTTTGTACACTTTTACATATGTGCATATGGTGTGAATTTAGTATTATAAAAGCCAAAATAGCTCGTGTTAGAGGACTTGCATCCGTTCCCATACCAAGTCAAAATGCCTTTTCTTCTTCTTCTCCTGCTTTTGTCCTTTAAGACAAACACAAAACCCCCGCTTTGCTGAAACCGAACCTATACGGTCAAAAAATATGGAATATGTATTTAATGCAAGGAATTACTGTAGCCCACGCGCACAAACTCATAGGCAAGTGCCCCTGAATGCAAAGAGTTAAATCCGGACCTAGTCATACTCAAAAGGAAAACAGCTGGACTTAACAGGACGTCGTCCTTGCAGATGTAAGTTCCATTTTTCAGAGGCGTCGGAAGAAACGAAATGCAATCCCGAACAGCTCAAATACATTTGATGGTCTCAAAGGCGTCACAAGCTTCTCAGCTCGGTTATTAGGTCCCGCGGGATCCAATCGTTCTTTACTCTTAAATATAATTACACTTGGAAACCACCTAGCGGGATTCCCCCCCTCCCCAAGTAAAAACTGCATATTCCCTCCTGCTGGATAATTACAGTGCACCCCCACTGCAGTTGCGCGCAATCTTGAACCGTACGCCCTGCGCTTCCCTGCGCCCTCTATGTCTTTCCCGCGGTCCGTCTCCCATTCAGACGTGACATCGGCGTTTATTACAAAAGCGGGGCGGGCGGTGAACCTTTCGAACGCCCTCTCCAGACGCCCCGCGTCCTCTCTCCCCGTCGGCGCCAGCTCCGATCGCTTTGGGCAACTCCGCTCCGACAAGAATGGCGAGACACGCGATTAGCGCGCCACGTGTGAAACGCCCAAGGCGGGTCTCGAAGCCGGTGGTGCAGGGGGCAGGGGAAAGTCGGCTCAGGAACCCTCCCGCTACCACCAGCAGCCCCAAAAGAGGAGAGTCCCCCCGGCGTGGGACTCGCTCGCCGCTGCGCAAAAAAGTCTTGGCACTGGAGAGCCGACCAAGGGGTTCGCCGAGACGCGCCAAGCAAGCGGGCCAGCGGAGAGCGACTCACCTGGGCTCCCCAGAGGCTCCACCGAGAAGACCCGCCGCCTCCGAAGCATCTTCCGGAGAGGGCGCGGGCGCAACCGGCCGCTGCGCTGCGCTGCGCTCCTGCTGGTCCCGGGCGGCGCCGGTGCGCAAGGCTGGAGCGAGGTGGGCGCGGAGGCGTCTTCGCCGGGCGGTTTTATGCGAGGGAGCGGCTCGGGCGATGACGCGCCCTTGACCCTCCCCGGGGAAGCGAAGGCAAACCCACCCCCTCGCTGGCCGCTGCAATCCCCACGGGGGGGGGGAGATTGGGGTGGGCGAGCGAGGGATGGATGGATGGATGCATGGAAGGAAGGGAGGAAGGAAGGGAGGAAGGAAGAAGAGAAGAGAAGAGAAGAGAAGAGAAGAGAAGAGAAGAGAAGAGAAGAGAAGAGAAGAAAGAAAGAAAGAAAGAAAGAAAGAAAGAAAGAAAGAAAGAAAGAAAGAAAGAAAGAAAGAAAGGGAGGGAGGGAGGGAGGGAAGGAAGGAAGGAAGGAAGGAAGGAAGGAAGGAAGGAAGAGAAAGAAAGAAAGAAAGAAAGAAAGAAAGAAAGAAAGAAAGAAAGAAAGAAAGAAAGAAAGAAAGAAAGAAAGAAAGAAAGAAATGGAGGGAGGGAGGGAGGGAGGGAGGGAGGGAGGGAGGAGGGAAGAAAGAAAGAAAGGAGAGAAGGGAAGGGAAGGAAGGAAGGAAGGAAGGAAGGAAGGAAAAGTTGGTAATGGAAGCAATGAACTGCTGTTGGAAGGAAAGAAGGAGCTGATAATGAAGGAGATGATGATGGAAGGGAGGGGGGGAGGGGGCGCTGGGGAGGGGAGGACTCGCCAAATAGAGTCCCAGAGGGAACGGCGGGGAGCTTTCTTCCAAGGCGCGATCAGGATTTGGGGAGGGGGGGTTGTAAGAGGACGGGGGTCTCCGGTTTCCTCCCAAGGGGAGCCCCCGCGGGGTCGTATTTTGAGCCGGGAGAGGAAGGCTCGTGGTCAAGAGGCGGGAAAGGAAGAGATCCGCGAACGCTTCCCCGGCTTTGGCCATCCCCTTTATCCGGAGAAACGCTGCTCTGTCTTGAGCTACGTTACAGACTTCTTCGCTGGCTTCTCCTTAGCTTAGGGAATAAACGGGCCTTGGCTGCTGCTGCTTCCGTCGCATCTCCGTTCCTTTCGCTCGCTGCGCTGGGATCAGTCTTCTCCGGCCGCCGCCTGTAAAATGGGGATAAGGCGGTTGCGGAGGACGAGCCTCTTTGGGGTTGTACCGTCGACTGGCACATTCATCTCTCAAGCACTTGGCGCTTGAGAGCAAGACTCAAGTAATGAGTAGCACTGGCACCTGGGAACCGAACGCCTTTTTAACCAACAAAACTATTTGTACCCCCCAAGTGGCTTTTCTAATCCAACAGCATTTGGCACTGTTAATTGCATTCATTATATATGCAATTATATATCTTCTCCAAGAAACTCAGCTGGTGCAGGAGTCCCTTCCTCTCTCCTCTATTTACCCCCACAAAAACTCGGGCTGAATTTTGTCCCTCTCCAAACCAGACAGGGAAAATAGGAAGGCTGAGTCCAATTCCTTAGCCTTTCCTCCAACCAGTCCTAAAACCTCTCAGGAGGTTTCAGATTACATCTTCTAGCTAGCCAGCACAGTGGATGCTGGGTTAGGGAGGATTGCTGTACTGGAGAAGAAGGCCTCCAGATTTTTTTTTTTTGGACTTTCATTCCTGTCACCCTTGGACAAAGAATACCAAGAGCTGAAAACCAAATGCATTTAGCATTTCGTGCAACCCTAACCCATCACTGTGTCTTGCAGGTGGGATGGGCTCCAGGGCTCAGCCGTTGCCAGTCCGGCCTCTCTAGATGGCACAAGGCTGAGATGGGATGCTGTGATATGTGAGGAAGCAGTGATGATGTTGCTGAGAAATAAATATTAAATATTATTATTATTATTTTAATTGTTGATTTGTTGATGTTGTTCACCACCCGGAGTTCCATCGGAAGATGGGCAGTATATAAATAAAATAAAATAAAATAAATAAATAAATGCAATCCAATCTTGAGTAAACAAAAGAGGACTGGAACTGCTCAGTGTCCTACTTCCTCAGGCTTTAAAAAACACACACAACAACCCTTAGATTTCATGAGCCTACACGGCACACGTAGCCCATGTATGTATGCCTTTCCAGATGTATATCCCACCAAGTTCATATAAATTAGTATATAAACGAATGAACATACAATTACAGTCTTGATCACCTAAAACAGGCCTGTGGGGAGACACAGATTTATGGTGTATCAGCATGTTCTACAAGGAAGGAATATCTTACCTCACCACTGCTCAGCTCAGAACTGAATCTGTGTCAATACGAAGGGCAAAACCTGCAGAACAGCAGGCCTGAGGAAAACTACCTCTTCTGAGCCCTTATGCTAACCTTCTCTGAGTACTTTTTAGGTGCCCTCAAGTTGCCTGAGTTAGCCATCTTCAAAACACCTCGGTCCTCAACAGCCCTGTGCTTGGGAACATAAGAAGCCTCATGCCAAAATATAATTCAAACCAGATTCCTAATTTAAGACACAAATGAAAGACGAGGCTGTAAGTGATACCTTTACAGGCCATTAATAAAAAAAATTAAAAAAAAAAATAAAAGATGAGATGTTTTCCAATGCTGGATTTAAAGGAATTTAGACTTCAAAAATGCACCATCAATGGCAGGGGTTGCAGGAGAAAGAACGTCGACTGTCAAATGCCGAAATAATATTTGTGCCACCACCCAGACTCCCCGCAAGACTACTGTATTATATCAAGGATCTCAAATTCCCTAAGAGCATGGCTGCTTACAGTTCTTATGGCCACAGATTTGCCCTGTGACTTCAGGGCAGGGCAGTGAAGGTTGCAGGCACCTTTTCTGGGCTGCAAGTTGCTTCAGCAATCCTTGGAGCAGCCCTTCTGTTTCAGCTGCAACCATCTGCAGCTGATCCTGCTTAACTGTGAAAAGTTGCACCTGTTGAAAGCTGCCCAGTCCCTTCTCTTCTTAAAGGGAGCAGAAACAGATGAAGGAGGCCTTCCCCACCTCCTTTTTTGATAGCAACTGTTGCTGTAAGGAAGCTATTGCTGACAAAGCGCTGGGACCTTCTGAGGAGCCAGGGCATTAATGCCATCCATCAACCTCCTCCCACACTTCTCTGCTCTCTTTATGGACTTAGAACTGCATTTTTCCTGGTCCTAATAAGCTGGCAAGGTGTCCCTATTGTAATCAAAAAGGTTTAGGGCTGGCTTGATCTTAGTTTGGTCACCACTGTGTCTGTATGTATCCACAGCCAACACACAAAAACAGTATCAATAGATAGAGATCAAGGCAGTTGCCTGGCTTTGTTAGTTAGCCATGGGGGGCAGGGCTACAGGGACTAGCACAACTAATCCTTCCACTTCAAAAACAAAACAAACAGGCAAAAACACTTCCCAACTACTGCTATTATGGATTGTTGTTCAATCGTTCAGTCATGTCTGACTCTTCGTGACCCCATGGACCAGAGCACGCCAGGCCCTTCTGTCTTCCACTGCCTCCCGGAGTTTGGTCAAATCCATGTTGGTTGCATCAATGACACCATCCAATCATCTCAATCTCTGCTGTCTGCAAAGGCTATTAAATAGTCTTTACCCACTAACAAAATAGCTCGATCAACATAGCAGTAAAATTAAGAAGCAAGCCCTCCCTGTATCTTCCCAATCCCATCCTTAGGTTTTTAGCACCAGGTAAGGTTGTTGTACCACTTGATGGAAATGAGGACATCTGCTAAGGCTTTGAAGGCCCCGAAGTCAGAGCAGCTCACACACCTGGCCGTGTGAAAATAAAAGGGGATTAGAATACTCAATCTGATTTTGGCACCCGGGACTCATCCTCCTCCTCCGACTTACACAGCAATGAATGAATTCATACTGAGTCAATGAATGGTGTGTGCTTATAGGAAGTGAGCCCCTTGGTTATGCACCTAGGTCCCGTGTCACAACGGCAACACACCTTAATATCTAACAGCAAGCATTAAAAATTGCCTCCTATCCTGTGCAGAAACATGACACACAGTGCTCCTTGCCTTGGCCACTCATTTTTAGGATTAAGTGACAGCTCTGTGACCTCGCCCTGAACTCTTGCATGCATTTAAATGGAATTAGCTGCAAGTGCCTTACCTTCCTTTGCTGGGAGGCAGCAGGTGGTAAGATCAGTTCTTGTCGGAGATTTATGAAATACAGCCAGCAGGCAAGCACTATTTTCCTGCCACCTGGATTCACCCTTCTCCCAGCCCACCCCCAATACAAAGGGGAAAGTTCTGGATCTGCAGGAGGGTATTAACCTCCCAAAACACCCACTTTCCCCTCTGTTCAGGGAGGGGGCCCTCAGACATTTAAACATACAAGGAACCCTACTTCTTTTTAAGCAGTGGTTCTCAACCCGTGGGTCCCCAGATGTTCCTGGACTGCAACTTCCAGAACTCCTGGCCAGCTCAGCTAGTGGTGAAGGCTTATGGGAGTTGCAGTCCAGGAACATCTGGGGACCCACAGGTGGAGAACCACTGTTTTTAAAGAGAGAAAGAAATGAGGAGGCAAGTGGCAGTTCTCGGGTAGGTCTCCATGTCGGCTGCCAATCTCAAGTATGAAGAACAAGCAGGTACAAAGTAACTTTTCTGGGCCACCTTTCCTAGCCATGAACCTCTAGCCAGCTCCCCTGCCAGTCGAGAGGTTTTGGGAGACCTAGTAATTTCTCAAGCTCTGAGACTTGGAAGGAGTTCAACGGACAGCACTTTAGTGCTTTAATCCCATCCGCCTGTCACTTTCCATGAGCAGAGAGGAGCCTTTGCAAGGGGCACATGGTGGCATGTTACACCGCAGTCCTCAACACATAAGAACATAAGAGCATAAGAAGAGCAACGCTGGATCAGGCCAAAGGCCCATCCAGTCCAGCTTCCTGTATCTCACAGTGGCTCCATCAAATGCCTCTGGGAGCGCACGAGAATAGATATCTGTCTCTCGATACCACTCTCCTGCCTGGCCCTTGAAGTACCCCGGTTTTAAGCCTGGAGATTACATATCTCCATTAGGGTTTGTCACCTGTGATGGACTTCTCCTCCAGGAATCGGTCCAATCCCCTTTTGAAGGCATCCAGGCCAGATGCCATCACCACATCGTGTGGCAGGGAGTTCCACCGACTAAGGACATAAGAACATAAGAAGAGCCATGCTGGATCAGGCCAAGAGCCCATCTAGTCCAGCTTCCTGTATCTCACAGTGGCCCCACCAAATGCCTCTGGGAGCACACGAGATCTCTGTCTCCTGATGCCACTCCCCTGCATCTGGCCGCTGAAGTACCCCAGTTTAAAGCCTGAAGATGACACATCTCCATCATGGTTTGTCACGTGGGATGGACTTCTCCTCCAGGAATCTGTCCAGTCCCTTTTTGAAGGCATCCAGGCTAGATGGAATCCTGTTGTGTCGTCCCCCCCCCTTCACCCCCTCTTCTCCTCTTCAGGGGATATTGCATTTATTCCTCTCCTAATACTCACGGGAGTTCTCCCACTGCTCTAGGGTTTTGCCTTTTTCTTCAGGGTTTGACTTCCCGCTGCCCTCTCCTTTGTACTTTAGGTTCTAGTTCAAGAGGCCGGTTAACCCACTTTCCCCTCGGCCTTGCCTTACCACCTTCTCCCCGTTTCCAAGCAGCCCGAGGAGGGAGTGTGAAGTCCAGTACAACCCAGTGCATGTCTGTGAAGATTCTCAGTCATCCAGGTTCGTTTAACTGGGAGTTGAGTCATGGCTACTGGACTTCTTTTTGAGAGATAGAAACGTTTCGCTGTTCATCCAGACCGATGAAGCTGTTTGGATGAACAGCGAAACGTTTCTATCTCTCAAAAAAGAAGTCCAGTAGCCATGACTCAACTCCCAGTTAACCCAGTCCATGGTTTAGACTAAGAGAGGGATTTGACCTGACCAGCCTCTTGAACCAGATCTTTAACAGCCGGCAGTGGAAAGTCCCAGGCCAAGCACGACGTGCTAGAAGGCCCAGCCAGGGGATTAATAGCCTGCCCAGGAGATGCAAAACAAGACTTGGAGGGAGGGGAAAGTGAAAGAGGGAAGTCTTCCCATTCACCCAAAGGCATTCTCTCCCAAAAAAAGGCTTCTGGCATTGCCCAAGGACAATCCTGATCTTTTCCTGATTAGGCCACCTCTGCCCTCCTGACATATTGGCCCATCTGCATTTATCATCTGCATTAGGCTTCATATGCAAAACTTCCCCATGGAGTCCTGGGGGGGGGGCAGATTTGCATTACAGTATAATGCACGCAGCTGAAAGTGCACCTCCAAAAGCCTTGTTGCCAATTTTCTTTGAAACTAGACCATTAAGGCAGCATTGCCTGTCCTTGAGCTCAGCAGGACAACAGCATCCTAGGAAGGGTAGCAAATGGCACGTTGCCACAAAGTACCGTAGGACCCCCATATCCTCTGATTCAGTTATCCACGGTTGGCAAAGGAAAAAAATAAATAATTCAGCAGCCGCAAAGCAAGCTATTGTCACAAAGAGCAGCTGTAAAGCAAGCTACTGTCATAAAACAGCTGCCGTAAAGCAAGCCACTGCCACAAAACAGCAGTTTTGGGGGACATTTTGGCATTCTCTCTTATCCACGGTATTCATTATCCGCGGGAAGGCTTGGAACCAATCCCCAGCAGTTACTGGGGTCTTACTGTAGTGTAATGGAGAGAATGACCTGCTTAGACGCTGGAGAATGGGATTTGAATCCCCACTTGGCCATGGAAAGGTAGGGGTGGAAAGGGGCCAGTCCACTCCCCTTAAATATCTCGCTTACCTTGAAAGCACTATAGGGCCACTATAACCGAGTTCCAACTTGACAGCACAAACACACACACATACACACGATATACACTGGACTATCTGGCCTTACAAATACCCTGATAGGAGTCTTCTAAAATCTAGCCAATATAAGGTAAAGTAAAGGTAAAGTCCCCCCCCCCCCCCCCGCACATGTGTGCTAGTCGTGTCTGACTCTAGGGGTGGTGCT
The DNA here is from genome assembly GCA_037367245.1 of Phrynocephalus guinanensis. NCBI lineage: Eukaryota > Metazoa > Chordata > Lepidosauria > Squamata > Agamidae > Phrynocephalus > Phrynocephalus guinanensis. The sequence goes on along the minus strand of CM074745.1, from coordinate 4,529,218 downwards.
CATCTCCGTTTCCAAGTCAAACAGCCAGTGTTGTGCAAGTCTATGGCCATGTGGCTGTCATGGCTGAACATATTTCTGTGCACAGAACACTGTTTTACGTTCCCGCTTTTTACGGTGGTACCTATTTATCTACTTGTATTTACATGCTTTTGCATTTATTATTTATTATTTATTTTAGAGTACTTTTACCCCACCTTTCTCCTTGGAAAAGGACCCAAGCTGGCTTACAGTAATAAGGGATAATATACAGTCCAGTACAATGAAGACATGCTCAAGTGAGAACAAGGAATCGAGGGACATCACACAGCATTAATAGACAAATTTACAGTACATGCTTTTGAACTGCTAGGTCATTCCGCTGCATGGCACCCGGGATTTGAACCGCTGAGCTGCCAACTTTGCACTCAACAGTTTCAGCGCTCGAGCCAATATAAGACTTGGCAGCACCAGTTCTTTGTTGAGGCATTTCAAAGCATTCAAAAGGGGGTGGCAGCATGCTCATACTAGGAAAAAACTAATTTTTGTCTAGAGAACAGAAAATTGATATAGGAGGCTGAGTTGAAATTGGGGTCTGTAAATCTGCAAGGAGCTGCCATGCCTTTTAGGGAAGCTGCAAGGGACCTGTTTGGTGCTGCTGCAGAGGACAGAACTGGGACCCTTTCCATTTCTGCAATGGAAATGCTAAAAGTAATTCGGGAATGCAGGGGGGAAAGCCATACAGGAAGTGCCGAAGGAAGTGGACTGTAATCTAAGAAACCTCACCCTAAAAGAAATCAGTTAAACTTTAAGGAGCCCCACCTCTTTTGTGTATTATTTCTGCCACACAAGCTTTCAAGGAAGTTGAAAGGAGGAGGGGGTTCAGGCTGACAGAAGGCAGATAAGGGACTGGAGTCCCTGAAGACGTGCTGGAATTCACCTTCCCACCTTTCTTTGTCAACATTGAAAAAACAAAGGAAGGCCCCAGGCAGAAGAAGGGGCTGAGCCAGAGATGGGCTGTTGCAAGGATAGAAACAAGGGCACTGGGGTTCAAAAGATTCTTTTGGCTCAGCAACTTAAAAAGAACAACCCTCTGCTCTTGGACTGTCTTCACATTTTTGCCTACAAAGATCCTGGGTTCAGTGAGCTCTGATTGTGAAGGGGTGTTCTGTGTCGCCGGTCTCCTAATGTAGGGACCCCTGAGTATCTCCCAACAATTTTTTCCAGCCTTCAAACGCCCTCTTTATTTGTGATTTATTGGAAATAACGAAAGAGGGGTGGGAAACATCTCAGGGAGACCCCCCCCTCCCCATCCTCAAGTGCTTAAAAATGCTTCAGGTGCATTCCTTAATAGCAAACCTGTAAAGTCTGTTAGCTGCCTAAATGCCCTAAGCACATCCGATCTCGTCTGATTTTGGAAGCTAAGCAGGGTCGGCCCCGGTTAGTACTTGGATGGGAGGCCACCAAGGAATGGCAGGTGCTGTAGGCGCCTGGAGTAGGAACTGGCAAAACCACTCCAGTATTCCTGCCAAGAAAACTCCATGGACATGGAGTCATGAAGAGCCTGTAATGACAACACACACACACACACACACACACACACACACACACACACACACACACACACACACACACACACACAAGGTCTGTTAGAATGTTTTCCCCTGCGGAACTGAGAGCCAATTTGGTATAGTAGAGAGAGTGTTGAACTCTGCAGCGCAGAATTCTGCTCAACTATAGAAACTCAGTGGGTGGAAGTAATAGTAAATCACTCCTTGAACATCCCAGATACATCTGCAATCCTGCACACATACTGGGTGGCTGGTGCATACTGAATTTCCACCAGTCTGTACGTTTGCTACACAGACACCAACTCTTTCTCTTGCAACGGTGGACTCTTTTATTTCCCAGAATAGCGGCTGAATTTGCGCAGTTTTGTGAAAGCCAGGATGGCAAAGGGACGTGGCTACAGGTTCTGCAGCTACAGAGGTTATCCAGGGGGATCAAGGGAAGAGGTGCGATGACAAAAAGGAAGAAGACGAAAAATTAGATAAGGAAAATGTTGACAGCCAGAAAGAGAGGCAGAACAAGACTTTGACCCAGCCTAATCGCAGGAACACAATTCCTTCACCTAGGTGCGACTTGGAGGCAGCCAGGCTAGGGGGAGACAGGAGAAGCACCTTCGTGACGGATGGTGTACTTTCACAAGTAAAACGATGCAGTTGGCATTCCTGCTGCTTCTTGCGGTGACATATTTTGACGAAAGACCCCCCCCCCCCCCACCCCTTCCACCTCACCCTTCGCTTTTAGTCTCTGGATATGGGGAATGTTCAGGGCAGCATTCCAGTACACGTTGGGCTGGCCGTTTCTCTGGTGACTTCACAGCAGGAATGTGGCCCAGAAGAGGATGTGGGGCGGCACCCAGAATGCCTTTGCATGCATTCGGCACAGGGTATTGTGTGTGTTGCCTGAAAGGGGTGGGCACCCCTCTTTTGTGTTTGTCCAGAGAGAAACACACATGCCCCACTGATCCCCCTTCACTCTGCCCGCAGCCCCCCAAAAGAAGCATTCCATGCATGCCAAAAGCCCGATACTGGAGCAAATGGGGCCAGAGAGGTGGAATAAAATGCCTGTCCAGACTATACATTTCATTCACAACTTGGGTTATCAACCCAAACAAAAGACTCGCCATTGAAAAAGGTTAGAAGACATTCCCCTCAATGAGTCAAGTGGATAGAGGGACGCTCTTCTCCCTCTCACAAAATGCCAGAACTAGGGGACATACACTCAGATTGAGGGCTGGGAGAGTGAGAAGAGACAAAAGGAAATATTTTTTCACCCAGCGTGTTGTTAGCCTGTGGAACTCCCTGCCACAGGAGGTGATGGCATCTGGCCTGGATGCCTTCAAAAGGGGATTGGACAGATTCCAGGAGGAAAAGTCCATCACAGTTTACAAACCATGATAGAGATGCATCACCTCCAAGCTTAAAACCGGGGTACTTCAAGGGCCAGATGCAGGGGAGTGCTATCAGGAGACAGAGATCTAGTCTCGTGGACTCCCAGATGCATCTGGTGGGGCCACTGTGAGATCCAGGAAGCTGGACTAGATGGCCCTTTGGCCTGATCCAGCAGGGCTCTTCTTATGTTCTTATGTGTTGAGGACTGCGGTGTAACATGACACCATGTGCCCCTTGCAAAAGCTCCTTTCTGCTTTTGGAAAGTGACAGGCAGTGACCTGCGATGATCTTTCAGCTTAGAGTAAGGTTGCTATAGTTAGGGCCGCTGACGGTCGCTTCCTTCCCTCACACACCTGCCTTTTGTCTTTATCTGAAGAGACAACACTTTGCCTTTGTTCACCAGCAAGGAAAGCATCACACCTGACTTTCCCAACTCAGCAAGGTCTTCTGCTGCTTTTCTTTTCCTTCCTATGAGTCAACAGAGACTCCTCTATTTTTCTTACAAAGAAGGGCAGGTTGGGAAAAAAACACACCTTAAAACAAAGGGAGAGGCACGCTCAGGTAATCATCTCATATCCCTAAGGTCAGAACTCACACGTTGAACACAGCTTGTGTACCACTTCACGGAGACTCATGGACAGATTCAAAGGGAAAGCATATACAACCTGCATCTTCTAGTATCAATTGCTGGGCGTTTGAGCCCCCCTTACACAATCTGAGCTGTTTTAGCACTTGAGGAAAACTCAAAGGACACTCTGTTCTTGCCGTAGAAATGATACATGAGGCAAACATGCCTTCTTTTGTGGCATCCATGCTTGCTGCTTAGTCAACGGACTCAGTCTAACCGGAGGGCTGGCCTTATAAGGCCCTTGACTCGCTCTTCTAGGAAACCCTTCAAAAACAAGCATTCCTTCCCCAGTTGCTTTTTGCCCCATAAGCTGCTTTTTGCAACAAAACAGCAACCAGGAACTTGTGACCTCCAAACAGAGTTGAGCTCGGCTCCAATTTCCAAGCTATCATAAACAAAAGTAAGGGATGATGAAACCTGCCGTTCAAGAACGGAGCGTGCCTGTCTCCACCTGCCAGGAACCTGGTACCTTTGTGGGCAATTACGAGGGAGGAGAGCATCTTTAGATGGACACTTATTTTGGCCACGGAAATCTTGAGTCCTTCCTCCCACCCACCCCCACAATGGCAGCGGAGAAGACGACCATTCAATCACACTTAATGTTTATCATAACATGTCGCTTGGCGTTTGCATGTAAGCATGGGCGTAACCGAGGATTCAGAGACAATACATTGTCTCTGTCTCTTCACATGCATGGAGCAGGAGGTTGGAGAAGGGACAGATGCGGGCTTTGCAAAGTCACGCGCTCTTAACTAGATTTGGTAGGCAGCTTTGCAGTAGAGATGGGCACGAAACACCAGTTTGGTGGTTCGTGCCGGTTCGTTTCATGGCCCAGCAGGCATTCAGCCCTTCCAGTGGATGCCCACTCGGAGGCAGCGCCCCATCTTCTCTGCCCCACATCTTCAGGAGTGCCCATCTCTGCTTGGGCACATCGCTGTCTTCACTATCGTTCAGAAAATGCAAGAAACTGTCCATGAAAAAAGGCAGAGAGTCCTTGTAAGAGGTCACTTTTGACTCTGGGCTTTTTCAGACACGGCATTTGTACCTTTATTGGCCACTTATATTTATGTCAAAAATGTAATGGGATTTAACAGCATTTATTGCAAGTCATATCCTTATGGCGAGTGGTCTAGCGCTAAGCTGCTTCTCCATTTCTCTCTTTGGAGGGAGAGTCGTGGGTCCCTCGAGGTGGTCTGCCTGTCTTATTCTCACGTTCTGCCTTCAATACAGCTATTTTAAAAAAGAGAGAGAAGGGAAGTAGATTCTTAACAAATGTCTCATTTTGCCACGAGCACCCTTGTTTCTGGGGGGGGGGTGGTGTCCCACTGCTGCCCCTCTGTCACTTCTTTGCAGCTCCTTAATTATCTCTCTCACCCCCAATCTCATTTTCTCTTTTATTAAAATTAAGTCTGAGGAAACACTGTGGTGCAAACTGACTGGACAGGATTAACTAGCTTGTTGTGTAGATGCTTGTGTTTTTAGGGGGGGGGGTTGGTGGGTGGGGGAGTGTTCAGGGATTTTTTATATGTGTGTGTTGAAGGGTTTTTTAATGTGCGTGAGAGTGTTTGGGGATGTGTGTGTGTGTGTGTGTGTGTGTGTGTGTGTGTGTTGAATCTGGTCTCTGGGTGTCTGAATTTCGTTGTATGTGTATATGTGTATATACACACAATGACAATTAATAATAATAATAATAATAATAATAATAATAATAATAATAATAATAATAATAATAATAATAATAATAATAATAGTTGTTGTTGTTGTTGTTACTTTTCTAGATGCAAGCATTAGGGTCGGTTAAAAATAGCACACAGACCTGGCAGGTAAAATGTTAAAACAAAAAAGAATCACAAGCATAACAGTAAATTAATTCTACTCTAACCAGGTTACAAGAGAGCAGAACCAACTTGTTCCTTCTCTGTATAACACTAGCACACACACACACACACACACACACACAGAGAGAGAGAGAGAGAGAGAGAGACCCCCAGAACCCTCGAAGACAGTTACATCTGGTTATGGACAAGAACTGACCTCTGCTCTATAATACCAAACGGGTTCCTCATAGAACGGCCAGCTAGGAACCAGAGATCTGACAGGTATTTTATAGCTTAAACCAGCGCAAATTACAGGTCGTTTAATGGTAACCAGTGCCCTCTGTTGGTTAATTACCTATACTACATTTAGGGGGGGGGGAATGCCCAGTTCCATCACATGGTCTCAGAACCGGGCATGGTCTAAAATGCAGCTGGAGGGAGATGTTTTATTTAAGCAAACCTTTAGCAACTGGGCTTGTTTGATGCCATGCACTACTAAAAGGAGATTTTAGCTGAATAGGAGCTTTATTTTCCATTTAGTGGGAAGTATACAATCACGTTTTATGTTTTTAGTGCTTACCTTCATGCAGCAAGCGTTAGGGGGGTTCATTCATAATGCCCTTCTGAGTGAGTGAGTGGATGAATTTGAAGACCATACAGCATCACTACAGGTGAGCAAATGGTCTAGTTAAGAAGTTTACATCTGCTCATCCCTCCATCAGCAATACAAAGGAAAGACAGCAATTCGCTCATTTGTTTTTAAGGCAAGCATCCTCTCAACAATCCCTGTGGTTCTCCTCCATGATTCTTCAACTTCCAGTTGCTCTGCAATACTAACATTTATAGCCTAGATGCCCTAAGCACATCCGATCTCGCCCGATTTCAGAAGCTAAGCAGGGTCGGCCCTGGTTAGTACCTGGATGGGTGACCACCAGGGAATACCAGGTGCTGAAGGCGCCTGGAGTAGGAACTGGCAAGCCACTCCAGCATTCCTGCCAAGAAAACTCCATGGACATGGAGTCACGAAGAGTCGGTCACGACTGTAACGACATGGACACACACACGATACCCTAAGAGTCGGTCGGAACTAAGCAGGGTCGGCCCTGGTTAGTACTTGGATGGGTGACCACAGGGAATACCAGGTGCTGAAGGCGCCTGGAGTAGGAACTGGCAAGCCACTCCAGCACAAGAAAACTCCATGGACACACGAAGAGTCGGTCACGACTGTAACACACACACACACACACACACACACACACACACACACACACACACACACACACACACACACACACTAATGTTTATAGTTTTGCACTGCATTGTACCCACATGTCATCATTTATTAGAATAGCGTTGAGATGTCTCCACACAGTAGAGATTAATCCCAAGGGACCCAGGATTGTCAAGACTGAGGAGAGAACCAGATGATTGGCTTATCTCGTTCAGTGCCGCAAGCTTTGCATCTCTCCGGGGTTGGGTGGCACGGGATCTGGAGATTGTCTAGCACAGTGGTGGTGAACCTTCGGCACTCCAGATGTTTGGGACCACAACCCCCAGAATTCCAAGCCTAGATTGCCAATGACAAAGGACTGTGGGAGTTGTGGTCCAAAACATCTAGCATGTCAAAGGTTCACCACCACTGGCCTAGCATGTCTGAATCACATCTCAGCAACAACCAAAGCCTCTGCTATCCAGCCACTGCATTAAAGTAGCAAATAACAAGGAAGTGGAATTACAAGGTATAATGTAGGAGTCACAGATCCTACCATCAACAGGGAGATACTTTTTGATTAACAGGGAGGAAGTCTGCCTTTGCTTGCTCAGATCCACAATGGCAATCCTTAGAGATCAGAATGGACTTTCCTGCAACAATATACAAGAATAACCAATACAGGTACTTGTTATGCAAAGTATTTTGGATGGCTTCGTCTTAAATGGGCAGGCAATTAAGATCCATCAGGTTCACAAAAGACCTGCTCCTAATTGATGGAAAAAAAAAACCACTGAAAGTACCAGATTTTGGGGGTTGGGACTCCTTTTTTTTTAAATCCAGAATATAGCAGGATGTGGTTTGGGGGGGGGCTTTTCAGGGGGCACAGTTGCAGAGACAGTTGTGACGAATAGCCCTCCCCTCCAAAAATTAAGACAGACATTGGGCAAGTATGTTTACATAGATAACACTCATGCATACACATACTGTATATATATTATATTATATTTCGCATAAAGATATGGCTTTCGTAATCACAGAGAAGCTTTACAGAGAGTCGATAGTCAAAGCTGCACTCATGCCATCCTGGTACCAGCTGCTTCGGTGACATGGCTAATTTTCGTTTCGTTACCTGTCGTTCTGCCCCCAGGGACCCTGGAACTGGCAAGAGACGTTTAGGGTCGGCATCGGCTCTTCTCGGAAGCAAGGACAGCACGAGCAAGATAGTGATGTCCTGGCAGCGTGCCCCACCCCCCGCTTCCCCGGAGGTGCCCTTGGCATAAAAGAAGGATCTAGTTATTGCTTCTGCAAACCCTCAAGTGCCCGATGTAACTGTGGCTGTGCTATGGCGACATTCACCTTTCTGACAAATCAACCCCAAGCCTGCCAAGCTCACGGAGAATGCCTTGAAAAGAATCCATTTGTCTTCCAAAATTCCCTTCTTCTTCTCTCTCTCTCTCTCTCTCTCTTATTATTATTATTATAATTATTAATAATAATTGTGTTTGTTGATTTGCACTGCACGGGCAAGCCTTGAGCAGGTGGACCTTGCCTGGGATTTGGGGTGATGTAAGAAAGGAAAGGCCCGGTCAAAAGAGACCCAAGGCAGCCTCCGTCGGCTACACTGATTAGTTCCTGGGAGAAAGCCTTCCGGGTGTGGTGTCTCAGTGCCAGAGGTCCTTCCCACGCCAGGCCTGGTTTAGGACTGAGAGTAGACCGCTGTGACCGTGGCGCTGCTCCCTGCCGGGCCCGGGTAGCGCAGGCGGGCATGCTTCTCGCAGTACATGTCGTCGCCCACCCAGAAATGGCCCCGCATCTTCAGGTTGAGGCCGCAGTCGGTGCAAATGTAGCAGGAGGGGTGACGGTAGCGGTTCTCTTGGATTCTCACCGCTTGGGTCCTGGGAGAGAGAGAGAGACAAAAGGCCATGAAGTATTGCGCACCCACACGCTATCAGGAAAAAGAATTCCTTGCAGTTCCTTCCGCCACCCCCCCCCCCCACACACGTGATCTGGCATACAATGAAAACCGCCCAATGTGATGCTCTGGTACCTCTTGCTTTTAACATTTGAAAGCCAAGTTTCTAGTTCTCAAGACTGTGCAGAAAGATGCTGGAAGCAGCTGAGCAGTGCCTGGCAAAACAGCAGGCATTTTCTGGAACGGGCTCACTTATGCCTTTTGTCGTCTCAGAAACCGACACGATTTGTGGAAAGTGTGTATATTCTCTGTTACGCAACTCCTTAAATGCACAGCTTGCATGTATTTGTTGATTTAAATAAATCCCGTTCTTTATGTCTGTCTTTCTAGGTATAGCTGGCTGCCTGAGTGTGATGTCTTAGACACATTGTCATGTATTACTGCTTTGACTGAGTGGGCTTTGTTTATTCCTTTTTAGTATTTCCATGCTCAGTGTTTTCAGCTTTAAATGTTGACTTTTAATGATGTGCACCATCTATGTATACTCATTGTTTAATTTTTATATATTGTCTTTCAATAATGTATGTCGGCTTGGGTTCATTTTCTAAGGGGAAAGGCAAGGCAAAATAACTTTAAATAAATGGATAAAATCAATTCAGAGACCCTCTTGCATCTATAAATCAATGTGATCTCTCAATACGCTGCCTTAACAAGAGAGGTTAATCGTTACACTTTCAAATACTGCTGATCAAAGAAGATTCTGGATTCAGAAGCTCAGATTCATGCAAAAGCACACATATAAAAGCAATAAATTTCGCAACCCAAGTTTGCAGTGCTTGTGTTTTCAAATTAATAAAAATAAATTCAAATGCACTTTTAACAGGGAAGGGGGAACCAAGTATCCCGAATCCATTTTACTTAGCTTCGTTTCCACCATGTTTTGTTTGGGTTCCCATCCACAAAATTTAGAACATGATTCTAGGCGCAGCCTCAGACCTGGCTGGCCCTGGGCAGCTCTTCTGAGCTTTGACCAGCAGGTGGCAAGGTCTCCACAGCCCCTGATCCAGAACCATCCTGTGCTCCAGAATGATGCAATTCACGCAACCTAGGAATCGCCACCACACTTCAGCAAAACAAACCTAATCCCTGTGTTTGCTCTCTCTTCCGCCCTAATAAAGATCAGGGACACTCACATGATGCTGCTGCCACACTTCTCGCACGTATGAAGTTTCTGGGGGTTTCCAGCCACGACGCTGCTGACGGGCTTGCGTGAACCGGGAGAGAGCTGACTGGGGAGGTGAGTGAGGGTGCCCTCTGTAAAAGCAACAAGGAGGCCCATTTTAGGATTAGGAAGGGCAGCGGTCATAGGATGCTTATCCCCAAGTACCTGTGACAAAGCACGTGGTCCTAGAAGACCTGGATTATAAAGGTCTCTGTGTTCGGTGTTGCATAAGAACACAGACAAGCTATGCTAGATTGAATTGCAAGCAAAGCAAAGCAAAGCAAAAAAGTGTTCTGCTTATATGCTGCCCCATACCACTACAAGTAGTCTCTGGGCAGTTTACATTTTTAATTACAGTAATGAAGGCTACACATTGCTCCCCCCCCCTCCCCAGCAAGCTGGGTACTCATTTTACCAACCTCAGAAGGATGGAAGGCTGAGTCAACCTTGAGCCTGCTGCCTGAGATTGAACCCCAGGTGGTGAGCACAGTCTAGCATTCTGTAACTTCAGTCAGAGCCCCTGACACACCTATTGGTTTTAATGTGCGTTGTTTTTGTTGTTGTTGCTTTTTAACATAATTTTATTAAATTTTTATAAAACCATACAAAATGAAAATACATATATAATTAATATTACCAACATAAAGGGACTTTTTAAAACACTGCAACAAGTTTGAGATACAGAGTCAACAAATTAAAGCTGCCGATTTATACAGTTCAGGCAAACAGGCAAAGACCTTTCTCTTCAGGCAAGCTTTCCCTGAATGATGGACGGCCATGTGTATTTTATATGAATCTATGGGTTTATAAATCTATAAGTTTATGACTACTTATAACCGTGTTGCTTTAATGTAATGTTTGTCTATGAATGCTGTAAAATGTCCCTCAATTCCCTGTTCTCAAATACTTGAACATGCCTTAATTGTACTGGACTGTATATTATCCCTCATTCCTGTAAGCCGCCTTGGGTCCTTTTCCAAGGACAAAGGTGGGGTAAAAATATTCTAAAATAAATAAATAAATAAATAAATAAAATAAAGGAAAACACTGATTATCAGTATTTTCACATTTATTCTCCTTTGTATCATAACATGGGAAACCGAAGAGATTAAGTACACATAAGCCAGAGACATTACAAAGAGACATGGTTTTTTCATGGCAACCATGCTCCTTGTGACTTCTCTCATGCATGTGTACACACACACACACACACACACACACACACACACACACCATTCTTGCCACCTCACCTTTCTCATCCATCTCCAGAGCCATCTGGAGCATGCGGAAAGTGCTGGATTGTCGTGGCGGTGCCCTGGTCTCCCTGTTTTCCTGCATCATCTTGTAGACCTCCGAGTCCCCTTCCAAATGATACATGGCTGCCTCTGAATCTAGGCTAGGGAGAAAGTGCGAGATCACCACCGTCAACACCCAGGAGTAGGAAAATCTGTTGCAACGTCTTATCCAGAAGGACACGACAAACTGGTCTTTCGGCAGCAGAACTGGAAGAAAAGAGTTGTGACCCAGGGGACAACACACTATCAGTACTTCTAGGAAACAGGGACCTTGGTGGAAGGACACACAAGGTGCTGGAATTCATGCCATACGCGAGAGCGATGGAGAGGTGGTTTCTCTCCTGTTGTAGGCAAAGCTCATGACATGGAATAATATTTGTTCCTGAGAGCCGCGACTGCAGTGGCAATAATCTACAAATAATAATCTGTCCACAAACAGGGTGACGCCATCCCTTCTGTCTTTAACCAGGGACACTCCAGTTGTTTTAGACTGCTGTTCCATTAGGACATCATGACCTTAACACACCAGGACTGTGATTAGGTTTTGTCATACCCCAGGAAGCTCATAAACCAAATCCTACCTGAGATGCCACCACCGCTATCCGAACGGCTAGCGTCAATCTCCCAAGTAGCAGAGAGAGAGAGAGAGAGAGAGAGAGAGAGAGAGAGAGAGAGAGAGCCCTTTCCCTGGCTGTGTTCCTAGAAATTTGGAAGGCACCTTGTGCCTTCTTGTCATGCCAAGGAAGTTCCTCTCAAGTTCAACCAGTTTTAAAGACCCTGAGAACCAGCCCTATCAATAATAATGACTCATCCCGGCTCCCCTCTTACCTAGAAGATCCTTTTCCTGGTATGTTGCTCCAGGACCAGCCTGTCACTCTTCCCCTGTCACCCTTTCCTCCCTTCTTGCATACACACACAGGCAGGCAGGCAGGCTCTCTCTCAGAAATGCAGGGAGGACACTCCCTTCAAAAGGCGCTGGGACCTGCCCAGTTTCATCAAACCATTTGCCATTAACCCTTACCCTGCCCATCTCTCCAGGACAATAGAGGTGGCTTTATTTTGTAGACCACCCCAGAGGTGTGTGTGTGTGTGTGTGTGTGTGGTACCTTGTATAAAGGGATTAATTTGTTCCAAATGAAATTATGTTAAGCACATTTCCCTTTATACAAATTTCCTATAGGAATGCATTGAAAACAGAGAAATCCCTCATCGCGACCATTTTTATGTTGTACGGATTCGCCCCATTGGCGATTCTGCTAAGCAAATTTCCCCTATCTCCGGAAATTTTTATGTTGTACAGATTTTATGTTATGCAAACCGTTTGTTATACGAGGGTCCACTGGATAGATAGATAGATAGATAGATAGATAGATAGATAGATAGATAGATAGATAGATAGATAGATAGATAGATAGATAGATAGATAGATAGATAGATAGATAGAAAACAAGCTGCACAATGCTGGATGCAAGTCTGCAAAACCTCAACCCAGTGAATGACGAGTGACTTCACAAGAGGAGTTCAACTTTTTGTGCAACAGACAAGGGACTCCCTGCCACCCTCCCAATAACACCAGCAACTCCTCTGTCCCAAAAAGATGAGAGGCACCATGGTTCTTCAGTTAAGGAAACAGCATACTGCAACACAGACAGGTCTCCGGGGAATTCAGCAGAATTCAGAGATTGTCGCAAGGAGAGGAGAATCCAGCCACAGCATTCATTGGGGTACCTTATTTTGGGAAAGGCGCTTTCAAAACGCCTGGGGCCGCAAATCCTAAGACCCCAAAATCCCCAGGTATTTATTTATTTATTTATTTATTTGTTGCATTTATACCCCGCTTATCTACATAGTGTACTCTAAGCGGCTTACAAGGCTACCAAGCCATAGAAATTACAATAAAGGCACAAGTAAAGCATATAGTAATAGCAATAAAACAGAAGGTTAAAAACCTTATGGCACCTCAATCACTGTACAGTGGTAGATAAAAACAAATTGGGATGGCGGAAGAGAAATAAATAAAGGCCAGTAGGGACTCTGCAGAGCGCACTTCACTGGGGATGGAATTCCAGAGGCTAGGGGCCGCCACCGAGAAAGCCCGGGTCCTAGTACTCGTCCTCCGGGCTTCACGAGGAGTGGCGACCCGAAGCAAGTGCGCTCGCGCCTGCCGAACGGGACAGTAGTAAATTATGTAGTAAAATAGGGCAGCCAGTTCAGTACCCACCCATCCCAGCAGAGAACTGGAACACTTCAGGTAAGGAAGCTTCCACCACTGGTACCAATGGCTGTCTTCTCCCCCTCCCTTCCTGTTCTTAAACAGATCAAGAGCCAACAGTTCTGGTAGTGGTTTCAGCAGCAGAGCCATGGACTGATATAATCCCCTGAACATTCTGGGAAGGATCCATCAGTGGCAGCCAGCTCCACTCCTGGAGCCATTAGAGGTTTTTGTTTGTTTGTTTGTTTGTTTGTTTGTTTGTTTGTTTGTTTATGAATTTATTTACGAATTTATTTATGAATTTATGAATTTATGTACTGCCTGTCTTCCGGAGGAACTCTGGGCGGTTTACAACATTAAAAAGCAAGCAATAGATAACAACAATGCAACAAAAATAATAATGACAATACGAAAACAAAAGGTAAGATATAGGAAATAAAATAGCTATACTAATACGAAAGCAAAACAAAATAGAAGAGATATCTGGCAAGATGGTGGGGGGGGGGAAGGACCTCTGGAGTTGGGAAGGGATGGTCTTCTCCTCCTTAATATGGAATAGCGTGGCTTGAGAGGGACCTTTGGAGTTTCTCCAGAGGTCCCTCCCAAGCCACGCTATTCCATAATAAGGAGGAGGAGACCATCCCTTCCCCACTGGCATTCTGTGAGTGGGCCAATTACCGTGCTGTTCGGAAGAGCCTTTGGGAACGAAGCTGGTTTGTGGGCAGAAAGCATTTAAGTGGGTGGCACTTCTCTCCCTTTTACCGGTGTCTCTCAAATCAGCATTATGTTTTAATTGTTTTTATCTGATGCTAACGCTGTCAGTTGCCTTGGGCGCCAGTCTTTGAGAGAGAGGTTAAAAAAAAAGAAAGAAAGAAAGAAAGAAAGAAAGAAAGAAAGAAAGAAAGAAAGAAAGAAAGAAAGAAAGAAAGAAAGAAAGAAAGAAAGAAAGAAAGAAAGAAAGAAAGGTGGGCCATTCAAGCAGAAGGGAGTGCCACCAGCATTTCAACACTTGACCGAGAAAATCCTAAGGGCTACTCCCAATGTATCCCTTGCAAACTGTGATGACAAAGTGGAAGCAGCTCTTTCAAATGGCTTCTCAATGCCTCTTTGGGCCTTTTCACACGGCCCCTAAAATCCGCTGGCCCCTTAAATTTGGACCAGAGATCACGGCCCCGTTGCTCTTCCTTCCTCCCCACCCTTAAATTCGTCTGCCAGAGATCTTGGGGGAAAAAAAGCCTTAAAAAGGGGCAAAAGAATAAAGCACCACTCTGCACTTCCTTGCTTCTGTCTGCATGAGGGGAGGGAGGCAAAAAAAAAACCAACAAAAAGAAGCGAGGAGAACCCGGCACTCTCCGCATCAAGTTTTTTCACTCTCCCAGAGCAGGTACTTGAAAGCTGCACTGGGACGCGCTTAGGTGGGCGGGGTCGCACTTAATTTTCTGTTAGCTCCGGAGCTGGTGGGGAAACATTTTTAAGCTCCGGAGCTGGGAGCCATTTGCAGCGGAGCTTAGGGGTCGTGTATAAACGCCCTTTAAGAGTCTGGCTCTCTGCTTCCAATTTTGGAGAGCCGCCATTTTGTCTTCACTCCAGTAGGCACTGCTTCTACAGGTCATGGGGTACTTCTACGCGACACACAAAGCCCATAATCTCCTACTAGAGATTTACTTTAACTGCACTCCTCATGGCATAACCACCTCTACCCAGATATTTGGACTTCCATGTTTTTTCACTCTCCCGTCCCCATTTCCCCCAAACAGAAGTGGATAGAAGTGGTCCGTCCACCCAAACCAGCTGCTGACCTACCTGTACCTCTCCACAATAATTTAGACTTGTTATGTGTTTTTTTTTAAAACCACGCTCTTCCAAAAGCAGTTTTCCTGATCAAATTAGGAGAGCCTCCCAGCATCTTTCAGGTTATGAAGTCAACTGAAAGATGCTTGGCGATCCACCCTCCAATTTTCTCATAAAAATAACTGGCTTGGCAGCTTTGGGCACGTAATTTCGTTAGGACTACAGCCACCCTATAAGTGAGGGGTGAGTATGTTGCTGCCTGGAGTCTCCACACAACCCAGGGAGCCCTAAAGCACACACCACCACCCCACGAGCCCCACATCACTAGGGAGGTGGAGAGTACTCGGGGGGGGGGAGTTGTTTTTCTCTGTGATTTCCTAGGTCTCCCCCAGTTGAGATTTCTCCTCAAAACACTCTTTTGCATCAACAAGCTTCCTGCCTTTAAGGGTATTTGTACACGACCCCTAAACTCCACCGCAAATGGCTCCCAGCTCCGGAGCTTACAATGATTTCCCCATCAGCTCCGGACTTTACAGAAAATTAAGTGCGGCCACGCCCACTTAAGCACGTCCCAGCGCACTTTTCAGGTACCTGCTCTTGGAGGGTGAAAAATCCCAGATCCGGATGTAAAGGAGTGAGTGCCTGGCTCTCCTCGCTTCTGTTTGTTGTTGTTTTTGCCTCCCGCCCCTTTAAGAGAAGGAATCCGGATCGGGGAGGCTTGGACCGGCAAATGGAGGTGAGCCTGCATTCTTTTGTCCCTTTTTTTCTCCCTCCCCTCACGCAGACAGGATCAAGGAAGTGCGGAGGGGTGGGGACGCAGGAAGAGCAACGAAGCCCCAAGATCTCTGGTCCGAATTTAAGTGGCCAGCGGTTCTTAGGGGTCGTGTGAAAAGGCCCTAAAAGAAAACAAGATCCTCGGTCTTCTTTTTCCCAGACATTGTTTCGGTCTTGGTTTCCCTGTTTTCCTGCGCAAGAAACCTCCGTGTCCTGCAGCATACCTGCTCCAGTGAATTTTATAGAGGAAATATGTCATTCAGGCCAGGCACTGAAATACAGTAGGACCCCCATATCCACTGCTTCATTATCCACTGATTCAGTTATCCACGGTTGGCAAGGAAAAAACAATTAAATAAGTCAGCAGCCACAGAGCAAGAGCTACTGTCACAAACAGCAGCTATAAAGCAAGCTATTGTCACAAATAGGATATGTACAGCAAGCTACTGTCACAAACAGCGGCCATAAAGCAAGCTACTGTCTCAGAACAGCAGTCATAAAGCAAGCTACTGTCAGGAAACAGCAGCTTGGGGGTGGGTGGGCAGGCGTTCTCTCTTATCGACGGTTTTCATTATCCACGGGAAGGCCTGGAACCAATCCGCAGCAGATACCAGGGCCCTACTGTAACGCTGCACATATCATTGTTTCTTCTGGGGTGGTAGTGGAATATGATGCTGAAATATCTTCCCTTGGGAAGATGGGTGGGGTATAAATTTAATAAATAAATAAATAAATAAATAAATAAATAAAAATCCCAAGAAATTTCCTGCAGAATTTCTTAGGAGGGGGAAAAAAACACTCTCTTGTTACAAAAAGAAGAGAAAGCCCCCACCCCTGCCCCCCAGGTTTCTTGCCAAGAGGGAGAGGTTGACAAAGGGCTACCTTGTGAAGGGGCGGGTGTTTTGTTCTCATCCAGGAGGTGCCTGAGCTCTCAGCGGCAGGTAAGCCAGAGAGATTTACCTGTAACTGCGGCTGTAGAAGGAAGTGCTCCTGTCTGGCTCCTTCCAAGGGCTGGAGAGGGAATACGCTCCCGGGGAGGGAGAGCCGTTTAATGGAGGCAGCACAGTGACTGGGGACCCTCTGGAATGGCTGAAACTCCTCCTTTCCTGAAGGAGACACAAGGCAGAAAGAAAAGGCAAGGGGTGAATATATTATATAGGAAAGCAGGGGGCATCACATCCTTTGGGGAAAGCAAGGCAAAGGCTGCATTCACACGACCCCCAAAAATCCGATGCAAAGGGCTCGCAGATGCGGAGCATAAAATTGTTTTCCCACCAGCAGCAGACTTAAAAAAAAAAAGTATGACCACGCCCACTTAAGCACACCCCAGCGCATTTTACAAGTACCTGGTCTCGAGGAGGTAAAATCCGTGTTGCTGTTCCTTGCTGCTGTTTTAAAGCATTGCACGCCTGTCCCTCCTCCGCTTTTTGTTTGTTTTTGTTGGGTTCCCCCCCCCCCACACACACACACACCTTTTAATAGGCAGGAATCCAAACAGGCAGACGGAGGTGAGCCTGCATTTTTCTCTCTCTCCCCTCACTGCAGACAGAAGCAATAGAATCAGAGTGGGGGAGGTGGGAACACAAGAAGCAGAACAAAAACCACGTTGCGGGGATCTGCATTTAAATTGCCAGTGGATTTTAGGGGTCGTGTGAAAGCAGCCAAAGCTGATAGACTGCCTGTAGCACTTAAAGCACCCTCTGGGTGGTTTACATGTGTACTATGCAGGCTACACATTGCACCACCACCACCACCCCCACCCCCCACACACTAGTAAGCTGGGTACTCATTTTAGCCAACTCAGAAGGATGGGAGGCTGAGTGAACCTTGAGCAGGCTACCTAGGATTGAACCCCAAGTCATGAGCATAGTTATGGCTGCTGTACAGCAGCGTACATAGGCTCACTAGGAAGTCCACGAGGGTTGACCGCAGGGATCCATGGAAACCCTTTCAGTTCATTCGTTCATTCACGTTTACCCACTTTTCTCCTTTAAAAGGACCCAAGGCAACTTACCCCATTAAAAGACAGTATTTCATTCAAAGATAAAAGCAGCAAGTACACAAATATTAATCGAAGAATCCAATGCCGCACTAAAATGGCAAATAAAATCAACACCAAAAACATATTCAAAGCAACAAGGGACTACATTCCATGCAAAAAGCTATTTTTTTTTTTTTTCATTTACTTGCAACTTGCAAAAGGACATTCTAAATCCCCCACCCCTCCATCCTGGTCAGTTGCCACAACAGCCCTCCCTCCCTGTGCATTCGCACAACATTTTACCCAAGTGGGAGGATCTCCATGGTAGGTGCGTAAAACATTACAGCATTACAGCAAAGAAGGGATGGTGACCTGGGAATATACTGGCAGAGTCAAGGGCAGGGCCGTCCCTTGAATGGGGCTAAAGTTAAACAGATTGACCCTAACCCTGAACTCATTTCCTGAAACCAGAGTTGTGGGTTGGGAGCAGAAAGGATGTGCATTCACGTTTGCACATTCTTGTGTTCTAACTCATCCTTGGGTTTCAGTGGTCAATGAATGCCCTTAAGCCTTTGGGTGGATGCCGATGATAGCTCAAAGTGACTAAGACAGACACACAGAGAGAGAGAGAGAGAGAGAAAGCTTTTCAAAAGTGGTTTCTTAACTCACATCTGGTTGTTTTAGATTGGTGCCTGACTTGGCTGTGGAGAAAGTTTTGTCATAATATGTAGAACGGACAAAATGTATGTAATGCATATCTAACAGATTGAACGGGGAATTTGTAAAAATGGAGTCAGTCAAAATGCAGTGTCATGATGTTAGCCACAAGTGCAAGGGATTAGAAATCACTAGAAGGTTAAAGGGATTTAGCACAGGTGGAATAGTTTAATGACATCATGGTGTGTCAGGATGTGATTGGTTAAAATCATGTCTGATGAGTTCCAAATGTATATAAAGAAAGTGGCTGGTGTAATGTAAATTGGAACTGTTTATGGTGAGAAAACAGTACCCCACATTCTGTTGTACATTTTGCTCTGTATATATGTTATGCTTGGGGTTCTGCTGCTGTTTTTTCTTATCTACTGTATATATTAAATATAAGAGTTTTATTCTAAGTCATGTTCTTTGTCTCTATGTCTCTCAGTTCCAATAACACTTATTGCAAGCATCTACACTTTATCTACATGCTGAGGCTGCAAAGCTAATTTTCTCTGCTATACACATAAACATGTGCATTTGTGTATTTCTTTCTTAATCCCCTTATAATATAATGACAAGTTTAGCACACACACTGATCACAAGAGGGCACTCGACAGCTTCAAGAAGAACCTTGCTGTTCTCAGAAGGGTAAACGGAACAAGCCAACTGGCAGGACAGTCAACAATTAGTGGGGACTCCTGACTGTGCCCAAGTCCATCAGAGCAGGGTTGCCAGTGGAAGAAACTCCAAGTCAGCAATAGGAGGCACTGATTAGTTCCGCTTTCCTTCACCCCCGGCAACAACAGGGAAACACAAAGCCCTTAGCATTTAACTCAGCAAACTGCAGGGTTTGTGTTCGTTCAGTGGCCTTCCACACTGTTATACAAGCAAGAATAGGCTTTGGGTGATATTATACATTTATAGGCCACTAATTGGAAAAAAAAACATTGCAAGCTTTCGTGGACAAAATCCACTTCTTCAAAGCAAGTGCCAAAAGTTTAAACATGGCAAAATATGTGGTTTGCCAGGAGATTATTCTTAGATGTAAAGTTTTTGGCAGGATGATTTTAGCCGGGCACATCTGTCTTAGATGAAGCAGGAGGCGGCAGGGGTGTTGTAAAGTCACATCTGGAGCTAAGGACTGGGTTTCTTCTTCTTTCTTTCTTCCTGATCACCGCATCTTCCACAGGAGGAAGGAGGTGACTTACCCTTGTTTTCCTCACCGCCTCTGCATCCCTCCTTTATGCACCCTTCTATATGTTGCTCCAGCTGCCTAGATGCCCTAAGCACATCCGATCTCGCCTGATTTCGGAAGCTAAGCAGGGTTGGCCCTGCTTAGTACTTGGATGGGAGACCACCAGGGAATACCAGGTGCTGTAGGCGCCTGGAGTAGGAACTGGCAAACCACTCCAGTATTCCTGCCAAGAAAACTCCATGGACATGGGGTCACAAAGCGTCGGTCACGACTGTAATGACCCAACACACACATATCTTGTTCCAGGGGCGGGTGGTGTCCCTCAACAGTTGGAGGAGCTTTGGAAGCGGTAAGAGGCTGTCAAGACTTAGCAGAAGCAGGGAGAATATGCATCTCCCCCCTCCCTTTTGCCCATAAGAGCATTCTGTGAGCAGAAATGAGGAATCCATTGGTGCACCGTTCTTTAGAATGCAAAGCATATGCATTCTTAAATACTGTTATTTACTTATAATGAGAGCTTATTGGTCTTATGATGTGCCTATTCCTTAACAATTTATACTTTTTACTATATATATATATATATATAAAAGGTAAAGGTCCCCCCCCGCCCGCACATGCATGCTAGTCGTGTCTGACTCTAGGGGCAGTGCTCATCTCCGTATTCAAGCCGAAGAGCCAGTGTTGTGCAAGTCACTTGGCTGCACAGAAACACTGGGCGTTTCTACACGACCCCTAAACTCCGGGGCAAATGGCTCCCAGCTCCGGAGCTTAAAAATGTTTACCCACCAGCTCCGGAGTTTACAGGAAATTAGGTGCGACCATGCCCACTTTAGCGCATCCCAGCGCACCTTTCAAGTACCTGCTCTTCCGTCCTGAAAATTCCTTGATGCAGTGTAAAGATAGTGAGTGTGGGGCTCTCCTCCCTTCTGTTTGTTGTTTTTTGGCTCCCGCCCCTTTAAGAGCTACTTTTACAGAGACAGGAATCTTGTGGGCAAGAGCGACAGCCAGAAGGAGAGCCAGAACGGAGGTGAGGCACGATCTTTTCTTCCTTTTTTTCCTCCCTCCCCTCACGCAGCCAGCAGCCAGGAAGTGCGGAGGGGTGGGGAAGCAGGAAGAGCGACAAGCCCCTAAGATCTCTGGTCTGAATTTAAGTGGCCAGCGGATCTTAGGGGTCGTGTAAAAGCACCCACTGTTTAACCTTCCCACTTTTTATGGCGGTCCCTATTTATCTACTTGCATTTTACATGCTTTCAATCTGCTATGTTAACCCCAATGGAGCTGGGGTGAACAGCAGGAGTGCTCTCTGCTGCATGGCACCTGGGATTCGAACCGCTGAGCTGCCGGCACTGCAGCTGCCTGCAATTGTCCCTAGGAAGTTGTTTTTAAATGGTTTTAAATGAATATATCTTTGTATTATGCTTAGCTCCTGAGAAAAGCCACACCCGAAACGCATTGAGCCCAAGCTTCTTAGAATTAGGTCTACTTGGACAATATTTTTATACACCTTGGGACGCTGTCTCCTACTGAATCTTTTGCCACCAGTGGATAAGAACCTAAGAAGAGCCCTACAGGATCAGCCAAGGGCAACTCTAGTCCAGCTTCCTGCATCTCTCAGTGACCCCACCAGATGCCTCTGGGAGCACACATAAGCCAACTAGATGCTCGTCTCCTGATGCCACCCCCCTTGTCTGGCCCTTTGGGGCACCCTCCTTTCGAGCCTGGAGATAATCCCCATCATGGCTTGTAACCTGAGACAGACTTTTCCTCCAGGAATCTGTTCGATCCCCTTTTAAAGACATCTGAGCCAGATGCCATCACTGCACCTTGTGGCAAGGAGTTCCACAGACTAACAAGTTCACCCTGCTTTGCTGAAAGTCCAAGAACATTGATGGGATATGTCTTGACTAATGATCCATCAGCTGACCAAGGTTGCTCAGTGGGGATATGAGTCCTAATGGAGTGCCTCTCTCCACCCTAGTCCTAGCACATATTTATTTATTTATTTTAGAGTATTTTTAACCTCCCCTTCTCCTTGGAAAAGGACCTAAGGTGGACAACATAGGTGAGTTTGAAGTAGCATCCCTGAAGAGACCACACTGAAGAGAGAATGTGTCCAGCAACGTATGGCGAGATAAGGACCAGGGGTACCCCACTGAAAATCCCGCATCTTACCAGCCCAGAGTTCTGGAACCGTTCTCGCTGTCCCCCCACCCCACCCCTTTGCTGTTTGCCTTTCACCTTTCTTTTTTCTATGCTCAAGAATCCTGTTTGAAGGCACAGAATTTACTGGCTTGGCCATAAATATCACTGTCTTTTAACGCATCTGCTCCTATTTAAAAGTCTTGGAAGGGGAAGAAAGGAGAAGCCCCACTTTGTAAGCAGAAGCAAATGTGTTCTTGGGAGCAGCAGAAAGCAAAACGCAGGCAACAGCATCTGTACAAGGGGCTTCTTTCTCCCCACCAGCAGAGAAACAAAAGACCTATCTAAAGAAGGCAATTTCCCCTTCGGTGCTGAAGGAGATCCTTTAGCTGGACTCGACCAAGCGAGGTCTGGTTTGAGAGTGCCCACCCATCTTGCACAAATAGGCGGCCAAATTTCCGAGGAAATGAAAGCCGCACGGAGGAGATCCCGCCTAACCTTTCATGTGATTCCATGGGATTTCCCCCTCCCCTAAGCCATTCCGTTTGCCAGTCCTCTGCAGCTCTGGAAACCCGCCAGACACATACATACAAGCCCTCCAGCGCAAAAGCCTCATCGCGTTTAAGGGTGCCAATTTTGGATTCCTCAAGATTGGTTTTTTCCAGCAAATCCCCTTTAAAAAAAACACCGAAGAGAGGCCACCCCGTTTCCTGATATCAGGACAGACTACCTAGAAGACAACGGGTTTTATTGGTTTTATCAGTCCGATAAGGAAGAGATGGGTCAGTCGATTCGCAGCCTTAGTAAAAGCTGCCCTGTTTTGTTCAAGTAGCCTGAAACAGAACCAAAACAAAGCACATACTGTATTTATATGCAAATCTATAGTGCAGCGGCTTTTTGTATACGGCATTCAGAACTGCTTATCCCATCTGAAAGAAGAGCCCCAGAGCTGGAAGAGTTACACAAAAGGGTAAACAAAATTATCCACTGGGGGATGTCTAGAAAAATCATTAGTCTAGTGAAATGATTACTAATGAAGGGCACAGAGACGTTTCCATAAGTTACGCATGAAATATGGACAAAGGTTTTCTTCTTTCTTTCCATTCCCAGAACACTAAAATTCAGGATCACCAAGGAAAATCAGTTGAGCATAGATTCAGGAGAAACAAACAAACAAAAAATTTCACACAGTGCATAATTAAATGTACTGAATTCCCGGCCACGACTGTTGGCTTGAGCACTTTTTAAATGGCTTGGATGTTTGGCTACGCTTCCCCTTTTCCCTTTTTTGTGACCATTTTAGATGGTCAAAAAGATGACAGGATCTGCTTCATGGTGTGTCCCACCTCTCCCCCCCAAAAAAAAAAACCCCCACAATGTATTATTTTTACACATCTGTATGCTACTGAAGTTGACTGGATATCCTTGGATAGGGACAGAGGTTGGGGTCTGATTCCCCACTGTGTTTCCAGGGAGAAAAGCCACCCCAGGTGGCCTTGGGCAAGCTGCACCGTCCCAGGGCACCCCTGGAAGAAAGGGTTGAGAAACTGCTACAGTAGGGCCCCCGTATCCACTGATTCATTATCCGCTGATTCAGTTATCCACGGCTGGCAGAGGAAAAAAATTAAATAAATAATTCAGCAGCCGCAAAGCAAGCTACTTTCACAAACAGCAGCTGTAAAGCAAGCTCCTGTCGTAAAACATCAGCCATAAGGCAAGCTACTGTCACAAACAGCAGCGGTAAAGCAAGCTACTGTGATAAAGCAGCAGCTATAAAGCAAGCTACTATCACACAACAGTTTTTTTGGGGGGGGGTGGCGGCGTTCACGGTTTTCATTATCCACGGGAAGGTCTGGAACCAATCCCCAGTGGATACTCGGGTCCTACTGTACTGACTAACAACACACTGAGTTAAAAAAAATTGTCTCTTCTTACTTTCCCAACCCTCCATTGGAGGGGATGACACTGGTTCTCATTGCATGTTCTCATTGCATGAGAAGTTAAAGAGCTTCCCTCTATCCAATTGACTCATGCGCTGCATCATTTTGTACATCTCAATCATATCCCACCCCCACCCCCGAGGCGCCTTTTTTCCAGACTCAAGAGTCCGAAATGTTGTAGCCTTTCCTCTTAAGGGAGGTGGCCCACCCCATGAATCAGCTTGGTCCCTCTCTTCTGTACCTGATATACATTAATACTGAAATAATCTACCAGCACTAAAGACTCTCTAGCGTTGCAGACTGAGAAGGAAAAGGAGCAGAGGTTGAGAGCCTGAAGAAAGTCTCCGGTTCCTTTTCCGGCCCTCTTGTAGGTAAATTGTGGTTCTCTCTTCAACTGCAGGGCTGGGGAAATAAGATAAGAGAGAACCAACCAGGCCAAGGTTTCTGCTAAACCACCCTTCAACGCTCCATTTTCAGCCTTCCGCAGCACTGAAGCAATCATTTGGGAGGGAGGACACCAACAACCTATGGGCCAAGCGCTAAAGCAAAGGTAAATGGTAGAAAGGAAATGAAAACACAGCCCAGCAGCTGAGGGACTGCAGGGCTGGGGCGATCGGGGTGCCAGCTGGCAAGCCGTGCCTTCTGGAGCCAACCTCCCTTCCCAATTTGGGCTTGAAAAACAGCCCCAGAACGTAGCAAAAACAGAGAGAGGCCAGGTCCTGGAGCCAAAATCAGCAAACAGACAACAGCACGCAGCCCAAGAGCAACAGGAGAGAGAGGTGCCAAGAGACACGGGCACCGAGACGCGAAGGTCAAAGACCTTAGGGAGGAGAGGAACAGGTTTCGTTGGGAGGACAGGGGCATTCCTGTAGATGCCCTGGGCCAGAGCCCACATGAAAGGGTCTAACTCAGCAAGGACAAAAAAAAAAAAGCACACCTTGGTATGTATGTATGCATGCATGTATATTGCTGGAGCTGGCTAGAATGGTTTCATTTACAAGAGTTATAACCCCTCCACATCATCTGAAGGAATAACACTGCCTGAACCAATGCAAAAGCATTTGATTGCCAACAAATGTGGAAGCCCCAGTGGCAGAGGGGAAAAAAACCTATGGATGTGGTTTGGGGAAATTTGGGGCTTATTTTGATTTATACTTTTCCTTTGAATTGCAATTTCAACTGAGGATGTCACAAATTGTAACTTGGTCTCTTAGTCACTGTGCAAGCCAACTCTCAATCCTATCTTAGATTTTTTTTATGTTCCTCCAATGGCAACCTGAGGCACTGGCAGCCAAGAGACCATGAGCTGCATTCTCTGCTGGTGTGAAACTGTTTCCAGCTTGAGGACATGCCCAAGTACAGTCTGAGGACAACCATGACCTGTCTCGACTGGCTTTCATAACTCACTCGGGATTAATCTGGGAAATATTTATACTTTAGGGTATTTTTTCCTAAATAGGATGCGGTGCTACTTTTGCTTTTGACACTCACCCAAAACCTTCAGGACAGGACAGGCCATAAAGTCAACCATTAAGTCAACTGCTAGGATGAAAGTAACATTTTGCAATTTAGATTTCTCAAATGGGGCGAAATTAACTGATGGACTTAATGTGGATGCTTTAATTAAGTCCACAGTTTGTGGACTGCATTAACCCTCCTGTTTCCCACCCAAGCCAGCAGGGACTGGCATTTGTATTTACAGGAAAACAAGAGTGCAGAGGAGAGAGAGAGAGAGAACAAAAAGGTCTAAGATGAAGGACGGTGATGGAATTACATGGAGGAATACCAGGAACACCTCTGATGAAGGACATCTCATACATAACACCGTGACCACCAGGCACTCCAAAGCACAGAATTGTCAATACATTTTCCAAGTTCTTAGCGCTATCAGAAACAACCCCATGAGGGGTCAAAGTTAGGATACAGGATGTTGTAAGAAACCAGCAAAGTGTATTGTTATTGCCATAAAGACTAATGACTTTTATGTATTCCAGGAATCAGAGGCCACCGTGCCTCTGATGAAGGCAACCCAGGAAAGCTTTTCGCAAAGACATCTTGTTAATCTCCAAGGTGTCACAAGACTCTTTGTTAGTCTTGCTTGTTTGCTTGCTGCAAATGTTTTAACCTCACGCCTAAAAGGACCCAAAGAGGCTTGCATTATTACAAGGACAATATTTTTAATGAAGAACGGCCCGGATCACCTGTTCGATCCAGGCAGAGAATTTGGGGGTGTCGTCCCCGAGGGAGGCCCCGAAGGTGGTGACGAGCAGCGGGACCTTGTTGGTGGTTGGCCCCCATCTATGGAACCAGCTGCTCCAAGAGATTCGCCCAGCAAGCTAGCCCCAAATATTTAAGAGACAACTAAAAACATGGCCATACAGTCTGATCTTTCCTAGTTCTTCGACCACCTGTAATGACACTACCTCCCCCCCTACCTCTTTGTGGTTCCTCATTTTATTATTATTTATTTGACTGTACAATAGTTGTTCTCTTGATACATTTTAGGATTTAATGGATTTTATTGTGTATACATGGTTTATGATATTGTATATGTTTGTGCCGTGCTCTGTTTATTTAAATTGTTATTTCACTGCATAATTGTATTCTCGTTTATTTATTTATTTATTTATTTATTTATTTATTTATTTATTTATTTATTTATTTGTTTGTTTGTTTGTTTGTTTGTTTGTTTTAATTCCGCCCGTCTTCCCGAAGGCACTCCAGGTGGTGTACAACAATCACGGAATACAATTAAGAGATAAAATAAAATAAAAGGGTTGCTCTGCCCACAGCAATCCTTGGGCTATGTGGATGCAGCATAAAAAAATCAATCAATCAATCAATCAATCAATCAATCAAATAAATAAATAAATAAATAAATAAATAAATAAATAAATAAATAAAAGAGTCATGTGGCACAGTGGTTAAACTGCTGTACTGCACTAAAAACTCTGCTCATGGCCTGAGTTCGATCCCACGGGATTCAGGTAACTGGCTCAAAGCTGACTCAGCCTTTCATAGTTCCTAGGAGCGGGATGAGTACCTCGCTTGCTGGGAGGCAATGTGTAGTCTGCATAATTAAACTGTAAACCACCCAGAGAGTGCTTTAAGCACCATGGGGCGGCATATAAACAGAACATTTTGCTTTTTAAAAAAAAGCTAAAACCAATAAGTATAAAAATATTTTTAAAAGAACTACACAAGTATTCTATTAAAAATGGCAAATAATATCAATATTAAAATACATTTAAGAGCAACAGAACAAGCCCTCTCAAACTGTATGCAAGACTAAACTGGGTGATACTTTTAGGCTACTAGTAAAATAACAAAAAGTTGCTAATATTTCGAGGGCGATACCCTCTTTTTCAAAGCTGTACCAAAAGTTCAAGCATGACAAAAGATGGATTTGCCAGGAGACTCTCAGAACTGTGGCAGCAATGCTATAAGAAGGCTGCAGTTCTTTAATATTATTGGGCTCAACGTGTTTCTGCATTGGGAGTGAGATATAATTACAGGGAACCCCTGTGCCCAGCAGCTCCACCTGCATAAATTTCGGATCCCATGCCAGCCCCACTGAAACAAAGCAAAAAGCAGTGATGTAACAGTTTGAGGCTTTGCCAACCGGGGCTCCATCCCTTCGGAAAGAAGCAACTCAGTAATACACTTTAATGAGGAGCAAGAAATAGCAAGAGCATCTGATGATTCACTCTTTAACAGCATTACAGGTAATGCTTAAATTGGTGGGGAAAGCCAAGACACAGTGTTGTTTTAAGAGATGCAATCCACACCTGAAGGCTGCTAAGGTTTTGTGAGAAGACC
This sequence comes from Phrynocephalus guinanensis, assembly GCA_037367245.1. NCBI lineage: Eukaryota > Metazoa > Chordata > Lepidosauria > Squamata > Agamidae > Phrynocephalus > Phrynocephalus guinanensis. The sequence goes on along the minus strand of CM074745.1, from coordinate 4,501,648 downwards.
TCTGTTGAAGAGCTACAGATTTCCTGGGCCCTTAACACACACCTGTCTTGGGGATGAAGGATGCTGCCTAGTTTAGTCTAGGCCAGTGGTTCTCAACCTGTGGGTCCCCATATGTTCCTGAACTGCAACTCCCAGAAATCCCTTCCAGCACAGCGAGTGGTGGAGGCTTCTGGGAGTTGCAGTCCAGGAACATCTGGGGACCCACAGGTTGAGAAGTATTGGTCTAGACTAGGCATGTCCACACTTCGGCTCTCCAGATGTTTTGGACTGCAACTCCCACAGTCCTTTGTCACTGGCAGTATAAGCTTAGAATTCTGGGAGTTGCGGTCCAAAACATCAGGAGGGCCAAAATTTGGACCTGCCTGGTCTAGGCCAATGGTGGCGAACCTTTGGCACTCCAGATGTTTCGGACTACAATTCCCACAGTCCTTTGTCACTGGCAATACAGGCTTGGAATTCTGGGAGTTGTGGTCCGAAACATCTGGAGTGCCAAAGGTTTGCCACCACTGGGCTCTACCGCTGTTAACAGCACAATTATTTCCCTTGGGTGGAAGCACATCAGCAGGCCGCTTTGAATAGAGGCTTTAATTAATAGCTCCCACAAGGAACGAAACACAAGCAAAGCTTGTGAGAGGCTACCCAGCCTGTCAACGCCTCGCCTTGTGTGTCCAAAAGATGCGGGCGGCCCTCCCTTAAACAGATTCCACCTCCCTGGCTTCCAGCTGTTACCTGGAGACACAGGTAAGAACAAACAAACATCTCTAGCCAGGTGCGCGCCAGCGATTTGCAAGGACACACGGAAAAAAAGAACATGATTGCAGCAGCAGTGGGGGGAAAAGCCTGACAATCCCTGTTAGCAACTACCAGGTATAAACAGGAGGAAAATGGGGATTTAAAAAGTTGATGTCGTCTCGCTAGTTGGTTTTAATTCCACTGACATAATTCAGATGTGGAGCAAGACATCTCACACTACCAGATCATGCTTTTATTTATTTATTTATTTATTTATTTATTTATTTATTTATTTATTTATTTATTTATTATTGCACTTATATCCCGCCCATCTTCCAGAAAGGAACTCTGGGCGGCTAACAATAAAACAAGGTTTAAAAAAAACACCACAAAATACAATACAAGAAAGAGAGGCAGAGCCCAAAAGGGATGATGCAGGCGGGAAAGAAAGAAAAACAACAACCCGATAACTTAAGTAAAAAGGTCGCCAAACGCCTCCTTAAAAAGGTAGGTTTTCAGGTTGCAGATATTTGATTATGGGAGAGTCATCCCCATAGGGAACAAACAGGAGGACAGCCTACAGAATACGGTGATAACATTTTGCTCATAATATCCCTTCTTACCTGTTTTTCCCTGAGCTGCTCCTGCTCTCTTCCCGTTGCTAACCTTTTTTTGCACTGTAAGCACCTAAGGACACGGAGCCCTGCCACGTGTGAGCCACTTGTCCAACACCAAGTACTCAGAGCAGGGCGCAACCCAACACCGGTGGCACTCTACAGCACTGCCAGAAGCAGGGTTTGTCTCTTGGAAGTTTTTACCTGTCTGTTCGTGGAATACTGTTGCCCCTGGAGTGGCGGAGACGGCTCGCCGGATATTCCCACTGAACTGCCCAGAGACTGGAAGCTGGAATGAGAAGTACACACAGACACGTGGGAGACCCATCTGCCTTTTATAGGACACAAAAGGCCCAACCACAAAACATGTCCTGTTCCTAAGGGGTGCCTGGAAGAGATCTCGAGATAAAACAGCCCTGGCTTTGGTGATGCAGTTTGCTTGAGATCAATTTTTTTTTGGGGGGGGGGGGAGCCAAAAATGGCCCTCAGATTCTTAAAAGCCCACCCCTCCCCAAACAGGATCAACTTGACTATCAGATCCCAAACCGAAGGTAAACTCAGAGGCAACCCGAGCCTACCATTTTACAGGGAGCATCGTTAAGCCCCAGTTCATTACATAGGACTTGTAAACGTGTCCCAAACAGGCTGGTCTACTCTCAAGCAAGGATATGATGCAGCTACTCTTTCAAAAATTAAGAGGTCGGTTGAAAGGAAAATGAGAGAGAGAGAGTGGGGTTCTTGTTCATTGTCCTAAAGTCTTCTCCTGCTTATGGTGACGGGGAGAGTAAGAAAGGCCAACTTCCTCTAGGACACCTGGGGTTTATGTCAGTGAAGATTCTCTTTCCTCCAGATGAGGTTATCTGGAAGTTGAGTCATGGCAACTGGACTTCTTTTCTTGAGAGTTCCATTTCAAGGAAAGAAGTCCAGTTGCCTTGACTCAACGTCCAGATAACCTGGGGTTTACATAAAACAGTGATCACAGAAGCAGGAACAACTAAATGCTGGAAGGCTTCTCCAAATGAGAAGAAGAAAGAGTACAAACCCTTGCAAAAAAAAAAAGAGGCATGTTAAAAATAAAACAAGCAAGGAAAGAATGTGAAATTCTAGCATGTTTTTGGCTGACTCTGAAACCAGTGGAAATATCCTTAGGCTTATCAGAAAGAAAGAAATCAACAGGAAAGGGTTGCAGGATTTGTCGACAAAAGATGCAAATGATGATTTATTTATATCAACAGATGTATAGAACCCAATAACCGGGAGGAAGACAGAGAAATTGAGAAGAAGCTGGAATCATTTTTGATATTTATCTTGGCAGCCTTAGACATCATAGAAATAGTCATAAATGAGCCATTTTTAGGGGAAGGCATCTTCAGAAATAAACCAACAGAGGTGACTAAGACGACACCAGCTCTGAACAGCATACAGTGGTACCTCAACTTAAGAGCAATTCGACTTAACAGCGGAAAACTGTTGGCATTTTAACTGCTGCCTTACAAATTTTAGATATGGTCTGCTCGACTTACAAATATTTTTTGCCATTTTTTAAAAAATGTTTTCCAATTTTTTTAGATAGGTACCCTGACTTAAGAGTAGTTCAACTTAAGAGCATGCATCCAGAACAGATTGTAATTCGTAAGTTGAGGTACCACAGTCTTTTAACAGCTCAATTAAAAATAATTTTTATCTGAACAAACACACACTTGACTCAGTGCCAAAATCAGCTTCTTTAGCAGGAGTGGAGAAAGGCTAAGTGACTGACGTACGCTGATGTTTTTAAAAAGATGCATGGACCATGCTGGAAAGAGATCTTCAAAATTACAGATGTGCCAGCCTAATGTTTATACCAGGAAAAGTGTATATAAAGAATGACTCAAGGCTGGAATTGTAGCCTTGTAGAAGGGGAGGGGGACTCATGATTACTCAACCTTGACAACCTCCTAAATTCGTTTTAGGGAATGAACACACATACCAACAGGGTGATTGCAAAAAACGTATGTGAGGACACCCCTCCTCAAAGTATTTCTCAGTCCTTCCAGTAAAAAAAGTAATTTTGCAAGCTCTGTGCCTGAGTCATCAGATTACAGTGGTTAGATACCTGCGGCTATTCGCCACAAACTCCCCTCTGCCTTCGTTGGGTGGGTTGGTCCTCTGCGGGCTGTAAGGGCTGCCAGAGCGATATCCCGGAGACGGGGGAGAGTAAGGACTGCTGGGGCGTGGACTGATGGAAGCTGGGCTGGAGATGGAGGATCTGACCGAGCTCTGGCCATCATCTCTGGTTCTCACAGCACCCTACAGGAGAAGGCCACGGAAATATTGTCAACAAAGGAGATGTGGCATGGGGCACAGCCAAAGGCTTCCAAAACTGGAGGAAGCAAAACCAAAGGGACATCAGCCAGAGTTGCACCAGTCTACGTCTCTTGACTTCCGACAATTCCAAAGCTTGATGTCTGAGAAGGTTTGTCTCCTACTAATGATAGGGTCGGCCTGGCTCAAACAATCTTCCCATGCATGTTTGGAAAGCAACCATTCTTGTGGGCAGGGCGAGCAACGTGGCTTCTACCCAGACTGATGTCGCAAGTCCCCCGGGCCGGCCATTGCTGGTGTCCTGCAGAATAACCACTTCCTGAATTTCCCTACAAAGTAGGACCTTCCCAATGTTACTAGAATGGTAAGAAATCAGATGGCCATTTAGGGCCTTTATACACGACCCCTAAACTCCGCAGGAAATGGCTGCAAACTCCGGACCTTACAAGTGTTTTCCCACCAGCTCCGGAGTTTGCAGGAAATTAAGTGTGACCCCGCCCACCTAAGCGCGACCCAGCTGCACTTTCTTGTACCTGCTTGAGGTGGGTGAAAATCCCCAGGTCCGGATTTAATCTCGTCAGTGCGGGGCTCTCCTGGCTTCTGCTTGTGTTTTTTTTGCCTCCTGCCCCTTTAAGAGAAGAGGTGGGAGGAAAAAAAGCAAGCAGAAGAGAAACCGAAGAGAAACGGAACTCCGGGAAGCTCCTCCAGGTGAGCTGCATTTTTTCCCCTCTTTCTCTGGTGGGGAGGAAGGAAGAGCAAGGAACCCCTAAGATCTTTGGTCTGAATTTAAGGGGCCAGCGGATCTTAGGGGTTGTGTGAAAAGGCCCTTAGTGATGGGCCTATATGGGAAAGCATTCTCTTCCGGACCCATTCATGACTTCAAAATCCTCACTCTATCGCCTTAGAACTGCAGAAATGGAATGGGATCCAATGGATCGCCATTCTTCAAATCTAGTTCCGAGCAAGAAGGCTCAGCCAGGAATCAAACTCCCAACCTTTGGCTCCATAGCCAGAGAACTAAATCACTGAACAAGCCAGCAAGAGCAATGCTTATGTCAACAGTGCTTTCAGGTTAACAAATTATCAATAAACCTTCCATCCCTGACTATGAACATTGATATGAAATATGGACGCAGGAGGTGGTTCAGGAGAATGCTAAGCAGTGGTGACACAAACCGATACCATGCATACAGGTATACAGAAATATATTTACTACAGTAGGACCCCAGTATCCACTGGGGATTGGTTCCAGGACTTCCCACGGATAATGAAAACTGTGGATAAGAGAGAACACCAAAAATCCCCAAAACTTCTGTTTTGTGACAGTAGCTTGCTTTATGGCTGCTGTTTTGTGACAGTAGCTTGCTTTACAGCTGCTGTTTGTGACAGTAGCTTGCTTTACGGATGCTGTTTTATGATAGTAGCTTGCATTACAGCTGCTGTTTGTGACAGTAGCTTGCTTTGCGGCTGCTGAATTATTTATTTATTTTCCCCCGCTGCCAACCATGGATAACTGAATCAGTGGATAATACGGGGGTCCTACTGTATTTGTAATACCTGCTATATATATTTAGCATGGTATATGCTATTTCTTTACGTGTACCTACAGCACTGTTTTATATTTCAATCTCATTTTGATATTTCTGATGGTCTTCAGTTCATTTATAATTGCCTTGATTGTTTGCCCTACTGAAAAATAATGACAGCAGCAGCTAGCAGTATATAAAATGCCCAAAGGGCCCTATTTACATCACGCCTGCAGTTTCGGAAAGCAATTGTTTCTACAGAAGCAGGAGTATGGCTGACCTGAAACCTTATGGACAACATCTCTGGAGAACTTTCGCCATTGGTCTGGCTGGGAGAAAACTGCTGAGACCTGGAAAATAAAGAATTAAGAGTCTTGTTATAGAACAAAAGAACCCAAAACAATCAGCTGGCGAGCAGCCATCTTAGCCTTTATGTAACCTAAAGCAATCAATCAATAAGGCCTTATAATCTGACACCACCCTTTCATAATCTCCGTTTTTAATAAAAGAGTTTAGATTCACTGCATAACAGGGAAACACCATCATGACAAATAGCAGCATGTATCTAAACCTGAACAAATTGATAGAACTGGTCCTATCATTAGGCAGAGCGAAGCAACTGCCTCCAGTTGCATCTTTAGGGGTGTCGTTGGAAAACAGTAGCCTCATTTGCTATTAGTTAAATGCTTTGTTATTGCCACAGGGTTATTCTCTGCGAGGGGCAGGCAGAGGTGTTTGCAAGATGGCCTGCCTTGTGTACCAAAATGGTTTGGCAGGATTTGAACACCAAGCTCCTACAGTGGCACAAGTCGGGGGAGTGTCAGGGAGCTAGGTCTCCATCTCAAACAGCAGCCCGTCATGCAGGCCAGCCTCACAAGTTGGTTTTCTCCCAAATACACCTACTGGATGCTTTTCCAAAAGGATCGTGGCAGAATTATCATACTTTACCCCTTTTTGCCATTTGAATAACACCTGTTCCTAGCTCTCATGGTTATAGTTCTAGTTGTAACCACCATTTGGAATTACAGCAGCAGCAGAAGAACCCCACAGAAAATGTAAACAATTGGGTTTTCCTTGAGTCTGAGAAACTGAGATAGGTTGACTTCAAGACCTCCTGTTCACGACGCGGGTTCTGGTCTGACAACAATTCAAGTCGACCTACAAAGCACTATATATAACCTGGCTCCTAGCAAGCTCAAAGATCGAACCTCACAGTATGAACCGACTTTGGGGTTAAGGTCATCAGGAGAGGCCCTTCTCTCCATCCCGCCAACCTCACAGGTACATCTCGTGGAAACCCATGAAAGGGCCTTCTTGACTGCTGCGCCCAGACTCTGGAACTCCCTCCCACTAGAGGCCAGGACTGCCCCATCTCTGTTATCCTTCCGGAAACAGGCAAAGACCTTTCCCTTCAGGCAAGCTTTCTCAGAATGATGGACTACCATGTGTATTTTATATGAATCTATGGATTCACATAGACTTTGTGTTTATGACTACTTATAACTGTGTTGCTTTAATGTAATGTTGTCTATCAGCGAGCTGCCTAGATGCCCTAAGCACATCCAATCTCGCCTGATTTCAAAAGCTAAGCAGGGTTAGCCCTGGTTAGTACTTGGATGGGAGACCACCAGGGAATACCAGGTGCTGTAGGCACCTGAAGTAGGAACTGGCAAGCCACTCCAGTATTCCTGCCATGAAAACGCCATGGACACGGAGTCACAAAGAGTCGGTCACGACTGTAACGACACAACACACACAACATTGTCTATTAATGCTGTAAGACAGGCATGTCCAAACTTTGGCCCTCCAGATGTTTTGGGCTGCAACTCCCACAGTCCTTTGTCACTGGCAATCTAAGCTTAGAATTCTGGGAGTTGTGGTCCAAAACATCAGGAGGGCCAAAGTTTGGACATACCTGCTGTAAGATGTCCCTCAATTCCTTGTTCTCAAATACCTGAACATGTCTTAATTGTACTGGACTGTATAGTATCCCTCATTACTGTGAGCCGCCTTGGGTCCTTTTCCAAGGAGAAAGGCGGGGTAAAAATACTCTAAAATAAAATGAATAAAATAAATAGGCAACGGACCCTTGCATGAATCGTGAACCTTCTTAGGTTTCTGCTGCCTGGCCCTACCCTGCCTTAAAGAACTGAGCTTCCTTGATATATAGTTCACCTCTCCCACTGGGTGTTCCCTACATGGCTTCCAAATGAGGCACAGATGGCAAGTCTAAGTACTACCCTAACACCATTACCCACTCCAGAAGGAGGGAAGAGAGCCCCCCCCCCCCAGACATGGATCAAAGCAAATTCTTCCACCCACCCCCTCTACTCCTCTGCTTCAGAGGTGTTCTATGGCTGGAGCCAGCATAAGAGATGTGTGTGTTGGGGGGAGCCTCCCCTGTACCCCCACCCCATCCCCAACTCTGAATTTGGCAGAAAGGGAGCATTAGCAGGGGGGGGTTGAGGGAGCGGCCTCCTTTAAATTCCCCTAACAGGAATGCATTTGGGGCTTTGATGTCGCAGAGAGCTGGAATTCATTAAGGGGAATTAAATCACCGGGAAGGAAGGTGAGGGTGGGAGGCAAAATGTAATGAGACAAGAGAAGAGGACATAAAAGTAGTGGAAACAAGGATATGGCAAGCAGAGGAGATGGGGAATGCTCCTTGGACTAAGACTGGCTATATCGCACTGCTAAATATGATTAGGAAAGAGTTAATTTCTGGATTTGTATGGCGGGTGGAGTGAGGTGGGAAAAATATATATTTTCCAGATAGTAGTCCAGGAACAGAAGTGCAATTAGCCACAAAGAAAACAAAACCCAAGCCCTGGATTCTTTGCAAGCCGAGAGACTCCACAAAGCTGGCACAATAGTAAGCAAAGCAAAATGTTCTGATTATATACTATCCCATAACACGTCAAGTAGTCTCTGGGCAGTATACAATTTAATTACAGTATGCAGGCCACACATTGCCCCCCCCCCAGCAAGCTGGGTACTCATTTTACCGACTTCGGAAGGATGGAAGGCTGAATGAACCTTGAGCCTGCTACCTGGGATTGAACAAAACCAGGAGCACAGTTTCAGCTGCAGTACAGGCATTTAACCACTTCACCACAAGGCTCCTAGTAGAGTTTTCCCACTGCAGTGGTATATGGCTGTGTGCTTTTACATCTCTGCACACATCTTGGTTTTCTGCTTTCTGTGGTTATTTTTTAAGCAACAGGTAAAATATTAAAAAGAGGAAAAGCACGGACCATTGCCCAGGGCCGTACCTTTTCTCAAAACATTATCCATTCTGCTCACAATCTGAGTTAGATCCTGGGCTCAGGTGGCCAGCTCAGGGTTGATTCAGCCTTCCATCGTTCGGGGAGTGGGTGGCATATAAGTTGGATAAATAAATAAATAAATAAATAAATAAATAAATAAATAAATAAATAAATAAAATAAGAGGAGACTGCCAGGTGCCCCATAAGCCAGCCTTCTCCCTCCACTAGTGCCGAAACAAGGTTCATCCACCCGACCAGCATGTTTGGAAGGAGTAGGGCAGGTAGCAGCATCCCGACCTTCACCTCAGGCAGCAAAATCTCTTTGGCAAGCCTTGAACCTGATAAACTCTGCCACGTCCTTCCTAAGAAAGGTTGTTATGCAAACGGCTGGTGATTTTTCAGGAAGCAGAGAACAGCACGGAATGCCTGAACGCATCGCCCTCTTAAATAGGCCCTGTAGAAGTTTCTGAGTTGTGGCCCAGTTGCAGGCAAACCTCTCTCACTCACAAAAGTGTACATAGAAGAAAAATTCGAAACAGCTTTAAAAGGGTGTTTGAAATCACAAACGCTTCCGTTTTAAGCGTCTCGATTCCTAACGCCATAAAAGAAGACCTCTCCTGGGGCAAGTTATTTCAACCCCGATGTCTCATACGACTTCCTTCCAACACCTTTCCCAACTTACAAAGATATACCGTTTACCCATTTATGATTCATCCGAATGGCACCTGGAAGTAAAAAAAACAGTGAGACTGTAGTCACCGTCAAAATCCTGCCATCTAATAATATTGTCTAAAAAACAGACCTTCCTTGTTCCTTCTGACATTTTGTGCCTCTCTTCTGTGGCAAAGGTTAAAACAGTCCACAAAAATGACACTGGAAAAGAGTACTTTTAGGGTGTGATGGGGAGTCAGCAGGTCTAGAAAACGCAGCAACGGGAAGGAGTTAACGTGATTTGACCACAGGTGTTATTTTGCACCAAGGACAGCACCTGTCTCTCTCTCTCTAGCAAAGATTTAAAATATTGTTTACATCTGCTCTGCAAATCCATCGTACCTCATTTCTTCTAGTTTTGGAGGTGGGGTGGTGAGGCTGCAGCACCAGATGAGTCATCATAATAAACCTACAGTGTGGTCAAGTGTTAATCTTCCAGTTTGGAATTGGGTTGATTCTGGTTTCAGTATCCAGCCAAGAACTACCCTACATAATATCCATCCACAGTGGCCATTGACTTCCAACATGGCCACAAGGGCAAGCTACTTCAAAATGTCCTCCAGCAACCCAAGTGTGGACTTTTCATTGTTTGAAAACACAGACCTAATCCCCATGCGGCCCCGTGCCACAGCATGAGAGATGGTCAGTTTGGGCCTGAGGTAGACCACAACCCCCCCCTTCCCCTCGCTCCCACCCAACGAATCTAAAAGCTCAGCTTGCATGTGGAAGTTTAGAATTACCCAGCTATTTAGCTACTGCCTTTGTTTTTGTTTTGATCCTGCTTTTCCACACAAAAATGTGCCCTTAGCAGCACATAATAAGAACAGGAATACGAACATTAAAAGTTACCGTAAGAAAAATGATAGTACAGCAAAAGGCTGCAGGCTAAGCACATGGTAAATGTATAAGCCCAGAAGCCTGCCAAAATGAAATATATTTCTTTTGCAGTCCATTTGTGGGTCGAAGTAGCCTCTTCTAGCACTAGCTAGAGCCTCTCCTGGCCAGGTGGCCAAACCTTTCTTCACCTCAAAGGCGGTTACTTCACGTCCGTTTTGACTCTTGTTAGTGTTGCCCTTAGGAGCGGTACAAAAAATGTTACTTCACGTCCATCACGCAACTAAGCGCGACAATTCTGTACCTGGTGCTGGGGTAGGGTTTTCCCTTGTCACTCTTTGTTCCCGCTTTCTGTTCCGAGACAAGACACCGTGCAAAAACAACGGTCACGCAATAAAACATTCGTTTCTCTCAGAAAATTGTGTCCATTTTTTTTATTTTGACTTTTCAGAATTGAAGTATCGAAAAAGAATTTTTTAAGCCAAAGGAAAAAGGAAAAAGGAAAACGGAATCTCAAAATAAAGGACAACAGAAGACACAGTGAAATGTATATTTGCAATCTTTTTGTTTGCAGAGATACAAATGGAATGCTAGCATACATAGCCATTGCAGAAAACCGTGGCACAAGGCGACTTGAATCAACTTTTCAAATACAGGATGTCTTTAAAACAGAGGAATGTCCCCTTTCTGGATTGCTTTCTAGAAAGGAAGGGACATACCTCCCCTTCTATATAAGACCAGGGAGGGTCCAAGGCCACTCTCATGAACACAGGGGTAATTCCAGCCCTAGAGTTCCAGACAGTGTGTGCCAAGACCCTGTCAAAAGGATTTATGAATTAGGACTCTGGCCATAGCTCCTCAGAAATTCGGTCTGTTTGTTTTTTACGTTCCTAAAGTGGGTGGGTGGTTGTTTTGAAGAGCCAGTTTTGAAAGCTGGTTGATGACAGTAGTCAGAAGTGCCAGAGAGGAAATCCTGTGTTCAAACTTTACCTTAGTCACTAGTTTATTTAAGCAGCCTTCGAGAAGCCACTAGTCTCCCTACAAGTACTTCACTGCAATTTGTGGAAAACATACATACACGGGCTTGCCTTACATTTTTTTGCTGTGAAGCACTCCGGACACCCATCTCAAATGTGATATCAGTGGAAAGCATCCCTGCTAACGTGGAAGTGAGTGTTGTTTATGTAGTGGCCCATCCCCCCCCCCGAGGGGCAGATGGGTGATCCAAGAGGAGTCTGTGAGGGAGGTGGTCGAAGCATACAGGAAAAGCTGTGTTTATTAAAAGTGTAGATTCCCCTTATGTCGCCAATTTAACAGCAGCAGCAAAAAGGAGGGCACAGAAGTAATGGAACCTCAGCAGGCAGCTAAGCTGAAAAGAAGCTTTTACTTGGCATGTTATGGGCAGTTACTTCACGCCCGTTTTGTCTCTGTTAGTGTTGCGCTTAGGAGCGGTACAAAAAATGTTACTTCACATCTGTCGCGCAACTACTGAAATTTGTCTCGGCCACGCCCCCAGAACGGGTGCTAAGCGTGACAATCCTGTACCTGGTGCTGGGGTAGGGTTTTCCCTCGTCACTCTTGGTTCCCGCTTTCTGTTCCGAGACAAGACACCGTGTAGTAACGACTGTCACGCAACAAAACATTTGTTTCTCTCTGAAAACTCTTTTTTATTATTTTGACTTTTCAGAAATGTAAAATATTGAAAAAGAAAATTTTAACACCCCCCCCCCAAAAAAGGAAAAAGGAAGCTAGACAAATTCAACAAATTCAGTGTTTGCCACGGTGCAAGACTGTGAGGCAACACTTGTCACGAAACAAGTTATCACGACCATGGGAACACTGAAACAGGGACAAAACCACGTGATCGTGACCAACGCTGTCACGGTACAATACTAGTCACGGAACAAAGAGGGACATGAAGTAACTGCCTTAGATAACACAGAAGGAGAAGATGAATACACCCTTGTTAACCATCCTAAATGTGCGCAACACATTCCAACCATGTCCTAACATTTGCCACCAGAGTCTTCCACTCTGGAAGAAAAAGAAGTCAAAAAGACAGCCTGCACGCAGCTCAAGCGCCCCGGGACATGCGTGGCGCAGGGGATGGACAGAAGCCACAGACTCAGCAGAGGGCGGAGGAGGGCGTTAAAAGGATGAGCAGAAGGCCCCGGAATGAGAGGAATGCTGCCCCCTGAGCTGCTCCAGTTTAGTTTGTCGGTTTTGGGGTGGTGCCAAGAGCCTCTCGGGACTCCCCAGCCCTCTGCTAAATACTGCCGTACCACAGAAGCAGGCGAAATGAAGAAGGGACCCAGCTATGAATAGGGAGGACAAGACCACGGCTTCGCAGAGCAACTGTCTTCTGGCCCACCGATTCATACGGAAAACATTTCGTTCTTTAGTCCAGCTGCTGCCCCAGACTAACACGTGCCGTGCCCACGAAAGCACACCCGCCATAATGTGCAGGGATGCAGAGGGGAGATGTGCCGAGGCCCCACGTGGCAGGTGCGGAGCAGGGCTGCTCTGCTTGGGGGGAAAAGAGAGAGAGAGAGAGAGAGAGAGAGAGAGAGAGAGAGAGAGAGAGAGAGAGAGAGAGAGAGAGAGAGGGAAGAGGAGCAGAACTTGCCAAGGATTCCCCCAACATTGCCTCAAGGGGCATCTCTGGAACGCAGTTGCCCTGCACCACCTACGGCCGCGAGCGAGCCTTTCGTCTCAGCCAGCACGGGGTGGGGAAACAGAATCTCTGAGTCATCCCATTACAAGACCACACCCTGAACAAAGGCACGATGCGGTGTGGCTTCTATGCGATGCAACCATCTGCTGTTCCCCCTCTCCAAACTATCAGCCAGACAGCTAGCAGTTTTGCAAGTCATCTTGATGAATCACGGAGGACAAAAGAGATTGCTACCCTCTTCTCCACCCAGGGCGATGCTGCCAGCGAGGTTTTTTCCTCCTGCATGGTGCCCCCGTGGGCTCCTTCACAGCTCACTAGCTTTCCGGTCACATGTGAGCTCATGTGGGATTAGGACAGACCCAGCTGGGCTTATGCAACAGACCAGAAAAAATTCCAGCATTGTCCCGAGCTGGCGGTGTCTCTTGCACTTTTTTCTTTAAAGGAGAACTCTTGTAGATCTCCTCTCCTGGAGGCAAAAATCTTTTTGTGCCAGCTGGTGGCTTATTCACTCCTTTCTCCAAAGTGGCCAAGGTTCAGGGTTCGACGAAGAATGTACCCGTGGACTGAGGTTTGGAACACATCGGTCTGGCCCGCAGCTCCGTAACATGGAAAGGCTTGCCCAACTGCTTTCCAGAAGGACACACCCCATGCTGGTAAAAGAGGCATTCACTCATTTTGGTGACGAAGGCAAGCCTTCTCTCCTTCTCTCCCCAGGAAGGTTTTTAAGTTGGCCATGCCTTGAGATTTTTGCAGCAGGCCAAATTGGGCAAGGTTTGGCTATTGGACGGTTCCTTCTTGAGCCGGTCAACAAGACTATTTAAAATGTGCCTAGATGGAAATGGGTTTTAGAAGCCCCATGGCGCAGTGGTTCGATGCCTGTACTGCAGGGAAAACTGTGCTCACAACCTGGGGTTCAATCCCAGGTAGCCGGCTCAAGGTTCACTCAGCCTTCCATCCTTCCGAGGTCGGTAAAATGAGTACCTAGCTTGCTGGAGGAGGGGGGGCAATGTGTAGCCTGCATACAGTCATTAAAAACTGTAAACCACCCAGAGACTACTTGAAGTGGTATGGGGCGGTACATAAGCAGAACACTTTGCTTTGCTTTGCTTTTTAGAATCCCTCTTCTCCTAGTTCTGGAGGGAAAGGGCCTCTTTAGACATAGATGACACACAAAAAAGAGAGATGTGCATTCCTGGTAAACATTCGACTCTTCATGGTGGAAGGACAACACCTTGCAAGATACTAGAAGCCCCTCAAATGAAGTAGGTCTAAGATAAATCTTTCTAACGTGCCATGGTAAAACTTTTGGAGTTGGGACTTGTGGTTCCCTTCTGTAGGTTAATGTCTTATTCTTAGTCCTGGAACCTGACTACCTGGCAGAGCGGATCGCCCAGCGATCAACCACGGCCCGTCCTATGCGGATGTCGCGGGCGCACTCGCTTCGGGTGGCCACCCCTAGAGAGGCCCGGAAATCCTCGACCCGGAACCAGGCTTTCTCGGTGGCCGGCCCGACTCCCAGCAAAGTGTGCCTTGCAGAGTCCTTGCCGGCCTTCCGCAGAGCTTTAAAGACCCTGCTCTTTCGCGAGGCCTTCGGTGACTTAACTTAGTTATTTTTTTCTGCCATCTGTTTAGTTATTGCAGTTCTTCGCCAGGGGTGCTCACTCTGTTTTTAAATTGTTTGTGTATTGTACTGATTGTCATTCGTAAGTCTGTCTGACTAGGCTGAACTTGATCAGCTCTTTGTAAACCGACCAGAGTTCCTTCGGGAAGATGGGCGGTATAGAAGTCCCATAATAAATAAAAATAAATAAATAAATAAATAAATAAATAAATAAAACCCACAGCCCTTCGTGGACACCCCCCAAAACTCACAGCTACCAGTGCCCTGCAAAACCACAATGCGATAAGCAAAAAAATTGCAGACCAAACTAGTTTGTGTAAGCATTCTTAGGTCCTAACATGGAGTCCCTTGATACTGAACTGTTGTGCACGCAAGCTTAGCCAAAAAAAAAAAAAAAAAAAAAAAAAGATTGAAGGTAACCTTAAGAACCTGGTTCGACCACTTCACACAGGCTGCCTCTCATCTGCCAGCCAGCAACAATTTTCAGATTCCCTTCCTTGGGAGATGCAATCCAGTACTGCCCCTTCCACTCCACCGCAAGAGGAACGCTGCAGGCGCTGGAACCAGCCAGTCCTGGACTGCAAGATAACTGTGTGAGCCAGTTCACCCTTCCAGCTCAACGCCCCCCCCCAAGCTTAACTATGGTTTGCTTTCCAAACCACCGGCAGGCTCTCGAAGCCAAAACCATCTCCAGCTCCTGCACAATGCGAGAGAGAACAACCGTGGGTTAAGTCTGCCAAAGAGCCCACGCTCCCCTTACACTCAGCCCTGTAGTGCACAAAACCCCAAGATTAGGGCCGTTGCTGCTGTCGCAGTTCCCAGGGGATGGCCAGCAAGAGGGGCTTTAATTTCATGGATCAGGTACACATCATTTCAATGCCTGCACGACCCCTGTGGGTTCAGCATAGGACAAGATGGTCCAGTACAGTGGTTCTCAACCTGTGGGTCCCCAGATGTTCTGGACTGCAACTCCCAGAAGCTTCCACCTCTCGCTGTGCTGGAAAGGATTTCTGGGAGTTGCAGTTCAGGGACATCTGGGGACCCACAGGTTGAGAACCACTGGTCCAGTACCGACAGTTTCTTAATGGTGGGGGTTCCAGAGATCATACCTTGATAGACATGCAGGAGCTTTAGAAACAGGTACGTAAAAAAATGCAAAATCCTAAATGCATACAGCAATACACAGTAGTTAATCTAATCTGATTAATACAGTATATAGATATGAAGTTCTATTATATGAATCAAGTTCTCACTCATGTTTTGCATGTCTTTGCAGAAATGAGCTGGAGAACAGGATTAAAACCCAGGAAATGCTGTCCCTTCCTTCTACTTTTTTTCCGATTGAAACAGATAATTTATGGCGGAGCCTAACGCTCAAAGTCTCCTGAACAGAATGCATCTGGGTGGGTTGGATGGTTTGATGCTCCCAAACCCATCCCATACTGTGGGTTCAATATTCTCTGTCTGTCTGTCTGTCTGTCTGTCTGTCTGTCTGTCTGTCTGTCTGTCTGTCTGTCAAACTCTCTCTCTCTCTCTTACTTCATCTCAGGCACGGTTCTTATTTTGGCGAATAACATTCCCTCAAGCAAAATGTGTTGTTCCTGGAGTGGGCAAAATACAGACTTGCGTGGCCTCCTTGCTTTCTTCTTCCTGTTATGAGACCTCCAAGGTCTGCTCCTCGAGGGCAGGTACAAAACAGTCGATTTGGGCTAGTTTGTGGGAGACAGACTGACTTCCAGTTAAGGAGCAGGCCATTTCTAAGCATGGGCTCCGTCCAAGAAGTTGTTTCCAGCACAAAACTTAATTTGAGTTATCGGCACCCATCATCGCCCCTCAACCCAATCCTTGCTAAGCGCTCCTCTTCCCGCCGCCAGCTTTCTCATGTCTAACCAGTAGGTTTTGGGGGAACATTCTCTTGTCCTTATTATTCCAGATCCTGCAAGCCATGCAGAGTTCTACGCAAGAGATGGGCACGAATCAAAAAATGGCGTTTCATTTGTAGTTTGTCATTTAGGGGTCCGTTTCGGTTTGTTTCCGTTTTCGTGAATTTTTGCAAAAAAATCGTTTTCGTTCGTTTCGTTACCATTTCGTTACCATTTATTTCCATTTTTGTGATTTTTTTTAGCTTTTAAAGCAGTTCAATGTATTACGGTAACGAAAACGAAACGGATGACAAAATTTCTGGTGTTTCTCTTCGTTTCGTTTCATTTTAGAGATAAAATTCGTTTGTTGTTTCGTTGCATAACGAAACGAAAAAACGGAAACGAACAATTGTTCATTTTGTGCCCATCTCTATTTTACGCTGAACCCCACACGATCCAATTTGGTGACCCACGGGGACTTGCATTCAGCTCCCTTCCTTTGGGGCCAGCTCCCTACAAACAGAGGGTGGCGCTTTCCCTGTGGTGCAGCCTTTGAGCTGGAAGGGGTTCCCCCCTCCCCACCCTATGCCTTTTTATAAAAAAGAGACTGGAACACCCATGTCACTCGTTGGCAATCGCTAGGCAGCCACCGATTAAGAGCTCAACAGGATCCATTTGATGGGATTAAAGGATGTCGGGGCAAGGACCACGCCATTGGCCGAGAACCACGCCATTGGCCGGGGCGGCTCGAACCAGCCATCTGCCTACAATTAAGCAAGAGGGAGGTATGAGCGTCGGCAGTGCCAGAGCTAAGAGCCAAGACCAAGTGCTAAAATCACCCTCCTCTGCTCCAGCTCCAATATTTCCACGGCGTCCAAGTTGTTCAGCAACAGCTTTTCCCATGTTAACCCAGTGAGCAAGCTACCGATGCCCTGCGAAACTCAGGGAGAGCAATAGCTAGAGTTTCCCAATCTGAGAGGGCTTGAGAGTTACATTCCCCAACCGCCCTCTGCCAGAAGCAAATGCAAAGATGGAGGGTTCGGGGTTGGGCGGGGGGAAGAATAAGAATTCCATCCAAGAAAAAAGGCTCCAGATTCTGGCACACTTCAATCCGACTTTCCCAACTATCTAATCATTTGCAGCCAGCTACTGCTTCGTTTTGCTTTCAAGAAGGCCACGATAAAGATCACGGAGGAAAAATGGATGCCTTGATGGCAACGACCAAAGATATCCATGGGACTGGGTTGGGCTCTCCACGGAAATTAGTCAACCCAGCACTTGTCGCGGGCAACTTTACCTGTCCACTTGCAACACCAGCTGGCCGGAGCTTTGCTTAATCTTGTTCTGGGCCTCGACATTTAGCATCTCAGAGGAGCTCTCGCCGTTGATAGAGACGATGACATCGCCGGGCCGAAGGTCCCCTAAAGCTGCCTTGCCGCGTTCCGTCACCTACGAGCAGAAGTTTAAAAACAGAGAGACTCGTATGCAGCCAAAATCAGATTCCTGGTCCCAAGCGCCACTACTGTTTTCTCAACTTCACCGAGGCTAAAACAGCCTTAGAAAAGGTAGCTAGCAGGCATTTTACATTACCGATTTCTTTCTGAAAGAGGAGACTATGCCCTTAACATAGTTCGGTCCCATGGATTCCAACACCAATATTAAAGAAGGATATGCACAAAAGTTTTCTCTGGATTAGCCGAGAATATGGGCCAAACTAACCCCTAAGGGCCTTTTCACACGACCCCTAAGATCCGCTGGTCCCTTAAATTCGGACCAAAGATCTTAGGGGTTCGTTGCCCTTCCTTCCTCCCCACCAGAGAAAGAGGGGAAAAAATGCAGCTCACCTGGAGGAGCTTCCCGGAGCTCCGTTTCTCTTCCGTTTTTCTTCTGCTTGCTTTTTTTCCTCCCACCTCTTCTCTTAAAGGGGCAGGAGGCAAAAAAAAAACACAAGCAGAAGCCAGGAGAGCCCTGCACTGACCAGATTAAATCCGGACCTGGGGATTTTCACCCACCTCAAGCAGGTACAAGAAAGTGCAGCTGGGTCGCGTTTAGGTGGGCGGGGTCGCACTTAATTGTCTGCAAAGTCCAGAGCTGGTGGGAAAACACTTGTAAGGTCCGGACCTTGCAGCCATTTCCTGCGGAGCTTAGGGGTCGTGTATAAAGGCCCTAAGTTTAAAGCTGAGTTGGGAAAGTTAATTAAGGCGGAATGGAAACATTCCTGAAGAGTTACCGTGTCTAAACTGATATGGCAAAACAAACACCCCTTTCCCAACATCAACACTAATATTTTTCTTTTCTTTTTTTATGGCAGTATTTTCCCCTCTAAGGCGACATTACTTCGTGTACTTCTTCCTATCATGGTGCAAAAATGAATCCACCGCTTCTATTAATGGAAGGGAAATATGAAGTATCAATTTTTATTCAGCATTCAAAAAAGCCCTCTCTGTACAGAATCTGGTACAAATATTTGCACCTGCTTCCAGAAAAGACATCTGTTTGTTTTTTTTAAAGCAGTCTCGCATGGCTTTGGATCACCACAATGTGGAACACAACACACATGTGCTCCGTGTTGCACAAACTCTGTGCTGACCACTTCCACCGTTATATATGCAACCAAGTTGATGACTTCATGGTGCCATCACCTGCAGCCACAAATGCATCCAGTTGAGAACAATTGATACATTCTCAACACAAAGGAACCTCACTATGAATTCTTTAACTTATGGAGCAAATACTGGCAGCCTCTGAACAACCTAGGATTGTTTGCACTGCCGAAAACTGTATTTTTTCCCTTGTTGTACTGCACTCATGGGTATATTGATACACACGTTTGTGGTTTAATAGTACTGTAATGTGTTTATTTTCATATATTTGTGGAAGTCACAGCCCAGTCTCTGGAGGGCCATTATTACCTTCCGTTGCTTGAACCCGTCTATGTCAACAACTTGCTCTAAGGATGGATAGGGATTAGTTTTGCCGCATTTGCAGAAAAAGTCGAAATGGGAAAACATATGGGCACAACACAGAAAATGGAAGGGAGAAGGAACATATATTCCCCCTGTTAAATCAGTTTTGTGAGCATTAATATCATGTAGCAACCACTCACAACATTTTAGCCTTTACACTCCAATGCTACTTTTTACAATGTTCTCCAAGGCTGCCATTGATATGTCTCCAAGGCTTCCCATCAATATTACATCCAAGGCCACCTCTCTTGACTGCTGGCTGTGGCTGCAATTTCTTTCCTATGTATTTAACAATGTTGACTATTTATTTTATTATGGAAGCGCTGGGGTGATGAGGGGATATCAATTAAATGAAAAACAAATAAAAACACTTAAAAGTAAATTCTTAACAAATCTGTAATTCCTCTTCTGGTAAAATTGTTTGCTGTAAGAGAGATTTGCCAGTCAAGCTCTTGGTGCCTTATGGAGTTTTCCTCAGGCTCATAGTTCCAAGATTATTATATTGGGATTACAAGTTTCTGATCTTAAATAAAAAAAACAAAAAAACTTGGCAGTGTAGTAATTTAATTTTTCATTGAATGAACTAAGAATTTTGTTGCTGAGGCAAAATGCCTCACCTGGTAGCTCCAAGGAACAAATGACCCTCTGTTTCCCCAGAATTAACACAACCTGGCAGTGTTCCTAAATATGGATCCAAAGAAACCAGGCTGCAGCCACCAGAGATTGGTTTGTTTACTAGGTCAGTTAACCTAGACAGAGCCAGCATTAAAGAATTTCAGGTTCAGTTACAACAGCAGAAGGATGTGTAGTGAAGGACATTTTAAAAAAGATTGTGATTAAAAGAACAAGACAAGATCTGTGAGTTTGCTTAAAAGGTAAAGGTTCCCTCTGCACATGCGTGCTAGTCATGTCCGACTCTTTGGGCGGTGCTCATCGCCGTATTCAAGCCAAAGAGCCAGTGTTGTGCAAGTCCATGGCCACATGGCTGGCCTGGCTGCAAGGAAACACTGTTTTACCTTCCCGCTTTTTACGGCGGTACCTATTTATCTACTTGCATTTGCATGCTTTCGAAGTGCTAGGTTGGCAGGAGCTGGGGCTATCAGCCTTAGTCCGCTGAGTCACCATGCCCCTTCCAGTTTGTCTTCCAGTTTGCTTACTGGAAGACAATTACTAGTAAGGAAAAGTTGCCCTCTATATGCAGAGTTTTCCCAAAACCAAATGTAACCTAAGCCCCAGAGCCAAGGGTGGAGCCAAACTACCCCCACAAAAAACACCCTCTCTTGCTAAACTCTTGACAGTTTGGGGCAATCACAACTAAAAAAACTGCAAGCTGTCCAGATCGTGTCAAGAATTCTCTAACGTCAGTAGCTGTCTGGCTGGCACAGCAAATTGGCCTGTGGAGTCAGGGGTTGGGAGTTCAATTCCCCACTGTTACTCCAGAGAGGAGAGCCAGCCTGGGTGGCCTTGGGTCATCAGCAGCCCAGTCCCAGGGCAACCCTGGTGGAAGGGGATGGAAAACCACAACCAAGTAACCCTGCCAAGAGTCGTCATAAGCCAGATTTGACTGGACAGCCCGTGATTCTTATAAACCTCTGTAGCAGAGCAAACTGTGCAGGTATGCCCCCCACAGGCAGGCTGGCAATGTATCTGATTGCACCCCACTTTTCCCCCATGGAACAACGAGGCCACAACTGTAGGGCCCCACATGCTGAGGAAGTGACTCAAGGCCACTTCACATGTCCACATTTTGGCTCTCCTGATGTTTTAGACCACAACTCCCAGAATTCCAAGCTTAGATTGCCAATGACAAAAGACTGTGGAAGTTGTGGTCCAAAACATCTGGAAGGCTTAAGTTTGGACATGCCTGCTTTAGGAAGAAGGCTCGTGAATGGCATGGCATTGGATGCTGTCCAGCCGGTTATTTATTCCGTTTTAAGACATGGTCTATTTCCATAACAATGCTCTCCCTTCTAATGCACAGCTGCTCTGCCGGGTGACCTATACAGGCCAAACATTCTCTCCTTTCCTTTGTTCCAAAGCAGAGAAAAATCCTTTGGCCAACATCTGAAGCGAAGAAAGAAAGGTACTAGACCCCTGCTGTCTGCAGTTTACAGGCAAGAACTATTTTGGGGGGGGGGGAGAGAGAGAGATTAACATTGTTCTTTTTCCCAATAAAACCCAGTAAACAGGATCTGTGCTTCTCATTAGTCCAAAGGGTCCTATCTGGCTCCCTGCCAAACCTGAAGAAAGAGGCAGCTTCCTTTGCAGACGATATATGCCCCAAAGCAAATTCGGAGCTCTTTAGGACAGCAAAACTATGTCCGGCATTCCAGGATGTCCTGAAAAACCCCACAGACATTCAAGGCGGGAACAGCACCGCCAAAGGAGATCTCTGCTTCACCCGTCGGTAGGAAATTCCAATCTAAGATCCCCGACGAGGCTTTCAGCAAAAACACAACATATTTTAACGGAGGAACTATTATTTATTTATTTATCAAGCACATTCATATCCCAATCTCGTGATGTTATTAAGGGGCCGGCGGGCAGCGCTCTACCCTCTTATGTTTTCCTCACGACAACCCTACACCCCATGGCCCTTGGGTGAAGGGTTGGTGCTGATGCAAGCCAATGCACACAGTCCTGTGAATAACGCCAGCCAGCAAAACAAAAAGCAAAAAGCAAAAGTGTTCTGCTTATATACCGCCCCATACCACTTCAAGTAGTCTCTGGGCGGTTTACAGTTTTAATTACAGTAATGCAGGCTACACATTGCCCCCCACCCCCCAGCAAGCTGGGTCCTCATTTTACTGACCTTGGAAGGATGGAAGGCCGATTCAACCATGAGCCGACTACTGGGACTGAATCTCAGGTCATAAGCACAGTTTTACCTGCAGTACAGGCATTTAACCACTGCGCCATGAGGCTCTTCAGTCTTTAGATACCCTCATACTTGATCATCTTCATTCCTGGCTAACTCATACCTCAATCTAGGCAGGCTACCATCACCATTTTTGATGAAAACCTAAAAAAAAAGACACCAGGCAACACTGCTCTACTAGCAGGACACTGTGGGAGCTTGTGGCACATGACAAGGTTCAAGCCCAGGTTCCAACCATCCTTCCATCCTTCCGAGGTTGGTAAACTGAATGCATGCCTCACTGGGGATGGGGGGGATGTAAACCCTGCATAATTAAACTCTAACCCCCCTCAGAGAGTGCTTTAAGCACTATGGGGTGGCATATAAGCAGCTTACTTTGCTCTAAGGGCGTTTATACACGACCCCTAAACTCCGGGGCAAATGGCTCCCAGCTCTGGAGCTTAAAAATGTTTACCGACCAGCTCCGGAGTTAACAGGAAATTAAGTGTGACCCCGCCCACTTTAGCGCGTCCCAGCACACCTTTCAAGTACCTGCTCTTTGGAGGTGAAAATTATTTGATCTGTTGTAACGATAGTGAGTGCGGGGCTCTCCTTGCTTCTGTTTGTTGTTTTTTGGCTCCCGCCCCTTTAAGAGCTACTTTTACAGAGACGAGAGGCAGAACGAGGTGAGCGGCATGCTTTTCTTTCTCTTTTTCTCCCGCCCCTCACGCAGCCAGCAACCAGGAAGTGCGGAGGGGGGTGGGAACGCCCGAAGAGCAACGAACCCCTAAGATCTCTGGTCCGAATTTAAGTGGCCAGCGGATCTTAGGGGTCGTGTAAAAAGGCCCTTACTTTGCTCTAAAACATAGGGGTGCCATGCCCATAACATTCCAAAGAAGAACGGTCCATCCGTGAAAGCCTGGGGAGTTGGGCTTAGCAGCAGTGAGTAAGCAACCTCAGTCCTGTCCCACAGCTAGATTGTGAGGTAACGCGGAGAAAGGCTCGCTTACCTTGGATACCAAAATGGGCTTCCTGAAGTCTCTTCCCCCTGTTATTCGGAAGCCCCAGGGAGGCGGGCCGGTAAGAGTCACGTTCACCGACATGGCAGGTCCACTCGGAGAGGGCAGGCGACTCTGATGCTATCTAGGCCTGCGGGCAAAAATATATAAGACAACCTAAGTCCTTGTGAAAAAGTTAAGAAGTCTATGGAGAATGTGCTATAGACATACAGCAGTACTGCTTAATACATGCGGTTGCCTGCAGGCAGCGATGCAAAGGAAATTGCTGAGGATTTACCACCGAAGGAGGCATGTTTTCGTACATGCATTGCAGTCCTTTCGAAGGCAGGGAGATGCAGGAAATGACTCCCAAACAGATCAACAATAGCTTTGCCAAAGGCAGAGATTCCTACAATGGCCCCAGAGCACCCATGGCAGCCCTCGCCCAAACAAAACCTCCAAACATGAAGAACTCCACCAACCGTGTCGCAAGCGGTTCTCATTTGACAAGACAGTTCATGCTTCCAGCAGCAGGAAAGACCACCTGGCATTCTCTCCTGAGGTCCAGCTGTGTTTTGGGAGGGTCCAAGACAGGTCACAATTGCCCCCCCCCCCGAGTTCTCCTACCTATTTGCAAGCAGTAGCACAATATCCTTTCTAAGCATTCTCCAACAGCTTACATTTGGGGGAGGGGTTAGATAATTCTCGCCTGTGAAATTTCATTTAAGACTGAACAAACCTATATTGTGAGTTTGCAAAGGGGAATGAAAGACACAGCGAGAGAGAGAACCAAGGAGAAGGCGATAAGCCTTTTATTCTCCCCAAGAATACTAAAAGAGGGTTAAGCAACATTTAAATCGGTTTCACGGCACAGCTGAAAATCCCCTATGCTGTTTGCAAGTAGCAGAGCTAAATGACAGGGGAGACGTCGGCAAATAATCAGTTGGTGAAACTGTCCCAACAATTTAGAATGAGCCTGGCAAATAAACACTAGAAGACTGGTTTTTCCTACCCAAGAAAACCTTGCTGAAATACATATATATAACTTGGAATTGTTCTTATAGAGATGGAAAGACCATTTCAAACCCATTGTGTCATGGCTCCAGCATCTGTGAACGTAGGACCCGATTTCCCATTTTCCACCAAGAACAAAAAAAACCACATGGTAACATCCCTCACACAGGCACATTACACAGGGAGCTGAAAATACCCCCCACTGCAAACCTACCTCTTTAACCCCCAAATTCAGGCACGGACAAATCCCATGAGTAAACTGGTCAGCAGGTTTTTTTGTTTTGGTTTCGGTTTTGGGGGTTTTTATTTTGGAAGGGTGCTGTTTCTTTTCCGCACAGCCTACCCAAAATGTCTACAGAAGGGGAACCGGAAGACAGAAGGCTGGCCGGTCCCTGGGCCACATGGTGTGACCAACATTTGCCTTCCTATTCGCAGATCTCGCATCTACTAACCCACAAAGCTTGCAAGTTCCTCCTTGCTAACTAACCCACAAGCACCTGACACAGAAACAATCATTAACCAGATGCACACAAAATAGAGCATAAACATAACAGGTTTGAGACACTTGCCATAAAAATACTTGGAAGCCACATAGAATGCTCCATCCAATATGAGACTACGGGCCTATCCAGACAGGTACAGAGAATGCTATTTGGGCCGCTGTTGGTACAAATTATGGCATTTACATGCGTTTCCACTTAGATTGAGCCATCCTGACCATTTAGACCAGTGGTTCTCAATCTGTGGGTCCCCAGATGTTCCTGGACTGCAACTCCCAGAAGCCTCCACCACTCGCTGTGCTGGAAGGGGCTTCTGGGACTTGCAGTCCAGGAATATCTGGGGACCCATACGTTGAGAACCACTGATTTAGACCTCTCCTTGCTCACACAGCACCAAGGACTTACTGTTTTTTGGTACAATTCAGTGTGCTCCTAATTGTCTCCTTGTGTAGCCCACACAATACACGCCCACATGGAGCTTGGGGGAGCATGACATATATATGTCAACCATGGGAAAAGGTAAGGAAAGGGGCTCAATGGGTTACCCCCCCTTCCCTTCCCTCTCTCTACACATCACCCCAACATTTTCGCCTTGGGCTACTGCAGTTGCCGATGTCTCCTCACTTGTAAAACAGGTAAACATATGCTTGAGTGAATGTGCACTTGAGTAAACCAGTGATCCAAACAAAGGCCTCTATGAATCCTGCTCACAGGAGAATGAGCATCTCCCTTGTGAATGGAAGGATCCATAAAGTGAGAGGCAACAAAAATTGCACTCAAGATGAGAAACTTTTCAGCACCAGCTGGACAACTCCAAATTCTCCTGTCTGGACAAGCCTAATTTTCCTACAGGATAAAAGGTAACAATTTCCCCCTGCACATGCGTGTTAGTCGTGTCTGACTCTAGGGGCAGTATTCATCTCTGTTTTCAAGCCAAAGAGCCAGTGTTGTGCAAAGACCATGGCCATGTGGCCGGAATGATTGAATGCACTTCTGCACAAAGAACACTGTCTACCTTCCAGCTTTTTACAGTAGCACCTATTAATCTACTTGCATTGACATGCTTTCGAACTGCAAGGTTGGCAGGAGCTGGGGTTAACAACAGGAGCTCACTTCGCAGCGAGGCACCCGGGATTTGAACCGCCAAGCTGCCAACTTTGCAGCTGACAGTTTCAGCGCTCTAGCCCAAGGGGTGTCTCTGTTTTATTGTGCATATAGAAGCTAATTAAATAGGCAGTTTCCAAAAAGCAGCCCTGACATTGTCTCTTAATACATTGCCACAAGTAAAAGGACCGAGGGGAAGAGGTTATATTGCAGCATTCCAAACACTAACATGTATTTCAGTGAGAGCTTCCGGGGATCAAAATATCAATTTTGTTCAGGCAATCAGAGACACAACAAGGGATACAAATGAGATGTCCCATCGCCCCCCTCCCCCCTCCCTGCGTGCTTTGTCAATTAGCCCTAGAGCAGTGATGGCGGACCTTTTAGAGACTGAGTGCCCAAAATGCGATCCAAAACCCACCAATTTTTCGCAAAGTGCCAATGCAGCAATTTAACCTGAATACAAGTGGCTGTGAAGGGGCGATGTTGGGTGCCCACAGAAAGGGCTCCGAGTGCCACCTTTGGCAACCGTGCCATAGGTTCATCAACACTGCCCTAGAGTGTTCTGAGGACTTGACACAAACAACCTACAGGATCCTGGCCCTTAAGCTATTAAACTAAAACAAGGATCAAGTTGATCATGGAGATTCACTTTAGGAAAAAAAATATAAACACAGCAGGGAAGATGTATGTGTATGATTGTAAGAGAAAGATAATGAGGGATGAGAGACAGTGTTTTCCATGATAATCCCTACCATGACAAAAGGAGAAGGAGGAAGGAATGAAACTCAGACCTCAACCGCAGTCTTGGGTCAAGTCAAGAAACAGAATGCTTTCCTTCCACACTGGATAAAAGTGAACATCACAGCAATGCAAAAATAGAAAAGCAAAAGCAAAAAGCAAAAACCGCTAAAACTCTGCTCTACACCCACCTTTCTCTCCCCCGAAGCGCAGGATAATTGTGTTCTAATATTACCTATGGCTTCCCATGGGCGTGACATCTCCTTGCTTCCTAAAGGGAAACGGCGCCCCTCATTTGGTTTTTGATTAGTTTCCCCCCCCCTGAAGACAAATGAGACGGCCAGGCAGAACAGGAAAGGGTTCAAGGACAGCCTATTCATTAAGATTATGGCAGTCCTAATTGCTTAGCGTGCCACAGGACTAGCGCTCACAGCCGCGGGACTAAAGAATAAATTAAATAAAACGTTGCTGTATCATTTCTGGATAAGAAATCTTAGAAAAACAAAGAAGGCCGATTCCTCTCATCTCCATTGCTCGGTTCCTATAAAGACCACTAAATAAATGAACAGAGGGTACAGTTACACTATGGGCAGATCGGAATTTTTGTATTCAGATTAAAGTTACACTGTAGTCAGTGTAAGCCATCACCTCCACTGGCCTTGTTGCTTGTTGCAATGCTTTCTAAGGCCCACTTGACCTCACTTTCCAGGATGTCTGGCTCCAGGTCAGCAACTACCCTATCTTGGTCATCAGGGATAACCTACAGAAGCACAAATTCAGAGGCAAGGAAACGGTAAAGTCTCTTTGCCTTGAGGAATAAAGAATAGGGCTATTAGTGGATGGGAGAGGCTCCTGCCAGTGGGAGGGGAAGCAAGGTCTCCGGAGACATGAGAAGTCGTCAAGCCCTAGACATTTGGTGCCGCAGGCCACGCGGGGCCACGTTACACCCCTTCCTGCTCCACAGAGGGCAGGAGTGAGGAGGGAGTCTCGGGCCTGGGGGTGGGGAAGGTGAATATCAAGGGAGACCCAAGCGTGCCAGGAGATCAAAAACAGCCCGGGGAAGTTCACAGCCACCAGCTTGATTCAGTTTTGTTTTGCAACAGAAACTGAAAGATTTACAGCCCTGCACCCGCCTTCCCGAGAGAGGATGCTGGGGGCCGACACTTTGCCTAACGTGCTGTTGCTTGTTCGTCCCGCGCAGTAGCAAGGGTGCGGGGGTGGGGTTGTCCATGTTAATTTTCAGCAAAAGCCTCCACGTTGTTTCTTTGAGGGGGGGGGAAAGCAGAGATTGGATGGGCAGGAAGGAAAGAGATAAAAGCCAAGTTGCTTTAGCTGCTCCTGCTGTTGTTACTTTTTTGCATTTGCTGCTTAGTAGAAACACTGTCCCGTGTAGAAAAAGACCACCACCATCTCAGATTCCTTGATCACTGCAGATGGTGACTGCAGCAACGGGAAAAAAGGACGCCTGCTTCTTGGGAGGAAAGCAATGGCAAACCTAGGTAGCATCCTAAAGAGCAGAGACATCACTTTGCCAACTAAGGTCAGGATAGTCAAAGCTATGGTTTTTCCAGTAGTGGTGTATGGAAGTGAGAGTTGGACTATAAAGAAGGGTGATTGCCGCAGAATTGAGGTGTTTTGAGCTGTGGTGCTGGAGGAGAGTCTTGAGAGTCCCCTGGACTGCAAGGAGATCAAACCTATCCATCCTGAAAGAAATCAACCCCAGATGTTCACTGGAAGGACAGATTTTGAAGCTGAGGCTCCAGTACTTCGGCCACCTCACGAGGAGAGAGGACTCCTTGGAAAAGTCCCTGATGTTGGGAAACACTGAAGGCAAAAGGAAAAGGGGACGGCAGAGAATGAGATGGTGGGACGGTGTCATCGATGCAACCAATACGGATTTGACCAAACTCCGGGAGGCAGTGGAGGATAGCAACGCATGGCGAGCTCTGGTCCATGGGGTCACGAAGAGTCGGACGCGACTGAACGAATGAACAACAACAATCCCATATTATTTTCCTTCTGCACACAGCAATGGTTCCAGGCTAGGGACTATACCCCCCCCCAAAAAAAATGAACTTTCCAAAAGTCAGTTCACATATAAACAACATCTGGATCCACCGACAGGGATGCAAGGAAGACCCTGGTCCAGGGCTGAAGCGAAATGTGTGGGCCTGGACAGGTTTGAAACAGGAGAGCCTCCCCAAAGCAGTGGCTCTTAAAAACCACATAACGGCACGAGCTCTGTATAGCGCAGAGAAATAAATACATCCTTGAAGGGGTACCAAGCAAGGCTAGCCAAACCGAGGTTGGGAAGGGGGGGGGGGGGAATGAGGAGAGAATTAGGGAGAGGTCATTCCTGTGGGCCACCTTCTCCGTGTTGTGTGGCAAGCCCAATACCTTGGCTGAAGAGCCAAGATGAAAACATCCCTCAAAAGACCTCAGATGCACAAAGAAAGCCTTGAGGGAAAGAATTCTCCCGCATTTACATGTTTTTCTGCCAGCAGGAAACACCAAAAATCCCCATCCCTCAGCCAAAAAGACAAATAGTGTCTTCCCAGTATAAGGTGTGGGGGTGGGGAAAAGGGAGACAGACGCTCCCACAAAATCTTCTAATGGGGGTGAGGGGAACAAACACTAGAAGGGATGGAGCCCTCCGTTAGCGGAAGAGGATGAAGTGTACCATATCCTGCAGGCTAAAGGCAGGCAGAGAGATTCCGGGTGTCTGTGAAGATTCTCAGTCCTCCAAGTGAGTTTATTTGGAAGTTGAGTCATGGCAACTGGACTTCTTTTCCTTGAGAGATAGAAACGTTTTGCTGGCCATCCATCATCACCTGAGAGTGGTTAGCAAAGCATGGGCTGCTATGGCTGGGCATTTCCTCTACAGGTAGGGGCACAGCTGGCAGTCAACGGAGGTTGATGAAAAGCCCTCTTGGTTGCAACAGATATCTGTGCTTCCATAGAAAGAGAGGGGCGGGCTTAAGAGTACACCCAAACCACAGAGCTGATCCTTGCTCTTACAATGGAGGAAACAAATCAGTACATATTTACAATGCTAAAAATAGACCCAAAGAGAGCTAAAAACAGGGATGAGCAAATTGAAATGGAATTGTTTTATGAGGCAGGCACTCACCTGTTCCTGACTATTAATACTGAATATTTGAGGCATGTCCCGACAGCCACTTGCAAACCAAGCCAGGTGTCTTGAGGAAAGGCAGACTTTTATCCTAATGTCATGTTTTCCTCCCTGACAACATGGCACTCCTTGGCTTGTGCCACCGACCCATCCTCATGGCTTCCCCAGGGCCTAGCACACAATAACCAAACCCCAATGACCTTTAAACAGCCAGGTTCTCATTTCCTGACATCACTCCCAATCCTGATTCTCTCCCCCTCCCCCAACGGATGTGGTCCAAATATAAGCCATGCGCTTTACCAATGAGAACCAAATGAACACTGCAGGCAAACAGTTAACACCTCATCTGGAAGGAAGGAGTATCGGATTCACAGCAGCCCAGGCCGCAAAACCTTGGCTTGGCTTGGCTTGTTGTAATTGCAACGGGATTAAGAGTTCACTGCTCTCCCTGTTGTGCTGGTTGGACCGGATCAAATGTTTGTACGGATTCTCGCTGCACTCGGTTGCTGATCCAAAGTAAATGTCTCTCCCGTTTTCTGGAGAAGAGCTGCTTCCAACTCATGTGGAGGATGCTGAACAGAGCAAGGGGGGATGGGAAGGTTGGGTCTGAGTGGAAAAAGGGGCTGTGGATATACTCTGAAAAAAATTGTATCATTGGGAGAGAAACAGGGGGAGAAAGTGTACCCCGGGTTCTAGATTGTGCAGAGTCATTCATCACTTTAAAAAGAAAAGAAGTCCACATTGCTTTTCCTAAAAGCAGGCAAGGAATATTTCAGGGTGTTGAAAGCTCAGTGTTACATCTAGTAGAGACCTCTGGAGCTGTTGCAACTTGACATGGGCGCTTCGTGCTTCGTACAAAGTGCCACCGGCCGACTGTACCTAATTCCCCTCCCACAAGCAGCTTGGACCACTTACCGGGCTCCGCATGCCGCCATGATCCTTCAACTGCATCGGTGACCCAATCCACCTTGAAGCCCGGCTGGTTCTTCCCGCCTTCCCGTCGACCACTCCGGCGGAGGAGTGGTCAGCTGCCAGGAAAGCCGGCAAGGGCCAGCTGGGCTCCAACATGGATTGGTGTGCCGCTGCAGCCAAAGGACCCCCGGGACACAGAGAGGGCTCACTAAGGCCCTTTGTACACAACCCCTAAACTCCGCCGCAAATGGCTCCCAGCTCCGGAGCTTAAAATTGTTTCCCCACCAGCTCTGGAGTTTACAGATAATTAAGTGCAACCACGCCCACCTAAGCGCGTCCCAGCGCACTTTTCAGGTACCTGCTCTCAGGAGGTGAAAATTCCTGATGCGGATATAACAGTAGTGACTGCCTGGCTCTCCTTGCTTCTGTTTGTTATTTTTTTGCCCCCCGCCCCTTTAAGAGATCTGAATGCAGTGTCGGGACGGCAGAACGGAGGTGAGCGGCATTCTTTTCTTCCTTTTTTTCTCCCTCCCCTCACGCAGCCAGCAGCCAGGAGTGCGGAGGGGGTGGGAACGCAGGAACAGCGACAAACCCTTAAGATCTCTGGTCCGAATTTAAGTGGCCAGCGGATCTTAGGGGTCGTGTGAAAAGGCCCTAAGTGGTCCAGGTGCTGGTGGTGGTGGTGGTGGTGGGTGATCTGGCCATCCATGCTTCCTGCTTCACATCCCCATGTTTAGTTGCAACTGCCACAACTACTTGTGTAGTCTAGTTTCGGAGTGATGGGAAACCCAAGGCTTTTGTGTTACTATTTGAAGGCTTTCCCTATAGCCAAACAGAACCCTTGCCGACAAATCTATAGCTCGAAGTCTGGTTTTTGATCCCAGATCGAGTAGAGGCACAAGCCCAATGAGATATGAATCAGTTGGGACATAATTCGCTTAATGGTTTGTTTTGATGGATTCTACTCTGGTTAGGATTAGCAAATGGATTTAGAACTTTGTTTATGGAGTGGAAAGAAAAAAAACACTTTGCACATGCTCAAAATGGATGTAGCGGTTATTGTTGCCCCTTTCATGTACTTTGCACTTGATCATGAAGATTAGTGGTTCTCAACCTGTGGGTTCCCGGATGTTCCTGGACTGTAACTCCCAGAAATCCTGACCATCTCAGCTAGTGATGAAGACTTCTGGGAGTTGCAGTCCAGGAACATCTGGGGACCCACAGGTTGAGAGCCGCTGATGTAGAGAAATTCCAAAACAAAGTCCTCACATATAAAAAACCAAAGGGAAAGTCCACCATAATCCACTCTCTTTCTGGTCTTGCTCGCAAGCCATGTCCATGCAAAACCAAAAATTCCTGAGGACTAGTCATTCAATCAGAAATAACAACAATGTGCCAAAACCAAACAACAAACAACCCAAGAATGGAGTTATCCTGGTGCCTCAAGGACAAATACACTTCTTGTAGTATAATGTCTATGCCTTTCATGGAGGGAGAACCATTGCAAGCTCTTTGTCCAAAAAGCTGCAAGGGTTCTTTTGTGAATACAGGGTTGGGTCCCAGGGGGGGCGGGGGCTTCCTTTGCCCCCTTTGTCTCTACCCAAATACAGTTCTTCCTTTCTCTGTCCAGAAGCCCCACCTTCCAACCCCAGGCAATACTCAACAGCAGCTCCTTCTGCCAAGTTCCTTCCAACTTGCTTCTCTGTAGAGGATTCCTGGGTTATGTAAGACCTTTAAGGAGTAGTTTACATTATTGCCACATTATTGCCACACATATCAGGAGTTTCCATGCTCAAGTGGGAATTTGAACCCACGCCTCTCGATTCCCGGTCCGACACTCTTTTTCTCCCCTGTACCCTCGACTGGCTGTCGGGCGTCTTTTGCACCCACACATAAAACAGATCTAACAAATGTAGCTGGTATGAAACAACACGGAATAACGACACACATACAGCTCACCTGTTTGTATCTTAGCGCCCTCTCTGGCCCCGGTTTCCCCACCTGTGTTGAATTTTGGATTGCAGGCTTTCGGGAGCAAGGAAGCTGCAGCATCTGGCAAAGCAAAAAAGCCCCTGAACAGGACTATTTGTAAACCTTCCAATCAGGAGGAACACCAGCTTAGCAGAAAGGGTGCTGAAAAAAGGGAATGCTCCAGCCAGCTGAACCCCATGTATTTAAAAAAAAATAGATTTAAAAGGTGGTTCTTGGGTTTAGCCTTTAGCCCCCCCCCCAAAAAAAGGCAAATAAGCATGTATTTATCATTATTATGTACAGACTGCCTTGCACATTAGCAATTCCACAGTAGAAGCATACATCTCAAAGGCAGCAAGCGACAAACCCTCACTTACTCACTCTCTCTCTCTCTCACACACACACACAGACAGAGAGAGAGAGAGAGAGAGAGAGAAGAGAGAGAAGAAGAAGAAGAAGAAGAAGAAGAAGAAGAAGAAGAAGAAGAAGAAGAAGAAGAAGAAGAAGAAGAAGAAGAAGGCAATTAATCACAGGGCACCAGAATAATCAGCTGCAAATACTCCGACTTCTTCCTCTAGTTCCTGAAAAGCACAACCTGGAAAAACAAAGTTTTCCACTGGCAGGGGAAAGGAGAGAGAGATTATTCTGTTGTAAAACTTCTAAGCTTCAGAGAACTGAAGAAACTACATCTCTCTCTCTCTCTCTCTCTCTCTCTCTCTCTCTCTCTCTCTCTCTTTCCTTCCTTCCTTCGATGTCCCACCGCCAGACACGGAGGAAACACCGCCTTCCCTATTTGTTCAGACGTTCTACCAGATGCGCGCCCGGGGGGGGGGGGATACCCAAGGGCGGCGCCCCAAGCATCCCAGGGGATGGTCGTCCGGCCCCGTCGGCGGGCGTCCTGTCCGCGTGCTGCACCGACCTCGCGGGCATTTATTTATTTATTTATTTATTATTTAGACTTATTGACCACCACCACCCACCCCGATTTTCCCGCGGGAACTCTGGGCGGTGTACAACATGTTACACATAACAGCAACTGCCCCTAGCTACACACCCAGAACAACTCCCCCCCCCCACACACACACACCCAATGCAAATACAGAAGAAAACAAAACACAAAACAAAAATAAAATAGGATTTACTCCCGAGAAGGCGCGGCTGGTTGGGAAGCCCTCGCCCGGCTGGGCAGGAGAGCGGGGGTGATGGGGCGGCATCCACCGGGCATCCCTGGTCCGCACCTGCCAACGGGCTCACCGGGGGCGAGGGTTAGGGAAGGAAGGAAGGAGGGAAGGGGGAGCTCACCTCGAATGCCGCGCGTCCTCGTCGCCGGCGGCTGCTGCTGCTGCTGCTGCTGCTGCAGGCGAGGGCGACTGGCTGGGCAGCCCGGCAGCAAGCCGTGCTCGGGCGGAGGAGACGCGCCTGCCCCTCGACGGAGAGCGCCCGGACGGTTTCCACCACCACCACCACCCTCCTCCTCCCTCCTCCTCCTCCTCCCGCGAAGGAAGGGGGCTGGCGCCTTGGACCACGGCCCCGACGGCTCCGCGAGCCCGAGGGGGAGGGCGGAGGGCGAGCGCCGCCTCCAGGCGCCTCCCGGGAAGCCCGGCGGAACAGCGGACCAGCGGAGGCGCAGCGCCAGCCTGGCCCTGGAGGAGGCGCTGCGCAAGGCGAGGCGAAGGCTCAGGACAGGAGACCCCCCCCCAACAAACACACACACACACACACACACACACACACACACACACACACACACACACACACACACACACACACACACACACACACACACACACACACACCCCTTCCTCCTCATAAGTCCATCAGAAGAGCCATGTTGCCGGATCAGGCCAAGGGCCCCTCTAGTCCAGCTCCCTGGATCTCACGGTGGCCCCACCAGATGTGTCTGGGAGCGCAGGAGAGTCGATCTCTTGTCTCAGGATACCACTCCCTTGTATCTGGCCCTTGAAGGACCCTGTTCTAGGTTCCCACTGGAAATCCCAACTTTGGTTTGGTTTCTGAAGACCTTCTCTTGGAATGTTTCTTGACAATGAGGCACATCCAAATGGACTCAGTTTTGACTTCACAACTAAAAGCTGAGGAGTCATAAGAACATAAGAAAGCCCATGATGGATCAGGCCAAAGGCCCCTCTAGTCCAGCTTCCTGGATCTCACAGTGGCCCCACCAGATGCGCCTGGGAGCGCACGAGACTCGCTCTCTTGTCTCCGGATACCCCTCCCCTGCATCTGGCCCTTGAAGTACCCTGGTTTTTTTAAAGCCTGGAGATGACACATCTCCATCGTGGCTTGTCACCTGGGACGGACTTTTCCTCCGCTGCCGCTGTTTCCTCGTCGTCCCCCCACGTCCCCTCTGCCCTGCCCTGCCCTGCCCTGCCCAGGCTCCTGCGCCCTCTGAGGGGGTGAAGGCGAAGGGTCGTATTATCAGGTCCTCCTGCCAAACGGGCGCCCATGCACCCACCCTCCCTCTTTCCCTGCCAGAGACCCCGAGGGGAAGTCAGGCTCAAGGGTCACAGGCAACGCTGGGGAATGGGGGGAGCATCCCTTCGGGAGAAGCATCCTGAGGGTCCCCGTCGCCGCCCCAGAAAAAGAGGGTTTCCAATTTTTCAGGCAGTAGATTTTTGGGGGGAGGTCCCTCCAAAGGCCACTTAAGCATCTGGTCAATTAATATCCTGTAATAAACCCATGTTTTGAATGCTTCTCTCTTTTTCACCACAGGCCGCGTGAAAAGGCCGTGATTCGATGCCGGAGGATAGAACTGAAAATTCGTAGCACTGTATGACGCAAATTTTCAAAGGCAATTTTCTTAAGGAAGCTTTCTGGGCTGTTTCTATTCAGTCATAACTGTGTATTATCTCCACTTATAGTCCTCCTTTCCACTAAGTTCAAGGCAGTGTAAGCAACCCTGCTTCACCCGCTTATCTTCAAAATAACCTTGTGAGGGAAGTGGGGTTGAGAACGAGGGATCGGCCAAAGGTCAGGCCCTGAATATTATGACAAAGTCTGGACTTGGACCTACGCTTCTCACATCACAGTCCAAGGCACTAAACTCAATGCCACCCTGGTAGAAAGGGGGTGGTGGTGGTGTCAGCCCTTGAGTCTCTCTCTGTGGCTGCAAGGGCCACAGGCACCCTGGCAGTGCCCATCACTGATAGCTGTCACCCCCCTTTTTATTATTATTTACTGCTTTGCCCTTCTTCCAGGAGTGGGCAGGTAGCTTGTGGACCCTAAAACTAATTTTTGTTTTGCTGTGTGTGTTTGTTTGGTACTAGAGGGACGCCTGATTAGAAAGCCAAACAAATCAAATGAAAACATGTATTGGTAGCCGGCTCAAGGTTCACTCAGCCTTCCATCCTTCTGAGGTCGGTAAAATGAGTACCCAGCTTGCTGGGGGAGGGGGGGCAATGTAGAAGCAGAACACTTTTGGAAATTTCAAAATGGAGAAGAATAAACAGTGGAAGAGAGATACACTGACATCATATTAACGTTTACTTTTCAGGGTGGGAGGTCTCTTCCACTGTATATTATTCTCCATTTTGAAATATCCAGTACATATTTTCATTTGATTTGTTTGGGTTTCTAATCAGGCGTCCCTCCATTACCAAACAAACACACAAAACAAAACAAAAATATTTATAGGGTAGTTTCCAAAAACAAAACAATACCAACAAAGATGTTCAAAACATAGGCCTTTGTTCTGTTAAGCTGAAACATGGCTTTTCAGGGAGTCTTTCCATAATGACTCCGATTGGTGCTGCATCTCTGTTTTTGTTCTCGCAGAGAAATGTGCTTTTATATTATATTTGTTTTGTTGGTTTTATATTTTTTGTAATTTCACATGCTTGTGTTACTTATCTGTTACTCTACTTGGGAACAACCCAGAACTGTGCATCACAGTAATGGGATAGCATATAAAGCTAATGAAACAAACAAATAAAATTATACACAATATCTGGAAGTTGAGTCATGGCTACTGGACTTCTTCTTCTTCTTCTTTTTTTTTTTTTGAGAAAAAGAAGTCCAGTAGCCATGACTCAACTTCCAGATAAACTCACCTGGATGACTGAGAATCTTCACAGACTTATATACAATATGTTTGTTTTCCTTTTAAGACCGTTCTAAAACAAGGCATGCCGTAAGTAAGGTCACTTTGAGGCTTAAGTCTAGGATATGAAAATGGGAGAGATCAGCTGGCACTAAAATCTTGTTGTTCTGAACATGTTTTTTTAAAAGGATAAATTACAAAATTGGAGTCTGTAATCTTCCTTTTGCAGTCAGTAATTTATGCCAAATCCTACTTCCTCGACCTTAATGGATAGCAATGTGTGGGATCAGAGGGACATAATGAGATTTACACTTTAATTTGTTTTTAAATAATATATCATTAGAATAAGTGATTGAATTTGGTGAGAGGAGAAAGACACCCTCCATCCACGTCCAATCCTTTAGGAACTTCTTTTTTTCCCCCCTAAGGCTACAAAGCTGTATATATTTATTAGGCAGTTTAATTTAATTTACTGGAATTTACTGGCTGAAATCGTGCTGCTCAGTGTAGTAAATCACAACTAGATTAGGCCTACTGAACCACTGGGAATTTGGTGAGTCATCACCTTCATCAATTCCATTGATACAATGGGTTTACACTCCATTGTCAATACGCTGAACAATAGGATTTCAACTGCTTTTGAGTAAACACAGGTAAGAATAGATTGGACCTTCCATTTGGGTTCATTTTACAGTATCAGAAAGTGAGCCAAAAAAACTCCCCCCCCTTAAACAAGTTAAATAAAATATTTGCATGAGCAGTAGCATTCAGGATGCACTTTGAATTGTTAAGTAGAATCCTGAAGTACAATGGGAATCCCTGCTAAGTAAGTGCACATCAGATTGAAGCGGGCATCTGGATTTGGCCCAAGAGGACATTGGCTTAGATCCACACCGTAAGGCAGTGATGGCAAACCTATGGCACGGGTGCCCAAGGTGGCACACGGAGCCCTTTCTGTGGGCACCTGAGAGCACCCCTTCACAGCCACCTGCATTCAGGTTGAATTGCTGTATTGGCACTTTGCGTAAAATTAGAGCCCTTTTACACGACCCAGTTTTGGCCCTCGGTCTCTAAAAGGTTCACCATCACTGCCCTAAGTGAAACATGAAAGAGTGCTGAATAATCCACCGGTTACTATTGTATGGAACGTCCTATTTCCAGTAAGGTTTTCTGTCATCCTTGCAGCACACACACACACACACACACACACACACACACACAAGATGATGAGATGTCATCTTACTTTGGCAGTGGTTTTAATAGCTGGAACGCAGCTCTATTGAGAGAGGAGGGAGAGATGTTTCCTGCATTGTTCAGCCAGACCTCGTATCATAGGATTTTGTGGATGAGAAAACAAGAGATCAGCCATGCAGAAAGAGATTCCCTAAGAGTTACTTGGCAAACAAAATAGGCATTATTTCAGCACAAGAGAAGAGTGCGCGCAGTTATGCACAACAGGAGAGGAATCCAGTACCACCTCTCTGCTACTGCTCCATGTGATTTCACACTGGTTTCTACTACCTGACCTGCAAATCCAGCCGGTGAGAACACCCGTGTTGGCCTTTGCTGCCTAGGTGGCCGGCAGTTGCATGCAGAAAGGACTAGAGAGGAGGAGGTGTGACATCCCGGAGGCTAGGGAGGAGGCTGTCCTGGGAAAATCTCTCTTGTCAAGCAGAGAGAGCCTGGGTGAAGAGGCCAGAGATATAAAATGTTGAATGGTTCTCCTGTCACCTAGCCTCAGTCAGTGACTGACAGCTGAGTTCTCTGTTTAGTTCTCCGATCACGGTGCAGTGCTATGGATCCAAAGTGTATTATTATTATTATTATTATTATTATTATTATTATTATTATTATTATTATTATTATTATTATTATTAAGTATTGGGTCCAAACAAACAGCATGCTACGAAAGATTCCTTTATTCCACAAGCGAGATGCATGGCAAACACTCACATTCCATAAATACCCATAGCTCCGCCCCCCAATTCACCCCACGAGGCATTTCCTCATTACCAGGTCCACCTGGCTTCACTGCTGTAAGCCATGCTCTTAAAATAACACAATCTCTATACATTACACCCCTCCCCCCTAAAATAACATTGTACCCTGTTACAGTCATCGTCTTGCAAGTAACGGGGGGTGCCCGTATTCGCTGAGATCGTCTCAGGCTGTTGTCCTCCATCTGTCCATCCGGCTCCAATGGCTCCACTTCTCCTGCCCTTGATGTCTCAGCACGTTCCTCAGCATTTCTATACTCTTGTTGTGACATTGT
The DNA here is from genome assembly GCA_037367245.1 of Phrynocephalus guinanensis. Classification (NCBI taxonomy): domain Eukaryota; kingdom Metazoa; phylum Chordata; class Lepidosauria; order Squamata; family Agamidae; genus Phrynocephalus; species Phrynocephalus guinanensis. The sequence continues at coordinate 4,462,979 of CM074745.1, read as the reverse complement.
TGATGGTTCTGTCATGGTCTGAGGCACCCTACTTACTCTATTAGGTGCAGTACCCACTGATATATCATCCTCCAATTCCTCTAATGCCTCCCCTGTGGCTACTGCCCTCCCAGACCACCTCTGTCGCCACTGACCCACGTGACGTTGCCGCGCCCGGCTATCTGTTGTGGCTACTCGATAGGGTAGTGGTCCTGTCACTCTATCCACCCTTGCTGGTATCCATTTAGGGCCCCCATTGTGCTTACGAGCATAACCCAATTTCCCCGGACGGAATACCCGCACATTCCCCCCTACTTGCTGTGAATCTCCTACTAACAAATCTGGGTGTAACCTATCCCGGACTGTAACTAGCCTTCTCTTCATCAACAACTCCTCTGGCCTACGTCCCGTTGTAGACTGGGGTGTAGCATGCTGTTGCAATGCCTTATTTCTCATACATTTATAACCAGCACAACTCTGCACCATTCCATTTGCCTTAAGGGGTGTCACCATAGATGTTTTCCATCGAGCATGTGGTACTGCCTCTAGGCCCCCCTGAGGTCCCTCAAACACTGATGCATGCTCCTTACATACAGCTGTTATGTCCACATTATTATTCTGTTGAATACCAGAAATATGAATACCCAATGGTTCAAACCACTCCAACCCCAGCAGGCTTGGCAAGTTCCCTTTTGCCACTACCACTCTTAAGGGCCCCCTAAAGTTCTTGTAGGCTACTTGCAAGGTACTCATTCCTATCACTGGAACTTGATTCCCCTGAAAATCTTTAAGTAACACATTACATGGCACAATTTTGTTCCTCCACCCCTTAGGACACAGTTGCTGGAGTCTCTGCTCTGCAATAACTGATAATGCAGAGCCCGTATCCACCTCCATATCACACGGGCCCCCCCATAAATTCTTACAGTCACTCTAATCTTCGATTGAATTGCTGACTGTAAAGTCATCACAAAGCTTTCTCCAGAGTTGTTTAACGATTCAGCCACGTGTGAGGTAAGAGCATAACACTCGCCCCGCTGGTCCAACCTCCCCTTGTCTGCTCCAGCTGCTCGACTCCCCCTTCTGGGTGTCTCCCATTCTAGTGTAGTCCGGCAGACACGGGCCAGGTGTCCCAGCTGGGAACATCTATAGCATCTGGCCTTCAGAAAAGGACACACCTTTCTCTGATGAGGCCCCCCACACCCGGTGCAAACGTTGCCTGGTGGGGGCCTTGCTCTTTGAGTCCTCTGATGCCAAACTTGCATTACTCCTCCTCCCTCTTCTTCCGTACCCAGGCGCTGCTGATTAACACTCTCCAATTTGCAGGGCGGTGTGGCACTTACAGTCTCTCCCTGTCGGATTTCTCTTGTAAATTTCTGTGCAGCTTCTATGGCCAGAACCTCTTCATATGCAGATTTAAAAGTCAGGTCATTCCTTGTCAGCAAACTCCGTTGTGTTTTTTCACATCTCAGACCACAGACCAGTCTATCTCGCAACGCCTCCTCAAGGTTTGCAAAGTTGCAATGCCTAGCAGTCTTTCGGAGAGATGTAACATACTCCGTTACTGACTCACCCTGCTCTTGGTTCCTATTATAGAATGCATGCCGGCAAGCAATCTCTGATGGCCGAGGAGCAAAATGCTCTCGTAGCTTGTCCTTAATGGTTTCAAACGTTACATTTTTCAATGGCGTCGGTGCACACAGTGCCCTCACTATTTCAAAGGCATGCAGTCCAGCCGAACTAAGGAACGTGGCCTTGACTGCCTCCGCTTCTGTTATCTCGTTAGCAACAAGATAAAACTCAAACCTTGATAAATAGGTTTCCCAGTCTGTCAGAGCCGGGTCGAAAGGCTCTAATTGTCCTTTTGCAGCCATTTCTTAACGCTCTTCTTCTCCCACGGCAGTTTGCAGGCGAGCAAAACAATCCCCCTCGTCGCCAGTATTAAGTATTGGGTCCAAACAAACAGCATGCTACGAAAGATTCCTTTATTCCACAAGCGAGATGCATGGCAAACACTCACATTCCATAAATACCCATAGCTCCGCCCCCCAATTCACCCCACGAGGCATTTCCTCATTACCAGGTCCACCTGGCTTCACTGCTGTAAGCCATGCTCTTAAAATAACACAATCTCTATACATTACAATTATTATTATTATTATTTATTAATTAGTGGTGCCTCCGCTTCCCATATGATTCCAATGAGAAGGTTTAGGGGCACCCTCATTGAAGCTTCATAATCCTTACCCCCAAATGTTTCCAAATTTCAGGGGATTCCCTAAAATCACTTTCTGAAGGTACCCCTGCTACTTTGGTGTCCCAAATGTAAGTACTTTTTGAGTGCATGTTTTTTTTTTAAAAAAATACACACTTGAAAATTATTTTTAAAATATGCAATCCAAATTTACTTACCTTGGGACTCCAAAGTAGCAGGGGTACCTTCAGAAAGTGATTTTAGGGAACCCCCTGAAACTTGGAAAGATAAGGGGACTTAGATAGGAAGCTCCAAAGGAGGTGGGGGTAGTATTGGCAACTGTGCAGGGATTGTGGAGGCAATCAGGGAGTTTACTCTATGGTATTAACTCCCTTATTGCCTCCACACTCCCAGTATATGTTGCCAATTACTACCCCCAGCCCCTTTAGAGCTCCGCCCCAGTATACCGTATATACTCGAGTATAACTAAAACAAAACACCCTCGGTTTATACTTGAGTCAATAAGTTTTCCCAGTTTTGAGGGGTAAAATTGGGTCCTCGGCGTATTCTCGGGACGGCTTATACTCGAGTATATACGGTATTCCCTCTTTTCATTCGTCAACTGCACCTTGCAACTGCACATGCTTGCACCAAGAATCTAATTGGATTAGAAAGCCGCTGCTGTTATAAGAAGTGAAGCAGCAACCAGCTATCAGAAGATAACCATGTTTCTGGAAATAATAAAACAAAGATTTAAAAAAAATAAAAAACAGCATGGGCCTCTTAACAAGGAGGAGGAGGGGAACAGCTGCCACGCCTAACTGGTGTTTGAGAAAAAAGATGGTGTACTTTTTACAACATGTACCTAGATGCCCTAAGTACATCCGATCTCGCCTGATTTCGGAAGCTAAGCAGGGTCGGCCCTGGTTAGTACTTGGATGGGAGACCACCAGGGAATACCAGGTGCTGTAGGCGCCTGGAGTAGGAACTGGCAAACCACTCCAGTATTCCTGCCAAGAAAACTCCATGGATGTGGAGTCACGAAGGGTCGGTCACGACTGTAATGACACAACACACAACACACCTCTTGAAAGGGTGGCAAGTGAGGCGTTGCCGCAGCTGGACAGGCCTCTTGTTTTGTGCTAATAAAGCCTGTCCTTGAATCCCTCTTGAGGTTATTTATTTATTTATTTATTTATTTATTTATTTATTTATTTATTTATTTATTTATTTATTTATTTGATTTATATACCACAACCATCTAGCAAAAAAGCTACTCTGGGCGGTTTACAAACATATACAAAATATAAAAACAGATTAAACAACTTAAAATAAATTAAAAAAACAAACAAAATAATCCAATCATAACAATAAAAGAAACAAATACTCAAATCATAACAATAAAAGAAACAAATAAACAAATAAGCACAAATGCAAAAAAATCAAAATGCTTTAACAATTCAAAAGAACAAATGGGGAGAAAAATAACTAATAGAAAATTTTCAATGACAATAAAGTACCTATTCTATTCTAAATGACAGCATCCTATTTATATAAGTTGGTTGAATCAGAATAATCAGGGAAGGCCAACCTATAAAGCCAGGTTTCCAGCAGTCAGTCAATAAACCTAAAATAAAACACTAACGAAGGCTGAGACAGCTACCACAGAAATGCAGACAGAGCCAGACTACACCCCTGCTAATCTCCGTGTACACACCATGACAGAAAGACCGGTATATGTTAAGAGACGTCTCCGATATTGAAGTTGCCAGTTTTACTTCTTACTGTTCCTATCATCCTTACTGGAGCCTGACAGGCAATAAACGGAATATCTCTCTGGAAGAGATAACATAGTGGAAAAGGTTCCATTGCTTAATTTCGTCAGACAAACCTGTTGATAAAGTAACAGGAAAAATCACTTCTTCAAAAGGCTGGGAAATGTAAAGTAAAGGTAAAGTTTCCACCTGTACTGCACATGTGTGCTAGTCGTGTCCGACTCTAGGGGCGGTGCTCATCTCCGTATTCAAGCCAAAGAGCCAGTGTGGTGCAAGTCCATAGCCATGTGGCCAGCATGGCTGCAAGGAAACACTGGGTTGTGTTTATTTTAACCATCCTGCTTTTTACAGCAGTACCTATTTATCTACTTGCATTGACATGCTTTCAAACTGCTAGGTTGGCAGGAGATGGGGTGATCAGCGGGAGCCGACTTTGCAGCCGACAGTTTTTCGGAAGCCTTCGTCCACTGAGCCACCACACCCTTCTTGGGAACTGTGACACTAAAAATACTTACCGTATTATCGGTGCACTATTATTTTTTTATCACACACAACCACACTGGGGTGGTGGGCAAGGTCTCAAATAAATGCACAGCAGGTTCAGCAACCTTCCAGTTGAGCTCTACTGCAATGGTTCCCAACCTTGGGTAACCCAAATATCCTTGGACTGCAATTCCCAGAATCCTTCACCTCCACTTCAGCTGGCCAGGGTTTCTGGGAGTCCTACTTACCCAATCCTGGGAGCCAGTGCTCTACTGTACAGTATGGTAGAGCTCGGTTCGACACACCTTTGCCCTAACAACTTTGCAAACATTGTAGGGTAATGTGTGACCTGGGAGGTTTGGCAGGAAATAGCAACATATTGACCTTCAAAGCCAAAGAGATTTTGAGGCTTTGATGCAACTTTTTTTTCCCTGAGGCACTTATGACTTTCTACATCTGAGGGCAGAAACTGGATCCTGTTTCCTGCTCTTAGAAGTTCCTCATCCATCCAGTCCCTGCCCCAATAGCAGTATCTAAACACATGTCTTCAAACCAGTACATGAAGCTGGAAATAAATAAATAAATAAATAAATAAGTGCTTCATGAACAGGCACCCATTTGGTTAAATGCCTCACGGGCACTTGGGAGATCTTGGTTCTTATTCCACCATGAAACTCACTGGTGAGGCTGGGCCGGCCACTGTTTCCCAACAGGAATTACCTCACGGCACCATTTTAAGTGAAAAGGACAGCCATGCACATCTCCCTGAGCTCAGTGGACAAGCAGGGTATAAATATAACAAAATTAAACACCTGGCACATTTTCTCCCAGAGGTTTTTCCACAAAGTGAACAGGAGTTAACACATTATGTATGGTGTCCGGTCATTCCTCACACACAAAATTTGTGCAGCAAGCTGGCCGGTGCTTTGAGTGGAGGCCTACCATGAATGCCAGACTGTGATGAGCTGGATGGAGTCTGCAGCAGATGGATGTGGCAGCAGGAAAGGGCTAGGAAGCTGGAAAACCACCAAGTTGAGATGCTGAGTTTTGAACTTGCATGATGCCACTAACTGGCTTTTTTTTTATATAAAGGTCAGTTCCTGTTGTTTACACAAGAGAGTGAATCATCTGCACCAGGTCTGGTCTCAACCTGCACGTTTGTTTTCCCCAGGCTGGGACTACCTCAAACATGCCGTTGTCTACCTGCAGTATGGAAGGCAAGGCTGCTCATGTTGTACAGGGGTTACAGGCAGGGTTGCTGGTTCAGCTTCCTCCCCCACCCCCACCTGAGAATCACTCCTGGCTGGAGCTAGAGGATTTCTTTATCTCTAGCAATCTCTGGAAGTTGAGTCATGGCTACTGGACTTATTTTTCTTGATAGAAACGTTTCACTGCTCATCCAAACAGCTTCATCAGTCTGAATACAACCAGTGTGAGTCCCCCATCTTATAACTATAGGACTATAAGATGGAGGACTCGCACTAGCTGCATTTAGACTGATGAAGCTGTTTGGATGAGCAGCGAAACATTTCTATCTCTCAAGAAAAAAGTCCAGTACCATGACTCAACTTCCAGATAAACTCACCTCCTGGATGACTGAGAATCTTCACAGACATAACTCTAGCAATCTCCTTCCCCAGTTGGACTCCTGATTTTGGAGCTAGGAGGTAGCTGGAAAGGCGATGGGGTGGAGGGAATCAAAGGGTTCAGAAGAGACCCCCCCCCCACCCCCATGGAAAGGCCAAGATGTTCTAGGAGGGCTGGAAGTCCACCAGACTTTGCACTGGCTCCCTTGGTCCTCCTGCCAATGGAGACACAAGCAAGCTGCATCTCTGGGGAGAAGATGCAGGTGCCTTGCAAGCCTGAAGCCGTGCAGAACTGCGGTTCTCCCTCCCACCCCGAGCCCACACCATGCCTGGCGCTTGAGGCCATGAGCAGAAAAGTCTATCAGCAAAATAAAAAGGGAATGGCCTCCCTCTTTTATTTCCTTCTTATCACCTCAGTGATCAGGAACAATATGAAATCCTTTGTTGCAGTTGCTCAGAATTAGACGGGGGGGGGGGGAAGAGAAGGCACATCAAGCAGGCACATGTGCTTTTAGGAAGGAATGTTATTCCGTGCCATAAAGTGGTAGCGTTGCTTGTGCTATATAAAACATATATATACCATGCATTCATCCACAGCGTCTAATACGAAAGAGGAATCGTTTCTCGTTATTTGGATCAAGGCACTGAAAAGAACCGCTCAGCTGGAGTAGGCATTTAGGCCGGAATTCAACAGGCAAAGTCTTGGAGAGGGTCAGGCCGGGTTCAAAGAGACTCGTTCTGGTAGCTGTGCCCACGTGCCATGTGTCTCGCTGCACCGCCTCTTGTTAGAAAGTTCCAGCAACTACACGTGGCCCAGAGAGGGTGTGCATGTACACAGTCCATCAACTGCCACTGGCATGCAGAGCCTGGGCACTGTCTCTACCCATGGATATGAGCTCTGGTACATTCAAGAGAGCTAGGTCTTTTTCAGCCGGGGTGGGGGTGGGGAACCGATGTATGACAGCCATTGGGTCCATGTCCATCTTTGCCTCTGCATCTATGCGAGCCGGCAGAGGGCTTGGGACCCTACCTTTGTTCATAAGGCGGAAGAGTACTTGGGGGGCAGCAAGCAAGCTCCAGGAAATATACCTGCACTGTCTGCTCAGGCCCAGCCTCTACTTGTGGTGTTTCGCGATCGCTGTCAGAAAGGAGTATGCCTGGAGCCAGCCCCATAGAAGGAAGACAATGCACGCAAGTGGAATAGACGTGGCCAAGGAACAGAGGTGTGCAGCTGGTGGAGAGCAAGGCGTTACTGCACAGAACTTGAGGGTGTGTCCATTCAAGGCTGGTTCTCACACCATCTCCTCTGCCTGCTCCTTGCCCACAGAGGGTGGGCCCGCCTCTCCAAGGAAGATGGGTAAAGCGGCAGCTGGGGCCGGCTCAGTTCCTACACAGAAGGGTTTGGTTGAACAGCGATCACACAGGAGCAACGTAATTCCCGGGGAAAGTGCCAAATTTTTGCGTCCTTCTAGAGACACCTGGTTTGGAAGCAAAATCAAGAGAAAGAAAAAGAAGAAGGAGAAGAAGAGAAAAAAACATTGATGAGGGAGGAGGCGCCGTTCCCCCCCCCCCCCGGTGCAGCAGAACTGATTGGCTGGCCAGCATCTTACAAACTCACCTGTACCTCTGAACTGCCAACAACGGGTTCACAGCCCAAAGAATCCCAACCCCCTTGCCGTGGCAGGATATGCACCAGATCCTCTTGCCAGCATGAAACTGCTCAGAGCGTGACCTCTCTCCATGCCAGAATCTCCCAAGTCCAAAGGGGAAATCCAGCAACTCTACTTCCAAAATAATTTCACAGCAGCTTACACAGGCAGCTGCTTGCGTGATTAACTAAACCCAGGTAAGTAGCAGCACAGAAATGACTGGTGAGAACAGCCCCTCTGATTTGTATTTCAGAGAGAGCCAGCTTGTGCACTGGCTGGTCCTGGAAAGGCACAAACCAGCTGCTTTCATTTTAGCAGCCAAAGTCCATGTGTTTCAGAAAAGAACATAAGAACAGCCTTGCTGGAACAGGCCACAGCCCATCCAGTCCAGCATTCTGTCTCACACAGTGGCTCACCATTTGCTTCAGGGTATTCCCAAGCAGATGTCTTCGCCTGCTTATGATTCCCTGCAAATGGTATAACTGATAACAGATACTCTGTGTCCTGGAGCATTTTCTTTCCTAACTCTGATATGGGAACCTATACAGATAGGATAAAATGCTCTTTTCCCATTACCTGTCCCTACGACTGTCCCCCCCCCCCGCATCAGTTATGGGGCCACATTGACTCTCAGAAATAGCAGTTGCCTCATTCCCCACAAATAAAATAAAGGTAAAGATAAAGGTCCCCCCCCGCATGTGTGCTAGTCGTGTCCGACTCTAGCAGTGGTGCTCATCTCCATATTCAAGCCGAAGAGCCAGTATTGTGCTAGTCCATGGCCACGTGGCCAGCCAGGCTGCAAGGAAACACTGTTTTTCCTTCCTGCTTTTTACGGCGGTACCTATTTATCAGCTTGCATTTAAATGCTTCTGAACTGCTAAGTTAGCAGGAGCTGGGGTTATCAGCGGGAGCTCACTCTGCTGCAGGACACCCGGGATTCGAACCGCCGAGCTGCCGACTTTGAAGCCAACAGTTTCAACCCTCTAGCCCGCTGAGCCACAAATAAAGACCTACCCACAAACCAGCCATCATCACACTGCTGCATCACATCCACTCGGTCTCCTTCATGAAGCTCCAGCTCGTCCTCATTCTGGGGTCTGTACTGATAGAGAGCTTGGTACCTGGAATGAACAAGCCACTTTTGACTGTCAGGCTTCCTCCTTGACTCAACTGCTAGGTTTATTTTTAAAGAAACAAAACAAAACCGACCACCTAATTATTTTTTTCCATTCTCAAAAAAATGTGTCCCGAAGAACTTCTTTAAAAGAAAAAAGAAAAGAAAGGGTTTCTCTTCCCCGCCCTTTTAAAGAAAACTGTTTTGATGCCGTACTTCTATTCCGCAAGGCACTGAACTGTGTTTTGCACATGGAAAAGGAATGTGCAGAGGCAAACACTCTGCCTGCCCTCCTTCCCCCACCCCTGCCTCCTTCATCCCTCCAAACATCTTGAGAAAACGGAGTGGGGGCAGAGAAGCACTGCAGCTCAGAAATGCTGAGTTGTCCCAGCCCTTCCCAGCAGGAATACGTAGGCAAGGCCTGAAGGAAGGTCGGCCAGCAGCTTCTGCTTCCCGACACCCTTATGGGAGCCCCTCTGAACACGTCCCTTGTTCTCAGCCACAATCCAGACACTGTCCCAGCCTGGCACCCCAGGGGACTGTCTGCAGCCACCAGCCAGCCCTCCCCCATGGGTCACTTCACAAGGGACGGATGCTCCTCTGGCCACCGGCCAGCTGGAGCCAAGTTTTCCCTTGGGGGGGTGGGGAGTGGGGAGCTTCCCCAGCACTCCAGCCAGAAAAACCTACTGGGTCCACTGTATGTTGGATGGGGGTCCTTCAGAGACACGTCCGGGGCTGCTGGATTGGGACGCCCGCGAAGCACCTGCCTGTGGATAAAGGAGATGGGAAAAGGAGCTACAGTGAGGATCGTAGGGTGCCCCCCTAGAATCATAGAGTTGGAAGAGACCTCAAGGGCCATCTAGTCCAACCCCCTGCCGTGCAGGAACCCCCATCACAGGACGCCCGGCAGATGGCTTAAAAACCTCCCAAGAAGGGAGACTCCACCACCCTCCTTTGTGGCAGCATCTTCCATGAGTTTCAAAACAAGGGGGTAGAGCAGAGGCAGAAACGCGACAAGGAAACCTGGAGAGACATTGCTGTTTCCTGTGCCTTTGGGAATTGGTTTAAGGAAAGGCAGTTTGATTGATTTCACAGGGGGACACGTTGGCTTGGAACAGCAAGATGAGCAGAGGAATATATCTGGACCCTTGGACAATTCTTGATCCAAAGAAATGCACATCTCGTGCCACTTGAATAAGCAAGCCAAGAACCATAATGCTTTTGGGGCTCTCCTTGCACCTCATTAGGGCAGACAAGGGTCTAAACCAGGCATGTCCAAACTTTGGCCCTCCTGGTGTTTTGGACCACAACTCCCAGAATTCTAAGCTTAGATTGCCAATGGCAAAGGACTGTGGGAGTTGCGGCCCAAAACATCTCGAGGGCCGAAGTTTGGACATGCCTGGTCTAAACAAATGCCTTGACTAAGATCTTGAACCCACAGACACATGTGTTCGCTAGACAAGCATTTGTGTGTCACCTTCTAATTAAAAAAACAACAACTAAATAAAACACCTTGAACACCTTTACATGGTTCCCACTTAACTTTCTGCTTCTGAGCACAGAGCCCCCAAATCTTCACAAGACAGACAGACCTCCACCCAGAGGAGAATAAAATCAACTGAATGTTCTCTTGGCTTTTTGGCCTCCAGGGAAGCCTTCCTCTCCCAGGCAGAACTTAGCTGTTCCAACAGAAGGTCTACCATTTCAAACGCGGGCCTGTTCCAATCAGTTACCAAGCTGGGACCGGAGCCCAGTTTCTGCAACAAAAGGGGCACTCAGTCTGAGGATGCTGAAACGTTCCCCCTTACTGTGGCTTAGCCCCATTACAGCCTTTTTTTAAGTGTGTTGCTTTTCCCACGAGGCTCCCATGCTGGAAAAGCAGTCTGCTGGCGGAAGGGGGCATCCATGCACCCTCTATGAGATAAGGAGTGGGCCGAGGGACAGATCAGCTTCTCTTTTCTCTTGATTTCTGTACTTAAACTATAAACCGTCCAGAGACTAGGTGAAGTGGAATGGGGGCAGTATATAAGCAGAACACTTTGCTTTGGGGTCTTCACGGGCCTTGCAAAAACTAGCAGGTTGAGTGCCTCTACTGCCAATCAGTGGCAGACACAGGAAAGGAGCCTGGATAATAGATAATCGCGGAGAGCATGTGTTTTTGCACTAACCTCCAACTTCTAACCCAGGCATGTCCAAACTTCAGCCCTCCAGATGTTTTGGACCACAACTCCCATAGTCCTTTGCCATTGGAAATACAGGTTTAGCATTCTGGGAGTTGTGGTCCGAAACATCAGGAGGGCCGAAGTTTAGACATGCCTGTCCTAACCCATCTCTGGCCAACCAGTTGCTCTGGGCTTCGAAGAGCCAATCGAGAGAGGATGGATGTGAGCAAGAGGGAGGTGCCCATACAATGCCGCTCTTTGTTTGAACTGGCCCGTAAAGTCCAGCCCCGTGGGACCATTGCTGCCCTGTGCCTTCCAAGAAGAAGCCTGGCCTCCATCTTGCCAAGTGAACTTTTAAGAACTCTCTCCTGACAAATTAGATCCCTTGCCACGTTTGGACTTCTATGCCTGCTTTGAAAAAGAGGGCTTGCTCGTGAAAGCTCAGCAACTATTTTTTTATTTTTCTACTAGCAGCCTATGAAAGTATCACCCATAGTCTAGTTTGGATAACAGGAAGCACCCACCACCTCACCTGCGGGAGGAAGACCGCTCGTGGTCGTGAAGCCACGGCTGGAGCAGCAGGCTGTGGGCTGCGGCTGGATGTTTTGGATGCGTTCGGATTCTGGGCACCGCCTGAGGCATCTCGACTAGGTGTGCCTTGGGGTCCGTGAGGGCCAGGCTCAGCACGTTCTAACTTGGGAGACACTGGGAAGGTGAATCCGGAGTGGCTGGAGGAGGAAGACGGCGGGTCCGCCGCTCCGGAGCTCTGCTGGCTGGAAGGCGAGGTGTCGGAGTGCCACCTGGTGCTCAAGCTGGGCGAACGCGGCTCGGGAGGCAAGCCGGAACAGGCCCGGAGGAGCCCCGGAGAAGAAGGAAACTCCTCCGAGTTCTTCACTCTCGGCTCCTTCGCCACCTGCACGTAGTTGGCTGGGAAAATGCCCTGGCGGCTAGTGCCGGAGATGCGGCCTTCGTACCAGTTGTCGTCCACCCTGCGGACCAGGCAGATGCGCTCCCCCTAGCAACGAGAGGAGAGGGGGAAATGTTGAGCCAACTCGCACAGCAAAGGTGCCCCCGAGATGGGAATAAAGACTGAGCAAAATAAAGGCCGTTTATACACGACCCCTAAACTCCGGGGCAAATGGCTCCCAGCTCCGGAGCTTAGAAATGTTTTCCCACCAGCTCCGGAGTTTGCAGACAATTAAGTGCAACCCCGCCCACTTTAGCATGACCCAGCGCACTTTTCTTGTACCTTCTCTTTGGAGGTGAAAAAATCTTTGATGCGGTGTAAACGATAGTGATTGCGGGGCTCTCCTCGCTTCTGTTTGCTGTTTTTTTGGCTCCCGCCCCTTTAAGAGCTACTTTTACAGAGACGAGAGGCAGAACGAGGTGAGCGGCATGCTTTTCTTTCTCTTTTTCTCCCTCCCCTCACGCAACCAGCAGCCAGGAAGTGCGGAGGGGGTGGGGACACAGGAAGAGCGACGAACCCCTAAGATCTCTGGTCCGAATTTAAGTGGCCAGCGGATCTTAGGGGTCGTGTAAAAAGGCCCAAAGACTCTTTAAAATGGACGTGTTCTTTCATGCATTGGAGTTACATCCAGGTTCCATGTATGGTCCCTACTCTGCAGGGTTACAGAGTTAGGACTTCCCCGCACCCTAGGCCTTTTGTCCACCTCAGGAGCCTGTTCAGATCATGGTTCACCCACAAACCTATTCAGGCTATTCTGCACCTAACGAGCCTATTCAGGACTTATTATTTATTTATATTTATTTATTTATTTTTACATTTATATACCGCTCCCATTTCCCAAAGGGAATTCTGGGCAGTTCGCACAAAAAGATTAAAAACAAGACATCAGTAGAAGAATATAAAAAGGTACTAGGCAAGAGGCATAAACTTGATGATTTTAAAAAAAAAACCACCTTGGTACAACCCTAGCAGTTGCCAAAGGGCCTTTTCACACGACCCCCTAAGATCCGCTGGTCCCTTAAATTCGGACCAGAGATCTTGGGGGTTCGTTTTTGTTCCTGCGTCCCCACCCCTCAGCACTTCCTGCTCCTGTCGGCGTGAGGGGGGGAGGCAAAAAGAGGACAAAAGAAGCCTTTACTAACCTGCCGGTGCCGGTCAAACTTGCAAGGAGCCCCGTTACTTTCTGGTTCCTTCTCAAGGGGCTCTTAAAGGGGCGGGAGGCAAAAAAACAACAGACAAGCCAGGAGAGCCGGGCACTCTTATCCGCATCAAATTTGTTTCACCTCCAAAGAGAAGGTACAAGAAAAGTGCGCTGGGACGCGCTAAAGTGGGCGGGGTCACACTTAATTGTCTGCAAACTCCGGAGCTGGTGGGGAAACATTTCTAAGCTCCGGAGCTGGGAGCCATTTGCAGCGCAGCTTAGGGGTCGTGTATAAACGCCCAAAGGCATCCCTGAACAGCCAGGTTTTAACGGCTTTCTTGAAAGATGCCAGATGCCTTTGTCCAACTTATGAGCCTATTCAGACCAGGGGTGGTGGTGGTGAGAAATCAAGGCAAACTATAAAATGGAGGAGTCGCCACTACCTTTCCTCAGACTGACGAAGCCGCTTGGATGAGCAGTGAAGAAGTTCCCTCAAGAAAAGAAGTTGGCATGACTCAACTTCCAGACTTCTTATTTCCAGTACTCATTGACTGTAAGACCTCTGAAAACATCCAGGCAGCATCAGCAAAACAACGGCAGTTCCTAGTCGCCACTGCACCCATCCTGCCCTCCTTTTTTCTCATCAACGCCTACCTACAAGCCACTTAGGGCCTTTTCACACGACCCCTAAGATCCGCTGGCCACTTAAATTCGGACCAGAGATCTTAGGGGTTTGTCGCCGTTCCTGCGTTCCCACCCCCTCCGCACTCCTGGCTGCTGGCTGCATGAGGGGAGGGAGAAAAAGAGAAAGAAAAGCATGCCGCTCACCTCCGTTCTGCCGTCCCGGCACTGCATTCAGATCTCTTAAAGGGGCGGAGGGCAAAAAAAAGAACAAACAGAAGCAAGGAGAGCCCGGCAGTCACTACTGTTATATCCGCATCAGGAATTTTCACCCTCCGAGAGCAGGTACCTGAAAAGTGCGCTGGGAGGCGCTTAGGTGGGCGTGATTGCACTTAATTATCTGTAAACTCTGGAGCTGGTGGGGAAATAATTTTAAGCTCCGGAGCTGGGAGCCATTTGCCGCGGAGTTTAGGGGTCGTGTGAAAAGGCCCTTAGGCAGCTAGCTGTCTTTGCTGGCCACTGTTCCACTGCTTTTTGTGATATGCCACTAAAAAAGCCACATTAATCCCCCTCCCTCCCAACATAAAGTCTGGAATAGAAGCAAATAAACAGAGCAGACTCTTTTGCTCATGTAAGCTAAACCACCTCAACGTGATTTGACTGATTTATCTTCACCATACCTAGAACATGTGGGTTTCTTTGACGCAAAGGTTTCCAGGGGACCAGCGAGATTAAAAACAGCCTCAATCGCAGACCGACTTTACCATTAGACAAGTATGAGGCAGGCTGCCTAAGGCAGCAGATTTGGGGGCTACCATTAAAGGAGCAATAAACTGGTTTATTTTTATCACCATGGAATGCTGCCATTTGGGTCTTCTGACTCAGGTACTAAACACTGTTGGCTGCCTTGGAGTGCCGTTTATAAGAGAGCCAGACAACCAAACATCTGTTTCAGAAAACTAAGCTGGCCTAGAGCCCTTGCTACAGTGGGAGTGCTCTCTGGCCCCATAAGAACATAAGAAGAGCCATGCTGGATCAGGCCAAAGGCCCATCTAGTCCAGCTTCCTGTATCTCACAGTGGCTCCACCAGATGCATCTGGGAGCGCATGAGACTAGATCTCTGTCTCCTGATACCCCTCCCCTGCATCTGGCCCTTGAAGTACCCTGGTTTTAAGCCTGGAGATGACACATTTCCATCATGGTTTGTAACCTGGGATGGACTTTCCCTCCAAGAATCTTTGAAGGCATCCAGGCCAGATGCCATCACCACATCCTGTGGCAGGGAGTTCCACTGACTAACAACACGCTAGGTAAAAAAAAATCCTTTTGTCTATTCTTACTCTCCCAGCCTTCAGTTTGAGCGGATGTCCCCTAGTTCTGGTATTTTGTGAGAGGGAGAAGAGCGTCCCTCTATCCACTTTACTCATGCCCTGAATAATTTTGTACGTCTCAGTCATATCCCCCCTCAGGCGCCGGGGCTGAAATTCATTTCTGCGCCAACTTTCATGGGTACCTTCCGAAATGAGAGCTCCACCGGCAGGTCTCCTTTGAAGTTGTACTGAGCCACAGCATCTCCATATTCCAGGACTTGGATGGTGGGGGACTTGATGGGTTTCGGGATTTCAGTTGGAGGCAAGACCTATTTTGATTTGGGGAAACCAAAACAGCCAGAAACGTGCCACTATGAGATACAGCTTTGTACTGAGTCATAGCATTCTTCCACCTTTACCTGGTGGGGAATGATTTAGGGGTTGGGGTCATATATTGTGATAAACCAGTTGATCTGGCTGGAAAAAGCCCTCCTCTACCCAGGCCCCCTTTTCTCCTTCCTTTCCCTTCTTCTTTCAGTGCCTCCAAAGTGATGTGCGAATGGTGCCAAACAGTGTTCTGAGACAGCTGCAGGAACACCAGAGACTAACTCATACTGGGCGATATACAGGGACTCCAATATTATCTGCTCTGAGTGACAGTCCTTCATCCTCCGTGGTATTGGCCAAACTAGTCTTTCCCAAACTCTCGCTTGAATCTTTTAAATGGACATGCTGGGGAATGAACCTGCAAATGTTTGCAAGTCAAGCACATGTTCTGACATAAAGCTATGGCCCTTTATAGATTGACATTTACATTAAAATTAGATTGTAAGATTGGGGAAGGGATTTCTTTCTTTCTTTCTTTCTTCTTCTTCTTCTTCTTCTTCTTCTTCTTCTTCTTCTTCTTCTTCTTCTTCTTGTTCTTCTTCTTGTTCTTGTTCTTGTTCTTGTTCTTGTTCTTGTTCTTCTTCTTCTTCTTCTTCTTCTTCTTCTTGTTCTTGTTCTTGTTCTTCTTCTTCTTCTTCTTCTTCTTCTTCTTCTTCTTCTTCTTCTTCTTCTTCTTCTTCTTCTTGTTCTTCTTCTTCTTGTTCTTCTTCTTGTTCTTCTTCTTCTTCTTCTTCTTCTTCTTCTTCTTCTTCTTCTTCTTCTTCTTCTTCTTCTTGTTCTTCTTCTTGTTCTTCTTCTTCTTCTTCTTCTTCTTCTTCTTCTTCTTGTTCTTCTTGTTCTTGTTCTTCTTCTTCTTCTTCTTCTTCTTCTTCTTGTTCTTCTTCTTCTTCTTCTTCTTCTTGGGGACTGTGCAGCTTCCCCAAGGCTACACAGGCTGGCTGCTCTCGGGGGAAGGCACAGCGCGGAACTCAGCTCCCAATCTCTGCCTAAGTACCAAACCCACTGAGCCACACAGCCAGCTGTAAAACTGGATAGGTCACTACAGGCACACAAGTGGTGGCCTGCACATGGTCTATTCACCACAGCACCGCCACCACCATCCTAGCACATTTCTGCGGATTCAAAATCACTCTCTGGCTATATTCTTTTTTTGTTTTGTTTTGTTTTGTTAAATGAAAGAAAGGCAAATAAGGTATTTCAGGTAGGCTATAATGCGTCCCAAAGGTTGGGAAGTGGAGGCTGCCTGCCACGATACACTCCCACAGCGATCAACGCCTAACAACCCGGCAAAATATGTTCATTTCTACAGATTTGCAACTGTTCTGCTCTAAAATAACTGCCGTCGTCCTCACGGCTAACTCTGACTTTAGCTATCAACTGGTGGAGGTCAGAGGATATGACCCAACTTCCCAAGAATTTGGGTCACACCCTCTCCCTTCCACAGACCGGGTAAAAATGTCACTAGATCTGCCGATAAGGCAGGGTCCGAGAAGACTATGAAGACAAGCTGACCTCTACATAGTTGGCAGGGAAAATGCCCACTCGGCCGTGGTGTTCTCCTTCCAGCCAGTTTCTGTCCACCTCCTTGTGGATGTACACAATGTCGCCTTTCTGCAGCGTCAGCTCCCTGGAAAGTCAAAGGACCGCATAACCCAAGAGGCACACAGCAGATGCTTTTGCAAAAGGCAATAATGTGTTTTGTTTCTTGGCATTCCTCATTGCGGTAGGACACTCTGTGGCTGACAGAGTGCCATTATCCAAGAGGCCAGGACTGCCAAAAATAGAGCGTTTATCACAGATACGACGGCATCCCTTTAATAGAACAAAAGCTTTCAAAACTGTGGTTCAGGAAACCATCTGCAGGGGACTTTGCAGTGTGTTCTAGTACACCATTCTCCATACAAAGGAAGGTGTGGTTAGAAACACAGAATCATCGTAGGGTGGGAAGGGACTTTGAAGGTCTTCTATTTCCACCCCTCTGCTCAAGGCAGGAGACCTCATACCATCCAGAACAGGTGGCTCTCCAATCTTTTCTTGAAAACCTTAGATTTAAAAGGCCTGGCATGAGTCTGTTTCTTACCGCCTGCTTCAAAATTCTCTACCAATCACACAGGAAAGTGAGCAGAGAATGAAAGCCCTGTAACGTATCTGCAAAAGCTCCTTGCTAGACATTCCAACATAGAGAAGGTCTCTTGAGGGTAGCCCTGGCTGACTACAGGTGCTCCTTGGAGGAATAACTGCACCTTTTCTTGAACTCCATTGGCCAGGCTTTCGATAACTCCCGTGCTGATTTTTGCACACCTAAATGTAAGGCTGAGCCCTGTGCAATACACTCAGAACGACAGGCTTCCGTTCCCTGCTGGGATCTGTGCACCAAGGCTTACCTAACACTGCATCAACTCTCTACAAAGCGCGGGGTGGACTTGATCAGGAGGTGAACCAACAAGAGAGGAAAGGCTCACTTTACACCATTGAGTCCACCTGGTATCAGAAATGAAACCTCTCTCTTCTGCAAACACTTCCTCAAGGAAGTAATCAGAAAAAAATTACTTCATTCTGTCTCCAACAAAAGAGAAATCTTAGCGCACCTGACTAAACAAAAACCTAACTGCATATCACTGGATCTCCTCATAATAACTGTTTGTTCTGCCTCCCCCCCCCCCCCACACACACAGCTTCCCTTTTGTCTCCTCGTTCTTATACTTCAGCAGAAAACTCCCCAGGGCATCAGCCTATTGTTGCGTTTGCTACTGCACTTCCTTGAGCAGCCGCTTTTTATTTTGCATCGCCTTATCTCCTCCCGCGGCCACGTGGTCGCTACAGCGGTTCGGCTGTCCGCACTTCAGCGGTTGCTTAGCAATCGGCTTCCCCATTTGCACTTGGCTGAACTGCCTTAAACTACGCCAGGGAAACGGCAGAAACAGGGGGGAAAACCGAAAAAAGGCGGCTTAGTATGTCCGCATGTACAACCAAATCGCTTTAAAAGGGGGTGAAGGAACCGTTGAAAAAAAAAAAAACCACCCCCAGTGGTCGTCGCAAAAAAAAGCGACACAGCGGTCAAAAATGGGCATGGCCAAGGGGGCTCTTCAGAAAAAGCGATTTGAAAAGCGGACAGTGATTTTTAAGGTGATTTGTCTTTAAGGAAAAGCCGTTTCAAATCTAAAGTGCAGTAGTGTAAAGCGCCATAGGTCTGCTAATCAACAACAACTTCTAACCAGATAACTAACCTCTAACCAACTTCTCCCTAAGTAATCCACTCATAACTAATCCCCTCCTAACTTCCAAGAGACCAAAGCTCTATAGCAGGCATGTCCAAACTTCGGCCTTCCTGATGTTTTGGACCATAACTCCCAGAATTCCAAGCCTGTATTTCCAATGGCAAAGGACTGTGGGGGAATTTTGGTCCAAAACATCTGGAGGGCCAAAGTTTGGACATGCCTGCTCTATAGGAAGACACTGTATTATGCATTGTTACTTACTTTGGCGATTCTGCCTGGAAGTCAAATTTGAGGCGAGCAGCTTTCATCTGTAAGGAAGCGAAAACAGAATTAAAAATAGATACGGAATTAAGGTATCTCACTCAGTGCTGCTTGTGTTTTAAAGAGAAACCTGGGCAGCCCGCCAGCGCAGGACAAAGACGGAAAGGAAAAACATGGAAGTCAACAAATAACAGCAGAACGGAAAACATTTTGCCTTCACAAAAAGTGCTTCAAGCTAATGAAGCCCTACTAAGCCACTCTTGGATACAAAAAGAATCTGGATTCATAAGGACAAGAAGAAATACCCTCTAAGGACACATTTGTCACAAAAAATGAAGCCCTTCCCTTAAGGACAAGAAGAAATACCCTCTAAGGACACATTTGTAAATCCTTCCCTTACCCTCTGCTTGTTCACCTACTCTTTACATGCAGATTTACATGGCTGATACAATATTTATAGGCCAAATTCCTGCATAAATCTTCAGTCCTCCCCTGCAGTGCTTGTCCACCTTCAGTAAGGAAACAATTCTGCTTCTGACGGTCACAGGAGAAGTTGATTCCTGCTCTGGTCATCCACAGCAACCAGGGTTATGTGTTGTTCTTAAAATAAAATCTGCTCTGCTGGTACCTCATCAAGTTAAAACAAGTTAATGATTCGTTCGCCTAAAGCAACTGTTTCTGTGAAAATGGCCTGTGACAGGGCTCGCAGCAGGGAAATAGGCTGAAAAGCAAAACGTGGAATGATCTGCGCCAAGAATTAAGAGATACCCTAGACTGGTTTTATAAACAAACAACAAATAAATAAATCTCCTGCTTCTGATGCCAATGGAGATTCTCTTTCATCAACCATCAATGCAACTACATTCTCATAGTGATTTTATAACTGTTTGGATCTGCCTTCACAGCAGACAATGTAGAAACTTTGGCCCTTAATATGTTGATCAACAACTATTACCATCATGCATCAGCATCACCACTGCTTGAGCTAATGGTGGCCAATGGGAAATGTTATTCAACCATGTCTAAGGGGTTTCCCAGTCTTTCTCCAAATCCGTATGGGTACACTGGGGTTTGGAAAGAGTTTTCTGTCAAAGGCTGCAGTCTCACTAAAGTTTTCTGAGCATTTTAATTTGATGTGTAGTTTTTTTCCGGGCGGTCAGGTGGTGTTTAATGAGCAGTTAGTGTTCTGTCAACAGAGTAGTATTTTACTACTGTGTGCTTACTGTGCATCATTTCCCTTTTTCCCGGGTTGATTTTCTAAGTCTCCATTGCATTTTTTTTTTAAAAAATCCCCCGGGTGATTACCGGCATAGGAAGTGGTGGGAAATGGGGTACGAAGCTAATTACTGCGTATTTTCTGGGGTCGCACCTCGTTAGAGTAGCAAAGAACTGCGCATCATTCAGGGAAGTTTTTTAAACCAACCAATTTCGGTGAAAGTGCACTTCCAGGGGCGTGGTCGGTTGGCACACCAAATTACTTCCCTTCACGGTTGGGACGCGGTCTTTTACTGTACAGTTCGCCGCAGGAAAAATGCGCAGAAAACGCTGGTGAGACCACGGCCACAGATTCTGAGAGGTACTGCCCTGGGGATGGCCATCTCTTTAAGGTTTCCTTGGATAGGGAGTGAGCAGTAACACCGTTTTAAGGGTATAGCACAGCACAAGGGAAAGTGATTATTTCTTTCTTCTCTTGGGTGGTAGGTACGCCTCACCTTCTTCTCATCTTTCTTTGGGGGACTGTCCAGGAGAATTTCGGTAGAATCAAGAAACGGGCTCTGCCCGACATTCCTCAGAGGATCTGTGCGGAAAAGAAGATGAGGAAACAGTGAGGAAATGACAGTATCTTCTATGAATGGAGGTCAGCAGTGGAAGGAGTCCAGAGAAAGAAAGAAAAACAGCACCAAAGCTTGGAAATGTACTTTTTAAAGAATAAATGCAATGGCATGCTCAGGCCCCACTCATAAAACATCAGTTGTTCTTGAGGACTACTCTTCTAAGGGGTAGCAAGACTATACCTCCCTTTAAGACCTACACCTCCTAACAAACACCAGGGAAATTTTATTTTATTTCATTCTTTCTCTTTCTCTCTCTCTCTTTCTCTTTCTTTCTTTCTTTCTTTCTTTCTTTCTTTCTTTCTTTCTTTCTTTCTTTCTTTCTTTCTCTTTCTTCTCTCTCTTTCTTTCTCTTTCTTTCTTTCTTTCTTTCTTTCTTTCAAATTCACAACAGGAAACACAGGGCTCAGAACATAGGCCCCGTTCCAGGTGAGTGACATGCAGACGTCTACAGATGTGTGCCCATGGGCTGCATCTCCCACAACCTTGCCTGGAGAAATTCTGGAAGAATTCTGGGAGCTGAAATGAAAAAAGAAAGAAAGAAAAACAAAACAGACATGGGCATTTCGTTTCGGAAGGACTCCGGTTCCGAAATGAAACCTGGCAGAACAGCTGCCATTCGGTACCGGGATCCACCTTCCGGAATGAAATCAACCACTCTCTTACCTCATTTTGGGTAGTGTGGGGCTACATTCCAACGAGGAAGCAGCCTCAGAGGTGTCATCCCTCATTCTCCCTGGCGCTGGCCAATCAGGAGCTCTGCAGGAGCATGTATCATCCTGCCTCCCTGTCTGATTGGCCAGCGCCAGGGAGAATGAAAGATTACACGTCTTGAGGCTGCTTCTTCATTGGAGTTTAGCCCTGCGCTACCCAAAACAGGGTAAAAGACTGGTTGATTTTGTTCTGGAAGACGGATCCTGGTACCAAATGGCAGCTGTTCTGCCGTGTTTTGTTTCAGAACCGGACACCTTCCGACACAAAATGCCCATGTCTAGAAAACACAAATGGCACATCCCTAGTCCTGCCATAGCTTGTTTTGTATTTACCAATTATGCTTCCTCACCTCGTGAGGTTGTACCAATCTGAATAAGCTAGCTGTTTCAGAAATGAGAGCACCCCCTTCAAGAAAGTGCATCTGCCTATTGTAGGAATGCTTCCTTAACTCCACCTATACATCGGATTGGTGACACTGGTGGCACCGCAGGTTCAACTGCTGCACCTCTGGGCTTGTCAGATGCAAGGTCGGCGGGTCGAATCCACGCAACAGGGCGAGCTCCTGTTGTGTGTCCCACTTCCTGACAGCTTGGAAATTCGAAAGCTTGTAAAAATGCAAATAGACAAATAGGTACTACTTAGGTGGGGAGGTAATGGCATTCTGTGCACTTGCAAATTTAGTCACTCTGGCCACATGGCCACTGGAAACAGGTCTACAGACCTACAGTGGCTGCTTAGCATACAAACAGAGATGAGTGTTGGCTCCCAGCATCAAAAGTGTTGGGACTTAACTCTCAGGGGGAATCTTTACATTTTTACATTGGACGAGCACAGTGGTTCTCAACCTGGGGGTCGGGACCCCTTTGGGGGTCGAACAACCATTTCACAGGGGTCACCATGAGCCAGTGAAGAAAAAGGCACAAACGGCTTGGGTCTGGAAGAGGAAGTGGGGGAGGAAGAGTGAGTTACAGCTTGATAGGCTGGAGGGGATGCCACTCAATGGCACCGGAGGCTGTGATTGGCTGAGGGTGCCTTTAGAGGGAAGTTCTCCATGGCCCCTGTGGCAGTGGCCTACTAAAGGGGGCTTGTGGCCTCTTCCAAGCAGGGCAAGGGGTCACCACAACATGAGGAACTGTATTAAAGGGTATTAAACTGTATTAGGAAGGTTGAGAACCACTGGACTAGCGAAACATGTAGACAAAGTCACACCCAGCTGTACCATTCCTAGCTGGGGAGCTGCTCCAGTTGTTCCTGGCGGTACCTGGGCTTCCTTTCTCCATTTTAGGGCCGGCCAGTCCGTGGCGCTGGGCTTCAGCCAAGCTCTGTCCCGTAGCCGGATGGGCGCTGTGACTCGGCAGCTGGTGGCTAGATCAGAGAACAATGCATTACCGTGATGATAAGAGGACGGTCTGTCCAGTGTACGGGAATGCTAGGAAATGGATTGGGCCCCTAATGATTCAGCAGGAGCTCCTGAATGAGCCACCACCACCTCATTTAGGACTGAGACGGCCCTTCTCGCAGTAGATGCCTGCCTATCAAGCTTTACTGAGGACGTCCTCTTTGGGTCACACTGTCAGGAACACTGTATTAAGTAAAGGCCCAGGACTTCCGCTGCTGTGGCGTTTCTGGAATATTCTGCCCCAGAGGCTTGAACTTTGGAGGACATGGCAATATACTTATTACAACATGACATCTATTTTACGCATGGAAGATCCCAGAGTAAAAGCTGGTGCCCGCATTCGAGATGCAGTTCTCTGCTTCAAATTTGGCCAGGACTTATTTGCACCGATTATGTTGGACTATCTTCCAAAAACACCAGCTACCTTGTGGAGTTACCAGCAACTTTTTGGAGGAGATGGGGCTGAGGAAAGAGAGAGCAGATTGCGACTGGAGACAACGTGGCAAGGGAGCCTAGATTAAGCCACCTGTGTGTGCGTGTGTTGGGTCGTTACAGTCATGACCGACTCTTCGTGACCCCATGTCCATGGAGTTTTCTTGGCAGGAATGCTGGAGTGGTTTGCCAGTTCCTACTCCAGACGCCTACAGCACCTGGTATTCCCTGGTGGTCACCCATCCAAACACTAACCAGGGCCGATCCTGCTTAGCTTCTGAAATCAGGCGAGATCGGGTGTACTACCAGAGTCCTAAACCTGTTCCCCCTCCCTCCCCATTCCACACCCACAAGAGGATTGAGGACCTACTCAAGCCTCCTGGCTGAGACACACACACACACACACACACACACACACACACACACACACACACACACACACACACACACACATAGAATCACACCCACCCCACTTGACCCCGCCCAAGAATCTTATCACAGCTCTTTCAAGACAGGGTGGGCAGAGCGCAGTTTTCCAGATGTTGCGGGACAAGACCTCCCAGCCTTATTCGCCATTATTCGCTCAGCCGCCAAGGGCCGAGGGGCGCTTCAGGCCAAGAACATCTGGAAAAGGACCCTTTGCTCACTTTTCCTGCCCTGCTGCAAAAAGCACATCGCTGGGACACGACGGTGAGATGAATCTATTAGCAACGAAGATGCCCACCAGAGAACAAAACTGTGCACCGCCAACTTCTCCAAAACCAACGTGTGCCGATTTGGAAACACACACACACACACACACACACACACACACACACACACACACACACACACACACACACACACACACACACACACACACACACACACACACACCGTTTTCAGTCTTGCTTGTAAAGCCAACTGTTTTCTGGCCTCTCTGATCTCTATGCCTATAGCTCTTCCCACCCTTCTTGTGAAAATAAGGAGAGTGTTAGTTAAGAGGCAGAGAAGAGGAGGGCTTTTCCCCCCCTCTGGTCTCCCCCTGCTTCTAGCCTCTGCTCCCCATTCCTCCATGTGGGTGGTGGGCCGGTCGGTAACCCCTTCTCCCTGCCCAGGGCCCCTGAAGTTGTCTTGGCAGGCCCAGGCCAAGCTCAACAGGAAGCAAGCAAAAAAAAAAAAACCCACCCAATCCTAGCAAGCAATAGTTATTTGCTGAAGTTTAACTAGAGAGGTTTTTAATTTTTAAAGAAACAGCTCCCTCCTCTCCGGCCGGGGAAAGGGAAGAGAACGGTGCCGTGGGAAGGGCTGGGATGAGAATCATGCCGGAAGAGACTTCTCCTACTTATTGATGCACTCAAAAAGCAGCCGCAAGAGGGAAAAATCAAATGTACCGATGGTCCAATGGAAGCAAAGCAAACGTAACCTTTTCCTCTCGTCTCTTCGAGTTGTGATTTTCTCTCATTCTGGGAAGCATGTCATATAGAATAAATAATATTCCTGGTGGGGTGAAGTGGATTTTCATTCAGAAAACGGCAAGGGAGGGAAGGGAGTTTCACAAGGGGGCTTTCCAAGGAATTGTTCTGCTTCTTAATCCTCTAGGCAAGGCAACAAGGCGTTTATACACGACCCCTAAGCTCCGCTGCAAATGGCTGCAAGCTCCGGAGCTTAAAAATGTTTCCCCACCAGCTCCGGAGTTTGCAGACAATTAAGTGCGACCACGCCCACTTTAGCGCGACCCACCGCACTTTTCTTGTACCTGCTTTTGGGAGGTGAAAAATATTTGATGCGGATGTGCTGGGCTCTCCTCGCTTCTTTTTGTTTTTGTTTTTTGCCTCCCGCCCCTTTAAGAGGAACCAGGAAGTGACCGGGGCTCCCCCGGCAGCGTCCACCAACACCGGGAGGTAAGGTTTAATTCTTCTGTTCCTTTTTTTCCTCCCTCCCCTCACGCAGCCGGCAGCCAGGAAGTACGGAGGGGTGGAGATGCACGAAGAACAACAAACCCCTAAGATCTCTGGTCCGAATTTAAGGGGCCAGCGGATCTTAGGGGTCGTGTGAAAAGGCCCAAGGTTCTCTGCTTTAGTTGACAGAAACACCTCCGGCGCTTCCAGGCAGAAGTGCAGCCTCTGCTCCGGTCAAGTTCATGGGGTGGTGTTGCAATGGGGAGAACCGGTCATGGGACTAACCTGGCGGGAGCCAGCAGTTGCATTTCATTTTTGACCCGTTAAGTCCTTTGCAAATACGCCAGAGCTTTGGACTTGGGATTTGGACACAAATGCCAAGGTTTCAGAGGGTCTACAGCAGGGGTGTCCAAACCTTTTGCAAGGAGGGCCATATTTGGTGAGGTGAAAATGTGTGGGAGGCGACAATTCAGCCCTTTTGGCCCCCAGGCCGGACTTTGGACAAGCCTCTAGAACATGCAAGGAGGCAGGGAGGAGCTGCAGCAACGAAGCTGGGGGTGGGTAGTCCAGGCAGGTGGTTAGGGGGATGGACAGAGGCAGGGAGAGCAGGCAAACCATAAAACTGTAAGCTGGCATATCTATCTGGTATGGGGAGGGGCCAGCTGGCAGGGATGCGTGACAGGCTGAGCTGCTGTGGAGAAGATGCTGCGGGCCACTCAAAATTTGAAAACGGGCCACATTTGCCCCCCGGGCCTGACTTTGGACGCCTGGTCTACAGGGAAGGTCCCTCATTAGATTCCTTTATCCTGGAATAGGCAGGAAGGCAGGTGGAGAATTCTTCTAGGGCAGTGATGGCGAACGTTTTAGAGACTGAGTGCCCAGACTGCTATTCAAAACCCACTAATTTTTTGCAAAGGGACAATACAGCCATTTAACCTGAATCCAGGTGGCTGTGAAAGGGTGATGCCCGGCGCCCACAGAAAGGGCTCTGAGGGCCACCTTTGGTACCTGTGCCATGGGTTCGCCAACACTATTCTAGGGAAAACTCTTGGAAAGGCAAGTGTCAATTGCTGTCAATGCTACCAGACCAGAACCAGCCCGTGGCCAACTCTGCCAGCCACCCTCTGGATCATGATAGGCAAAACACAAGGCTGCTGAGACTAAAGAATGCCAATGTGGCCACAATTGTGCGTTCTGTGCCAACAAGTGGGAGTGGACTGATAGCAACCCTGGTAAGGTTTCCAAGATAAGTGAGATCTTTAAGGAATTGTTTAATCCATTCCATATATAAAAACATGCCTCTGACTTTCCACAGCTGGGAAAATCAGGTCTCCAGAGTCTTAATCCATCATTCTGTCCAATACCACACACTGGGGACCGACAAAATAATATGCCCCACTCACATGTACCCAGATACAAATAATAAGTGAGGACACACCAGTCTTCTTTAAATCCACATTCCTGCCATAGCCATGTTGTTTTAAGTGGCATTCCTTAACGTCTGGCACAGAGCAGGCTACCTAATATCTTAATCACTGCAACAGAACACATGATGTGGCAGAATGTGTTAATTGCCACCTCCCTCCACCACCTTTACAAGGCCTAAAGGTTCCTTTCAAGTCCAAGCAGCTCTCCTATCTGTAGCCTCCTCCTCCTCCTCCAGGAATAGGATGGGTGGGTGTAGGGATGGGTTCCTCGGGAAGACGGGCGGTATAAAAATATACAAATAAAATAAAATAAAATAAATGAGGGTACTGAAAAGGGCTCGGTCAAAGAAAGGGTGCCTAGCCAAAGGCTCAGAGGTCAGGTTCTGCTATTATTATTGACGGCCACCCTCCAGCAAAGTTAAGCTGCTTCCAGCCATGGAGGCTTGCTTGCTTTATTTATTTATTTATTTTAATGCTTATATACTGCCGTCTTCCGGAGGAACAGCAAGAATACAAACAATGGAAACAATGACAATAACAAGCTAAAAGACATCATAATAAACCATCATTGTAAACCTACAAGAAAAAAAAAAGATAATAATAGTTGGCGTGATGGCGGGGGCAAGAGAAAAAAAGGGAAAAAAAATTAACTGTCGCCAAATGCCTCACAAAAAAAGCCAGGTCTTTAAAAGGCTTTTTTAAAGGCAGGCAGGGACTGTGCAAGGCGCAACTCACTCGGGAGACGGTTCGAAAGAGCAGGGCTAGCCGCAGAGAAGGTTCGGTTTGTTATTGGGACCCTTGGAAAGCGGCAAGGGCCCGCGGAATCTCCAGGTGAGTCGAACCCCTGACCGCTGCGTCAAGCTCCTCTCTCCTCTTAACCCCTTCCCACCACCGTGACACCCTGTTAATAATTCGCTTTTTACACGCGTGGGTGCAGTAGAACCCAGGAGGAATCCTCTGTCCAAGCGCTCAGTGCCAAAAAAGCGCTTCCAACCTTCTTCTTCTGCCAACTTTCGGACACTGGGGGGACCTCGTCTCCAACACCCCCCCCCAAAAAAAAAACCCCGAATAACTCCACTCTCCGCCTCGTCTCCGACCCAGCCCGGATGCTTCGGGAGTGACGCCACTCGCGGCAACAAGCCGAGGCGCGCGGCCGCCCGGAGGGAACGGAGCGCCCCGCCGGCCGCGCCCTGGCGCGCGTGGCGGGTACCCGCGGGTAGCAGAGCCCTTTGCCTCTCCAACCCCCTCGCCGCGCGCGCCCAAGCGCAAACTCACCGGCGGGCAGCGAAGGCTGGAGACGCGGCGGAAGCAGCAGCCCCGGAGGAATCCTAAAAGAGAAAGAGAGAAAAAGAGGAAGGTTCAGACGGGCAGCCCCCTCCCAATCCTGGGCTCGCTCGGTGCGTCCCGTCGCCCGCCAGCAACCAGCCCGCGGTGGGACGGGAGGGAAGAGCGTCTTTTTTTTTTTGGCAGGGCGCCCCGACCAAGAGCCAGCCGGAGGAGGCGGGCCGGGACACGGCTGGGTCCTAAAGGCCAACCCTCCGTCTCTCCCCAGCACCGTGGCTCGCGGAGGGAACTACACCTCCCATTGTCCCCCAACCCACCGCGGCCCGGGTTTTAGGAGTCCTCGACCGGGAGCGTCCGTCTCCCGGAATGGTGAGCTGGAGAAAGGGAGGCGCGCGCGCGCGCCCGGACATCTGCCAGCGGCTGGCTTGAATATAAAAATATTCAATAGTTTAAATATAAAACTATTGGAAAATAGTTTTGAACGAAGAACGCCCGTTAAAAAAAGCGAAAACCTTTTTTTTTTTAAAAAGTCATACTATTTTAATGCTACAGTTTTCAAAGTGACTTTTACACTTTTTTGTTTGTGTCATTTATTAATTTCAGGGATGATTATTTTTCAGAATGGTGATGACCACGAATAATTATTTCTAAGAACAGAAAGTTGAAGAAGACTTGTATAGATTGTAGAGACTTTTGGGTAATGGGCGACATATAAACTGCATGTATGTATGTTGTATCTGGTGATTTTTTCCTTACTTTTATTTTTATTGTGTTATTGTAAACCACCGGGAGTTCTGGTTAGAGGATGGGTGGTATATAAATGTATGTGTGAAGCAGTTTGGATGAGCAGCAAAACGTTTCTGTCTCTCAAGAAAAAGAAGTCCAGTTGCCACGACTCAACTTCCAGATAAACTCACCTGGAGGACTGAGAATCTTCACAGACATGCATGTATGCATGTACATACATACATACATACATACATACATACATACATACATACATACATACATACATACATACCCAAATCTAGCTCTTCTCCTTCCCCAGTGGTCTAATAAAGGTATCACCTTTGGTTTTGTTCCTTTTGTCATGATTTTTATTCAAGATACTGATATTTTTGTGCAACATACTTATGCCTAGCCTTCCCCCAAAAGTGGATCTTTGGTGATATATTTCGCTACCTTTTATTAAGGATAATACCATTTAAAATAATATTTTTAAATTGCTAACACATTATTAATTACACATCTAATCAACATAAAATATTGAATAATATTTTACGTATTTCATAATCAACATAAACATATTTAATGCTACTTAGGAAAATAGCTAGAGCAGTTGAGTAGAGGAAATGTTGCACATTGCTCCAACATGGCCCGATCCATTGCTGAAAACAGCAGTACCAATTAAATTTGACTGGGGCAACTGGTTTCAAGCTGGTTCCTTCTCTGAAGGCCTTGCCAACATCTGCAAAAACTTCTTGAACTTTAGGATCTCAAGGTTGGAAATGTTCAAAGGCACCGAGAAAGTAAAACCTACATCACGACATGTAAGGGGCGAGCAATGGTGGCAGGAAGGGCAGCCACTGGGTTTACCTTGCGCGCACGTTGGCGTCTTTCGATTGCTTTAATGTCCTTGTCCAGCTCTTCGCTGAGTTCTTGAAGCTCCTTCTCCAGTAACTCCTGACAGAGAAATAGGCAGTGTAATGATCATACATAACTAGCCAGAGATGGTACCAGTAGACTAGGCTCTGTGGCTGTTCCAACAGCAATGTGGCCACTGCACCGAAAGGCCAGGAAACGTTTCCCACCTGTGACAGCAGGCGCAGCTGCAGGGTGTGATTCCCTGGCTCCTTGCGGCAAAAGTGGGCTTTGCAACCAGCCAGCAATTGCACACACACATGTCCCAAAGAGACCCACTGTGAGTGGCACCTTAAGGTGCAAAATGCAGTGATGGAGATGCATGGGTATCTAAAGTGAGGCCTCATTTCCCACTGGGACAGGAATCTCAATTCAGGGTAGCTGGTGGGTTTTTTGTGTTGTTGTTTTTTTGTTTCTTGCCACGTGAATGCCAACTGGGGTACTGGCACCTCATTCTTGGTTGTTGAGTCATTTTGCTTTTTTGCTTGTGCCAAAATTTTTAGCAGAATGGATGGGCAAGGCATCCGGATTGCTGAGGGTTCCAGCTTTTAAAACCAAAAACAAAAGAACTAACTAATCCTTATGGTTGCAACAATATGTTTGAAACTCTGTGAATAATTCCTGCTGAAATCTCAAAAGCTGGGGAACTCATTGCGGCCCAGCACAACTTGATGTCTGTTAGCAGGATCCCAGGGGAGGGAGGATCCTATGAGATCATTTTAATAAAAGCAGTGGCGTAACTAGGGAGGGGTGAAAGAGTGCATTTGCCCCGGGGGCACAGCAATCTGGGGGTGCCTGGAGGGGGAGCAGGAGGAATAAGCCATGCGCCATCCCACCAGCAGTCCTCCTTTTGCTCTGCATTGGCTTGGTGATCCTAAGTTGGGGGAAAGGAGGAGAGGGAAGAAGGCAATGGTTTTTTTTTCCAAGCAGCACCTCTGTCGATTTTTCCCCCCCTCCTCCTCCCCCCCCCAACTAAGACTTGGCAATCGTTAGCCTGGAGAAAGGAGAGGGAAGCGTGTGACGGGAGGTGCTGCTTGGAAAAAAAATCACATCACCTGCTTCCCTCTCCTCCTTTATCCAGGCTAATGACTGCCAAGCCTCAGCTGGGGGAAAGGAGGAGGGAGAAGCATGCTGTGGAGGTGATGCTTGAAAAAAATTGCCTGCTTGGTGCTATCCACACGCTGTGCGGTTTGCACAGGAGAGCCTTGTCCAGGACACCCCCGAAGAGGGCGTGAGAAAGAGGCACCCTTCTCCCCCTCCCCTGCTGTTCCCCAGAATCAGGCACCCCTTGCTCAGTAGGTGAGATGCAGCTGGGGGCAGGAGGGGGCGCAAAAACTGACTTTGCCCCTGGGCGCTCCAAACCCTAGCTACGCCTCTGATTAAAAGAAAAAGTAGGCTGCATTATGCGAAACACAATCAATCGTGAACTCTTTGCTTTGCTCTTGTAAGCTGGTTCAGTCAGTTTTCTATCTATGGAATGGGACGTGCTCAGGCATTCAAGTTTTCACTCTTATTATAAAGCTGAGGCTATCCGGACCAAAGTGTACACTGGAACACCTGGATAGGGAGGATCCACTCAGGGACCACAGCGGCACCGCTCTGGCCTTTGAATCCTGACTCAATGTTTTGGCAGTGGAAGGCTGTCTTCAAGGCGGGGGGGGGAGGGAGAGGAAATAGCAAAGAATCCCACTCCATGGAAGCCAGTAAACACAGCTGCACCCCAGCCTTCTTGGGAGGAACCAGCAGGGAGGGTCTCAAACTGTGCACCATCCCCTCCTGCTTGCTGTTTCAGCCTCCATGCTGGTTCCCCCCCCCCTACACACACACTCTCGCACGCACACAGAGGGAAGAAGTTTAATAGCATATGCTTGGCTAGATCCCAGTTCTAACTTTGTGGCTGCAGGGTCAGCGTGCGTCGCCCTTCGGCACTGCCGAGTTCTCACCTCAATGGGTGGCGAAGAGGACCGCTGGCGTCGCACCGGGGATGCTGCGAGGGGCCCCTTCGGCTGCAAAAGAGGGGGAAATGAAAAAATCAGGACGGAGGCTGCTGTATTAAAAATTATCCACGACCCTGGCATCTCGAGTCAGAGCAGCAGGGGAGGAGGGGTGGAGGGGCAGGATTTCCCACTGCAGAAAGTAATTCTCCATATGGTGTTGTGCAGCATTGCCCCACATCCGTATTTGCCTGGTGTTCTGCTGGAGGACAATGAGCGGGGCAGCACAGACGCACAATCGCTCCAGCCTCGCAGAGTTCAAGGAGGCAGGCCAAAAGTGTGTGAAGTATTACAGACTTGGCTCTTCCATTCTGCCTCGCTGGCCAGAAGATCCTGGGGGGCTGCAGCCCTTACAAGTCCCATTTCAAGGCTGGGGTGTGATTTTGGGCCAGACCCAGCCTAGGCGTCTTTGCCGGTCCAGCCCACGAGCCCTGCCCAACCACAGCCAGAATCTGCCTACCGAGCTGAGATCACCAAGGATGGATGATTTCCCAGGTTCATATTCGAAAATGCTCCTAGGTTCTGCGTTGGCAGGGTCAGGTGCTTCCCAGTTTTTCCTGCAAGGGGAAGAGGAGGGAAGGGGGTTGTAAGATCTGTTGTCCTCCGCTCCTTTGTTTCCAGCCAAAGTTGAATTTGCAAAACAGGGGGACTGTTTGCCAAACGGAGTGGGTCCAGCAGAGAGCGACCCTCCCAGTGTGCATCGTTCACATAGCCCAGTCACTTGCCAAAATGGCAAGGCAACGGAGCTTGTTAAAAAGTTGAAATGCTGCTCTTGCAGAAGCCTCTGCCTCACCTCCGATAGGATGGGTTCCAACTGTTCAGCGGGCAAGAGGGATTATTAAATGAAATAGTGTGACAGGGGTGTCAAGGCCACACCGCAGTAGGGCTTGAATTCTGCCTCTCCTGCCTCACAGCTCCCCCCCCCCCCAGTGGCAGGGAGCCCCGTGGCTCAGAAGTTAAAGGCCTGTCCTGCAGGTAAAACTGTGCTCACGATCTGGGGGTTCAATCCCAGGTCGCAGGCTCAAGGTTCACTCAGCCTTCCTTCCTTCTGAGGTTGGTAAAATGAGTACCCAGCTTGCTGTGTTTGTCAGAGGGGGGACAATGTGTAGCCTGCATGCTGTAAATAAACTTCTGCAGGAAAGAGGCTGGTCCCTCGCCCTACTCACCAGTCCAAGCCATTCGGTTGCCAAAAGTGATTGTTTGATGCCAAGGCAAAAGCCTGGTTCTTCCTTAAGAATCCTGGAGGCCTAAGATCTGAAATAGCAAAAATGATCACTCGGTGAGGCAGGCAGCTTTCTTCCCCCCACGTGTGTGTGTGTGTGTGTGTGTGTGTGTGTGTGTGTGTGTGTGTGTGTGTGTGTGTGTGTGTGTGTGTGTGTGTGTGTGTGTGTGTGTGTGTGTGTGTGTGTGTGTGTGTAAAATCACCCGTGGTTGCCCTGCCGAGCCTCTCTTCAGAAACCCAAAGCATAAAGGGTGAAAGCGCCTCCCATCCACATTTCAACAAAACATTTATCCATAGTTCTCCCCCCTCAGTAATGGAAGGAGGTTAGGTTGACCAAAATGCACTTCAGATGCTGATTCTGTGGGAAATAGCACCACAATAGGCCTGTGCCCCATAGTCCTTAAAGGGCCATCCAAATCTTATGGCAGTGATGTTGGCGAATAGAGATGGGCACAGAACGAACACTTTTTCATTTTTAGTTTTCGGTTTTCGTTTCGTTACACAACGAAACGACAAACGCAATTTGTCCCTAAAATGAAACGAAACGGACAGAAACCCGGGGATTTTTGTCATGCGTTTCGTTTCCGTTACAGCAATGAAGTGAGCTGCTTTAAATGATAAAAAAAATCACTTAAAACTGGAATAAATGGTAACGAAACGGTAACAAAACGGTAACAAAACGAAAATGATTTTTTTGCAAAAATTTCGCGAACAATGGAAACGAACCGAAACGGACCTCTAAACGACAAACGAAACTCCATTTTTTCTATTCGTGCCCATCTCTATTGGTGAACCTTTTAGAGACCGAGGGCCCAAAATGTGGTTCAAAACCCACTAATTATTTGCAATGGGCTAATACAGCCATTTAACCTGAATCCAGGTGGCTGTGAAGGGGCAATGTCGGGTGCCCACAGAAAGGGCTCTGAGTGCCACCTTTGGCAACCATACCATAGACTCGCCAACACTGTCTTATGGCATTAGAAAAGCTCCCACATTGGGAGGAAAATAAGTCTGAGAAGAACTTTATTATTTCCCTTCAGCAATGTTGCCACCTGCTGTCTATACTCTGTGTTGGTTTTGACAAGACTGTGGAGAGACGAAAGAAACAGAAACCTAAGCATTTTATTAGCCCAGGAATGATGCCAAAAGGCAACTACACACATTTGTTTTCATTTGGTATCAACTCAAATAACTACAGGCGTGTATTGTTTTGGTCATCACAACTTCCTTCCACAACAACGGTCATCTTGAACAGAGATTCAGAAGCAGAAAGCAATTCCTACCTCTGGATTTGTATGCAAAATCCCAATCCAGTTCTGGTTCTAAAAAAGGAGGAAAAGAAGATGTTTAACTCCAGGTCTAAGAGTGTTTGGGGGCCAAATGTCACTTGGTCAGCCTCCTCCGTCATCATCCGTGGGCTTATTTAGCTGTTGTAATAGCACTCTCAGCTGTGCTGGGCAGTCATGTACTTTCTCACAATGCACCAGTGTTGTTCAAGGTTGGGGATGAGTGGGAGGGATATTATGATTGTTACTGTTGACTGCCCAGTGGAGAGATTGTTGAAATTAAAAACAGGCACCAGACCCAGCTGCCTGATGCTGCTCAGAGCTCTATAACTGGGGGGGGGGGATTAACAGCCCTTAGGGCAGGCATCAGGAGCAAGACTTTGCATCAAGAACTTTGTTTTTCCCCCCGCCATCTGTTTGCTAGTTTACTTAGCCAAATGCTGTTGTTGAGTCAGGGTGTTTATACACGACCCCTAAACTCCGGGGCCCTAAACTCCGGAGCTTAAAAATGTTTCCCCACCAGCTCCGGAGTTAACAGGAAATTAAGTGCGACCACGCCCACTTTAGCGCGTCCCACCGCACCTTTCAAGTACCTGCTCTTTGGAGGTGAAAATTATTTGATCCGGTGTAACGATAGTGAGTGCGGGGCTCTCCTTGCTTCTGTTTGTTGTTTTTTTGGCTCCTGCCCCTTTAAGAGCTACTTTTACAGAGACGAGAGGCAGAACGGAGATGAGCGGCATACTTTTCTTTCTCTTTTTCTCCCTCCCCTCACGCAGCCAGCAGCCAGGAAGTGCGGAGGGGGTGGGAACGCAGGAAGAGCGACGAACCCCTAAGATCTCTGGTCCGAATTTAAGTGGCCAGCGGATCTTAGGGGTCGTGTAAAAAGGCCCTCACTTGTTTTATGCCATGGGTGCTAATGTTGTTTTATATTGTTGTTCTTGTTTTATATTGTATTGCTTGCTGAATTGTTCAGCCCTTTTGTAAGCCGCCCAGAAGTTCCCCAGATAAAGCATGGGACGGGTAGACATTTAATAAATAAATAAATAAATAAATAAATAAATAAATTCCTGCACTTGAGGACAAGCCAAAGGGCATATGAGGTTTCTGCTCAAATTGCAGCATGTTGACCAAGCAAAAGAAGGAGGTCACCCCAGAAAACAGGGACGTCCAGGAGACATAACAGAGGAAGCGAATCTTTTGGAGTCATCTTCTACACCAGAGATGATAAACAGAATGCACAGAAGGGGCTTAAAGGAAATTTGGATAGACCCATTTTTAGGGTGCAAACACCTCACACCTTAAAGCAACTTTGTGTGTGTTTTTTTTGGGGGGGGACCTTTTCAATCATCCTCTTTGCCAAGCACAGATACACCTGGAGTGGTAAGAAAATTATTTCACTCCATTTTGATCAACTTCTTTATTGCATTCAGACAAACTTCCTGATAGATGCAAATTCTAACGATAGCTGGTGGGGTAGGTGGAAACTCAAGCCAGATGGCTAGGAAACAAATTAATTCAGGAGTTCACACTGAATGGAATGCTGGGTGAACTGTGTAATGCAATAAGAGTAGTAGCTCCTAACAGGCTGGATTTGCATGGGGGGGGGGCAGGGGACCATGCATCATCTTACTCCCCACCCTTGGAAAAAAACTGAAATTACAGAACAGTAACTCAGAAAAGTTTTGCTGCTGTGACATTAATGGCATTAGGCTCTACCAGTTTCAGGTGGAAGCGCGAACAAAATCAGTAAATATACAAAATCCAGAACTTTCCCAGATCCTCCTCTACATCCCCATATTCTAGTTTGAAGATCAAGAATTAGTTTGCATAATGCTACCAAGTATGTCCACAGCTGATCCAAAAACTGCAGCCTCTCTTATAAGCATGTGTTTTCCATCTCCCAGAACAGGTTGCAATCAGAAGCATACCCTCCCCACCCGCAACACACACACACACACAATGAGATGTTTTAACCACTAGAGGCTGCTCGGTAGCTGTAAGAATGTCCTGCAAAGAGCAGCAAGCTGCACGGAGAGACAAATATTTGCAAGAATTATTTATTCTAGATAGGGTGGAGAAAAACCCACTTCTTTGGATCACGGCTTCTAGAATCTCACAGCCACATGAAAGAGTAACTCTTCCCATCTCTGATTTTACTCATCCAGGTTTTGGGGACTAGAGTAGGATGTTTTAAAAGGGACAGTACCAGGAAGTTTGCTGTGGATCTGCTGGAACATACTGCGATACCAGTCCCGGGGGCTGTCCACACTCTGGAACCAAAACCAGATAGGAAAGTTACTAACAAGGAGAGAGAGAGAGAGAGAGAGAGAGAGAGAGAGAGAGAGAGAGAGAGAGAGAGAGAGAGAGAGAGAGAGAGAGAGAGAGAGAGAGAGAGGGAAGAGCATCTAAGATCAGAATGAGAGTGATGGGCTGGAAAGAACATTGCATCTATATAGACTTCTTTGATCTTTGCCTAACATTTCAACAATTAACTGTGTTTCCTTCCAGAATTTAATGGAGCAAGATTGCTAAATTCCATTTATGCACATCTCACAGCTTGCTCTGCTTTTGCTTTTAACACCAGTCACATTGGGAGGCTGCGTTTGACACCAATGAGAACTTCGACATGGACAGATCCAAGACCCTGATGAAATGGACTCTGAAAATATATTCCATGGGCCTTCTGCCGTTTGCAAGCTGGGAATCAAAACAATATGCATTCCCTCCGAATTCCCTCTTCTGTGCAAACTCCTTCTTTCCGCCTTTATTTGCCCGACACTCATGTTATGCATTTGCAATGACAGCCAAAAAGGCATAAAGGATAGCCTTTCATATGGTCAATATCCATGCAGATATAATGCTAAATCTCTGGTTAAGATCAACAAGGAACTAGCAAATATGTGTTAGAGAGTGGAGGGAAGCAGAAGGAGGGATGTGTAGTGTCAACATTGGCTTCTAATTAGCAAACCACCAATTGTGCCAACGAAGCGTTACATCTGCATCAGACCAGTGTGTCTCCCTCTCTTCTTCTGCTTTTTTTCCATAAGACTGCTTTCATAACCATTGGTTTGAGACAGAATGTGCCAGGCTTTACAGATGTTTTGAAGCAGGCAGGACTCACAGAAGTCATCGCTCTAATCTTCAACTTGAGGTCAATCACCCATGCTGTGTTTTCAGTACAGCGTGGGGAAAACAGTTGGAACTTTGCTATAGACCCCGCCTAGTTTTCCACGGCTTGCAAAAGCTGCCTTGCTCCAATTAGCTTAGCCAGAAGTTCTGCCCAGGTGTCAGGGAGTTTGGCGTTATCCATTCTCTCTACACGGCACTTGTCCCACAGACTCACCGATCGTGAAGCGATGGGCATCCCAGACTCATCCACTGGCCCGATCCCGTCGTACTTCAGCCAGCGCTTGTCCTTCCTCCTGCTATCTTTGGTCCACGTGGCCGACCAGCCCGGCCCTGGCTCGGCAGCGCCACTCACCGCTGAGTTAACCAACAAGCCAGCTTGAGAAGGAGCAGGTGGTGCTTGAGGCTTGGGTGGCCGGCTTTCTTTAGCAGGCCAGGTGGGGTACCAGTTATTTGCTGCAAAGCGATAAGAACAGTGAAGACCAGGGACGACGAGGCAAAGACCTAAGAAGTAAGCATTGGGGGGGGGGGGGGGCTATTGGGTCATCAACAGAGGCAGGCTGTTGTTCGCTGGCCATGCATCATATTATTTTGTGATAGGCAAACATGTAGAGCAGGGATGTCCAAACTTTTTGCAAGGAGGGCCAGATTGGGTGAGGTGAATATGCGTGGGGGCCGACCATTCAACCTGAAGGGGGGAGAAAGGGAGTGGTTCGTGCGCATCTGCAACAGCCACAAATGCTCTGGTTTCAAGGTGCCCAAGGGCCCGGCGGCTGTTGCAGGGCTTGGGAATTGGCCCACGCACACCCAAGATGCACCACTGCTCGCATATCCTGCCCTCCATCACAAGGAGGTGGGGAAGATGCTGCAGCAACAGGGCCAGGGGTGGATAGGCAGGGCGGGTGGCTGAGGGGACAGAAGGAGGCTGGGAGGGCAGGCAAACCATAAAACTGCAAGCTGACGTCTCTACCCGGAACAGGGAAGGGCCAGTGGGGTTGAGTGACAGGCTGAGCCAGCAGAGAGAAGAGGCTGTGGGCCACTCAAAATTTTAAATTGGGCCGCATTTGGCCCCTGGGCCTGACTTTGGACATGCCCGATGTAGAGGCAGTAATATACCTCCAATTGGCAGATATTGAGGATAACACAGGGAACCCATCACTTTTATATCCTGCTTGCAAGCTTCCCAGAAGAATGTGGCTGACTGAGGCAGCCAGTTTAGGGGCTTCCAAGATTCCTTCATAGAACTATAGAATGGTTTGGAAGTGGTCTGTAAGATTAAGTTTAAGCCCAACCCCTGTTTAGTCCAGGAATCCAAGTCTAAGCAGATCTGACAAATGCTTCTCCCCCAAGGTCATTGCTTCCATTGTCATACTGCTCTAATAATCAAGAAGTTTTTCCTTCCTAAACCTGGCTTCCTGTAGCTTCAGCCCACTGTTACGGTTCCTGCACTCTGGGATAATCAAGACCAGATCCTGGCCCTCCCCTGGATGACTACCCTTCAAGTCTTTGAAGAGTGCTGTCATATCTCCCTTTTGGTTTACAGTCCTAGTGAATCCCTGACAACTTCACGAGTTAGCTGAGTCTCATGGGAGCTGTACACTGAACCATTTAGAGGACATCCACCACAAGGTTCAAAGCTAGCCCTCATTAGTTGAGTGTCTCTAAAACATGGCCTTCTGCTCTGTGCTTCACATTAGGTCAGTGCTGAGAGAACCACATATCCCAGCCAAAACTGCTAGTTCTGAGGCATGCATGTTTCTCTCTCTCCATGCAATGTGCAAACCTCCACAGATTACTTTTGTGAAACAAATCTGTTAGTCCCCCCACACAAGATGCTTCTTTTGCTAGCCTACTTTTCTTCCCCCATGCCAGAGCTTGTACTGTACGTTGTCAAAAACCCATGGGCTGCCCCTCCACCTCTGCTGACAGGAAGGAACACAGGTGGATCGCAGAACGTGTTGATTTTAGCTCTAATTAGACGCAAAGGGTCAAGCAAACAGTCCGCAGGAGAACAGAGAATGACAAGGTTCTCTTGTGAAGGGAACTAAATTCTGAGCTCCCTCCTTTTGGAATTACCTGAGGTTGTTTTCTGCAGGTGGGATATTCCATTGTACACAGTGCGGGGAGCGGTGTCGTGGAACTCAAAATTCAGGGTATTTGAGCCGCAGTTGCGAATCACGGGTACCTTCAGAGTTTGAGTGCAACAAAACAGTCTATTAGTATTATGCTATTTCCTTTCAGGAAATTTCAGTCTTACAGTGGAAACATATTGAGATTGCTCAATAGAGATGCATGTAGTGAAAGCTTTGGGGTTTTCTTCATTTCAGGTTTTTGATTATAGGGAGTGCTTCTTTTATTTCCAGGTCAATTTTGTACCGGTCCTTTCGTCAAACACAAAAGGGCTGCACCCTTTCGAGACATCGGATTCACTTCCTCTATTTGCATTTCTGATGCTAGGGCAAAGAGAGCTCTACAGCAGTGGTTCTCAACCTGTGGGTCCCCAGATGTTCCTGAACTGCAACTCCCAGAAGCCTCCACAGAAGGGGTTTCTGGGAGTTGCAGTCCAGGAACATCTGGGGACCCACAGGTTGCGAACCGCTGCTCTACAGAATCCATGGGGGAAAAAACCCTCCAAAAAAGCAGGGGCGAGTCAACGGACAATCAATCATCGACGGCAAAAGTGAGCAACAACAAAAAGTAGGTGGAAATGAAAAAATCATTTCTCATGGCACCTAGGCCGCCACTAATTGTGCCTTATGGTTCACAGTTATCCACACAACACCCTCTTCCACTCAGCATCCTTTCACATGGAGGAGGGGAAAGTACAGATGTGGGAGCCACACCCAAAGAGGCCAATGATGCAATGGTTGCAAAATGTTGACTGGTGGAGAGAGGGGTGGAAACTCTGATAAGGGTGAAGGTAGGGACATGGAATGAAATGGATGGAAAATGAAGGTGCAGGAAAAGACATCTAGATAATATAAAAGAGGCCAGAGAAAGCTCTCTCTCATTCTCTGAGTAGGTCATTTCCTTTCTGCACAAAGAATTCTGTGCAAACAAAAACAGCCTAAGGAGAAATGCTGGTAGGAGCCAAATGCTAACTCATTTTGGAGATAAAGGACAGACAACAGACAGGGAAGGGGTAGAATAAAGTACCCTGGTAAAAGGGAGCATGGCTGATTAAGCAAACACTGGAATGGGAGCATTCTCTGCTGTCCCTTCTTACTGCAAACATGACTTGTTTCCATGGCGGCTTGTCATGGGCACGTAGAAAAAAATACTATATAATTTTCTATTTGGTAATACACTACTTTTCTGGAAAATATTGCCAACCTGTATTTTTTTTTAAAAAAAATGTGGGCATTCAGTCCATTTACTGTTAAAACAAGATATTTAAAACTACATACCAACAGCAGCAAAGTTAAAATCAGAAACAGAGAGACTGTGGCAAAAGAAAGGTTTTTAAGAAGGCACACAAATGGTAAGCAAGAGTGCCTTTGAAATCCAAAAGAAGAGCATTCTACAAATCTGACAACCTCACCTGAAGGCCCTGACGGTCTTCCTTCCTTCCTTCCTTCCTTCCTTCCTTCCTTCCTTCCTTCCTTCCTTCCTTCCTTCCATCCAGCATCAACTCCTTCCTTCCTTCCTTCCTTCCTTCCTTCCTTCCATCCATCCATCCATCCATCCTTCCACCCACCAACCCTTCCTTCCATCCGTCTGTCTGTCCTTCCTTCGGTCCACTCACCCACCCATCCATCCATCCAACCATCCGCCCACCCATCCATCTGCCCGCCCCCATTCGTCTCTCCGTCCGTCCAACCAACCTACTATCATCATAATTGGATCTAAACTCATAGAGTTTATAATATGTAATAATATAAAAAGGATTATCTCTGCACAGATCCTCTTCACCTTGAAACAGTTT
The DNA here is from genome assembly GCA_037367245.1 of Phrynocephalus guinanensis. Taxonomy (NCBI): domain Eukaryota; kingdom Metazoa; phylum Chordata; class Lepidosauria; order Squamata; family Agamidae; genus Phrynocephalus; species Phrynocephalus guinanensis. The sequence goes on along the minus strand of CM074745.1, from coordinate 4,421,970 downwards.
AGGTCAGAGACGGGGAGATGTAGCTTTTCAGATACTGTTGACAGCTACTCCATCTCCACTTACTATGAAGGCTCTGGGTGTCAGGAGATGCAGTTCAGCATCATCTGAAAGGGCGGGGAGCCCCATGGTGCAGTGGTTAAATTGCAGTACTGCAGACAAAACTCTACTTGCAAGCTGGGTTCAATCTGTCTCCAGGTTGATCCATCCTTCTAAGTATGGTAAACTGAGTACCTAACTTGCTGGGGAAGCAATGGGTAGCCTGCATAATTAAATTGTCAACCATGCAGAGAGTGCTTTAAGCATAGATGTACACAAGGATTTAGATTACAGTGGACCCTTGTATCACAAATGATTTGTATAACATACAATCTGTACAACATAAAAAATTCCGGAGATAGGGGAAATTTGCTTAACAGCCTATGGGGCAAATCCGTACAACATAAAAATAGTCACGATTAGGGAATACTCTGTTTTCAATGCATTCCTATGGGAAATTTATATAAAGGAAAATTTGCTTAACAGAATTTCATTTGGAATGATTTAATTCCTTTATACAAGGTACCACTGCATTTTTAGTTAGTATCAGCCTTGGTAATACAATACTCCCCCATTTATTGCAGGGGTTTGGTGCCTGATCCACCCGTGATAAAGGAAAATCTGTGAAATGCAGACACCTGAGTAAACTGACCTTGGGCTGCTCCTGCCTGTTGCCTTTCCAAAGAGAGGTTTTTAACCCCCTCCTGACGCCTCAGCAGACCTTGCTGCCAGGAGCTCAAGGTCTGTCTGCTGAGGTGCTAGGAGGGGGTTAAAAACCTCTCTTTGCAAGCACAGAGCAGGAGCAGCCCCAAGTCTGTTTGCTGAGGTGTCAGGAGGGGGTTAAAAACCTCACTTTGGAAGCCTGCTTCTCTCAAGGAAAAAAAAACGCAATATACTGAGACCATAATATATGGACCGGGTTGTGGCAGGGGACTACTGTATAACAATCTTAAATGTAATAAGACTGGTCCCTACTCTCCTGTAGCAGCCCGGTTGCCACCGGAGGGTGAGCAACCCTTCTAGACAACAAGAAAGTCTCACCCATCACGCACAGAAAGAGGCACAGAGTGAGACTCACCCTACGATGTAAAGGGGTCCGCAGACTTTGAGGTGTAGATGTAGCCTGAGGAGTGACTGGGCTTGTGCTGTTCAGCAAAGCTGAGTTTTTCTGGAGGTGGGAAGGGATGAAGTCATCCAGGCTGAGGCCTAGCGTCACCTCTGGTGTTGCAGTCCTGGTGGGATGAGAGGCTGGTGAGGGGAAGGAAGGCCTTCCTGGTGGGAGAGGAGAGAGATGGTTGCCATGGTCAAAATGACGCCCCTGCTCTGCATACGACACACCCTGCAAGGTTTAGAAAAAGAGACAGTCACTTGAGCATTTTGATTTGGGTCATACGCTTGTTATATGGTCAGAAGTACCACATAGGTGAAAGGGGTGTGGTGGCTCAGTGGACTTCAGCTTCCGAAAACTGTCGGCTGGAAAGTCGGCAGCTCGGCAGTTCGAATCCCGGCTGCCACGCAGCAGAGTGAGCTCCCGCTGATCACCCCAGCTCCTGCCAACCTAGAAGTTCCAAAGCATGTAAATGCAAGTAGATTAAATAGGTACCACCATAAAAAGCGGGAAGGAAAAACAGTGTTTCCTTGCAGCCATGCCGGCCACGTGGCCTTGGACTTGCACAACACTGGCTCTTCGGCTTCAATACGGAGATGCGCACTGCCCCTAGAGTCGGACTAGCACGCATGTGCGGGGGGGGTACCTTTACCTTTACCCCTTTCCAGCAATAGCCTTGCTCTAGTTAGGTTTACTATGCTAAACAACAGGATTTAGGCTATTGATGAATGATATTCAGCAGCATTCAGCAATAGACATGCAGTGGTGTCTAACATCTGTATGTATTTAACAATGCTAGTTAACATTTGACAGCTGAAGGTTTAAGGTGTTGTTCTTCTGATGTCTGCCAAAACCAAAACAGTTCACTCACGAGAATAGGTATAAAATGCACACATTTTGGGGGGTACAATTGCACCTTTCAGAATGCTAATCTTGAAACTGGGAGCTTCTGTGGCTTTGCTTTTCCACTGAACCCTACACTTCATGTGTCTTCAAATGCCAACAGTCCGCTTTTGAGGGGCAAAATTGGAAAATGTATTAACTCAAATGTTTTAAACAGGCACGCATTTCCCCTGAAAGCACCTCCTTGCAGGCAAAAGAATTTTTTATTTCTGCTGCTCTCACAAATGTGAAGGCACGAAGGCTATAGCAAGGAGGTGGGGTGGACACGTGGCCAATCGAGATGTGAGCGAGAGGAGAAAAGGTAGTGTGTTGTGCTAGGGTAAGCAATGAAACCTTTTAGCAATACTACACGCCCTCAGAGGTGACCTTGCTTATTAAACTGTGACCAAAGTCTTTGAGTAACACACCTCAGTATATTCCTACTACTTTTGTCGTCTGTTAATTAGCAGGAGACAAGCGTCATTCACCGGCTGTGTCTCTGTTTGTGTACATTTGCACAAAGCAACAGACCTACGATGGAACTTTGCCCAGTCTGGACTGTAGTGTTTTATGGAGCAGAATAGATGCTATAAACCGAATAAATAAGCAGATCGATATTTCTGAAAGAAACGTGCCAATTGCATGCCTATCTCTTTTCCCGATGCCAGTGAGCTCAGCAAGAGACTTTCCTTAGATCCTGTTTTATCTCTCCCATACCAGATAGGCCAGCCTAAGAGATATTAAGCCTGCCAAATGCTCCATCAGGATCTGCAAGAGGCACCAAACCCAGGCCTCTTTCATCTAGTCCAGGGCTGTCCAACAAGTAGACCGCGGGCTACTGGTAGTCCACAAAAGGGTTCAAAAGTAGCCCACCAGGCATCAATACAAAAACATGAGGGGATAAGTTCTCCACCCCTCCCTCCCTCCCCATCCCAAGGACCACCACTGCCCCAGCTAAGTTCTGGGTCTGCCAGCCCACTGTCTTAGCTCAGCGGGCAGTGCAAGGGCCATGAGCATGTGCTCGGAATGGATAAAATTCGTAAGCAGAGGCATTAGTGTAGTAGTCCTCAGGCACTTTAGGCCGGAAAAAGTAGACCTCGGCCTGTTCAAAGTTGGACAGCCCCGATCTAGTCTAATGGTGCACTATATTCTGCACTCTACAATTCCACGTTCAGAATGCTAATCTTGATTTGCTAGTCTGCCAGAAAAGGATTAAATCTCTGCGGTTATTTGGGAGAGGCATCTACAGCTCCCCTGGGATCTTGACTCATTGCAATTATCTGATGGCAATTCAGATAGTAATAAACAGATTTTTAAAAACTGGAATAATTTAGCCTAAGTGAGCTAAAAGGTCTCTATGCTTCCCCCCCCCCCCCGCCACACACACAGAGAGGAGTGTGGAGACAAGGTCCTGTAGTCTCTGGATGGTTTACAGTTTTAATTACAGTATGCAGGCTACACATTGCTCCCCCCACCCCAGCAAGCTGGGTACTCATTTTACTGACCTCGGAAGGATGGAAGGCTGAGTGAGCCTTGAGCCAGCTGCTACCTGGGATTGAACCTCACGTCGTGAGCACAGTTTTACCTGCAGGACAGGCAAGTAACCAATGCACCACGGGGCTCCAGGAGTTGAAAGCTGTTTTAATTTCCAATCCTGAATATGAATTTCCCGTTTAAATGTTTAGAAAGTTGTTTTCATGATTTCGGGTAAAAGACAGGGATTCAGGGTACTGAGCCCCCCGGTGCAGTGGTTAAATGCCTGTACTGCAGGTAAAACTGTGCTCACGTAAGGACCGTTTGTCTCGTGCCTATGGCGTGACTGGCAACAGGGTTCTCAGACCCACTGGCTCACTGGGACGGCACCTGGAATGCTCTACAGCAAAAGAGGGGTTCTTCTACCATTGAGATCCAGCCCGTACTTTGTGTCTTTCTTGGAAACAAGGGAGGGACCGCAGAGTTTCCAGCTTAGGCGCTCGGCTGCTCGATGCATGTTATCTTATCATCCCTCGCACAGGGTGGCTCTGAACATCCCCGTCATTCCTTCCGTGGGAATATGGGATGGGGAAGCCTCCTTTTGGCTGCCAGACAAGCGCCTGACTGGAAGACCCAGAGCATCTGCCAGAAACGGATTAAATCCCTGCTGTTATTTGGGAGAGGCCTCTACAGCTCCCCTGGGATCTCGATGCCATATCCTGGATCAGTCCGTTCCAAAACATTTCCTGGCTTTCCCCAGCATCACAATAGGCGAATGAGGGCGAATGACAGCAGCAGCAGCAACAACAACAACAGTAGCAAGAATAACAATATCATTCTCGTGACTTAAGACACAGTCAGTGGCTCACATTCGCAGTGGTTGGCAACATCCCCGATCCGGAGTTCTGAAGCACCATTGATGTTTGTCACATTCAGATGTTCCACTCAGAGGAGGAGAATGCGCAGTTGTGTTCTCTGGAGAGACAGAGAGAGGGGAGAAAGAGGGAGGTCTGTGATCAACATATAGTGACTCCGAATCATTGGGCAGGGTGGGTGAGTCATCAGATGACTCAGAAACGCACTTCACTGCCAAGCCCATCCTCTCACTTTTATTTATTTGTCATTTTTGTTTCTCTCTTGTTTATCCCCCTCCCAATGAATTCAAAGTGGTGGACACAGCACCCCTCTACTGTAGTCTCACAACCACTCCGTGAAGTTGGATAACACAGTGACTTCTCTAGCAGTCATGATTAAAAATCTGTATCTCCCACATCAAAAGTTTAATACTTCACTCTATCACACTGGCTCCTGATTCATTTGTTCGTTCATTTTACTATCATTGCCAAGCAACCACAGAATGTTTAACTGATCATCTTCTTAGTCTTATCTGGTCAATTGGATTATATAACCGTTTCCTTGGGAGCAAACACCACTAAACTCAACAGGATGTAATTCTGAATAAACATTCAGGTACTGTAGAACTATGCTGTCCGCTAATGAAGGGTAAAGACATGTGCATGTATTATCAAAACATATAGATTGTTTAGAAAGCCTTTATATATATATAAAGGCTTTCTAAACAATTGACTTTTGGGCTTTATAGAAATATAAGACATCTTACAGCTAAATAAACAGAAGCTGTCAATCATTGTTAGAAGAGACCATATTTTTCATTCCATTTTGAATTTTCCTCAATTTTTCCTTTTATAACACAACCAAATCAATATGCTCAATATGGTACTACATATCACATTAAAACTATCCCATGTTGATTTGTCAACTGAAATTTTAGGACGCAATCTTTTGCACACTTGGCTAGAATTAAGACCCACCACAGGGAATACGTTTTTGGACCAAAATACAGGGTTGTGCTGTTACTTAATTAGCCAACTGCTTTAGCCCTCTCCTGCAGTCCAAAACCATTACTTCACCTTGTTACACCAAAAACCCTTGTGCTACCATGGAGCAATTACAAGACAGCATTAAACATAAATGTGTTTGATTGAAAACAAAACTAAACAAAAGAAATTAATTTGAATGAATAAGCAGCAGCACAGAACCAACACAAGTGGAAGAAAACTCACAAGAGTTTCTCTAGTCGGGAAGACAGATGCTTACAGCGAGTATGCATGGATAGTGGGGTCATAGAACCAAAGGCGATTGGCAGAGGAAATGATGATGACATTTCTTATAATAAATCAGTGTTCAAGGTGGGTGGCTGACAGCACGACTCATGAAAAACGTTAAGAAGAACGAAAACGAAAATTTTTCAAAAACCACCCAGAAGAGCGTTTTTCACAAATGGGAATGCTAACGAAACAGCAATTTTTCAAGGTTACAAACCAAAAACTAAACGAAAAATTTTTCAAAAAAGGAAAAACGAAAACGAAGGAAGGATCCCCAAACGACCAAACGAAAAACGAAACACAATTTGAGTCGTGCCCATCTCTAGTTAAGAAGATTGTGTCAAAGAAAGCGTATTGCACAAAGAAAGAAGGAAAAAGAAGGAAGGAAGAAAGAAAGAAAGAAAGAAAGAAAGAAAGAAAGAAAGAAAGAAAGAAAGAAAGAAAGAAAGAAAGAAAGAAAGAAAGAAAGAAAGAAAGAAAGAAAGGGGAATAGATGAGAATCAGTGAAGGGCTGGCTCTCCCCCAGCAAGACACAAGGAAGTGTCTTACTCCCGGAGTGACTTACTGGTGGTCCAGGGTGGACTTAGCTATGATCTACTTCTGGTGCAGTGGTTTTTGGGAAGCTCCTTCCCCCCCCCCCCCCAGCTGGTTGCAGTGCCAGCGATGAGGTCACTGCCTGGACCCTTTTCTTGGCCAGCACAGGGCTCACATACAGATATGCTGTGCATGGCCTTTTGCAGCAGCCTTGACAATGCAAGTGACTTGATCTTAATTATGCATCCTAAAACAATGCTCTACAGTTCGCTCGGCTGTGTGGCTGCATTCTTGTGCGGGTACACAGAAATGGACTGGGTGGGAGGGAAGGAAGCAGAAGTCGAAGAGTGGGAAGCCAGAATCTTCTAGGGCTTTGGGGTGCAGTGGAAAAGGGGAAGGGAACCTGCCCTCTGAAGCAGTGGAGCCAGAACCACAGCGCTGGAATGGGGCCTGGTATTCACAGAGAACTGCCAGAACAGGAAATCTTTACCATAAGGATTTCTAAAAAGATAAAACTGGGAAAACATCCAGAGATCAACCATAAAAATGACAATGCGAAAAGGAAAAGTGTGTTGTTTGTTTAGCTTTGAAAATAAATTACAGAGAAAAGGATGTGAAGAATTTTGATGAATTACTAGCAATGTCACCAGCAGATATATGTATTCTGCAATCTGTACAATGCTCAGCAAGCATGGTATTTATTCATCTATGTGCTTTTTTGATATCTTCCAATGAACAACAACACAACTACTATATCTTTCCTAATATCCAGTGCAGCATACAAACGTCTGCCTTTTCCTTCAGGACAACCCTATGAGCTACTGTATATACTCGAATATAAGCCTAGTTTTTCAGCCCTAATTTTGGGCTGAAAAAAGGGGCCCTCGACTTATATGCAGGTCAATATGTTTAGCCACTGAGGCAAGTGCTTGGGTCGGTGGCTAAAAGTCATTTTAAACATTGCGTTGCTGCTTTCATGACCCCCCTCTGCATCACAGGGGAGCAGCACGCGATGTTTAAAATGACTTTTAGCCACTGACCCAAGCACTTGCATCAGTGGCTAAAAGTCATTTTAAACATCACACACCACTCCCCCCAGCTCACAAAGGAGGAGCTGCCAGGCCCTGCTGTATTTCCCACCCTAGACTTATACTCGAGTCAATACATTTCCCCAATTTTGGGGGGTTAAATTGGGGGCCTCGACTTATCCTCAGGTCGACTTATACTTGAGTATATACAGGTATTTGATATTGTGAGATAACAGATGGCAAACTCAAGCACACCCAGTGAGCTTTTGGGTTTAGTGATAATTTGAACCCAGAGCTTCCGATCTTAACACATCTGCTCTGCTCTGTGAGTCACCGGATGAGACAAGAATCGGTAAAGCACACCAAATTGTCAGCTTTTTTCCGCTAACAAGAGGTCCACAATCCCTCCAGCTGCAGAGGATTCACTAGCATTATTCACGAGGGCTAGTGCTTTTATTTCTGATGGAAATGAAATTTCTCAAGACGTTGAATCCAACAGCCAGGGCGTGTATGGCTTTGGGCGGAACGACAACGCATCTAAACATGGTAATGGGCTGCAGCCGCCAGGGCTTGGGAACACTGTTTAAAGAAAACAGACCTAAATGAAGACAGATCAGAGGTCCGTGCCAAGAAAAGCCGTGGCTTGCTGTGACATTTGCAAACTGAGGCTGGCATGGCATGCAAACATCCCAAAGTGGAACTCGGTGGAAGTCTGACTTTTCACATGCTGCTGTGCAACGCTTCTTGACAACTCTCTCCGGCATGCTTGTGGTGTTGTCTTGCGCATACCTTTTAACGTTTCATGGCCTCCGGCGCTTCCCCCTCTCCTCCGCCTCCTTTCTGGCCCTCTAATACAAGGCTAGGGTTTAACGGCACAGGAGGTGTTTGGCAGAGACCAGCCCTGTCGTCATGGAATCTGCTTGTTTAAGATCTCACAAGGCAGCTCAATTTAAGCCCTGGGCCTTTTCAACCATTAGAGCCAACGGGGTGTGTTATATCATGGGATCGCGTTTAATGCTCAGTTGCAGCGCTATCAGAAAGCACGGACAAGATGAGCAAGACATCAATATGTACCTGCAGGAACAGCCCCCAGAAAACACTTGTTTATCCCGATGAGGCATACAAATATTATTCCTACCAGGAAGGGAGAAGGGGAAGGGGCGTATTGTAATCAGAGCGACCATTTAGACCAGTGGCTCTCCACCTGTGGGTCCCCAGATGTTCCTGGACGTCAATGCCCAGAAATCCTGGCCAACTCAGCTAGTGATGAAGACTTCTGGGAGTGGCAGTCCAGGAACATCTGGGGACCCACAGGTTGAGAACCACTGATTTAGACACTTGATAAATAAAGTAATAAACCAAATGGACTCAAAAGGACCAATCTAACGCCAACAGGTGGTTGGCTAGATCGACTGGTCGCTGTAAGAGTACTTTCCATTGGGAACGGAAGGTGCAAAGCAACCCAGACTAGGTCACTCCCAGTCAATAAAGGGGGTGCAGCTAGTCATACGTGGTTTATATCTCATGGACAAGCGGTTTGAATGATGAGCCAAAGGAATCAACGTCTCTGCTTAGTCGTTTCCCATGCATCAAAACCGCCGGCATGCATGACCCAAAATAGAAATGATTTTCACAATTTGAGGGGAGTAGGCAAACATTATTGCTCATGGATCTTCACAGAAAAAGAAAGCAAATCTTTGTGGCAGGAGAGCACATTAGAAATGATTAGAAAGACCTCACCATTGGATTCGAGACATTACGTCATTTGACGTTATCTTGAAACCTTTCTACACCACCAGATTTCTGTAGAATATGTCTTCTCCTTAATGATTACAATGATGTAACAAAATAGCTTTAGTCTACATGGAATTTCACAAAGCAGAATAAGAAATATCATCTTCCCTGATTCATTTTGTAGCGGGAAGGAGGGGAGAAGAACAGAGAACTGCAAAAGATGGAATATATATACATAATTGCATTTTCTTAAGCATGCCCCTTGCTGAGTGTGGTGGCTTAGCGGGCTAGAGTGCTGAAAGTGCCAGTTGCAAAGTCAGCAGCTCAGCGGTTCGAATTCCAGGTGCCACGCAGTGGAGTGAGCTCCAACCGCAGCTCCTGCCAACCTAGCAGTTCAAAAGCATGTCAATGCAAGTAGATAAATAGGCATCACTGTAAAAAGTGGGAAGGTAAACAGTGTTCTGTGCACAGAAATGTGTTCAGCCATGCCAGCCACATGGCCACGGATTTGCACAACACTGGCTCTTTGGCTTGAAAATAGAGATGAACACCGCTCCTAGAGTCAGACATGACTAGCACACATGTGGGGGAAACTTTATCTTTGTTTTTGTTGTTTTGTCATTACAGTCGTGACTGACTCTTCGTGACCCCATGTCCATGAGTTTTCTTGGCAGGAATACTGGAGTGGCTTGCCAGTTCCTACTCCAGGCGCCTACAGCACCTGGTATTTCCTGGTGGTCGGCCATCCAAACACTAGCCAGAGCCGACCCTGCTTAGCTTCTGAAATCAGACAAGATCGGATGTGCCTAGAGTATCTGCAAAATTATCCAGTTATTATACAGGTTCTTGCCAGATGTGACAAAATCTGCAAATATTGCCCTATGCCATTCTCTCTGCTTCCCCTGCCCCCTTACTCTACACTTCCTGTGCCTCCCAAAACTGCATGAAGACTTCTAACAACATCCTGCTGATTGCCTGTACTATCTCACTCCAGACCATTGTTCTTGAGATCTGAAGGCCAGGATTGGGGGCAGGGTGCTATATGGATTTGGATGAGTGTTAAACATTTTATCCTTTTAATCCTACCTCTTGATTTACTAGCACCATTACTTCATGCCTTGAGGTGTCTAATCTCTCACTTTTAGCAGAATATGATCTTATCTTCTTCTTTTAATGACTTGTGGATGAGGGAATATCACAGGAGGACTAAAATATGATCAGGACACACATAGGTGCCACAACTGTCACAATAAAAACAACAAATAATGTGGTCAGTCACTGCAATAATCGATACAGAAAGACATATCACCAAGGAAGGATTTGCTTGGATCTGTAGGTGAACGTCCATCCCCCATTTTAACCTTAACGCAGCTTTAACTTAGAATCTTACTGCTCTTTCCAAACACTGTGAAATTCAGCTACCACACCCATGCTGTTAAATCCAACGGCTACAGTCCAAAACCAAGTGAGCGCATTTATTTTGTATTGGAAAGCAGCTGGTCTAAGGTCTCATCATCTCTATGCAACCTTCCGTTCTCAAAATTGTTCACCTTTCTCATGGCACTGATCATGCTGCCTCCCCTTTTAAAAATCGGTTTACCAGTTTCCCCCATACCCAGGACAAGCTTCTTTGCACTTCTTTCTTTCAAGAAATCCTTCCTCCTTGGCACCTTGTTTCCTAGTGATATGCCACCAAATGTACATTCCTGTTCAAACCTCTTGCCGCTCCGGTTCCAAATTGCCAGCTGCTGAAAGATCTCTTACATCAGGAGAGGGCACCAGGGGTCTTCCATGACTGAAACATTAAAAAGTGTTCCTATTCGTTTGTGAAACAATGGGGCACACAAGGAGGACAGAGAGAACTCCTAGTTCCCTGAGCTCCTTGCCCTCTGAAGATGCCGGCCACAGAGTCTGGCAAAACGTCACGAAGAAAAACTTCCAGAACACAGCCAAATAGCCAAAAAAACTCACAACAGCTATCCGATCCTGGCTGTGAAAGCCTTCAAGAATACCTGTAGGGATGGTTTTCATTATGTGGTGGTGCTTTTATTCTGGGGGGGGGGGGCTGGGAAAGACTCTGTGGATGGCATTGCCAGCAGGGGCAGCCCATAAAAGCTGGCTACAGTTAGAGTCAAGCTGAAGCAACTTAAAGTGGGAGAGGTGCCAACACAACCCGAATCCTGAAGGGTTTATAGTTGTATTTTCACGACAAAGTGCTCAAAGTGCCTCTTTTATCTTCTTGATCCAGACTGTCAGCTCTCAGCCAGCTCTGAAGAGAAGAAAGCTGCCCAAACTAGCTCCAGTTCCCGACCAATTATCTTTTTTTAATTGCCCCTGGGGCTCATTTACAGCATTGGAGATGCAACATTGGTTGAGCAAACCAACTCTGTAACCGTTTTAAGGACCTCTTATGGAAGCCAGCTCCACCGCTGCTGCAATTCTCTCCTTCGCTCAGCTCTTCCGGGATAAGAGGTGTGCCACGCACCACCAGACTCTCTGATCTGGCATGCGGCTCTTGCAGCGGACAAGTGGGTATTAGCGGGGAGCCCAAAAGGAAAGCGAGAAGAACTGGAACGTAGAGTCAACAGCTCAGGAGTATGCAACAGGCACCAGGGCATTTCAGGCCACGACGCTGAAGCTGAAATTACGCAAGGTGTTTCACAATTTTAAAAACTGCAGAGGTATATCACAGAAGGTGAACTCAGAGGAGTTCACCTGCCCTGTCTAAGCTCAAAGGAGTAACACAAGCCAATGAAGAAAGAGGAGTGGACCCTGACCTTTTGCTGTTCCCTATGGTAATGAGATGGAAGACTCAGGAGACACCAAGGGCCCTCAACAAAACCCTGGCAGCAGTGATGCCAACCATTAATTTTAATAACTCTCCAAGTTCTTTGTTGGAAGCTCAGAGCCACTTCACGGAATTATCATCTCCAGTATTCCTTTGGTTAGAGGCAGAGTGTGGAAACTCTGCCCGGGAGATACTGGGAGATGTAGTCCATGTTTTCCAAGATCTGATTAAGAGCCAAGGTGGTTACACTTCCAGAAAATGCACACCTAGAGTCATCTTAACTTTCTGTGCATTAAAAAAGTGACTCTGCTATGTTTGCCACCCTGCTTTGGTGGATTTGGCCCAAAACAATCATGTGCCTTCCGTGGCGGGAAGACTGAACCCCGAGATGCCTGTGCTATGAAACATGGATTATGAAAATGTTGCTGAAGAGATCTCTTCAGACTTGTTATAAATTAAAGAAATGGAGTGTTGAAACCCACAATGCCAAAGTGGACCACACTTCTTCCATCACCCTAACCCTGCCACACAGAAAATAAAGAGGACAGTATTATCTCTTCCCTCACATCAGCTGGTGCCCCCTCCTGCATGGCCACATGCTCCACGTTTCTGCTGTCGCATCATTTTTGCACAACGGGCAAATGTGGGCGGATGGGAGGAAGACCGGACATTTTCTTTCCCCAGAAAAGAGAGCCTTATCCCATCAGCTGATCTTTCTTCCTCTTGCCTTTCAGCTGATGCCAACAGAAAGGAAATTGTGTGGGCAGCGCCAGCCCTTCGAATGCGGGGGCTCAGATCTCTGTTCCTTAAAAATCTTGTGTTTGCGACTTCTGCCATTGCTTGAAGAGGCTGTTCAGATGCCGTTTGCGACTCGGGTGTTTTCTGGACTGTGTGTTCTGTCAGGATGACCAAAGTGAGGAATAAGGCAGCAATGCCACCTGATTCCATGTGCAGCCTGCAGAACTTGAACACTCAAGATGGGACAGCATGCTCCACCACACCCGACGAGAGGAGGGAAGATTAAAGAGCAAAAGGCAGCCTGCTGCACACATAAGTCTCTCCTCCGACGTCTTCCTGCTGTTTCTCAGCAACTGTTGTTCACTAACGGCCACATGGTTAGAGTTGGCCCTGTATCCTGCCCTTCTCCATCCCAAGTTCATTGTCTTGTCAAAAACAAGGTGAAACATCCTAGTGTTGGAGTATACTGGCCAAAGCTTGTCTCTGAGAAGCACTACTTCCATTATCATCTTTATCACCACTGGCACTGTCACCAGAGACAAACGTTGGCATCGCTCACTTCCTCAGCCCAGATAACTGCCACACAAATAAACACTGTCACAACAAAGATATTAATAGGCCACTTATTTACATAACATGCTGGGCTGATTTAAAAGAGCAGGTGAGCGGGAAGACCCAGGACACTCCCAGCTTGGCCTCCGGAGTGGAAAATGTGTGTGTGTTGTGTCGTGAGAGTCATGACCGACTCTTCGTGACCCCATGTCCATGGAGTTTTCTTGGCAGGAGTACTGGAGTGGTTTGCCAGTTCCTACTCCAGGAGCACCTGGTATTCCCTGGTGGTCTCCCATCCAAGTACTAACCAGGCCAGACCCCGCTTAGCTTCCGAAATCATTCGAGAGAGATCGGATGTGCTTAGGGCATCTAGGCAGCTCCTGGGTGGAAGACAGGGCCCCGCTTTTACTCCCTATTTAGACCTTTTGAGGAATTGTTCCAAGCCTTGCTTTCTGCACCTGTCAGAGCTGGCAGATCAGGCATAGAAAAGTCTTCGCCACTTAATTAAATGGAAAAGCCAGTGAATGTGACAAGGCCACTTCTGCAAGAAAAACAAACAAACCAAGGCCAGCACCTCTGAGTTGTGATAGAAAGCAAGTGCTACCTGTGAGCTACATCAGAGGTATCAGAGTTGCACACAGCCTCAAGTCTCTTTTATTTCTTTTTTTAAAAGTCCTGTTCCCAAATTAATTTTGATCCAGATCCTTCCCTATTTTCATCTAAATCCAAAATAATGTTATATAATTTGCTAATGTTACCTTTTACTAAATTCTCCTTCTGGGTATCCTCATAAGAATTGTTCATATTTTGTATCATCTCTATATTTATTATTTTTCTTTGTCCAAGCATCAGTCCATTTCTCTAATGGTATAAAATTAAACCAAGATATATCTCTACGTTGAAGAATTTCTTTCCTTTGTACACAACCACCCTCGAATATTCCCCACTTCCCCATTTGCCAGGCTAAACAAATATTAGCAGGAAAGAAAAGAAAGCTATCCAGGAGGTAAGCAGCAAGGCTGTATTTTTTTTGCTTCTCCGTCCCATGGAGATTTTGCAATAAGGCTCTTGCAACAGAGTTGGCCGGCCCCACGTTGCAGTGTGAAGGGCCAGATCCATTCCCAACAATGTCCACATCCTTCTGTCCAAATATCCTTCAGAACCAGGTCACATCTCCTCCTTCAGACCCACTATCTATGGGCAGATGGAGGAGAAACTAGCATCTAACCAAGGTGGTGTGTCAACAAACCTGGCTGTACTCTCCCTACAGCTTTATTCACCCCAATGCAATAATTTTCCTTTTTTTTTTTTAACTAAATCTGTCTCTGGAGAGAAGCTGGCACAGTGTTTTTGGAGGAAGGAGAGGGTGGAATCTGGGTTTCATTACTTGGTTGCAGCCAACCCATTCTTATCCCCTCTAACTTTCCATATAAACATTTCCATTCCCCACCCACATACATGTTCTCCACGCTCCAGCTACAATATTTTTTATCGTTGGGCAATGCAACTAACTGCCCAGTTTGGCTTCATCTTGGGTTTTCCAATTCAAGCATCTCCCAGCTTTGGAGAGTGGTGTGTGTGTGTGTGTGTGTGTGTGTGTGTGTGTGTGTGTGTGTGTGTGTGTGTGTGTGTGTGCGTGCGTGCGTGCGTGCGTGTGTGTGTGTGTGTGTGTGTGCACGCATGTGTGTGTTTTGGAGACTCCATCAAATTATTTTAAAAAGGCCATGTGTCCGGTCTCCATCAGAGATCGCTACATGGGAAATTCTGGGAGCAATAACCCAAGTCAAATTTCAGTTTCTGTAGTGTCTAATGCAGTGGTTCTCAACCTCTGGGTCCCCAGCTGTTCTTGGACTGCAACTCCCAGGAGTCTTCCTCACTAGCTAAGCTGGCCAGGATTTCTGGGAGTTGCAGTCCAGGAACATCTGGGGACCCACCGGTGGAGAACCACTGGTCGAATGCGATGTATCTCCATCAAGTGGCGAGAAGTTCTGGGAACCAGTGTGCTTACTCATGCTTCCTTTCCTTTGGGAGAGGATTATTAGAAGCAGACACCCCCCCCCCAGATATCTGTTTATTTATTTGCAGGTATAGCTGGTTGGATGATAGGAGTTCAATTCCCCCATGGTGCCTCCTGGGAGAAGATCCAGCCTGAGTGGCCTTGGGCAAGCTGCACAGTCCCAGGGCACCCTTGGAAGAAGGGAAGGGTCAACCACTTCTATGCATACTCTACCTAGACACCCTCCCCCCCCAAAAAAGTGGTTGCCACTAGTCAGAGTTGATTTGACAGGACACTGGTGTTGCTGCTGCCGCTATTTACAAATATACAGGCTCAGTGTTGATGGAGGGGCAACTTGAACACCCCAGACAGTCTAAATCTTCTACTTTCAACATGAATCTCTAGGGAAACGTTGAGCACCTTAACATACTCATAGAGTCCGATTCCAGCATTCTCCCTTCTTCTACATCTCATGCTCACACTCAAACTGCTACAAGCGGGCCTCCAATGGGCTTCCCAGGCCTCTCAAAGGCCCTAGAAGTGGTTTCCTGCGCTCCGGAAGTCACTTCTGGTTTTCCGGAAGTGACTTCCAGTTTGCCAGAAACCACTTCTGGGGCTTCCTACAGGCCCAGGAAGCCCATCGGAGGCCCATTCGGGGCAGCGCCAGGCCTCAGGTAAGGGCAAGCGGCCTCAAACAGGCCCAAGCAGCTTATCCCAGGGAGGGCTTGCATTTCATATATTGCAGTCCCGCGATATACCGGGACCTCAGTATATGAACTGTGAAATGGCGGGGGACCACTGGACATCCTTTTGCAAACCGCCTCTTTCTTCCAGAGTATTACAGGGTATTTCATGTCCTAGTCACTTTGGAGGTTTTTAAGCAGAGGCTGGATGACCACCTGTCGGGGGTTCTGTGATGGGGGTTCCTGCATGGCAGGGGATTGGACTGGATGGCCCTTGAGGTCTCTTCCAACTCTATGAGTCTATGATTCTATGACACTGTTTTAACACCTTTTCAGAAAGTATTACCATCAGCAGAGGGTTATTGCACGTTAAACTCTAACGTGTTTTATCTGGCCTAAGACAGCAGTTCTGAACTTTGGCCCTCCAGATGTTTTTTGAATTCAACTCCCAGAAGTCTCAGCCAGTGTGATCAATAGTCAGAGATTCTGGAAAGGCTGAAACATCTGGAAGGCCAAAGGTTGAGAATCACTAGGACAGGTTTTCATGCAGTGCAACCCACTCCATCAGATGCTTTTGTTGGCTGTAGCCCGCGAGAGCTTATGCCAAATAAACATGTTCATTTCTAAAGTGGCACTGGAATATTTCCAACAGCGTAACAGGAATGCCATCCTCCGAAGATTAACGGCGGCAGATTCCAGTACTCTTGGGTCCATTCAAACAATCTCAGGCAATCGGGAACACAGACTGAACAATGGAAAATTAAGTAGAAAAGAAGACTCCAATGGAATGAAGAACAAAACAGGTGTGTGTGTGTGGGGGGGACCCACAGGAGACATGCATCAGGAACTGGGCAAACTCTGCTCATTTTGCATTTCTCATTTCAGAACGTATGGAACGGAAGATCAGCAAGAGAGCACAACCTGCAAGAGTTCTTTTGTGTTGTTGTTGTTTTGGTATTTTACATCCCTTCTGTCAAACAAGGTTTCTTGGATTTATAGTCCAAATGTAACTTTTCCAAGCTCTAAGAGTAAAAAGAAAAAACCGGGCTGCACTAGATGGAGAACAAAGAAGTGAGTCTTCTTTATCAACATTGCTGTTCAATTCATTTCCCTGAACCGTTTCAGTTCTGGTTGCTTGCTCTGTATAAGAACTATTTAACTTGAAGAGCCTGGATCTGTTTACTTTCTTTCCCCTTCCCTCCCCACCCATTCTTCTTTAAGAATTGCTTCTTTCTGGTTTTAAGGCATGCGGATCCTGTCCTTGCAAACATTTGTGCTATGCTTGTATGCATTGGGGAAGATGCTATATATTTCAGTGGGTGCAAAAAATATTTCAAACAACCACGCTACCATGATTCTAGACTGAGTTCTAACATGTTAAAGGGACCTGACAATGGCTACTGTTCAAGGAATAACAGGAAGATTAATACTAGGTCGCACTTTCCAGCTAACACTGACTATAGCTATTTCACACCTGAGTCTCGTGGCGCAGTGATTAAATGTCTGTACTGCAGGTAAAGCTGTGCTCATGACCTGGGGTTCAATCCCAGGTAGGCAGCTCAAGGTTCACTCAGCCTTCCATCCTCCTGAGGTTGGTAAAATGAGTACCCAGCTTGCTGGGGGGGGGAGGTGTAGCCTGCATACTGTAATTAAAAACTGTAAACTGCCCAGAGACTCCTTGAACTGGTATGGGGTGGTATATAAGCCGAACACTTTATACAAGAAGCTGAACTAGATGGGCCCTTGGCCTGATCCAGCAGGGTCCTGCTTATGTTCTTATGTTAACCCAATGAAGAACAATTAATGAAACATTTACATTTAGCCTAGAGGAGATAACCTGGCATCGTGATATGTCAGCTACCTTCAGATATCTGTAAGGCTGGTACAAGAGGAGTTGGAACAAGCTTTTTTCTTTCTTCTACACAGGACAGGACATGAATAAATGGATAAATTATAAGCTAAACAAGAGGAAGAACATCCGGGTGCTTAGGCCGTGGAATGGGATTCCTCAGAAGTTGACTGTGCCTTCTTTGCAAGGCGTTTTTAAGCAGAGCTTGGAAAGATGCTTAAGTGGTGGGTCTTGAGTTGGTACAGAGCCTTAGTCCGGACAAGGAATGTTCACACAAGCTCTGCTCTCAAACCCTGAGGGTCAGGCAGCCAGAAGCAGCAGGGTGCAAGAGTCGGGGTAGGGGTGGGGTGGGGTAGGGGTGGGAGGACCACACCAAAGTCAGCAGGGAATTTGGAACAAAACGCAGGAACCTCGACATGCATTCCCAAGCACGTTTGAACCCTGAAGGAACTCTGAACTTTGTTCCACTCCCTGTAGGTCTCATGACCCAGGGAACAAACAGTGTTCCTTTTGCTCAGCTGATGCATGGGGGAAATGCCGAGGAGAGGAGCGAAGATCAGCAAGCACGCTAGGAGACAAGCTGCGGAGAAGAAGATCTTGTCAAATTAGCCCAGAACCACCAAATGGAAACATGTTGATGGATTTCAAATATTTAACGGATGGCAGCTAGAAGAAAGAAAACAATTAGTCATCATAAATGGTCTCAGGGCGAAGATAAGCACCGATGGTTTTCAATAATAAAAGAAGACGAGGGTTTCAGCTACCTCTGAATAAAAAGGCAAGGAACAGCAATGGAATGAATGCCTAAGAAGGACTACAACTGCATTCTTGATAACTTTGTTTTTCAAGCGGAGGCTAAACTGCACTTAGCAGGGGCACTTTGAGATAACACAGGTTCCTGATTCTCTTTGGTTGCCCCCCCCCCATGAAAACTGATGGAGCAAGGGGAGAAAAAAGGAGGAAGAATGGACAATGAGCAGATGGAGAAGAAAGGAAAGGAAGAAAGGTTAATGCAAGAATCCAGAAGGCTGAGAATCATTCTCTTTGAGTTATTGGTTTCACAGACCTTGCGGAAACAAGGAGCCTTCTGTGACTGTAAACTTAAAGACATTTACAACAGGCATGTCCAAACTTCTGCCCTCCAGATGTTTTGGACCACGACTCCCACAGTCCTTTGTCACTGGCAATATAGGCTTGGAATTCTGGGAGTTGTGGTCCAAAACATCAGGAGGGCTGAAGTTTGGACATGCCTGATTTACAGCATTTACCACAGTTTTTTTCTCAGATACAGCCCACTCTTTCAGATGCTGAGTTTCTTTGTGAGGTTGGTGCAGTTCATTTTATTTTGGTCGAGTTTAATACAGTGCCTGCCTGCTATTAAGCATTTTTCAAGGATGTTGCTTATTAATGTGTTTTGGCACAAACCACAAACAGCCTTGTGACAGTTCTAAGACTGATGGGTCTTATCTGGCATAAGCTTTGCTAGACATGTCCCTGCCCTTCAAATTCTGACTTCAGTTGTGCAAGGAATGGTTTCAGTTATAAACCCTTTCCCGATCCTCAAGGCCATTTCATTGCTTGGAAAGAAAAGGTAAAATGACATCCACCTTCTGCTAGGTAAAATGATGCTTAATCCATCAGATGTTTTCCTGCACGTTCTCCATTAAATCGCTTGCTTTAATGGAGCAGTACGACTCACTGCTGTGCCCTTGTGACGTTCTATCTTATCTCGTGAAAGGCAGGGATCTGGAGAACTTCCTGATGGATGGCTCCTTACAGGTGAGATGCTTCCGTACCCTATTCTGAATGTCCATGAGAGTGACAGAGACTAGCACTTAAAACACCTGCATCACCTTGTCTGTGGTAAGGCCACCATTGCATGGATACTCAGACTAACTGCAAATAATTATGGCGGTGCACTCCACACATGTCGCTGACCCATGATTATATGGAACCACAGCATTGAGAAATGGAACCACACGCGGGTCACATTTAGTGATTTGGTGGGCTCCGCCAGTGGCATTACCGTCGTGTTTTGTTTTATCAGACCAATTGTTTTATATTGTAACAGTTTGTTCTATGTTGTGAACCCCCTAGAGTGGCCTTTGGTTAGACGGGCGGTATATAAATTTAATGAATGAATGAATGAAGAACAGAACATGACAGATATAGAATAAAAAAAATACCTTTTTAGATTTCACCCACCAGACTCTCCCAGCCAGCATGTCAGAAAGCATCAACCCCCTACTGAATTGGATGATCAAAAGGGTCCCTTTTGACTCTTCACCCCATACAACACATCAAAAGCTCACCAGATCCATTTGTGTGACAGGTTCTGATTAGGGTTGGTACTAATTACATATCCCCCAAAAGGGCACCAATCTGCATAATATGGCACCTACTCATTTCTAGGTAGAGACAGCAAACCAGTGTTGTTGTTGTTTTTTTTTAATTTACACAGAACTAACCCCTCTAAAAGGAGGCTCATTGTCACCCTAGTTCTGATCAGCCCAACTACAGGCTCAACTCTGTGAAACGCACACTTACATTTTCCACTAGATACAGGAAGGCAAGTGGGAAGTGCCCTAGCAATGTTGGTTTCCAAGACACTGAGAAACACCTGTCTCAGTCCCTTGGCTAGTAAATATCCTTCCACACAACTGCTTCCCCTACTGTGTCTCCACTCCCTTCAAAGACCAAGGTAGAAGCTTTAGCTTTTCTGCCTATCACACAATTCTCTCTCTCTCTCTCTCTCTCTCTCTCTTTTTCTCTCTCTCTCTCTCTCTCTGTGTAAGGTATATGGTATGCCTTTCAGCACCGTGCTCCCTGACCTTTCCTAGATCACATTTCCATGACAGCCCAGCTGCCTTTGCATTGGGGGAATAGAAGAAAACACACACTCACTATTTGCCCAAGGTAATTCGCTTAAACAATTGCAAATGCCACACCGACAATGGACCCATCAGTGCCAGAAAGGGGAGAGAGAATACAGAAAATGTTGCCACAAATTCAAGCACACACTAAAACTCAAACCAAGTTGTCCTACTTTTATGTATCTCCCTTCCTCGGGGGACCCAACTCAGGCCTGCCATTACATTCTCACACGAACCACTCCGAGGCCGACGTCCTCCCAGATAGTTGATGCATCTTGATTTTCCCGGCCACAGGTCCCAGGTAAGCTCCTGGGGAGTGGGGTTTCCAGAGGACCATAGTTCTTGGCCCCTGCCCATTCGTGTATCACAGTTGGAAAGAAAACCTCTTTAAACTGGCTGTAGTGAGAATACAGTGGTACCTCAACTTACGAATTTAATCTGTTCCGAATGCACGCTCTTAAGTCGAACTACTCTTAAGTCTGAGTACCGATCTAAAAAATTGGAAAAAAAAAGTTTTAAAAAATCCAAAAGCAGACCATATCTAAAATTTGTAAGGCGGCAGTTAAAACACCAACAGTTTTCTGCTCTTAAGTTGAATTGCTCTTAAGTCGAGCTGCTCTTAAATCAGGGTACCACTGTACTTGCTTCTAAGCTCTGGTTTTCTTCAGGGTAACTTATCTGTGTTCCCCACCACCCCCACCACCACCGTTGCTGCCCATCTATTACAAAAGGCATATAGAGAGGATTTCATCCAGGAAAACCATCCTTCTGCCCATTGGTGCCAAGGGCAATGCCTGCTCGTGGCACCAATGCAATGTAAATTACAGATTCCACACATCCCGGACATAATCTGTTTCAATTGTTACCCTCAGGATGACGTTTTAGGGCATTGCATACTAGCTATAAAGATAGCTTCTTTCCAAGTGCTATCAAACTGTTGAATAATTAATTCTTTTTCTTTTCTTATTTTTTTACAAAATAGGTTATATTGTGTTGTTGTACTGTGCTTTTATTGTTGAATATATGATTCTTATACAGTCCTACCTTGTATAAAGGAATTAATTCGTTCCAAATGAAATGATGTTAAGCAAATTTTCCTTTATACAAATTTCCCATAGGAATGCATTGAAAATGCAGTAATCCCATTTTTACGTTGTACGGATTTGCCCCATAGGCGATTATGTTAAGCAAATTTCCCCTATCTCCAGAATTTTTTATGTTGTACAGATTTTATATTATACAAACTGTTTGTTATAAAAGGGTCCACTGTATTTCCTTCTTGCATATGGAGAGGATTTTTTTACCAAAACAAATTCTGGGTGTGTCCAACCACACTTGGCCAATTCTGATTCTGATTCTGATTCTGCAACCATATGGCCAGTTTCTACTCTCAGAGTGTGGAAAGGAATTCAGGTGGATACTGAGCCTTACTAAGATCAGGAGACATCAGGTTGGACTGTTGAGTTAAGGAACACCCGTTTCTCACCCACCCCAACCAATGTATTGCATGCCCTTCCAGCATCTTCCCCCCTCCCCAACCTATCAACCCCCCCCCCTTGCTAAGCTTCTTCCCAATCACAAAACGCCTTCTTCTGCACACCCCAGGGATAAAGAAAAGTAGTCCTTACCTTTCAAAGAAAGCCCGTGAGGAGCCCAAGAAGGGATTCAACCTATAAAGAGATCCAGTTTCGCTGGAGTGGTGAATGACAGCCTTGCAGCGGAGTCTTTTAATGGCCGGCTGGGTCGGTGCCTGGTGACTCAGGCAAAACTTGCAAATACAAACAGGGATTTTGCTGCACGGAAGGCAGAGACACCACGGCGTGACGGAGAAAGGGCAGCTTCTCCTGAAAGAGCGTGCTTGTTGTGTGTGTGCTGGTGGCTTTAATAGGCATGCTGTGAACTGCAGGGGGAGCAAATCAGACATGCACAGCAGGGGGAAAAATGAGCCAAAGGGAGAGAAAAAAAGGAAGGGAGAAAAAAAAACACAATGTGAAGGAACAGCAAGCAAACCTTTGCTCTTCTGTCCAGGGCACGGCGAAGCAAACAGTACTTCCTCGACCTCCAAGCTGGCTTCTTTGAAGTGAATTGACTCACCTGCCACTTCAAAAGCAGGTGGAGTGCCAGGGGGTTCCCACAGCCATGGCCGGAACATGGCAAGGCCTGTCAGAAAAACTCTGGTGGTGGTTGCTGAGTTGGACCAAGGCATTTTGCTGCCCGACGAGGCACAGCATCTCAGGCCGCTGTGTCTTTCAGAGCAGGAAGCTGTAACCACCACCACCACCACCACCTTCCCAAACTAAGTAAAGCATTTGAGCACCTAAAGCTACAGACAGTTTCCCTCATCCCTCAAGGTAAAAATACATTGCTGTAAATAACTAGCAACATCATGATATCATGGAGACGTACAAAATAATGCAGGGCATGAGTCAAGTGGGTAGAGGGACGCTCTTCTCCCTCTCACAAAATACTAGAACTAGGGGACATCCACTCAAACTGAGGGCTGGGAGAGGGAGAACAGACAAAAGAAAATTTTGTTTTCACCCAATGCGTTCTTAGCCTGTGGAACTCCCTGCCAGAGGACGTGGTGATGGCACCTGGCCTGGATGCCTTCAAAAGGGGACTGAACAGATTCCTGGAGGAAAAGTCCATGACAGGTTACAAACCATGATGGAGATATGTAATCTCTAGGCTTAAAACTGGGGTACTCAAGGGCCAGAGGCAGGGGAGTGGTATCAGGAGACAGATATCTGGTCTCATGCGCTCCCAAACGCATCTGGTGGGACCACTGTGAGATACAGGAAGCTGGACTAGATGGGCCTTTGGCCTGATCCAGCAGGGTTCTTCTTGTATTCTTATCATGCTGCCTTTTTGTGATATCCAAATGAACAGACTCTTTTCACCTAATGATAGGGCCGGTCCCTCTAGGCTGGATTTCATTTCAATGGAAAAATCCAGTTTCCCCAAATACAGAAGCTATGTTAAGGATAGTATTGCCAGCATCCCCTAGGTGCTGGAAGTGTCAAAGCTGAGACCCGGGAATGGTCCCCTTAGGCCTGTTTGATGTCACAGAGGGGGACAGCAGAGACAAAGGGGTCAGACCCGCTTCTGAGCCAGCAGACTGTAGAAATAAATGCATATGGGAGGAATCTATACAGGTGGGCACAGAATATAGCCGGACAGGAAAATGTGCTCAGCAGTAAGAGGTCCCCCCTCTTGACTCATTTGTTGCATTGCTTACTGAGACAATGTCTGCTAAATGCTGAACATTCTTATCAATGCCTAATGTCCAGTTGTTATTAGTTCCTGGCATATGGTGCCACCCCTTTTCTCATCACCAGTGAAGGAGCGAAACTCTTGCCTAAAGCCTTCCAGCCCAAATAAATGCAGGCCCACTCTTAGTGCAAAATATTACTTGCAGAATTCCACAGTTCAAGTTAAGATCAAACCATAGACTCTAAAGGGTGTTTTGGAGTTTCCAATGACACAGCCAGAGTGTAGAAGTAGGGACGGATTCCAGGGGTGAAGGCGCTGAGCCAAAAACATTGAAATCATTAACCAGAGACGCAAGTGCGCATGTGTGTGCATGCCTGCGTGCGCACACATACATGGAGAGAGAAGGGTTGGTTGGTTCTTTCTGGCTATGAAGCGTTAAGATGTTACAGGCATTCACAAAATTCGCTCACAGAAAATATAAAAGGAAAATTAGCATTTACCCGGTGCTAAGCAGGGGGGACATGCACCTAAAGATATGTACATATAGTGATACACAGAAGCAAGCAGGCGTGATATGGCCGGAACTCTGACCCTTGCACAGAGATATGCAGACAAAGAATCCGTGTGTGTGAGCAGTTGAAAAGAAATATCAGAAGCATACAGATGTCAGCAACTGAAAACATAGCAGTAAAAACCCATAAGGAGCCACAAAAGACAGACTGCAGGAAAAAGGCTAGAAATGTATGAATTGGATAAATGAAAACTTTCCTGAAGGAAAGCATCAGCATGGATTACTCAGCAACACCTACAGAACCCATATATGCAGGCATCTGCAGAGTTACGTGTGGTTCGTTATCTGCCATCATAACACTGTACATGCACGCACTAATAGTATTTTGCAGAGATGGGCACGAACTGACGAACCGGTACTGGTTTGTTTTTTCGACCAAACAGATGTTTGGTGCTTCTGAGCCTCATCTCCTTTGGCAGACACTCATTCAGAGGTGGCGCCTGGAGGGGATGGAGGAGGGAAGCAGTGAAAAATAGAGATGGGCAAAGAACGAAAAATGAAACTTTTCATAGCGTTTTGTTGATCACCATTTTGTAGCATTTTGTTTCTTCGTTTTGTGCCCATCTCTATTTTTCATTGCTTCCGTTTGGTCGAAAAAAAAAAATCTGTTTGGTCGAAAAACAAAGAAGCACCAGTTTGGCAGTTTGTGTCCATCTCTAGTTCCTAGTTGTTTACCACTGGACAATAAAACTGAGCCCTCTACCTGGTGATAAAAAAAAATCCAGATGTGTTTGAAGCAAAGAGAGAAAAGGCTGACCCTTCAAGTTATAGATTTCAAATGGATAATGAAGGATTTGTTGGAAATACGCCAAATGCCACCCCACCCTCCTTTGATGTTTCGGTTCATCCTTAATTTTCCCAGCAGAGATTCCCCGAAACTGAGTGCATGGAACTAACGAACTAACAGCCTAGTGACTGCCCAGAATGAGCAGCCAGAGGGGAAGGTACATCATCACATCTCTTCCTCCTGTTCTTATTGCATTTACCCACCTGCACATGGGGAAGAAGGGTTGCATGAGGCCATGTATGCAAAATGCACATGGAACACTATGTGTTAGAACAGACATGTCCAAAGTCAGGCCCAGGGGCCAAATGCGGCCCGTTTTCAAATTCTGAGTGGCCTGCGGCTTCTTCTCCCCACCAGCTCAGCCTGTCACACATCCCCGCCAGCTGGCCCTTAACCATACCAGATGGAGGCGTTAGCTTGCAGTTTTATGGTTTGCCTGCCCTTCCTGCCTCTGTCCATCCACCCAACCAGGTGCCCAGCCTACCCACCCCTAGCTCTGTTGTTGCAGCATCCTCCCTGCCTCCTTGCATGTTATAGAGAGACTTGTCCAAAGTCCGGCCCAGGGGCCAAATGTGGCTGAATGGTTGGCCCCCACACATTTTCACCTTGACAAATCTCACCCTCCTTGCAAAAAGTTTGGGCACCCCTGTGTTAGAACGCTCAGACTCTTCCATAGTTGCAAGTTGTTGCTATACTTAACTGCTGGCAGGATTTTATATATGACTTACACACCTGTATAAAATTGAATGAGAAGATCAGTCCCTTTCTAAAGACAGTCTTCCTGAGAGGTGGCAAGAGAGAAGGAGATTCCAGCCAGGTTCATATGCAATGATGTTGTATTTTATGTTTGTAAGTACTGTACCTTGATTATAGGAGCAATTACCTATAATTACCCTTCCATTACATTTGCAAGTCCCTCCTCTTGGCCCATTCCTTAAAAGCAACTACTTAACATTTGTTACCTTTTGAAGATTTGCATGCCACTGCTTGAGGAAGAGTACAAGACCACACTTGAACCAATAATGTTTCTTCCCCCCACCACCACCATATTTAAAGGGGCTACCTCTTATAAATAATAAATGGGTGTTAAACATTGTCTGGCATAAAGAGTGAAACTACCGCTTGTCAAGTTGCAAGGATAATGTAACTTAGTATTACCCTTTGTTATTTGGGGGTGCAGAACATAAATAATTACAAGTGAATGGAAATTTGTATTTGCAATTTGTCCTGGAAGCTATTTCTAAGCTCTGTCCAGAATCAAGTTTATCAAGCTCTTAGGCACCAGTGCATTTGCTAAAGCTTTAAAAGGGGAACCCAAGGCTCTTATTTTGCTGTAACAGATTAATAGAGCTTCCATTCTTTGGCGATTTAAAGGGTGTGCTCCATTCTGTACATATGATCAAAGGCTTCTGGTAACACTTTCCGAAGGACGGAGCTATTTACCTGTTTCCCATCCTCCTTTGAACTGAAAGCCCATGTAACAACCTTTTCCTTTAATGCTGATACAGAAGAAAGTGGATGTGAATCCAATCTCTGCAGCTTTGACAGCCTGCGTTTGGGCCCTGAAGGCAAGGTTATTACTATAATGCAATGACAAAATAAAAGTTTGGAAAGCAGCAGTATCTCAGGCTAGTTCTTAATTAAGGAGCAGGAGCTGAATAACATCATTCATTAAGTCAACATTTCCTGTGATGCATGCACAGCATGTAGACTAAAGGCAGTGTTTTTCTAGGGCTGGAAGGTGAAAGAAGACAAGAAAGGTAGCTCAGAAGAGCAACAGTTTAAAATGCAAAAGAGGAAACCGAGAGGCTTAAACCGCACAATGGAGACACGGGTTTCTGTAGTCATCATCAAAGCCATGGGTATATTCTGTGTTGAACCCTGAGGACACCCCCCTCCCCCACTTTACATTCTTAAAGCATGACAAGAAGATCCTCAGAAGCCCTCTTCCAGATCTGGTCCAAGGCCTATCTGGTTGAGTATTTTGTTCCCACATTAACAAAACAGCAGGAAGCCCACAGGCAGGACATGAGTGCAGTTCTATCACCCACCTGCTCATTTTCCAAAGCCGCTGGTATACAGAGACAGTGCTACGATGCCATGTGTTTTGCTTTGTGTTGCGTTCCTTGTTCATCCTCTTTTGGTAAAGTCGTGTGGTCCTTGACTGCTTTTAAATTAACAAATCATACGGAGGAAGATAAGTGAGAAGTTGGTGAACTGCCGGCATTTACATTTATTCACATCCCTCCCCGGTTCTGTTTAATCTTCAACATCATTTTTAATTTACCCTCTGTGCCTATAAATCATCAATTTTAAGGAAAGCAAAGGGTTCTTTTTTATTTTTGGTGGCCATTCTACTGGGGGGGGGATCCTTAAAGTGTGCTGCAATGTTGGTGGACTAGAACTCCCAACACAAGAAGGAACTGTTGTATCCACTGGTGACAAAAGTATGACTGGGAGACAAATATTATCACTGTGGACAACATTCCTTATCCTTATCTAAAGCATTGATTGATCTTATGATGTGCCTATTCATTAATAATTTGTACTGCTAGCTATAGAGGTACGAGAGAAAATGAGCTGCAACGGTTCCAAACCTGTGGTTTTTCAAGGAATATATAATTTTTGTTTTATGCTCAGCCCCTGAAGAAGGCCACAGCTGAAATGCATCTAGCCTGAGCTTTTTAGATAGGAATATTGGTTATATTTTCATATGTCTTGAGTAGAGATGGGCACGAATCAAAAAAATTGCATTTCGTTTGTCATTTGTCGTTTGTAGGGTCCGTTTCAGTTTCGTTTCCGTTTTTTGTGAATTTTTGCAAAAATATCATTTTCGTTTTCATTCGTTTTGTTACCATTTTGTTACCATTTATTTCATTTTTTGTGATTTTTTTAAAGGATTTTAAGTAATTCACTCATATCGCAGTAACGGAAACGAAACACACGACAAAATTTCCGGTGTTTCTGTTTGTTTCGTTTCATTTTAGAGACAAAATTCGTTTGTTGTTTCGTTACGTAACAAAATGAAAAAATGAAAACGGAAACGAAAAATTGTTTGTTTTGTGCCCATCTCTAGTCTTGAGATTCTGCCTCCCATTTGGACTATAACTTCAAGCAGGTCTAACCAGCATGGTTATGGGTGAAGAGGCAGAGCAACATCTGGACAGATGCAGAGGCTTTCATATCATGGTGCTTCTCCCCTGTACCCACACCCACCCCATGCAAAACACAACAGGTTATCCTAAAGGGGAATGTTGGGGAAAAGGAAGAGGCCCTCAGCCAGGCATCACAAAGGCCTTTCTAGCGGAGCGTTCAGCAACAAGAATGTTCCCAGTCCTTTGGCTACAGACATTGCAGGATGATGGCATCCTTTGTGTGGTTTAATCATTATCTCCCCAGCTTCAAGAGGGTCACACAACCCCCCAACTCAACTTCCTCCGGTTATCAGCAAAGGGCTACAGCATTCATTTCTATTTGCAGTGCAGCGCCCCATGTCACGTTTCCTCTCCATCCCAGAGTCAGGAGGGATCCCCTCACAGGGAGTCCTCCCCCCAAAAGCCCTTGTACAATATCCAAAAGCAAGGCTGAGGCTGGAGCCCCGTGGCACAGTGGTTAAATGTCTGTCCTACAGGTAAAACTGTGCTCATGACCTGGGGTTCAGTCCCAAGTAGCAGGCTCAAGGTTGACTCAGCCTTCCAACCTTCTGAGGTCGGTAAAATGAGTACCCAGATTGCTGGAGGGGGGGGGGCAATGTGTAGCCTGCATACTGTTAATTGAAACTGTAAACCGCCCAGAGACTACTTGAAGTGGTATGGGGCGGTATAGAAGCAGAACACTTTTGCTTTTGCTTTGCTTTCTTAAACCACTGCAATATGAAAAATGCACAAGCCTTTGCGTCCTGTGAGGCATTGCAGTGCATGGAGGGGTGGGGAACCAATAAATGCCCCCAATGGATCCTGACCAGGGGGTGCAGAATCAATGGCTGTGTTGCGAGGAATATCCCAAGACAGAGACTCTGCCCTGGTTGCACCCTCCTGAGGAGCCGAATTTTACCTCAGGCAAAAGCAGGGCGAACCGAATGACCTTCCCTCATTTTTGTAGATGAACAGGTGGTCAAGCAACCTGGTGCATCGTGGCTGATTTGGAGGCATAGCCAGCTGCTCCTAGGACTGGGAGCAGAGGGTCAGAAAGCCAGCCAGGGTTGTCTGAAGCACTCGCTACCTCAACGGGGATTGTTCAGTTGTCTGCCCGCAAGGGTGGCGGTGAACGCTTTGCATCACTGTGAGCACCTTGGGCGTGTTTAAAGCCACATTGGAAACACTCTTTTGTGTGGGTCTGGCCTCATTTTGCATGATGCTCATCAGCTGGGCAGGAGCCTTATTCCACAAAAGCTGCTAGCTGGCCTGCCTGCCTGCCTGCTTTTTTTCTCTCTTTTTCTTTCTTTCTTTTTCTTTCTTTCTTTCTTTCTTTCTTTCTTTCTTTCTTTCTTTCTTTCTTTCTTTCTTTCTTTCTTTCGTTTTTAACCTCCCTCTCAAAGAGTGGTGCCCAAGGCACCTGACAGTGTTAGCATCAGATAAAAGCAATTAAAACATACTGCTGATTTCCCCATAAAAGGGAGAAGATTGACACCCACTTAAATGCTTGCTGCCACTTTCTTTCTTTCTATTTAATCGTTAATTCATTCGTTCGTTTGTGCCTGCCCCTCCTTTCTCCCCAACAGGACCCAAGCTGGCTTACAATGTTAAAACAAATAAGAGGGAAATCTAAAACAAAACAAAACAAACAACCCATTCCCCTCCCAGCTATGGAAACAGTGTACACATGCCACATAATGCCCTCCCCTTTTCTTTTCTTTTTTTACCCTTAGGAGCCTTTGCCTGCTGCCCAGCCCTGTTTCTGAAGAAAATAAATAAATATTAAAGGGAACAGGCACATATTACCCCACTAAATTATTACACTATTTTTTTGGGGGGGGAGGGGGGGAGGGGAGTCAATGTTGCATTGAAATAAGATTGAAACTGTTCTTTTTAAAATAAATAAATAAATAAATAAATAAATAAATAAATAAATAAATAAATAAATAAATAAAGGGCCATGTGAGTTTTGACAGGCAGTAGCTCTCATCACGGCTCTGAGCAACACTGACCAAAGAGATGGTTGCCATGCCATGCCTAATGCTTTTCCACGACGCTCATTGAGGGGGTAGCAAAATTGTAACGCTTCGGAGCCTTGTCAATTTGTAGCAGAAACTAACGAGGGACGCTGAGGCCCTCATCCCCTCAGAAACCTCGGAGAACAGTGGGCCTACGTGGCCGCGTTAGCAGCCAAGGGAAACTCCCTCTTTTTCTCACAGCACCGTCCAACCTTGTTCGGTGTCTCAGGCGATATTAATGAATGCCAGTGAAGGCATCTGTGTGTGGTGCCGTTTCAAAAAAGAAGAGTCCACAAAAGGCCTTTCCGCCATCGTCCTTGACAAACACTGAGGAACCGATTTGCTGACTGGTGGTGGGAATGAGGTGAAGAGAAAAGATAGTGGGCATATATATGGATGGTGATTCCTCTCTGCTGCTAATGTCAGGGGAGATCTCCATGTATCCATTAGCCTTTATTTTGTTTCGTTCTTTGGGGATCGTAAAGCCAAGGCCGGAGCGAGCAGGGGAAGGGATGATAAGGCAAATGTTGGAATCTCTTAACATATTTGCAAGGCTTGGAAAGGTTGCTGTTTTGGGCGAAAACCCTTCACCTCAGCCACGCTGGCAGGAGGAAGCAGGCTAGATTCTGGTGGTGTGTGCCACAAAAAAAGGAACTCTTCCATTACGAAGCCAGCCTCACACTGGAGGAACTGATTTTAACTGTTTGTTTGTTTTTCCTCCAGAGACATTTCTCCCCCTCATTCGTTCATTTTGTGGAGTGGTTTGTGTGGCTGCGGTGATAAGGTCCTCTACATGTCTACTCTTGAGAGCCAAACTAGATTCCATCTCATGAGATGAAATCATGCTACTGTTCGTAAGGATCTTTTTCTCTCGCTGCAATTTTATCCCTCCAGGCATGCCTATCTCTCAGCCATGTAAACAAAGCCACTCCACCTCAAACAGTGACAAAAGCAGTCTGATTTGTCAAAGGTGGCTGTGTTAGAACAGCAGAGCCTTTTCCTCTTAAGGAAGCTCTGCTTCTAACAACATGCTGATTTCACCATCTAGCTGAGCACTGAGAAACTGCTTAGCAAACGGTCTTGAAAACAAATAACAGAGCAAAGCAAGCTCCTTTGCTAAGGGCAGGAGACAAAAGCTGCTGCTGTGACGGTCACACACCATCAGCACTTAGGGCATTCAAAGATTTTTTCCCCCACCACTGACGAAAATGGTTGGGGTCTAGACTCTAGTCTAGAGCATTTTTATGCTGGCTAGATGACCCCAAAGCTGCCTAGAGGCCCTAAGCACATCCGATCTTGCCTGATTTCGGAAGCTAAGCAGGGTCGGCCCTGGTTAGTACTTGGATGGGCGACCACCAGAGAATACCAAGTGCTGTAGGTGCCTGGAGTAGGAACTGGCAAGCCACTTGAGTAATCCTGCCAAGAAAACTCCATGGACATGGAGTCACAAAGAGTCGGTCACGACTGTAATGACACAACACACACAGAGAGAGATGACCCCAACATCAGGGGCCTTTCAGCCATGAAAATGATAGATAGATAGATAGATAGATAGATAGATAGATAGATAGATAGATAGATAGATAGATAGATAGATAGATAGATAGATAGATAGATAGATAGATAGATAGATAGATTTGGAGGCGGGGAGGAGGTAGGGAGAAGCAACCGGATCTTGGAAGGGAAGGCGGCAAAACCTGCAGAGGTAAGATGAGAAAAGACAGGTCTTGGCTGCCAGGCCAACAAAAGGAACAGGGGACTGGAACTGTTTGCTTAACCTTTTCGTTGGAAGGCCCACAGCTGCCTTGAAAACTAGACGGAACAGGTTGGAGAACAAAGCAGATCTCTGTACAAGGGAATGTTTGTTCACTCAAGAGGATTGTCAGGGATTCCCTTCTTCAGCTACTGGGACTGCCCGTTGCCGCAAAGTTCAGGTGCCCATGAGTATATGCAGAGTCCCACTCCCATGGTTTCTAAAAGGTCTGTGGATAAAGTGTTCCCGGAGGATGTGTATGGTGTCTTTCTTCCCTTAATAAGGGAATGCTTCTTCCATTTGGCTCCGGTGTCTGAAACATGCTGTGAATTCTGGACCCTTGCAACGCATGCTTGGCATGGCTGTGAACTCGTCTGGGGCTGCAGTCAGTGGTCCAGAGATGCTACTTTGGAGGAAGCAGAGGACTTGGGGGGGAAAACCCTGGGGGGGAAATCCTGATGGCCTCTGGGAACTGCACTCCAAGGAAATCTCAGTTATCACTTTCCAGAAATTTTACATCTCTAGTTCCTGCCAGGGGTAGAGAACTGGTTTCTTCAGGGTACTTGTGGGTCCATTCTGGTGACTAGGATTGGTGATGATCGCAGCCCTTTCCAGGAGCAAACCGGCTTCCTATTACACCCAATAACTGCTGGAAAGGTGCAGTCCATGTGTGTACATGCCTGTGTGTAGAGCAGTGTGTGCAAATGTTTGTAGCATAAATCCTGCTTACATCCAGTATGCAGCCTTTGGTTGGTTAGCAACCTGGAAATGTGAGTAAATCAAGTTTTGTCCCTTGCCTTGAGGTTCAATTAATGGGGAAAAAGCAAAATCTCCAACTCTCCTTTCAATCACTGATGTGGAGACTCATTGCCCAGAGAAGCAGCTTGAGCGGTGCCCACTGGCTTACCATTCTTTGCAAAGGACGTTATAGACTTTCAAAACAATAACAACAAAAAGGCCTTTTCCTATGAATTTTGGAAGCACCCAATGTTTTGTTTGCCCTCCTGGGCCGAGGCAAAGTTTTTTCATCGCCGACATGTTGGACCTGAATGAAAAAATAACCAGGAACTTGGTGTATGACTCACACATAGATAAGGGGGGGGGAGTAAATGCACAACCCACTTCTTCTGATGTACGGGGTGCATTCCCATTAAGGGTAAAGGGTGGGGATAAAATCGATCAAATGAATTTAAAAAAAAATTCATATATTTGAGAAAGTGAGCTGTGCGCCCTCTTAAAACCCACGCCGCTGTAAACCTGTTAGCTAAAAAAAATCCAGCATATATCTTTGCTATTACACTGTGACAGACCAGTTACATGTGTGGGAATCCAAAGGATGAATCCCTTCCCACTCCTGAACAAAGCACATTTGGAAAAAGTTACTTTTATTGAGTCGTTTGGAGAAGTTGCCATGCAGCCCATGAGGGATTCAGGCACTGTGATCCAACAAATAACTTCTCCAGGTTCTGGAACAAAAGTACCTTCTGCTGGGAAGTTCTGCGACACAGATCTCTTGGAAATCACCGAGATCAGCTTTTGGCAAAGCTCAGAGTAGTGAGTGTCCTCAATTCTGACTTTGCAAGTGGATCCTTGCCTTTCCCTGACACGGCAGCCTTTCCCTTTCTGCCTGTTTTCAAGAACTTGTAACATGAGTCATCTGGACTTTACCCTTCTGTTCCGAAATGCTAGCTGCATGCAACGCTATTCCCAGTTAGGCTTGGCTGAGCAAAAAACTGCTGCACAGGCAGCCAGAGAAAGGGAGTTGTATAACAGACATGAGGCTAGACAACATTTCTTCCCGGGCACAGTTCCAGTAAATTTTTTCGTATCTAAGAGATGGTCCTTCAAGTCGGAAAAGAATTCCAGTGGTCAGATGGGTCGAGCTTTGTAGATTTAAAAAATGGGTGTTCCAGGCGTACCTGGGGATGCACCAGAACGATTTGGAAGTGAGTAGGTAGGTTGTTCTGAGGTCTGTAAAAGCACAAAAACGTTGACACAAGCACGCTTGCTCGCTCCGTTCCTTCTTCTCTTGCAGTCCTGCAGCTGCTGAGAAGGGGTTTGTTGGTTCTCTTTCAAGTTCCCTAAAATGGGAGAGTTCGTTAGTGCAGTGCCCTGTGTCTTTCTTAAGGGAACCCCAACAGGCTCAAATTATCTGGCCTTGGCAATGGGTGCATGGGCTCGTCTACGAAGCAGAGGCACCCTCTGCTGGAAGCTTGTTACACTCGGGCTGCTCTGAGTCCCAAGGATGTTGGATGACTACTGTATTACCAGGCAAAAATGAATTCATTGTACCCTAAGTAAATCCAGCCTCCCCTACTTTTTCCTCCTGCCTTAGGCTCAAGCCAGGGATAAAAAAATCTCTGGTGTCTGGCTCCCATTTACATCAACCACAGCCAGCATGGCCAACAGTTGTGGCTGATGGCAGCTGGAGTGTAACATCACCTGTACTGCCCTAGATTTCTGATCCTTAGCTGGAAGAAAACCCTCTGGTAGGTCTCCCTTTACAGCCATCACAGACTGGATATTAACTGATTCAAGATTCAGCATAAAGAAAACCCTCTGGTAGGTCTCCCTTTACAGCCATCACAGACTGGATATTACCTGATTCAAGATTCAGCATAAACAGGACCACCACCTGAAGCAGAACCTCTCTACCCTTCTGAAGTACACCTAAAGATACAGACTGCAACACATAAAGAGGTAAAGGTAAAGGTTTCCCCCTGCACATGCGTGCTACTCGTGTCTGACTCTAGGGGCGGTGCCTTCAACACAGACATGGTTGCAAATATGCATTTTGTAATACACACAAGAAATATGCTCCAACTTCTCCTTGGCAGTGGCCTGAATCCAACGGGTAGAGCCCCAACTAGAATAGACACATAAATGTTGACATTTATGAATATGCATATATTTATTGCATGCTTATGCATGTGCTTATGCATTAATTCATTCATGCATTAATTGAGGCTGATACTGCAAGAACTGCAGTCTTAAGTTGCACAGGGCAACAGCAAGGCCCAGCAGGTGGACTCAATATTCCAAGACATTACCCTCCACAAGTTAGTTTCTTCAGCAGAATATGGAGATTTAAACTCGGAATGTTAGCCCACATCTTTTTGCAACATCCGCACTTTACTGTGTGTTGTGTCGTTATAGTCGTGACCAACTCTTCGTGACTCCATGTCCATGGAGTTTTCTTGGCAGGAATACTGGACTGGTTTTCCAGTTCCTACTCCAGGCGCCTACTACAGCACCTGGTATTCCCTGGTGGTCTCCCATCCAAGCACTAACCAGCACCAACCCTGCTTAGCTTCCGAAATCAGGCGAGATCAGATATGCTTAGGGCATCTAGGCAGCACCCACACTCCACTACTTGTTATTTAACATCTAGACTCAACTAGGATGTATAATTCAGGATGAAGGACAGACCAACTGAGTCAAGGCTACTAGTGAATTCACAATGGGTTGTGTTTTTCCCCTTCAAGGTATTTCCACTGAGAAAATTTTAATTGAACCCAGGCACTGGCTGGCAGCTGGCATTACCCAACAAACATTCCAACTGGAATACCCATTTTTGCTTTTGGGAAGAAATTTCATTTTTAACCTCTTCTACTTTTCTTTTTCCTCATCTTACCCCAGTGGGAAGAGAACTTCAAAAATCAACAGAAGGTAGCCCAAAAGCCAGTTTTGTTACCATTTCAGGATATCCTAATGGATGACGTAACATATGGTATGTAGGGAGGTTGACTTTTCTTTGTGAACATCCGCACTCAAATGCTTCTCAAGCACTCACAAAAATGACACTGGAGCCAAACAACTGTTTTTAATTTTTTAACTTTTTTCCCTTAAAGATGACTTTCCAATTTACATTAAGACAAGTTCTAACAAATTCATTCCTTGTTCACAAAAGAGAAATTATATTAAATAATTTCTGCCAATAAATAACATTTTCACCATTCTTCTTTTAAACATAACTAAAAAGAGAGAGAGAGAGAGAGAAAGAGAGAAAGAGAGAGAGCGCGCAAGAAAATTAAAGGAGACCGTCTCCGGCCAATGGGCAAACATCACTTCAGAATCAAGAACCTCAGTCCTCACCACACATTTCCTGGGCGTGCATTTCCACCTGGACTAGGGTGAGCAAAGCTGGTGGGATGCGCCCGAGCTGGCAGCAGCAGCAGCGAGCTATTTTGAGAAGAGGTGAGTTGGCGAGTGGCACCATGGCGGGGTAGGTTCTCTTCCAAGGAGGTGAAAGCACCTTTTTATTTTTTTTCCTGAAGTTTGGAAGACCCATTGTGGACTCCCCTCCTTGTGACATGCATCTTGCTTTTTTCCTCATGCAAGATTAGTTTTTTTAAAAAAAAACCATAATAATAATAATAATAATAATAAATGGCTGCGTAGAGGCAACCTCACAGTTAAGAGGGCAGTGCACACAGTCTTTAATACTTGGGCATCCCAAGTGTTGGCGGGCTGTTTCTTGGCCATTTTTTTTTTTGCCAATTTCGTTACTCAAGATTGTCTCTGGAATTAAAACGCAAATGCACGCACACGCACACACATACACAACTGGGATAAAAGGAGTGGGAAAAGGAGCAAAGTCAAATTGCCTTCAGGCACTCGCAAGCGCCAAGACAAATTTATGGCTGGTGTTTCAGAAAGTGGGTCTGTGCAGATGGCTTTGGTGTATTTCCCCTGCCTTTCTGAGGATGGGAAACAGGAAAGGGCAGCTGGTATTTAAAGGCTCCCCCCCCAAGCTCATGTAACCTCATGGATGGTGTATCTGCCACGTTGCAAACTGCACCAGAGGGTGAACAATAGGTAATAGCTGTGGTGTAACACTTACGAGGCTAAATTCTTACATTGTCAATTCCTGACCAGAGATTATCCCAAGGACTTTAGTATGTAAATCCCAATGTCTTAAATAAAATATCAAGAGCATTTTAAGGAACCATATGCTGCCTCCTCTTAGCCCAAACCAGCACATGGGCTGAGTCTGGAGACATACCCGCATGGCTCCCTTAAGGCTTCCCCTCCATAGTGGTCAACCTCAGCTTCAACATTCTGGCTACCAAGAGGTCATGATATGTTCACATCGGGCCTTAAGGCCAGCACAGGCAAGTGTGACCCTTTGGATGTGGTCAGGCGGCAGCAATCACTACTTCCCACCAGTGGGGGGGTGGGGGTGGGGGTGCTTACTGCTGTGGATGGGAGTCCCAGCCGTCCAACATCTGGAGGACCACATATTGTCCACCTCTTGCCTTAGGGAAGGTGGTACCAAGTCCAGGCTGTGCAAGAGCAGCTGTGGCCAGCTTATGTCTTTCTCAGTTTCACGGGGGGGGAAAAAACAAGAGAACACCGGATACTGGACACGGGTTTCAATACTGAGTGCCGAACAGCTAATTAAGAAGGCAAGGGAAGAGAGGAGAGAACAGAAGACAAAAAAAGGGAGGACAGAGACGGGCAAAGCTCTCCTTCCACACCAATGCTGGGAATTAACTTAGGCTTTCAAAGACAAGAAAGCCAGACAGCTGAAAGCGTTCTCCATCTCCCCCACAAACCACAAACTGTCCCCTTCCGGTTCCCTGAAAAACACCACGTACATCACGTTTGCAGCTGAGGGGAAAGAGAGAGGCCCTTGTAGCCATGTTTGCTGGGCGAACCAGCGCTGAGGTCTGGTCTGCTAACCAAAGAGCTTAATCGTCCTAGTGTGTGGCACAAAGGCCACCAGGAAGATCCTGGGATGCTCCAGAGCACTGGCCTATGGCTGTGAAGGGTCAACTCCTGCCCCTCCTCGGCACAGCTGCTCCTAATGAGACTGCGGTCTCTCTGAGCATGTGCATGGCATGCTAGCATTCCTCTTTTATTGACCATCA
Organism: Phrynocephalus guinanensis; assembly: GCA_037367245.1. Lineage (NCBI taxonomy): Eukaryota > Metazoa > Chordata > Lepidosauria > Squamata > Agamidae > Phrynocephalus > Phrynocephalus guinanensis. Next base: position 4,384,221 of record CM074745.1, on the reverse strand, counting down.
TGGCACCGTCGTGGCCCTGCCCCCTCCACCTTCTCCTCTCCAAAACACTGTTGTAATCAAGCGTTTCAGTGCGTATAAGGGCCAGCAACTGGTTGTAACCTCAAGGATGGAATCATTCGAGATGAGGGGTTCCCAAACCTAGGTGTTCTTGGACTGCAATTCCCCAGAATCATTCACCACCAGCTGTGAAGGCCAGCTGTAGTCCAAGAACACCTGGGTTGCTCCAAAGTTGGGAACCATTACTCTAGATCAAGAGTGGGCAACTGTTGGCCCTCCAGATGTTTTAGAGAACAACTCCTAGAATTCCGAGCCTAGATTGCCAATAACCAAGGATCGTGGGAGTTACGGTCCAAAACATCTGTAGGGCCAAAGGTTCACCACCACTGTTCTAGAACAACAAGAAGAAAAAAATAACTGTGTCTGGAAAAATTTGGTAGCTAAGAAACAGCCCTGGCTTTAAGCGTACTGTTTGGTTTTTAAAAAAGAAAAAAGTGTGTGTGTGGGGGGGGGGGGGAACAAAGATACAAAGGAGATGTTGGGTAGACTTAGCTTGTCTTCAAGAACATGCCGAGAAGATAGTATTTCAGGGACCAAATTTCATTTTCCATACATTAAACCAGCAGGCCCTACACCAAGTTACCGCTACATCTAGAAGGCAAACCCTGAAGATCAAAACACTGAAAAGGTGGAGAGCGGGTCAAGTCAGTTGGCCGTATCTTCCCAAAAGCAAAGGCAGGTAGGAAGACATTTGGTGCCTGAGATTTAGGTGGTACAGTAAGATCTTCATGGCCCCTGCTGTGATGTGCACACGACTCCCTGGCGTGTATGAGGCCTTTAGAGTGCATGGTTTGTCCTCCTCGTATATTTTCAGAAGATGGCAGTGATGCTCTCGCCTTGGGAGGTCCAGCGTTAGCACGTTTTATAAATTCACATGAAAGAACAGTCTCCTGGGTAAAAGTGTTAATACATTTCCAGGAGCGTCCTGAGACCAGTTGTTGAGATAGTGCCTAGGTAACAAGAAAAAAAAATGAAACTTCTTCCTCTCTGGGTGTGATCCACGACAGCTTGCCCCTCTCCAACTGGAAACTGCCTGGCTGAGGCTTGATTGGCTGTCTGGTAGGATGCAAATATGTAAAACAATTCTTGATGGACAGTGATTCCGACAACTGCTGTTATTTCATGACTTAAGAGGTCCTAGTTAGCCGTAACAGAAGCTGTGAAGACAGGGGAACAGCTTAAAACATTTTTTTTCGTCTTCCAGATGGACAAATCAATGTTTCTTCTGTCTCAAAATAGCAGTTTCTGCAGAAAGGATGGCTTTCAGGAGTGTATATAACCGTCAACGCCATCATCTGCTCTGCAACGCACGCAAGCATAGTTCTCACACTCCTCCCCAAAACATTTTGGGCTTCAATGTCTAGAATTCCTGAGCACTGACTATGCTGTTTGGGGCTTCTGAGAATTTCAAGTCCAAAACATCGGAAGGACCAAAGATTGAGAACCAGTGACGTTGATGCCAAGAAGAAGGAGGAGCTGAAGATTGAGTGAGTGAGGTAACTTCAAGGAGTGTCTCTTTCCAATGAGTGCGGAAACTCGATTTAAAGAACAAGCCACCAAGCTCTGGTTTCCAACAAGGCTAGGAAAAAAACAAAAGAAAACCAAACTCGCTCATCATTCTACACGGGAATTCCATCTTCAGTGCACACGTCATATTTTCAGTTCCTCTTCTTGGGCACTGGATAAAATCATCTTCCTTGCTTCCTTTAAGATTATCCTTTAAAGAACCAAGACTATCCATTGGCCAGTTGGTTTCTCTTCTCCAATCTCAACGCTCCTTACTTCTATCCAGGTTTGTTTTACTTATGTTTTTTTAAAAAGAGAATTCCTCCATAATGCCTCATAAAGCTTTCCCTTCTACTTTATTCTTGGAACATCCACTCATCCACCCTGACTGTGACCTTGCAAAGGAAACAGACTGCCTTCCTTAGCAAAATGTATATTATTACGAACAACGGCATGCATGTCAATGAAAATGCTGGGATGTTATTTAAGGTTCCAACCAACCCAAACTGGAGGGCATTTTATCAAAAGGAAAAAAAAAAGGGGGGGGGAGAACAAACCTTGGGAAGCAAAGCAAATATATCAAACATTTCAGTCCTCTAGTCTAAGGTCTGTCTTGGGTGAATTCCATGAGCCCTCGACCTGATTTTGGTTCCTTGTACGCATTTGCCCTTCAAACTCCAAATGAGATCTTGTCTGCTTTTTGATACTGCACCGAAAAAAGCTACAAAGTTTACAGGCATAACAGAACAAAGCACCTTCGTTTCAATAGGCTGAGGTTATCTCATTTCCCCCCTTCTTCAATGCTATATAAGCTTGCAATAAGCATGTTTCATGTTCCTGAACGCCCTCAGGAAGATTTACCATTCTGAACTGACAGGGCAACCGAAATCTTCAGTCAGTACATCCTACCGTGCCTTTGCCACGGCTCAAGAAAAATGTGAGAGAATCCACCCAAACGCCTTTTTATCTTTTAAGGAAAAAGCAAGTTTATATGTGTCGGATGCAAGCAGGGAAAGCGAGTGCCTCTCACTGCTCTCCATACATGATAGCCATGTCTGACGACAGGTTCGCCAGCATTTCCTTCATGTGAAATGCACACAAGAGGAGATCAAATAGGCAGCCTTGAGCCCCCGGCGGACGCTCGCCAGAGAGCCACAAAAAGGATTCCTGGATCCATCTCCGTCACGTGCAGGCACCTGGACAAATCCCCGGCTCCTTCTACAAAGAGAGTCACTCTACTCAACTGTTAACTTGAATAGACTGGGGTTAAAAGCCTTGTTTAGGACAGAACGCATTTGGGTTTTGCTTCACTGCCTTAAAAGCAGCTACGGCGTCCCTAGCCAATGCCTAACCTTCAGATAGCTACTGTGTTGAGCAGAAAATGATGAGGCTACCCCCCCCCCCAAAAAAAACCCTTGACCTGGTGCCATCATTAGCTGCTTTGAACCCACCAGGGCTACAGAGAAGGTAGCTGTTTTCCAATTGGTACTGAAGCTCTAGACCAGCGGTTCTCAACCTATGGGTCCCCAGATGTTCCTGGACTGCGACTCCCAGAAGCCTCCACCACTTGCTGTGCTGGAAGGGGTTTCTGGGAGTTGCAGTCCAGGAACATCTGGGGCCCCCACAGCTTGAGAACCACCGCTCTAGACAGAAACAAATAATGACAGTTGATAGCCTGGAGACAACCCAGGAGCTTTTCGCATGATTCAGACCAAGGTGGATAGATCAAGAAGCCACGTTTGTGGGGGGGATCTCTTAAAGGCCTGATATTATTCCTTCAGGCCAGTGGTGACCATCAACCTTACCCGTTCATAACCGGTGTGCGGTTTCTGCTGGTCTACATGGCAGATACATGGTATCCCAGGCTGTGCATAGGGACCCCACCCACCCCCACGTTCCACTAGCATACAGAGTTCTAAACAACACTACGCCTTCTTTACCCAGACAGAGTTTGGAAAAGTTACTTTTCTGGATGTCATCTCTTAGAATCCTCCAATAGAAGCAGCCATGGCGTCTGGGGATTTCTGAAAGTTGCCCACCGAAACAACAAATATAACTATTCCCAAATCACGCCAACATTTCTCCCCACTACCCGTAAGTCTAAACCACTGAATTAGGAATAGAAGCAGGCTTCCATATAGAACAGTCAGAGATAGTTTGGACCAGGAGTTCTGGAGCTACTGTGGTGAAGTATGTGGGAAGGAAAGGCAAAGGGGGGGGGAGTAAATGCTTCTACTCCAAAATATTAAAATCATACAGCTTTTTACAGTAAGACCACAACTCCAGGACAATCTGCGGAGGCTGCTTTTGTGTCGGAGAAGGAGAAATGAATCCAACCTTTGTGATGTCAATGCATGTCAAACAGGGTCATGTTTATGGGACAATATCAGCCAGAGGGACTCAAGGCAGTGATGCTTTCAAGTTTAATGGCGGTTGCAAGGCTACCTTTAGCAGAATCCACCCCCTTTAAAGAGTTGTCAAAAACATTTTCATTTCTGAGCTGAAACTGGAATCCCTGGAGGAAAAGCAGTGGGAACAGTGGAAGGGATGGAGAGAAAAGATTTCCATTCTCCAGTTCAGGAAACCTATTTGAAACTAGATCGCTGTAACTCAGCGTTTCTTTTGCCAGGGGTCCCAGACAAAAGGAGAGAATTTACCTATTGCCTTGTGCAGCGGTGCCTTGAATAGCTGCATGCATCAGATGCAGCAAGGAAGAGAAGGAAAACGGTGAAAGCGTGGGAGGAGGTTGTTTTCAAATCGAAGATGCTGCTTTTTAAAAACAAGAGGATAGTAACGCAAAATGGTTCCAAGAAAAACCCGATGTTGGAGTTGCCCCAGGGCCGTTTCAACACATCTCCCCTCTACCCAAGTTCTTTCCCTGCTGGGCAGGGACAGGTCATCTGTACAGAACAACACTTTATATATGCACTAGTATTTAGACCCATTTCTAAATTTAAAAAAAGAGACTTTTTATATAGTTGAACGTAAAATTTAAAAAACTTACAAAATGGTCACCTCTCTTACAGAACGGACGCAAACTGGATTATGGACGTGTCTCCGCCAGGCTAAGTTGGCTTTGCCCTTCCCACCCTCCCTCACCTCCGTAATAAATAAATAGGATTCGTTAAGTTTCGTATCCTTTAGTGATACAGACTGGGCGCTGGGAGGGCGACTACTAGGCTTTCTTCCCTGTCCCGTTCTTTTCCGCAGAGTTTGTTGAGGTCAAGTTCACCGGCCCGTCTGGATGCTTTGAATCCTTGCGCGGCGGCATGCGCTCGTTGACGCGGTCCAGCCCCCTTGCCTCTTCAAAGCTGCGGATCTTGTGCTGTGGCGAAAACCCACGGATGGCTAGAGGGGAAGGAGAAAGAGAGGGTGGGATCGGAAACATTCCTGGGACCAACTTGTGACATGTACACACATACTACACAGCTGCAAAGTGGAGGTGTGGCTAAGAAGCACGTGTCTGACTTTAGGAAGGAGTTTTTTTTTTTTTACAAAAAAAGCCACAGGGTGCTATTCAAATTGCAGATAAGAAAATAAAAATCTCTTTTAACAGAGATAGTATGTGTGTATGTCCCCCCCACCCGCCGAGTTGAAGATATTCTGAAAGGGATTTTTGTTTGCAAAGTTTATTCATCCCTCTCTTGACTTTGCTTCAAAAACCTGCAAAATCTGCTTAACCAAAAGTGAATGCAGGCATGTGTGAAGACATATCTCTTTACATATGCATAAACTGTGAGGAGAAATGTCCCTTTTAAGCCAACATCAGCTTGCTCAAACACACTTTCCTGTCCTGGGCATGACAGTAGTGTTAGGCACAAGTATTCCTAGAAGAAAACCTTGTTTGTACTGGTTTTCAGTAAGTAGCCCGGCATCTATAACCATGGAAGAAATAAGCAGTCAGACACGTGCTCAATAATCAAAATGTTAGTGTAGTGAGACAGCAGCATAGCTGTCACAGCTAAAAAAACGTAATATCAAAATCATAGTGAAGACTAAATAAAGGTCATGTATTTCAGCACAACACCACACTCACTCACTCACACATACACACAAAACACACCAAAATAGAGAAGAAGCTAACTTTTGAATTTAAACAAAAAGTTCTTTAAGGAAAAAAAAATCTTGCATGACCAGGAACTGAATGGGGGGGGGGGGAAGCGTCTGTCCTGACAAAGCCTTTCACTTATCTGGTACAGCATTTGTTTTCACAGTAGCTGTGAGGACCAAGCCCAAAACTATGCCTTCCGTTGTCTGTTTCTGACAAAACAAAACAAACAAACAATACCCCAACCCCTGACTGGATTTGAAATGTTGATGCCAAGTATAAATTTCTTGGAGGATTATGAACCCTGGGCCCATTTTGCAGAGGGTTGCATTTCTAGTGCCTGTGGAGTTCCGTATGCCTGATTACTGCCATGAAGTATAATGCAACAGAATAACTTTTCCAGGCTCTGAGTATAGGGAGTTCAGTACCAGAGACATACAAACTAAGGTTTGCATGCCTGCTGAACTGAACTATCCTAGACAGTTGCAAAATCTGCCCCGTACACTTGAATGCAGCGTTCTCAAAAAAGGATATGGCTGATTTTGTATACAATGGTTGAAGCCAACCATGAATGGTCAGCTTGGCCTACAAGAAAGGAAATGCCACAGCATGGTGAGACAAATGGTGCTATTTGAGACTCATCAAGTTTCCTCCTTCCAGCAATGAAAGAGAAAGAGAACAGACACTGCATGCTACAGTTACAGGGCAGAGAGCTGAACAAATAAATGCTTCTACATTATTACTTGAATGGACCCAAGAGGTGAAAGGTATGTGCCAGGTCAGTGCCTTTCCCCTTCATCTTCACCACCACCACCACCACCACCACCACCACCACCACCACCACCACCACCACCCCCTTTCTGGTGATGCAAGAATAAAAAGATTTTGCAATCTGACCGTCATTTGTTCTCGTTGGAGGGGAAAGAAAAGATTAGAAAACACACAAACCATCACGGTTCTCGCAAGATTCTAGCCATACCTTCCCGTGCCTCTACCGCTTCTACTGTGGCTGTAATACAGAAGGAACAGTGGCATGCAAAAATGAAGACAGAAAAGAGTGAGTGAACTTTACATCACCATGGTCGCTTGAGGTCTACAACCCTCCCAAGTCCCAAACAGAGGAGGACGGTGAAGCTGACCAGCCAGGAGAGAAGGATGACAATGGGACGGAGAAACAGGAGGGGACTTGGGTTCTTTTAAGCAGGTGGGCGACTCAACAGCATTGCACCAAGACCCATGGAAACATGGCAGAGGACGGCAGGGCCTGGTTTTCAAGACCAGGGCATGCAACCGTTGGCTTGCCAGTGGCCTCATCTACAAGTACATGGAAAGGGGAGTGACAGGGTCCCATCACCTTACAGTTTTGAATTTCAGCAGCAACCCCGGTTTCCCAGGAAAGTTTATAAGGGAAAGGGGACTTGCTTAAGGCCATTCCCGGTCTTTGCCAAGGCAGGGCGAGAAGAATGCTGCTAAGGTGCCTTCTACACCATCAGGGGAGAGCCTGGGCAGCAAGGAACGCCCTCGTTGCACTTCTTCTTACCCTTCAACTCAAATCAGGCAGGTTAGCATCGGGCCCTCCTTCCTTCCTTGTATGTCATCACGACTCGGCAGTACCCTTCTTAGCTTTTGCTATCAGGTAACATTTGCTATTGACTGTACCATTTTGTTCTCAATAAGGCATTCCAACTCTGCATGGAATAATTACTCCCACAGGACGGATGGCGTTGTAAACTCATCCGTTTAATTAAGCCCTTTGGCTGCAGTCCCTGACTTTGGAAATGGTTCATAGCAGATCTGCTGCACGCAGACTTACAGGGCTGCCACAACCCATGTGAAACATTTCATTTCCAATCCTGGAAGGTCTTTTGCTGAATGTTGAGGGTTTGCTTTTAGACCACTCACTTCATGGTGCATTATTGCTAAAACAAATATATCTACAATGAACTTGTATAGTTAGTTATCCATAAATAACTATACATGGATTTGGAAAGTGAATCCGTTAACATGGTTTCTACCATGACAACATTAACCATCGTAGCTAAACGGAAGTTCCTTGTCCCTCTGAGGATGCTTGGGAATACCCAACAGCAAGGAGGAAACCTGGGGGGACCTTGCTGATCAGCTTCAGAGAAGCACCTGGGTGGTCAATCCAAGAAAATAAAATACTGGCATGAAAGAACTGTCTGCTTCATTAGAGCCTGAAAAAAAATATCCTTTTTTCGACTCCAATTACCAGGATTTCTCAGCCAGCCTGGCTTCTGGTTCTAGGTGAGGCACTTCGCCTGCCACGTACGGTGTTTGCTGAGATGCTCTGCCCATCTGATGCCTTGGCACCACTTGACATGGATAGAGTTTTGGAGGAATGCAACCAGGTACGCAAAGCACCGAATAGGTGTACAACCTCTGATCAACCAAAACACAAGCACTAAGCCTCAAGGCTGAGGGTGTTGGGTCAAACTCGGACGGCCTAATAATGCAATAGGAATGGAGACACATGACTTCATTTGTATAGCAGGAGATAGGCTCACAATTCCCTAGTCTAGGGCCGATATCCCAAATCAGGTGCCTATTCAAATATCTAAAACTACCACGCAGTTCCCATCATCCTTGATCACTGGCCATGATTGTGGGGCTAGGGTCAGGTGAAACCTCTGAAATCCATCTGAATGAAGTTAAGAGTCAAATTCATGGACTTAGTTGGGAAATCAAAATGGCAGTCATATTCTCGTGAAAGGAGACCAGATTGGCAGGGGGAAGGTCTAAATCAGTGGTCCTCAACCTATGGGTCCTCAAATGTTCCTGGACTGCAACTCCCAGAAGCCTCCACCACTCGCTGTGCTGGAAGGCGTTTCTGGGAGTTGCAGTCCAGGAACATCTGGGGACCCACAGGTTGAGAACCACTGGTCTAAATTCTTCCAGCAGGATTCAGTGGTGAGTCACGTCAATTTTCAGAAAAAATGGCAAAGGCATCATGAACCAGAAACTTTTCACATCTGAAGACATTTATAACTTTTCAAGTTGGGTGGGACTAACACACAGTTAATTCAAAGTTTCATATCGCACTGCGTGCAGGAGGGGAACCTCTCTCAACCTGAGGGCTGAATTCATACTCAGAAAAAAATCTTGTGTACCACGTTCAAGGGCCAAAGAAGCACTGCAAGCAAGTTCCTCCTTCTCGGAACAAAGACTGCACATATCTTGGATGGATGAGAGGATCAGGAGACCCTAGGCTCAGATCCCCTGCTTAGACAAATATGGCCTTCTGCAGTCTTGGGCTACGTTGCTAGCTTCCATGAGATATGGGGAAGTTTGTGATCTCTCTTGCTTTCCACGTATGCACACAAACATTATGGGGGAGTGGGGGGAAACAACAACTTTCACCAACAGGAGGGCCAAACAAATAAACAAACAAACATTCTAGCAAGAGATCAGAAAACTTCCATTAACTAAGGGCCTTTTCACATGACCCCTAAGATCCGCTGGTCCCTTAAATTTGGACCAAAGATCTTAGGGGTTCCTTGCCCTTCCTTCCTCCCCACCAGAGAAAGAGGGGGAAAATGCAGCTCACCTGGAGGAGCTTCCCGGAGCTCTGTTTCTCTTCTGCTTGCTTTTTTTCCTCCCACCTCTTCTCTTAAAGGGGCAGGAGGCAAAAAAAAAAACACAAGCAGAAGCCAGGAGAGCCCCGCACTGACCAGATTAAATCCGGACCTGGGGATTTTCACCCACCTCAAGCAGGTACAAGAAAGTGCAGCTGGGTTGCGCTTAGGTGGGCGGGGTCGCACTTAATTGTCTGCAAAGTCCGGAGCTGGTGGGAAAACACTTGTAAGGTCCGGACCTTGCAGCCATTTCCTGCGGAGCTTAGGGGTCGTGTATAAAGGCTGTAGGATGCTCTTATGAAAAGACTATGATGAAAACAGGCACGAAAATAGGAATGAGACGCTGGAATGGAAAGAGATCGTGCTTTAGTTGTCTAAATCGAGGGGATGGTGTAAAAGCGATGAAATCAGAAGCATGGAGTGGCAGTGTTAAGGACTACTTGGGAGAACCAACAAAGATGATTACTTCATGCAGAAAACAAAGTCCTGTGTGGAGACTTGTTCTGTGATGGTCAAGGTAAAGCCATAAAGGGATACTCTAGGTCAGTGATGACGAACCTTTTAGAGACCGAGTGCCCAAACTGCAATTCAAAACCCAGTAATGTTTTTCCAAAGTGCCAATAAAGTAATTTAACCTGAATACAGGTGGCTATGAAGGGACGATGTCGGGTGCCCACAGAAAGGGCTCCGCGTGCCACCTTTGGCACCCGTGCCAAAGGTTCGCCATCACTGCTCTAGGTAGTCTTTGCTCTCATTACTAAATATTAGAGATCTGGTAAGGTTCCAAATGCTGGTATAGCTTAATTTCAGATGGACAAGTACCAGTGAAGGCTTAGGGTGGGATCATAGAAAGACAGAAAGTTTGATGCAGCAAGAACTGAAGACAGCTGCTCTAGACATTAACAGCTAGAAAGATGGCTTTCTAAGGCTGATGTATTTCACAGCTCCTAGAAGCAGGGGGGAATTGCTTTTCTCCTACCTTATTTGCAAAAAGATATTGGATTTCCTACAAAATCAAGTCTGCCTTTCTTGTTGAAAAAAACAAAGCTCCAAGTCTTATGAAATGATCACAGCATCTGCCACAAAACGGCCTGCCATCCTCATCTCCTACATGCATGTGGGAAATTTAATCAATTGTATCAAGGCAAACACCTATGCCATGCCTAAGGAAAGTGATCTATTAACTTCCCCATCAGTTTGTGGCTTCACCGCCTGCTGGTCTGTTTCCAAGTGCAATTCAAAACTTTGGGCCAGGCGATTTGGAGGAATTGCCGCCTTAGAGCCATATTGGCTTTCAAGATCTTTTGAGAGGACTCTTTTTTTTGGGGGGGGGAGACATACCTCCCTCACGGATGCATTTGGAAAGATGGGAGAGAGGGACTTTTCATGAGCTGTTTTCTTCATCTGGCAGGCAACAACCTTCCTTTTGAGGCAGACTTTTAACTAATTTAAGTATACTGATTTACTCATTGGGAAATAAGTTTTAAACAGTGGTTTTTAATATTATCACTGGTTTAATAGTTATTAATGTTATATACTTTTAATTCTATACTCTTAACAACCCAGTTGTGGAGCACAGGATACAAAATTCCACAACTAGGCGAGACTGGACAGTTTTTTATCTGGTTCACAAGGGTAAAGATGATGAGTGGAACTGCATAAGCCTAAATTTGAATCATTTTTTTCTTAATCAATCCTGTTATTCTGAGAGGAAGGGGCATGTTTAAAAATAGGGAAGAAAGATGTGCAAAGATTCACTTCTAACCCATGAGAGGCAACGGCAAATGGCATAAAACACAGCAAAAGTGTGGAGCACACACCGTGTTCCTCCTGAACTCTAGCAGAAGCTATCTGGCAAACATATGCAGCAGGCATGCCCACATTTTGACCCTCCTGATGTTTTGGACCACAACTCCCAGAATTCTAAGCTTAGATTGCCCATGACAAAGGACTGTGGGAGTTGTGGTCCAAAACATCTGGAGGGCCGAAGTTTGGGCATGCCTGATAGAAGGACATGAAAGCACTTCAGGCTCAAAAACCTGCACAGATATTAATGCTTAAAAAGAAAGAATCGGAAAAATTCTCTACTAGGGGTTCTTAGCGTTACCGTTGGGACAGAAAAATGCATAGATACGGATGCTCTACTCTTAATGCAGCAGCAAAACTCTTAAAGGAAAGCTACTGTTAAAAGGATAAAATATGAACAGCCTTGGCACAGAACAGGCAACATCAGGGCTTCAAACCTCTGTTCCCAGCCAGGATGACATCATAGAAATGCCCTGGAGAAGATGCTTTCCTTACGTCCCCTTGCCAGCTTTCCGCTAATTTAGCCCAACCAGGTCACAATGTCTCTTTATTAGTACTAGTTTCTTCCAGTTTTTATAGGTGCCACCCTTAGAGCTTCTGAGAGTTAGCCACAGGTAGGGTAGGGGCAGCTGCAGTTACTCCTTTTAACGGCAGAACTGGAGAAAACGGAAACCCCACCAAGTCAATGCTCTTCTAAGGCAGGCCACACGACCCAATTCACACACTTCTAGCAAAGGCATATTTGAGGCACGGGGCCTCGCACAAACGTACCGGTCTGCAGAGTCTGCTTCCCCCCTGAGAGGACTCCCAAGGGCAAAGTACCCGTCGGAGTTAGGCCCTTGAGTGTCAGCACGCTCTCGCTCTCCTCCCTGGAAATGAGGAAGCGCGATCAAATTAGCCAAGCACATCGAGATTTAAAGCAAAGCAAAGCAAAGTGTTCTGCTTCTATACCGCCCCATACCACTTCAAGTAGTCTCTGGCCAGTTTACAGTTATTTAATTACAGTATGCAGGCTACACATTGTCCACCCCGACCCCCGGCAAGCTGGGTACTCATTTTACAGACCTCGGAAGGATGGAAGGCTGAGTGAACCTTGAGCCTGCTACCTGGGATTGAACCCCACGTCATGAGCACAGTTTTCTAGCTGCAGGACAGGCATTTAACCACTGCGTCACAAGTCTTACCAGGAGTTTTAATACTGGTTGTAGTTATGGGCTGTCAAAGCCTATCCTGACTTATGACAACCCCTTCCAGGGTGTCTTCTAGCGAATGGTGGTTTGCCATTCCTTTCTTCTCGGTCATTCTGGGTTAGGGTGATGGAAGCTGTGCTGCTTTGCCCAAGGCTACCCAGGCTGGCTCTTCTCCTGGGATGCACAGTGGGAACCCAACTCCCAACCTCTGGATTGACCGGCAGATACCTAACTCCATTTGCAAGACAGCACGTTTCCTAAAATGAGCACTGAAGGTTCTTTTCCGTTTGTTTGTTTTTAATGAGCAGCATAACATTTGAAAGGTATATAAAACTACTATTTGGACAAGAAATCTCAAACATCATGGCCAAAACTGTGCTATGCATAAGAGCAATCATCCAAGCAGTTTGTGGCACTGCTCGTGGCGCAGTGGTTAAATGCCTGTACTGCAAGTAAAACTGTGCTCACGACCTGGGTTCAATCCCCCAGGCTTTCACTCAGCCTTCCATCCTTCCGAGGTCGGTCTGAGTACCCAGCTTGCTGGGGGGGGGCAATGTGTAGCCTGCACACTGTAATCAAAATTGTAAACCGCCCAGAGACTACTTGTAGTGGTATGGGGCGGTATATAAGCAGAACTTTATAAGCAGAACACTTTTCATTTTTAGTTTTCCATCTGTCAGAGTGCTCCCCCCCCCGCCACATTTGTCTGCTTATTGTTCTTATATTTTGCAGCAGAGGCATGGGGATATGTGGCCCTGCCAATGTCAATGGACTGCCTTTCTCATCTAGGCCGTCTACCCAGTGCGAGGGGGCAGGGACTAACAAATTTTTCCTTTTGCTAGGGAAGTCCGGGCCTCGCGCACACATGCTTGGAAAACCCATCTGTGTGGCTTCACAAAGGCCACGAAGGAGAACTCTTGTTACACTCAGATCTTTCCAACCCAACTGGCTTCCTGCCATATACAGAACGCCAATTCCAAGGGAAAGAGGTGCCTAATTGCTCCTCCTTAGGTGGCTGCGGGCCTTTTAAAATCTGGTACGGCAAGTATGCAAGGCTTTCATTTGTGCTTTTTGGCAAGCATGGCTCGCGGAGAATTCGTTCACTGTCACCGGTGCAACAGGAGTCAGTCGGCAAAAGGGTGCTGTCTTCTCCTCACTCTCTAGCCCAGTTTCCCAGGAAACAGCCAACTTACCGAAGAACGGAGAAAACCCGTGCCATCTTCCCGATGGCTCTGATCTTATTCCTGATGATCTCTTTACGGGCATTGGTGCCTCCTTAGGAAAGAGAAAAATCAAAAACGGTTTACACAGATGCGCCAGCAAAACATGGAAGGTTCAGGCGATGCCCGTACGAAGCATCTGCTCGATTTTAGGAAAAGAGAAATCGGATTACAATGGCCACAGCTAAATTCCGTCAGTCACAGTCATGGACGGGGGGTCACGATCAGAATGGAAAAGCGGACATGTGATGAACAACCGACTGACACACAGAGGCATGAAGTCTAAAGGGAGGGGGCAAAATAAAGGAGGACCGTCGGAGGTAAGAAAACGAGTGATGTGCAGAACTGCAGAAGACCTCTCTGACTCCTGCACCCTGGGTGTGAACACACTCGGCGTGGGATGTCACATGGATGACTCAGCCAGAGAGACAGTTTAGCAACGCAAGACCACACTGAAAAGGCCACTGGGCTGAGCTTGCCGAAGGAACAGCCATTACACAAGCACCAACTTGGCATGGACAAAGACGAAAGAATGGCTGGAACCATTGCCTGGACTGCAGCCCAAAACCACACATCAGGTGACATCGCCCTCCCTTTGACCACACAGACCAAACATGGACTGAGAAGCATGGAGACTGAGAGGTAGGTGTGTGTGTGTGTGGGGGGCACTCGATGGTAAGCTGGAGGACTAGACATATCTCCTCTCAACCGAGATCTCGCTCCTGTTTCTCAATGGACCGACTAGGCGTTAAGTACAGGACAAGCCAAACTGGAGATCTGGCATGCACCAACGGATCAGCCATGCATCAGGTGGCTAAGTCAAGAAAAAACGTGACACCACCATCCCCACCACATTGTTCAGGTTCCTGGTGGAACACAATAGGCTTAAAAAATGAGAGAGCGCGAGAGAGAGAGAGAGAAAGAAAAAGAAACCAAACCAAACCAAATGCACCACGTTCATGTTAAAACTGAAGGGGGAGGAGGGGGAAGACTGTCCAACTAGTCAGCTATTCAAAATCCACTCCAAGGAAATCTGGTGGCACAGGCAGTGAGAAGTAAGCTGTTTAGCAAATTCTAGCTGGGTACCTTTCGGATAGCTTGAAATGTAGTTATCTTCAAGGAGAGGAGACACCAAGTAAACAAGGAGATGAAGATAGAGATAGAAGAAACAATTTTAATTTCCATGGGAATAAGGGAAAAGCTTTTTTGAAAAGAAAACGCAACGGGGCAAGAGGAATCAAGCAGAATTTCTCTTCTGTACTGCACCCTTCTCACTGGGGTAAATTTTATTCCCTGAAATAAATTTTCTGCCCACAAAGCTCTGGATCAACTTGCTGTCTGCCTCATACAAAAATTACAGATTGGGGCCAATAGATGGGAAGTTGGTTCTATTACTAATGAAAGTGCAAAAATAAAAGTATTTAAAGGCCTGTGCAGTCATCCATGAATAACAGATACTAATCTAAGACTACAAAATACTAATTCCTTTTTGCAGCAAAAGCATTTGTTTTTGGACCAATTAATAAGACTTAGGGAGAGATGATTTTTTTTTTTTTGCAATATAGGAAAATCAGAAAACTGTCTTTAGTTTCCTCTGATAACTTGTTGTGTTGTCAATAAAAGAAAAGCCAGCTCCTATACATTTTATTGTTGCTGTTTTATAGCAGACTTCATACACAACAACCTTTCGGAGATCTCCAATATAGTACCAAACTTTTATTGCCTATTCAGTTTTATACTCATACAATATGCAAGTGAGGTGAGTTTTATTGGTTCAAGCTGTACTTCTGGAAAGCTACCAAAAGGCCCCAGAAAACTAACACTGTAAAATATTTAATACCTTATTCTATTGCCACAGTATTCATGATGTTAAACTCTGCCCTGATGCAGACTTCTTCACAGGCTAGGGCTTTTATTTTAGCATTTAAAGGAGGGCTGCACAGCCATGTTTAAATTCATTTAAAAAAAAACAGCATGTTTTCCCTTTCAAGTGAGGACTGTCAGATTAACTCGAGTTTATAATCCCAGCAATTTGCACTGGGAGCAACAGTTAGACAAGGAAAAAGAAGACAGCAACTTCTGCACCTCAATCACACTTCCTCCTGGCTAACTCTCCCTCCTCCCTTCATTATATGTATAGAAATCAAGGATGTAGCCAGGCTGGGTCTGGGAAAGAGGGGACCGGAAAGGGAGGGAGGGTTGCTCTAGAGAAATAACAGAGCGCATTTTGACTATGAATGAGAAAGATGCCAACAAAAAGGGTGTCAAGAACAGGTTTGCACATCCAGGGCTGAATGGTCGTCTCCCTCCAGATGTACCTGAAAACCTCCCATCCCACCCCACCCCTCCAAACCCAACCCAACCCTGAAAGGGTAAGAAAGCATTGTTACCGTCCAAGGTCTCATCTCCATCTGAAATGAGCTCATCGTCAGAGCAGATGTTGAGAATATTCACCAGCATCTCTGTCACTGCAAGAAGGTGCAAGAAACAAAGAACAAATTGATTAAAGGCCAGGCTGCACAAGGGGAAACTACGCACCGGGTAAAATGTGCTGCTTTGAACACTGTGTTACAATATGGCTTGGACTGTGTGAGTATCACACTCATATAATCAAGAAGCAAACTCCCTTCAAACTGTGATTTGCACTCCCGACTCGCAGGAGAAGCAGAGACTGGTTTACAGGTCAGGACACCGCACAAAATGTTGATTCTGTAGTAGAGGGGTACATTTGGCCTAAGCTAACGGTCTTCACTACTTCTAAAATCCGATACATGCCTATCAAGTACTGAAAACCAAACGTAAGCCTGGTTTTATGCAGAATGTATGCTGGTTTTGGAATCATTGTTTGTCAGAAAGCTGTGAAGTGCTGGACAAATCTAAGTACTGCCGAGACAAACACTGCCAACTGCCTCGGGGGACATTTTAGCTTAAGAGCAGTATGTAAATGCTGTCAACTAAGAGCCTTTATACACGACCCCTAAGCTCCGCAGGAAATGGCTGCAAGGTCCGGACCTTACAAGTGTTTTCCCACCAGCTCCGGACTTTGCAGACAATTAAGTGCGACCCCCCCCCCTAAGCGCGACCCAGCTGCACTTTCTTGTACCTGCTTGAGGTGGGTGAAAATCCCCAGGTCCGGATTTAATCTGGTCAGTGCGGGGCTCTCCTGGCTTCTGCTTGTGGTTTTTTTTGCCTCCTGCCCCTTTAAGAGAAGAGGTGGGAGGAAAAAAAGCAAGCAGAAGAGAAACGGAAGAGAAATGGAAGAGAAACGGAGCTCCGGGAAGCTCCTCCAGGTGAGCTGCATTTCCCCCCCTCTTTCTCTGGTGGGGAGGAAGGAAGGGCAACGAACCCCTAGATCCCCTTTGGTCCGCAGCAAGGGACCACGATTCAGGGGTCGTGTGAAAAGGCCCTGTGTCACATGGCCATTTTTACCCCCCCCCCAAAAAAGCGTAAAGATTCGAATGCTTTGAAATTCACCATTGGATTTGTTGTTGTTGACTCATAACAAAAAGCTGACTTTCTCCAAAGGCAAATTCTGGATATAGTCTTTAAATCTTTGACTTCAGAATGGCTAGGTAGGTCCCCTTTGGGGCAGCAACGCACGATTCAGATGCTGTTTCCAGCTCACGCAGCCAATACAAAACTCTGGCAGAGGGTGGTAAGATGGAGGAAACCTTGGTTAACTGCCTTTTCTCTCAAGAACTTGACAATGCATTCTGCCTCTTACCTTTTTCCCCTACGAAAGGCAAAGACCATGTGAAAACATCCATAAAATTTGGAAGCCAGTAGGGGTGTGGAGAACAGTTGAACTGCCTGATGTTCATGACATTGTTTTCATATTTCAGCACAGCAGCTAGATTAAAATGAGAGAATTAAATCAAGTCAGGTTACAAGTGCGTTGATTTTGTCTCTCTCTCTTCCAGGTTTTCCCCCCAGCTCAACCAGCGAGGTCCTGTCAATATGCAGCCTTTTTGCAACATGCTATAAGAGAAAGAAGAACTGTCAGAGGTCCATACTGAAAAGGCACAACAGGCTGTGCTTGGATATAAAAATAAAGGCTCTGCTTTAATTCTATGCAAATGAGATTTGGGCCACACAGTCTCTTCTCTTGGCTCCTTCCAGCATGGCCGCAAGACTAGAAGCCTCTTTGTTGTAACGTTTGAAGTGGATAGAGGGACGCTCTTCTCCCTCTCACAAAATACCAGAACTAGGGGACATGCATTCAAATTGAGGGCTGGGAGAGTGAGGACAAAAGAATGTTTTGTTTTTTTACCTAGCGTGTTGCTAGTCTGTGGAACTCCCTGCCACAAAAATGCAGTGATGGCATCTAACCTGGATGCCTTCAAAAGAGGACTGGACAGATTCCTGGAGGAAAAGTCCATCACAGGTTACAAACCATGATGGCGATGTGTCATCTCCAGGCTTAATACCAGGGTACTTCAAGAGCCAGATGCAGAGGAGTGGTATGAAGAGTCAGATATCTAGTCTCATGCGCTCCCGGACACATTTCGTGGGGCTACTGTGAGATACAGGAAGCTGGACTAGATGGGTCTTTGGCCTGATCCAGCAGGGCTCTTCTTATGTTCTTATCAATGGTTTACAAATATGACTTGTCTGGATGGACAATAGGTAAAGCTCATTGAAGCTTGTTCTGGCTCCAGCACGGCAAGTCATGACTAGTAGAAAAGCTAAGCCAATGGTTCCTCCCCTCTGGCTTCTTTACAGAAGAAAAGTGAAAGGGTGCACATGGAGAAACAGTTATGCGTCGCAGTCCATTACAGGTTTATATCAGAGCAGGAAATGCTTTGGGACAAGCAACAACTTTAACAAATACGTATCCTGTTTTTTTAAAAGAAGTGAAATACTTTTTTTTAAAGGATGAAGTAAAACAAGAGCTTCTAATAAGAAACACACACATTTCCGCGCTAAGAAATTAGGCTAGAACAAAAGTACAGCAGCGCTGACATACACGATACCCCTTCTAAATCTTACCCTTGTTGTTATAGACATCTAGATAATTTGGTGCGGAAAAGATTGTGATGAGGGACGGAAAACCTGTAGTTTGGCTTTTTCTGTACATCCGATACCTGGAAAAACAGGCATAATATAAGCGGAGTGAACTTGCAGAATATACAAAGGGTAAGAAGGCTGTTGAACACAGGACCTAAAGTTATTCTGAACTTACCCAGCATCCTGGGCCTCGTGTGCTCGAATCACAGATAATAAATTGTTGTTCTGTAAAAATTCACAAATTGCAGGGTAACTGAAAAAAGAAATATTTTAAAAGGCTGTTAATGTACAGTACGTAGAAGGAAATCACTACGCTTGCATCTCATCTTATTTCTATGAAGCTCGCACCATACAAAGTGTGTTGGTCTCTAAAACATAAGAGACCTGGTTTCTTCAGATCACCACTTTCTCACGGGAGCCCCCTGGGGGAGAGCAGTGAGAAACAACCCAGAATATCTTACATGCCTTAAAAAAAACCAATTAGGGTCACCATAAATCTGATGTGACTAGGCAGTATCTAACCATTAATCCCGACAACCCACAAATTAGGTAAAATGAGAGAGGGAAACTGAGTCCAGTGTTGCCCTCCAATCTTTAAGATTGAATGAGGATTTAAACTGATTACTTCTTGACCCAAGTACAACATTCCATCTTGCTGGTAGCAAGTGGGTTACAGGAACAACTCCTAACCACTGCTGAGGGTGCCAAGCAAACCACATAGCAAAGCAAAGCAAAGCTTAAGCAAAGTGTCTCTGGGCTAAATTACAGTGCGCAGGCTACACATTGCCCCCCCCCCCTCCCAAGCTGGGTACCACTACCTTGGAAGGAAGTAGTGAACTCTTGAGGCGGATTTTACAAGTTTTTTAAATTTACAGTGCGCAAGGCTCCTACACTTTAAGGGATTGCTCTGGGTGGTTTTGTTTTTTAATTACAGTATGCCCCCCCTCCAGCAAGCTGGGTACTCATTTTACCGACCTTGGAAGGATGGAAGGCTGAGTGAACCTTGAGCCTGCTACCTGGGATTGAACCCCAGGTCGTGAGCACAGTTTTACCTGCAGGACAGGCATTGAACCACTGCGCCACGAGCAAGTGGATCCTTATGGAAACCACGGAACGGCTGAAGTGCTGAAGCTACTCATGTAACATTCAGAGCAACTTGCGAAATATATCCAAGATACATTCTGGGATCTTGCAAACATCTCAAAATAACAAGCAAACAACGTTTAGGGTCTTAGAATAACACTCAGTCATTAAGATGCATTTTTCCGAGGACAACCACGCATCTGATGCAAACAGAGTCCTCAGGTGTTTCTTACCTGTAGAAATAAGAACAACCTCGAACAGTATTGTGGGTGAAGTGTTCCAGTGTCTTCTCATTGCCGTAATCCTCTGCTGGATCAGACCAGAGCAGGTCACACATCGGACCAAAAGCTGGAGGTTCCTTAAACCTGTCTAACTAAAAGAGACATACACAAAGACAGTTTCAGACACACATCTACAGACTAAGGGCACATATTATTATAATGTACACATTAGGGTACATGCAGACACTAAAAACAATCACAGACAAACTCATTAATCTCTGCTAGATATGGACAAGTTACAGCATGAATCTCCACAGAATATCTTGCTAGCCCAAGCTGTACTGGATTACACCATCATGCAACAGCTTGCACAAAATGTACTGGGTCCTATAGCTGCACCTGCTTAAAAAGCATTCAGTCACTAACATAATGGGTCTTGTGCTAGCGCAAGGACATAGTGGATGTAGGCTATGGCCTGCTGGGAATAAATTATCTAACACATTCTTCTACAGTCAGTAGCACCACAACTGAGGAATACTGATTTCCTTCGTAGGGAGAGCTCAGTCGTTGAAATCCACTTTTTAAGTGCAAAAGACAAGTATGTTCAACTCATTTTGATGTTTTCTCCTTAAGGATTACACACGCCACCTATTACCCTATGGCTACCATTGAAGGACATAAAGATCTATCTCGTGGCATTTAAATCTGGAATCAAAGCCACGTTATACGACATTAGGACCACACTACTTCAATGCCCGTTTCAACTAACATTTGATGTCTCAAAAGGAAAGACAACGGCCACTACCCTTAAAAAGATGGTGCAAGCCTCTGATTAAAGGTCTCCGTAAAAAAAAATACACTGGTTCTCTAATGAGAAGCAGGCGTCCTTAAGAGGAAAAAAACTGTCTGTTTATTCTAACAAGATATTGCCTCTGAGTACACTTGGCAAGTTAAACCTCCTTTTGTTTTGAAACAGATCCACTGGGAGTGCTTTATCTGCATGTCTGATGATGCCTCGGGAACATAATGCTGAATGATTAGTGGTGGCTGAAACAATAATGGTTGTGATAGAAGGAACCACATGTTTGCCTTCACGTGTGATCTTATCCTAAATCCCTGTAACCACCGGCAAGGCAGTCGTGCTTGTGTTACAGGGAAAGGTAAAAAGGAACGACAGAGATCACTTACTTTCCTAATATCATCTAGACACGTGATTTCGGGAGACAGTCCACCATGTACACACAGAAACTGCTGGTTCAAAAGGGCAGCAAGAGGAAGACAGTCAAATGTATCCATGCATGCGTCATACACTCGTTCTGAGTACTTGATTCGACCTAAAGGAAATAAAGGTGAGAAAAACAGGAGGAACTGTTATTTGACAGCTATGCAGCGCAGGTCCACTATAGGCCTCTGACGGCCAAGTTGTCCACAACATTGTGATATGCACAATCACTTTTGCATTTCAGGGGGTGGCTTTCAAAAGGCTATCATTCCAGGGGCTCTGAAATGTGATCACTCCTTCTTCCTTTAAGCTGCTTCTGCCTTGCTTACATGCAACCTCAACAACAAATGTTTAAATATAGGGACACAAGGCTCTAGAAAACATGTGGTGAAAACTAGCCCTTGCCTCTGCAGTAGTCATATGTTTCGCTGTATGTAAATAAGATGGAAAAAGAAATGGTCCATTAGCTTTCTTTGGCAAATTACTAGAATGGTTAAGTAAAAAATTAAGGCAGCTTTTTAGCCTGAATGACCTGTAGACTGTATAGTCAGCGAACTGATAAAACTTGCTCACACGCCAAAGGAATTGTGAAGATCAAACCATGCAAAGTCAGGTGCCAGAGCAAACACTACAGAATTATGAGCAAGGGCCTCAAACCAGGATCAGGTTACTACTCTGCCTGCAGCTTTTTTTGCACTTTCTTTTACAAGGACTGATCAGAGACTTAGGCTCAATGGAGGAGGGAAATACAAAGGGTGTCGGGGGGGGGGGGAACTAGCATTCCAAAGTCAGGCCAAGGTACAATATAATGGTTGATCAATATGGCAACGAGCTCACTGAAGATTACAGGTGAATATGTCTGGTGCAGGGAGCACAGGGAAGATGCACAGGTGTGGTGGACAGAACCAGAAACTTAAAAGAGATTAGGGACTTGAAGCTGATCTGCGAAGTCAGGGAGAGAGCACAAAACCAAACCCAGAAAGCACAACGGAGGCAAGAAAGGCACTGCAACAATGGAACAAAAACATGACGTTAGCAGCTTTATTTTGGAAGAGAATGAAGACTGAAATGCTTGCTTTGCCCTTTGCACCCTTATCACTCAATGATATTCTGACTATTTTTGTATTTTTATGGTATAATTATCGTTTTTATTTTTATTTTTATTATTCTCTGTATTATTTGTATTTTGCTGGGGTTATTATTTGTATTTTGATTGGGTATTGTAGGTTTGGACAGTTGTTGTTTTTGCAACGTGTTGTATACCGCCCAGAGTTCCCGCGGGAAAACCGGGCGGTTAATAAGCACAAAAATAAATAAACATAAATATCGCAACTAACCCAGATTCTGCCTATGTAAAGGTACGGAAGCCGACAGAGTGGGATTCGCTCAGAAACCTCCGCTGGAGGGGAAGTCCTTTGTCTTCTTTCATTCCTAAGACCAGCTGCGCAGCCTGGAACCCAAGGCTCTTGGCGCTAATGATAGGGGCTTGGGGTCCGTGTACTCAAGGGAGTGGGAGGGACAGCTGGCACACACGGAGGCTGGCACAGGAGACAGGGAGGCGGCGGGAACAATGCTTCCAGCCTCGCTGTGAAAAGGGGATTTTAAAAAACCCTTCCTTGTGGAACAGGAACATGGCTTGGCCCCTGACTATCTGGCAGACAATATTTCCCGACGATTAGATCCGGCCCGACCCACCCGATCCTCCTTGGCCCTCTCGCTCCGGGTCGCCACCCCGAAGGAGGCCCGCAAGGTGTCCACCCGTAAACGGGCCTTCTCAGTGGACGGCCCTGCAATTTGGAACTCCCTGCCGAGCGAGATACGGCAGGCCCCTTCGTCAGCGTCTTTTAGAAAAGCCTTGAAGACCTGGCTGTTGAGGGACGCCTTCGGTATCTGCTAAGGGAGTACTGGGTTGGTGTTGTTTTTCCTCCCCTGCCTCTTGCCAATATTGTTTCGCTCTGTTTACATGTTATTGTTTTTAATTTTTTGTGTAAACCGCCCTGAGTTCCCGTTTGGGAAATAGGTGCGGTATACAAGTTTGAAAATAAATAAAACAAACAAACAAACAAACAAATAAATAAACAAACAAACAAATAAATAAATAAATAAGATATAGGCTCCAACATCAATAACATGCCCTTGCCAGACCCCATGGCTTATCTGCCACCACCACCCCGCCCTACTTACATTCCTGTTTAAAGGTGAAGTATTCTGTGAGGTGCCTGCATTCATGGTTCCCTCGGAGCAGGAACAGCGTTTTGGGGTGAGTTATCTTTAAACTCCACAAATACAGCACACACTATGGGGAAAGAAATAAAAAAAAATCAGGTATGAAAAAACCTCTTTTAGAATGTGCTGGAAGTTTGTGATGACTGGTGGAAATAAGCATGGAGAGCTGTTTTCTCTCTTCTTGTTTCCTACAGCGAAAGAAGGGCACAGAGTAGTATCCTGGCAAGTGATCTACCAGGTCAAACTACTTGTCCTCTAATCCAGGGGTCCTCAACCTAAGGCCCCGGGGGCCGGATGTGGCCCCCCCAAGGTTCCTGAATCTGGCCCCTGGGACCAATTGCACCCCCCCACCTACCCCCTGCTTTGCAAGCAAGCCAGCCTCCGCAGCTGCTTCTATTGCTGAGGCAGTTCAAAGCAGTGGGCTATGTGTGGGGGGATCCCAGCGGTGGCACCTCAGGGTGGTGATCTGGAGCACGACGCATTGCTGGGGCCCTGGAGACACAGTGAACATGGGCCAATCGTAGGGGGCTCCCCCCACTTGCCCCTCCCTCCCCCCTTTTTCCATGTCATCCTTTTTTTGGGGGGGGGCTGTGTTCCGGCCCCCAGTGGTGTCTGGGGCATGGTGGACCGACCCACTGTTTGAAAACTTTGAGGACCCCTGCTCTAATCTGTTATGTAGTTTCTTTGAGTTGCGTTAGGGGTCACTTCCAGTCCTTGTCCGAAGGCTTGGTGCATCAAAAATGTTTCTCAGTAAAGCACAGATGTAAGCAGACCCAACAGCTTCAACATATAGCAAACCTAGAGAGTCAACTGGCTTGTGTTAAGTGCCAATTACCCAAATCGCATTCATTAAATAGGTGTATAAACAGGACAAAAATCTGCATGCAGCCCTAAGTTTCCTGGAGAGATTTCTAACAGACCTGGGTCAAATACACCCAACCCCACAGCATCCTCTCAGAGGATCAAGATAAAACTTGAGGACCTTGTCGTCAAGATCTCATTTGAGTGAAAGCTTCTGCACAAATGTCTTCGCCAGACACAGCATTTCTAGTACTGCAGTGATCATGGTTTCACTACCTCATTCACATGGGACAACAAGTCCCGTCAGTAACACAAACAGCTATGTGCAATTCCATGCGCCACAAGGCAGAGCAAATCAACCCTTAACCCAACACCCAGAATCATAATAAATTAGTTACATTGGTATTGCGTGAAATGGTATGAATGGCACTGGTTAACGAGTCACATGATCTGATGCACAGCCTAAGGCATTTGTACATACAGATTACCTACCCAATATAGGTCTCTCTGAATACAGTCTATTCAGTAGCAAGGCAGTGCAATAGCTCTGACTGAGTTGAAGTGAGTCTGAGTAGACCAAAAAACAGTCTTTTGGGCCACAATTCTTATAACCGCCGACTACTGTCCATGCTGGTGAAAACAGTAAACCAAAGCATTTAGGGGCAAAACCTTGCCTAATTTTGAAAAACATCATACTGCAGCTTAATTACAGTATATAGGCCAATTTGGTACAAATGAAATAATATGTCCATATATGTTGAAAGGCGCTTTGTGGCACAGTGGTTAAAGTGCAGCACTGCAGCCAAAACGCTGCTTACAACCCGGGGTTCAATCCCAGGTAGCAGGCCTGAGACTGACTCAGCCTTCCATCCTCCTGAGGTCGGTAAACTTGAGTACACGGCTTGCTTGGAGGGGGAGGGGGCAATGCGTAGCTGGCATAGCTAAGTTGTAAACCATCTAGAGCAGTGGTTCTCAACCTGTGGGTCCCCAGATGGTTCCTACACTGCAACTCCCAGAACTCTTCATCACTAGCTGAGCTGGCCAGGATTTCTGGGAGTTTCAGTCCAGGAACATCTGGGGACCCACAGGTTGAGAACCACTGATCTAGAGAGTGCTTTAAAGTGCTATGGGGAGTTATATAAGCAGCAGACTTTTGTATGAATGTCTTTTCACCCCATGTAGAGTTCATCGACATTTAGAATAAATCACATACCCAATGCACCTATAAAAAGTCTCCTTTCTATTCTACCTTCTCCAACAAGGGGTTCTGGAAGTACACGGGTACTTATCTGATTTTATCACGACAAATGTCCCGTGTGAGAATGAGGATGCCAAAGAGACAGCAACTGGGCCAAATCTATCTACCACAAGAGGGTGCCCTAACACAGTCATTAACATGAAAGCAGGTAACTTTCCTCTGCGCTAACAAGGCCTTCCTCTTTTCTCTGCAGGCATGAGCTGTGTCTTGCTTCCCAGCTGCTTCCATCAGGGCGCAATTATAAAAATTACCTCCCATTCCATCTGCTTGTTATTTTTCCGTCGTTCAGTCCTATCCGACTCTCCGTGACCCCATGGACCAGAGCTTGCCTGGCCTTCCCATCCTCCACTGCCTCATGGGAGTTTGGTCAAATCCAGATTTGTTGCATCGATGACACTGTCCAACCATCTCATTCTCTGTCGTCCCTTTTTCCTTTTTCCTTCAATCTTTCCCAACATCAGGGACTTTTCCAAGGAGTCTTCTCTCCTCATGAGGTGGCCAAAGTACTGGAGACTCAGCTTCATAGAATTGGTCAATCTCAGACTCTTCATCACCGGTAGTTGGTGCATAAGCTTGGATTACTATGATGTTGAAAGGGCTGCCTTGGAATCGTACCAAAATCATTCTATCATTTTCAAGGCTGTATCCCAGCACAGCTTTTCCCACTCTTTTGTTGGCTATGAGGGCTACTCCATTTCTTCTATGGGATTCTTGCCCACAGTAGTAGATGTGATAGTTATATGAACTGAAATCACCCATTCCTGTCCATTTACGTTCGCTGATGCCCAAGATGTCAATGTTTATTCTTGCCATCTCACACTTGACTATATCAGGTTACCTTAGTTCATAGATCTCACATTCCAGGTTCCTATGTAGTATATATTTCTTTGCAGCATTGGACTTTCCTTTCTCTTCTCTCTTCCAGGCACGTCTGCAGCTGGGTGTCCTTTCGGCTTTGGTCCTGGAGCTACTTCTACATGTGAGCTCTGCTCTTCCTCAGTAACATGTTGGATGCTTGAGGGGCTCATTGTCCAGCGTCATATCTTTTAGCCTTTTGTTTCTCTCCATGGAATCTTCTTGGCAGGGATAGTGGAGTGGCTTGCCAGTTCCTACCCTAGGAAGTCTTATTACAGGCCTCACTGTCACCGGTGTATTGGCCTTACACACAGCACAGCCTGTTGTATTCTGTAGCCTCGCTGATCAACCGGGACACAAAAGTAACAGTGTGCCCCCATTTATATGCCTAACAAAGCTTATAAGGCAACAAGGCAGTCAATTCTGCTAGGAGATTATTAATATAAACTGTTCCAGCAGATGCTGTCTAATACCACTACCACCCTCCCGACAACCCAGATACACAGATCCTTGTGCTGTGATTTCTACAACTTAGGGATGTTAGCATTTTCTTCATGGCGGAAAAGCAGCAGCAGCACAATTCAAGGCCAGTAGAGATTCCCAAGAATCTTCAAGAAGGGACCACACCTGCTCATAAGAGCAGATTTCTTTAGTGCCTGGGCTTTGCTTCTGGTAGATTTTGGGCTACATTTTAAACCAGCTTTCGCCTGAGTACCAACACTTACAAAAACAGGAATATATGGGCAACCTTGTCTTATTTTGGCATCTTCTCTCTCTTCTAAGCAGGTAGCAGTCTGACTTCTCCATCAGTGTTGGAAGCCAGCACTTAATCATACATCCTGGCAGAAAAGTTTTCCAAACAGAAATATTTTGTGGAAAGCAGGAAGCAAAGGTGCATCTCTGTGTTTCTGTGTTCACAAGGGAAGCTTCTCAATTCTCTTTTATCAAGTGACATTTAGATCTGCCCCCCCTTGTGTACTAATCAAAGCTCACTCTCCTTTGTAAAAGAAAGAACGCCTGCTTGGTAGAAGAAAGGAACCGACATATCACAGTTTCTCCCTCCACTGAGGAGGGAGAGAACATGAAAGGGCTCCATGCTGACAGTACACAAAGGACAGTGATTCCTGGCAACTCTTAAGGTTGAAAACACCAGTTTGTGCAGTGCGGCCTTGTAATGTTTTGAATATGTTCCCTTGCACCACACTGCATATGATGTTTGGAACAGCATCCCAAACAATCATCTCACTGCAATTTTTCTCTCCTTGCCGTCCCAATAGATCCATGCAAAATTTTCCACCCATCTCTGCTTTCTACAGGCTCCTTTCTAAAGCCCACCCCCTTTTGCAAAGACACCATTGGCTGTAGAGGGAAAAGGGGAGTTTCTCTGGCCAGTCCTGAAAATCTCAAGCCTTGCATCCTATCTGAAATACCCTTAGTGAACTGGTACATTAAATAGCAAGAAGAAAGCAGCTCCATTTCAGTTACTGACAGATCACTCCAGTTTCTCAAACTACACAAAGTTTTAATGCCGAGAATATATTTCATTGCATCACAGAGCAAACACAGAAACTTAAATTGTCCATAGCAAGGCACCAATTATTATTAATTTTATATCCCACGATTCCATTCCTTTACTCAAGACAAGCTGGAGAATTAAAACTTGTTGACCATACAATTAGGGGAAACTCTCACACCAGCAGTGGGTCGAGATCCTTTATCATGAAAAACTACGAGGTTGCAAAGCTGCTGAGTTCAGTACAAGGCACATAAAAGAGTTACCAAACCAATACAAATTAAAGAACTGAGGGCTGGCCCCTAGCCTTGATGCTGTCCATTACGCGACACACAGGAACCATCACCCGCCCCTCCCTTTTGTCTGCAAACTGAAGCTATTCATTGCTCCTTCAGTGCTCAACCACGGAATGGCATGCAACTGAAACGTAAAAACTAGCTCACCTCCCAAAAGATTTCAGGAGAAATTTCATCTCTCTTTCCAAAACACTGCCGTTCATTTCTGATTTGTTTTATACACGGGATGTAAGGGTGAATGAACTGCATACATCATGTTGCTAGTAAACCTGTACAGGGCAGCAATTCCTGATCAGCAATGATCAGTCAGTGAAATAATCAAATTCTATCTAAACCCAGATTAAGCCAGAGTTGCATTAGTTCAAGCAAAGCTCATCAAGATGCCTGGGAGATCTCTTTATTTTAGTATGAAAAGGTAACATAATCAACTAAGTTCCACTTCCATTGATGTATGCAACCTAAAAGGTCAAACTGCTCATAGCTCCTGGGGCGGGGGATGGGCATAGCAGCATCTGAAATGAGTCTACAGCTGTGTTGGTGAACCTATGGCATGGATGCCAAAGGTGGCACTTGGAGCCCTTTCTGTGGGCACCCGGCATCGTCCCTTCACAGCTACCTGTATTCAGGTAATATTGCTGTGTTGGCACTTTGCGAAAAATTAGTGGGTCTTGAATCGTAGTTTGGGCACTTGGTCTCTAAAAGGTTCTCCATCACCGGTCTACAGGAAAGACAGGCAACCTTGTGTTCTTCCAGATGTTTCTGGAGTGTTCTCACAGATCTGGACCCATAATGTTCACTGCTGTCATCTAACTACTTCTTAAAATGACTTTTGATATGTAGTTATTAATTTAAAGCGAAACAACAGCCTATCTATTGCAAAGACTGTGCAAACGGTCCTAGTGGAGTTCTAAAAGAAAAGTGCAGACTTTAAAGTGCTAACCCCCAAAAGTTCAGCTGAATTGTCACCTCTATACTGAAGTAGCCTCTGTCCACGTAGTCTCCCAGGAAGAGGTAGCGAGTGTTATTGGGTGATCCTCCAACTTCAAACAACTTCATCAGGTCAAAGAACTGCCCATGAATGTCACCACACACTAGAGACATGAAAAGGTAAGAAAAGAAAAGTCACAGAACGAACGGGGAGTATAGGTTTGACACAGTCTAAATGGTGGCATCTTATCCAGCGCCTCTACTCATTCTCAAACGATGAACACGGTTCTTCCTCTGAAAACCCGTACAGAGTTTTTTCATCTCAAGTACGTTTCGGTGGAAAGAAAATGCAACCAGACCTGGAGATCTGGCCAAGCAGCCATCCTAGACACAATTCAGATGGCTACAAGGCACACCAGAAAACATTCTCTGACCTGTGATCGGAGCCTCCACTTCTATCATGGTCTTTTCATGCCGCAGAATGGCGGCCCCGTCATTGATTATCTTCAGGGCTGCGTCTTCCTCCAGGCGCCCTTCTTTCACCAAGTGGTTTTTTAAGACCTCCAACCGGGGCTTCCCGTCTTCAAACACTTCTTTCAGGGTTAGTCGCTGTGTAGGGGGGAAAGGGACGGCTGAAGAGAGAAAGAACGAAAGAAAGAAAGAAAGAAAGAAAGGGCGTTGAAGGGAACTCCCTGACAAAACAGCAGTCTTTATGATCCTATTTGAAGAGTGGCATCCTCTCTCTGAACACTAATAGGGTATCATAAGGGAGTGTTAAGGGATGTGCTGCTAGCTATTTAGATCTCAGTAAAGCCTGAGAAATTAAAGCTTCTTTAATCATCATCATCATCATCACCACCACCACCACCACCACCATCAAGTGCTGTCAAGTCAATTCTGACTTATGGCATGCCTTTCCAGAGATTTCTCGGTAAAATGGACACAGAAGTGTGTTCCCTGCTTGACCATTCCCTTATTTGGGGAACACCTCTGGGACATGGCACCTCACCCATGGCTACACAGGTTGGCTCTTCTCAAATCCCCAAGATCTGGCTCTGCAGGCAGATACCTAAAAGCACTGAAACACCCAGCCATACCAATATGAAACATAGCGGGAACACGGTCAAGGCTGCAGAATTAATTTCGGACCCTTCAGCAGCCGTCAGAAAATGTAGGGTTCCACATCCTTTCAACAAAATGAGGCTGGCATCTTTGTGCAACTGTCTTGCACAAAACTGTGTAAATTCACCAAATGCAAAATGCCAGGATCACAGTTCTTGGCATCACCCACTTGTCTTCACCTTTTTAAAAACGTATCTTTATATAATTTAATTAATTTATATCCTTGATCTTCACAATAATTTTTAAAGGAGACTTTTTAAAATACTCAAAAATCCCCACCAAAATGCAATCAACAAGAAATAAAAATATATTCAAAGCAACAATTACAGGAATGGTCAACAAGTATCTTTCTGTTTAGATTTAAGATCTGGACCCTAAATGTGCTTTCTCTTCTTTTAACTGAACATGATCTCTAAAATCTTAATTGACCCAAACAGGCCAGCTTTGAGACCTTGATTAATTTGGAACTAATGCTGAATTCATATTATATAATTTCCTTAGAGAATGCTTGCTCTGTGGAAGATGACAGAAATTATTTCATCAGCCTCCTCTGCTTATTTCAGCCTTGCAGAGAATCTGAAAAGGGAAGTCATGCAAATATTACTACAGGCAATTGCCCTTGTAATTCTGCTCTCTTTATTCAATTGCAGAAGTGGGGAGATTTGGCATTTTTTTAAAAAAAAGATCTGTATTGAAATGCTGGCTTATTTTTTTTAACAATAAGAAGGAATAATATAATCTGTTGAGGCAGGCAGTTTATATATGCACACACAGAGATGTGCATCTCACAGACACACCTGTCTTTTAGAAGGAGAAGACAGGTAGAACTAAACCAAACGTAGATGTTTGGTCCTCTAAGTTTCAAGGTGGAAGCAACTGCTTACCTTCTAGAATAGATTAAAGAATTGGGGGGGGGTTGGCAGCAAAAACAAATTCTTACTGCATGTATCCCAATTTCTCTGTCACCTTTAATTTAACTCTACAGGGGAGCTGTTGAGGATCTCACAACAGCATGATGCTCTCTTTTGCCATAATTCCTTCACAGCATCACGTGCATTGCAAGGATCCAGGCTCGCCTTATGTTTTTTTGCAAAAGTGTATTGCTGCCCAGGGGAGGGGAGTGATCTATTACTGGAAGGGTTCGACTTCCATTTAAACTCTCCTACTTACAACAAAAAGACCATCTGCACACGACAGATCACTTCCACTAATACACGGCATAATAAACAAACAACCACCTACATTTCCTTCTTCTGACTAAAGCTGTCATACGTTTCTCTCTGAGTGGGGGGGGGGGAAGTATAACTCACATTCCTCCTCCAACTCTAGTGACAGATGGCATGTGTGTATCTATATAATACAAGGCTTAATTTTTATCCTTCAATTCTGTGATTAGAATGAAATATCTAAATGTACAAAAATATAAGTATAGCAAATGATCATTTTCCATGTTGCATTGAATACTGTACTGGAGAAATAAAATTTAAAAATTAATTTTAATGAAACTGATTTCATTTGCATTTCATCTACATATGTACATTCTGCATCCATTTGTTTTTGCAGAACACTGCTTTCAGATTATTATTTATTAAATAAGGGCCTGAGGATTTGACAACCTGTATCGTTCCCACAATTCTGACATTTTTATTCTAAGCGATAATGTGCATTTTGAAGTGTGATAGCAATGAATCTCATTCATTTGATATTGATCTTCCCATTTCCCTCTTGCTTGCAAGTCTACTTAAAACTCTTTCTGGTTGTGTTACTGATTTTTAACTGTTGTTTGAGTTTAATATTTCCAAGAGTTTATCTTTGATTTAAACTAATATAGTGCCCAAGGCTGTTTTTGCTTCTCCCATCAGAAGCTCTGGAAAGACTCCAGGAATGCACATAATGTATACAGTATATGTTTTCTTTGTCCGTCTCAAGTCCACAAACCATATCTACCCACAGCATTAACACCAATCCAAGAAACTTGAGGTGATGCCCTGCAACAGACTTCTACAAGTTCTATAACTCCAACAATCCCAACCAACCAAAAAGCAAGAGAGTTGTACGTCAACACATTTGATGGGCTCATGATACAGAAGACTGACAGAACTTAATCAGGATGTGAATACATAGAACAGAGGAAACTCAACTTTTATGGAGGTGGTGGAACTATAGAATCTCAGGGAGAGCTTCTATTCCTTGACAATGTTACATGTAAGGGCAATATATATATATATATATATATGGGAGAAGAAAGGCAGTTTATAGAGGGTGATTTTGAGCTAAAAAAGATTGAAAAGAGAAACATAACTTCTTTCTCTTTTTTAAAAGATGAAACCAGAAGGAATTTTATAAGACACTTGGTTTGAACCTGGCATTCTCTCATAATATCAGAATACAGAGATTTCTTCTTCTACCTGATATTCTAGGTTATATTCTGTCATTAAGAGTATTTATATTTTGAAGAAGTTTTAAACTCACAACAAAAACCCTACAAAAAAGTGGCCATGGCCTCTTTAACGTTTATTTGGGGAGTGAACTTTCAACGGTACACAACATAGTATACTCTTCACCACAAAATAAGCAGCTGGATAGCAAGCATGGCATGCTAAGTATTTTAATTACGAGCTTGTGTTTGCATATAGAACTTTTCATGTGAGAAATTGTCTTTATCCCATTGCTTCTCACAACAGTCCCATGACGTAGGTTATTATGAATCCATGCTGTACGCAAGCTGTGACTTACTGTGCTATGAAACAAGATTTCAGGCTGCCAAATAATTCTATCAATTTATTTTCATACTGTCATGCATCCCCATCTTCTTTTCCATACACCAAAACAAGACAGCTTTTGTCAAACATTGGGGAGACCTGAACTAGGGTCAACATACTTTTTCATGCATTCTCTAAGGTTTGGATTCAAAATCTCTGAATTTCCTTTCCCTTCTAAAAGAATTGGGTAGGTCAAGGTGATAACCATACAGGAGCCCAAGACTGTATTGTACAGAAAACTGCATTGTACACCAAAGGCAAGTGGAGATGAACACTGAATACAAAAGCCTATATATATATATATGTTTGGTATTAAAAGAGAACAGGGATATGGAAGATTCAATGGAAACCTATTCAAATAGGAGGAAAAAACAGAGCTACCGTTAGCTCTGGATACAAACTCTACGGAAAGGACACTAGGAACAATGTCACTCTGCAATCCGTGGGTGGGCAAATTTAGTTGGTCGGGGGACAACACAGACCATCCAAAATGCAGAGGAACCAAAAAAAAAAAAATTAAAAAGTGTTCTGCTTATATACCGCCCCATACCACTACAAGTAGTCTCTGGGCGGTTTACAATTTTAATTACAGTGTGCAGGCTACACATTGCCCCCCCAGCAAGCTGGGTACTCATTTTACCGACCTCGGAAGGCTGGAAGGCTGAGTGAACCTTGAGCCTGCTACCGGGGATTGAACCCAGGTCGTGAGCACAGTTTTACCTGCAGTACAGGCATTTAACCACTGCGCCATGAGGCAACAAGGTAGTAAACCACATAGTTATTTTGAAAAACTAGTTATTTTTAATATTAAATGCTGTGGTGGGGAATCATGCGACGTATTAAAAATGTGAAGTGCCACTTCTGGAGGCTTCCAGTTCTAGAAATGGGTCCAGAAGCTGCCAAAGCAACCCTGATAGGCAATGGCCCCGAGGCTGCCTTATTTTCATCCACCCTGTAAATTCAAGGAACCAAAAAACATGGGATGCACTTTTGTTGCACCTGCTCCCAACAGCTGGCATTTTCCTTGAGCTGTTCACCATAACCCTTGATGAGTCATTATCCCAAGTTCTTCCCAGGTCAGTAAACACAAGCATGGGATTTTTCAGTTTATTTGAGAAGAGACGGTCGGAGTGTGGTTTCCCCAAACCCACACAAATTATTTTATATTCCCAAGCATCCTGAAACTGTTGATCAGTATGGGCAGTGGCATGTCTCCAGTAATACATTTGAGGTATGGTTTCTACATCCATAATATTTATTTATTTATTTAATTTATTTATTTGACTTTTATACTGCCCATCTAGACCTAGGGCTACTCTGGGTGGTTTACAACATGCGATAACATGTTTACAACATGTAATAGTTCTGTTATGCCTTTGCCGCTTCTGAAATTTCTGTTTTGTTTGGTTACGGACCAGTAGGAAAGGGATTAAAATAAAACTGCTAATATCGTAAAGCCTTTATGACCAAATTTCAAATACATCCTTTTCTAGCTACTATGTCTTAAAAAGGATATGGTACTGCAGAAAAGAGCCCTTTCCTTCAAGGAGTGGTTAGGGTGCTTACAGAGTTTTTTATGTGACAAGGCAAAGATGCAAGGGGATACACACAGTAGTGGCAGAATCATGTACAATCATGCTCAGTGCAGGTTCGCCATGAAGCTCAATAGTGGCAAGTTTTTTTCCCCGCAGAACACACACCAAATTCTGCTGAATAAAAAATTGCATTAAAGAGTAAGCATTTTTTTTATTTCCTGAATTGCTGTAGTAAATCGAGCACAGTGTCATTGCTGTGATCATTGGAAGACTGGACATGTGACAGACATGTCTAGGTAACACGTAAAATTGTTCACATTATCGCCGTTATACAATCAGGTGCTGCAAGAGGATTCTGGCCCGTAAACTGGAATCTGCTTTACAAAATCTGATGACAACCACCGACCTGGGCAGTTTTAAATGGCTGCTAGTCTTGCTAGCTACGTACTACCAACTGTTCAAAGGCAATATGCCTCTCAAATATTAGACACTAATTAATGTCAACAGTGAGAGAGAGCTTTTGCCATTATATATTCTGTTTGTCAGCTACCTAAGCAACATCTGGTTGGCCAATGCAGGGAAATAGCATGCTCCATACGCTACTGGTGTGATCCAACACAACTATTCCTGTTCTTAAACTCTGAATTTTAGCAAACATATATGGTTTTTGTTACTTTAAGCCTTGTTCAGAAATGCATATCCACCACCACTTTCTGTACACATGATGACTGGAAGGTGGAAAGTACAAACTGACTCAATTTAAAACCATTGTAACATACAGAGATGTATAGATGCCCCAAGCACATCCAATCTCGCCTGATTTCGGAAGCTAAGCAGGATCTGCCCTGGTTAGTACTTCAATGGGAGACCACCAGGGAATTCCAGGTGCTGTAGGCGCCTGGAGTAGGAACTGGCAAACCACTCCAGTATTCCTGCCAAGAAAACTCCATGGACATGGGGTCACGAAGAGTCGGTCACAACTATAACAACTCAACACACATACACACAAGAATATGTGGCCTTTTTTGGTACTGCTATGACTATCACTTTATTCAGGCAGATCTTCACATTATGGCTTGCATTTATGAGTGAATCTGTACAAGACCTGGGATATTTTATCTAAGTTAAACAACAGTACAGTATTCCTTGTTCTACTCAAGGCAAATTATGAGGTTTCACAGGTAGTCCTCATGCTCCAAGTGCAACACAATCTGCAGTGTTTGCTTTCTGTCTTCCAGCCAGCCAGGAGCACCTGATGAAGCTTCTCTTTGAAAGCATACTAGATCATGGTACAAAAATTAATTATTTTAAAGGGAACATTGAAGACCATATATAAAATTAGGTTCTGACCTAAATAGTACATTCAAAACTATCAATATAATTAAGCACAATGTACAGCTCTTTTTAAATGGGAAAACAAGCACATTTGAGGTTGCTCTGAACTGAGCAACCTCAGATGTTGCTTTGTTTTGTTTCATAGCTGGTTTTATTTCGGAAACTACTGAAGCTGCACATCCCTGGGCAAACAGGTTTCATTCTATTTATGCTCAAAGAACAGACTATCGTATGCTACTGGTTTTGCAGCTGGGTTGCTTTATAACCGAAGCTACGTGAAGACGGCTGATTATTTTGTTGCTGAGAGCAGTGTCTTCTTTATCACCTGGATTTATTTTATATATTTTGAACTCTGAATGATTAACCTGCATACCTAAAAAGTGGAGAGTCGTTAATGCAAATCTGCATGTTTAAGAAGGAAGACCCCACTGGGTTCTACAAACTCACTCGCATGCAAGTCTAGCATTGCAGCCTAACTCTACAAGTAGCAAAGAAATGAATAAACACAAGCAAGAAGGGGCACGTGAAGAACTAGTTCAAAGGACAGCTTGTAACAATATTTAGCAATGGCCACAAGCTGAAGCAGAATTTGAAACCACACGATATTCTTGAGTGCTGCCACACTGGACAAAATAATGAGTTGAACCCCGTCTGAGCCTTAACATTTAAGCTGATCAGATTCAAACCTGTGTTTAATTTGTTGTCGTATTTATAGCCAGAGCCCCTATCCCAAGAATAATCTTTACCTTCTAAAGCAACTGTTAGCGCTTTACAGAAGGCAGCAGATGGGGGGGGGGTGACCCTCTCATGCCCATGTGCGGTACCCAAGGTTGGTGCAGACCAGCAATATTTACTTAATACAATATCAAATGCACACTCTGTAGTTTTCTAAGCTGCTCTGAAAATCTACCTAGCTGAACAGAAACATGAACTCAAGTCAACTGACAGATAAATGTCAAGGAACAAGTCTAGAGCCTTTTCCCAGTTCCTACTGGACACCCATATTTAGGCTTATATGCATTTCACAAACGGATGTGCCATTCAAGTAAAAGATGAAGGCCTGATTGCTCCTTGGCTTCACCCAACCCCCAGGATTTCTTAAAACATCGACTGTGCCTGCACACAATGATATGCCACAATTCCTACGTTATGCAGGTTTACTGTGAATAAGCAGTATCATCATAGCTAGTCATATGAAGATATCTCCATAGCTAGTCATATGCACATCTTGACTTCAAAACCTAGACTCCTTATCTGCTTTCCATAAACAAGCCAAGATTCATAAGCCAAATACCAAGACCACCTTATTGTCAATGCACAACCCCACCTTGCTGTTGAATTAGGCCCTAGGTTAGTTTGGAATTATAGGTGAGGATAGCAGGCTTAAATGTCACAGCAAACTGCCATTTCCTATCCGATTATGTGAAAGGGTTGTGCGCACACTACTTACTGACAGTAAACCAGAAGAAATCAGAAATCTTGGCTTCTGATGTGTGAACATAATTCTTACCTAATACTCAGGAGTTTTGCTTCACACAAGCAACTGGTCAAATTCCTGTTTACAACCTTGCTTTTTGTTCAGGACTGCAATGAAAGTTTATTTGTTCCAAGACTCTTATGCCTGTGTTAAAGCCGAAGCACCAAATGACCATCTTGCCCACATGTAAGCCCCATCTCCACAATGAGACCCATTAGTTTCCCAAACTAGGGGCAAGATGTTTGGGGAACTGCTGTGAAATGCTTCAATAAGCAAGCGGAGCCCTACTTTAGGAATGTCTTCCTATGTAGAATGAGCACATTCAATGTCCTGAATCTTCTCAATGTCATAAAGGACCAACTTCAAATGTTGAGGAAAGTTTGTAGCAGGAATAATTTCGTTTTCAGGATGCAGGGGTGGGCATTTGACAAATAACTACCAAATTTATGATGAGATGCCAAGAAGAAGAAGAAGAAGAAGAAGAAGAAGAAGAAGAAGAAGAAGAAGAAGAAGAAGAAGAAGAAGAAGAAGAAGAAGAAGAAGAAGAAGAAGAAGAAGAAGAAGACAGCAAGCTCATAGTGTCTAGTAACACTCTGCCAAATATGGTTCTGATTCAAGAATCCACTCAAAAGCAGAGTAGATTTTGTTCAAATCGCTTCAAATCAAAATTTCGTTTTAAAACATAATTGATGTTTATCCACCCTGTTCAAAAACCTTAATTCTTTGTTGTAGCTCTCCCCTCAGTAATAGATTACACAATGCTATTTTGACTGGTCACTCACTATCCCTTGGGCACCCCCTGCACACCAGTAATCCATCAAAAGTTATATATGGGGAAATGACACCTGGATAAGACAGCATGGTGTAACCATCATAGCAGCAAAAGGACCAGAAAAATCTAAGTTCACACCCTCCCTTTGCAATGAAGTTACTCAGGTGACTTTGGGATAGTCACCAACATTCATCCTGAATTGCAACAAAATGTTGCAGTACAGCAGGTGGAAGGGTGGATGTCATGCATCTCCCTGTTAAACCATTGGAACCAAGGCAAAGCAGAAATATACAATCAGTTCACTGAGTTAATTTTTGATCTCATATATTCTGCTATGCACAGGACCTGTGACTACTACTACTTTCTGTTTTGCAGCTTGCGTTTTACTACTGAAATATCTGCAACACAGGTATTTTGGACAAAGCTTTTTTAGTAAACTATTGCCGACTTCTGCCCATGCCTGACTGGGCTATCACAGCCAAGGCTTTTGTCATCTCAGCTGCCAAGGAAAAAGCTGAAGGAAACCTGAAGCACAGCTTTCGAACAATTCTTGAGGCTGCAAAAGGTCCAAGTTCCAAAATCTTTTCACCGTTCAAAACATAATCGCTATTGTCTAGCAATCACTCAGTAACTTATCTATCTGTGTCAGATCTGTCATCCTACTTCCACTGATTTAATCAGATTGAATGTTTGCCCCCAACTAACTTTTTGTTAACCTTGGTGGAATCAAGGAGGGTGACAGAGCAGGTTGCTTGTAAGCAAACAGCTGTGTGTGTCTACTTTATAAAAGGGAGCTAGCCAAAGGGCCTTTTTACACGACCCCTAAGATCCGCTGGCCACTTAAATTCGGACCAGAGATCTTAGGGGTTCGTCGCTCTTCCTCTGTCTTCTTCTGTCCCCACCCCCCTCCGCACTTCCTGGTTGCTGGCTGCCTGAGGGAGGGAGAAAAAAGAAAGAAAAGACTGCCGGTTTACCTCCGTTTTGTTCCCGGCAGCATTCAGATCTCTTAAAGGGGCTGGGCGCAAAAAAAGAACAAACAGAAGCCAGGAGAGCCCCGCACTCACTATCCTTACACCGGATCAAATATTTGTCACCATCAAAGACCAGGTACAAGAAAACTGCTGTTTGGTCGCGCTAAAGTGGGCGGGGTCGCACTTAATTGTCTGCAAAGTCCGGAGCTGGTGGGTAAACATTTTTAAGGTCCGGACCTTGCAGCCATTTGCGGCGGAGCTTAGGGGTCGTGTATAAACGCTCAAAGTAGACAAATGAGGATTCCTAGATGTGAACAGGCAGGGGAAACTCGCCACCTGTTTTCATAAGGTTAGCAAGCTGAAAGCAAGCCCAATATAGATCATTAATAGATATATTAAAAAACAGTGAGTCCTTTTGTTTGCCGAAAATGAGTTCCCCACCTGCTAGCAAATGTAATTCTGGCCTTGACAGCAGCTGGTGGGAGGAGGGGAGGAGAGTGGGGTGGTGGTGAAAGGGCACTTCTTTAAAAAGGTATTTCAAGGGAAGACAATTTTGCACATAGCGTACTTGTCATAAAAGCCAAGCTGGCTCAGAGGCGTACGCTGACCCGTTCTGTACAAGACACCTAAACAAAGCAACAGTCACCGGCACACACTTCAGAGATCTGTGCCAACTGGAGGCAGGAACCATCCAGCAAGCCTTGAAGGAAGAATTATTTGGAGCAAGTGGCATGCTGTGCTTCCATTAACCTTTTTGGGGCAGGGAGGGGTAAGTGTGCATATGCAGCACGTTAAGTACAACCACCTCAAGTTCTCTTTCCCTTGCATGCAGATCATGCATGTCAGACTTTAGAGGTTGGTGAGCTGTGAAAGAGTCAAGATTCACAGGTTCTTAGACTATAAGCTCTTGTTACCTTGGTGCAGGTACCACAACAATATTTAAGGCAGTCATGTCCAAACTTTGGCCCTCCTGATGTTTTGGACCACAAATCCCAGAATTCTAAGCTTAGACTGCCAATGACAAGGGACCGTGGGAGTTGTGGTCCAAAACATCTGGAGGGCTGAAGTTTGGACATGCCTGATTTAAGGTATTCAGGCAAAGTTTTCGAAGATAGTACTGATGCTGTATGTTATCAGGGGAAAATCAGTCTATAAATAATAATAAGACTCTTTCCCCCCATGTACTATAAACATATTTCCAGCCAGCCACAAACTTCCTTTCTAAATGAAGATGCCTTCCTATCCCACCAGGATTAGCATATGATACAGAAGCCAGAGTAAATGTGCTTCATACTGTCATTTATGTAGTATATAATCAGCTCAATGTGTAGCCTCTATTTATTTATTTATATTTATTTATGCACCTCCAATCTCGCCTGATTTCAGAAGCTAAGCAGGGTCGGCCCTGGTTAGTACTTGGACGGGAGACCACCAGGGAATACCAGGTGCGGTAGGCGCCTGGAGTAGGAACTGGCAAACCACTCCAGTATGCCTTGCCAAGAAAATCTCCATGGACATGGGGTCACGAAGAGTTGGTCACGACTGTTAATGACACAACACACACACATGCAACTTATATGCCGCCCACTACCTAAAGGTCTCAAACATGTTCAACTCTACTAATGCAATACACAAGGAAACAAGAGCTGAATACAGTACGTGTACTTGCTTCCTAAAAATACCAAACACCCAACCAGTCAGTGTTGGCTGTAGAGTGAGAACTGCAACCTGTAAGCATCCAGGATAGAGCTCATATCTCATTATATTTCTTAAGGCAGGCCAGTGTTATATCAATACAGTACTGTATTACAGAGGTGCAATTGATCCTGAGAGGGTGTGACTCACCAAAAGCAGTCTAGCTAGTTTATAGCAGAGGCGAGGTTCAAACTATGAAACTCTGAGCTCATTCTTAGTCATAATTCCCTTATTAGATCTTAAATAGATTGAGATTTTTATAACTCTGTCAAAACTACCATCATCCTCAGCAAAATCATATGCCACTTGGTCTCACATGGATGTTCATGACAGTGATTGAAATCCTGTTGCTTAGAGCAGTCAGTCGCTGGAAAGTACACCAACTGAAGAAGTGGGGAATTCAGTGAGTCAATTTCTCTGCAAAAATTAAGCCTCAGTAATGAGGGGACTGTAATTACCCACATTTGAGACCAAGAAGACAGCATAAGTCGAGGATGATTCTGCAGGGTTGTTTTTTTTTTGTCATGTTGGGTCTGTTGTCTAGGCACCACCACCCTTCCCCTGCCCTATAGTCCTCAAACTAGACTTAAGACCAATCTCAGACTAAACTGGCATTTAAGATGACTTGCATGCCATGCCAGAACTAGGGGGAGTATGACAAGAGCCAGTCTAGCTTTCTAGCAAGAAACTGAAACGTACTAGACATGTCAGGGCATTATTACCCCTTGTGACAGGAAAACAGAACAGTAATCTAGATAGGACAAGGAACACTCCCATTTGGTAACAAATTCAAGAACAGAGTAGAGAAGGGTGTCACCCTTCCTCCCCACAGCTTCTGCCACATCCTTCAGCATCTTCCACTTGCACTACATTCCCTCCCACTCTTGCTTTTCATCACATTCCTGCCATAGGCTTCCACTGAAGTTTGGGCAGAGACAACACAGCCAACTCCTTTGGCATCTCCATAATTCTCTCTGCCACACTCTTCTCAAAGGGCATCACATCATCTCAACGGGACCATCAGCCTGGCCCTAGAGGAATGAACTCTTTACCAATGACTGCAGATGCAGCAGCTACTGCCTTTAAAGTCACTGATCCTTTGGCTTC
This sequence comes from Phrynocephalus guinanensis, assembly GCA_037367245.1. Lineage (NCBI taxonomy): Eukaryota > Metazoa > Chordata > Lepidosauria > Squamata > Agamidae > Phrynocephalus > Phrynocephalus guinanensis. The sequence continues at coordinate 4,342,613 of CM074745.1, read as the reverse complement.
AGCTGCTTCACCTGATGCCTAATGCCATTATTATTTGAGACATTCACCTTCATGAATAATTAGAAAACATTGCAGGCAGCACTTAATACCGCTGGTGAGAATGCAAAGTCCTCAACAGGAAAAGAAGCAAGGATGAATAGTGTGGTCTTCACTGTACTGGTCTGCAAGCTAATATCTTTAGATTAGCATGTGGCTTTACCCCCATGATGACTCCAGGATTTACCTAAATAGCTCAGTTCATCACAAACACAGGCCAGCCTTCAGAACTATTTTAAGACAGCACCCTGCCCTACTTCCCACAGGCTCACTTCATAAGCCAGGAGCCTTCCGCCCTTCCTCCTCTGACAGAAAGAGCTAAATCCAGAGCAGGTAACAAGCAAAGCCATTTTGTTGCATGTTAGCTGCACAGCAATTTTAACCATCCACGGCAGGCACACGGAGGGGCTGACATGGTCCATTGCTTTAAGACAAGTTCTCCCATGAAAAGGGCTTGAATGGCATCAAGCTTTCTTAAGGAAGGTTATCTGATGTCAGATCAGCCGACACAAGTAGTAGAGGCCTTTCCATCATGAAATGACCTTTCCCCCTGAAAAACATCACCAGCCTGTTCCTAATAAGTCAATTATGGCGATCTAGTTCTACCAAAGCATAAGAACATAAGAAGAGCCATGCTGGATCAGGCCAAGGACCCGTCTAGTCCAGTTTCCTATATCTCACAATGGCTCCGCCAAATGCCTCTGGGAGCACATGAGACAATTTGATCCCCGTCTCCTGATACCATACCACTGCATCTGCCATTTTGAGATACAGTGGACCCTTGTATAACAAACAGCTTGTATAACATAAAATTTTTACAACATAAAAAATTCCGGAGATAGGGGAAATTTGCTTAACATAATCGCCTATGGGGAAAATCCATACAACATAAAAATGGGATTACTCCATTTTCAATGCATTCCTATGGGAATTTGTATAAAGGAAAATTTGCTTAACATAATTTCATTTGGAACGAATTAATTCCTTTATACAAGGTACCACTGTATCCTTCTTTTAAGCATGGAGATAACATGTATCTCCATCATGGCTTGTAATCTGTATATCTGGAAGTGAGCTGTGGTTTTAAAAACTCTCTTCTCTCAGATGGAATTTTATCAAGCTGCAATGTTTAACAATACGCTACATGCAATAAAATCAACCCAAAAGTCTGCAAATCTATTCAACCCCTCCCCTGTAATATATAATTATCTGCTGCTTGCTGGTGCACTATAATGCAACAGTATATTTTCCATTCATTCTAGTCACATAATAAAGTCAGGGCCTTTCTAGTTATTAATATTCATTGGAGGAGGCAGTTCTATTATTTTGTTCCACAGAAATATCAATGAGTTCTCAATCTAATTCCAAAGATGTAGAAAGCTTGTTCTACGACAAGATTTCTAGACCAACACGTACAACTATCACAAGAGGAATTATCTCTTCCTTGCTCAATCCAGTAAACCATTTAGGTAGTACAGCATGCTATTCAGATGTACAAATATTTTGGATTTGTAATATTTTCATTACTCAGCCACAAAAGGTTATAATATATTTGAGCCACCAGAACTAAATTGAAAGTAGGGGTGCTATTGGAACTGGGGACTTGAGCAGCAGCCCAACATGCAGCAGGCAGAAGGTTGTCTGGGAAAGTCAGTCTCTCTTTTAAATCAGGTTTAGCAAACTCTGAGATGGTGTAACACTATGAGAAGGAGTGAAGCCTCTCTCTCTCTCTCTCTCTCTCTCTCACACACACACACACACACACACACACTTCTACATACTAAGAGAGATCTAGACAACACGGTGCTCTCTAAGGCAGCCATGTGACTTCACGGTTAGCTGTGGACTGAAAACCGAAAGACTTGGATTATATATATAATACTGCTGTAAAGTTCATTTGTGACCTCGTAATACATCTTAGGCTCCATTACCTTACAATGATGTTGTTAGGATTAAAACCGGGAGGAGAAAATAAAAGATGCGACTCTGGTCTCTTGACCAGGACAAGGCACTGGTGCTTCATGGGGTAGAAGGCAGAACAGCCGATGGCTGGCAGAATTAAAAACAACAGTCTGCGGCTATAAGGTTATTATTTCTTGGTTCACTCTTGTTTTTCTCATACAGTTATAGAAAGGGTGAGAGGACGATAATGGCAAGGAGATGGGCAAGACGTAGCAAGCTAGGCGTGGATTCAGGCTGAGCTGTGCCCTGTTTCCCTAATGGACCACTCGCCATGGCTAGCAACTGCAGATCTTCCATTGCCTCTACTGTCAAGGGAACAGGCTAGCCCAGGGAAGCAGGGCTTGTCACCTGGCATACCTAGTGCTCTCATCTAACATCTCACGGCTCCTTAGAATCCTCAAGCATACACTGTCTGAGGAAGAGACCCCAGTGAAGGGTAAGGCCTTAGGCAACACAACACCCACAAAACTACTTCAGACGTTGCACACTTGGACTCCTGTTTGAACAGAATACCTTCTATATGCCTAGATCAGGGCGGCCTGTTATAACAGTTTACAACTCCAAACAAGTTGTAGCAACCCATACAGGGCAGGTGCCAGCAAACTAGTGCCAACGCAACTGGACTAGATCAGAACTCCAGCCAACACACTGAATGCTTCGTATGGCAAGCACAAGATAAACACCTGAAGTTTCCATATTCAGCCACAAAAATACGTTTTGGCTAAAACAAGTGATCTATTACAGCCCTCGTTACTCGTATGGTACCCCAGCTCATGCAACTACACTTACCACAAAATCACATATACTTTCCTTATGTGAGCAACGCTTATCTATTGCTATTCCTTATTAATACAACGCTGATGCCTTTAAAAACTCAAGCTATATGCAATATCCATCTCTGTGCCAATCAAATGTACAAGACACTACGCTGCTGCCTTCTACTGCCTTTTTAGGTATTCTGCTTTACAGTTTCAGATCACACAGATGTCCACATCCCATCATCTTGACTGTAGAACTCTGCTTCAGGAATGTACTGGTGGGGGAAAGTCTCCACATATTCCACAGCAGCATCGATAAACACTTCCATTTCTTTTTACGCCCCTTATAAAAACATTAAACATTATAATGATACTGCTAAAAGGCCAAAGCTCTCTTCTGTAAACGCTGATGTCTTATTCCAGGCTTTAGTCCATATCTTAACAATATAAATTTTCAGAACTGTTAATAGCAGTAAGTTTTCCTTTCGCATTACATTCTGTTTTGAGTAGCACTTTCATTCTATCGAAGTATGAGTTCCTAAAGAACTTCTTAAGTTCCTTGTGGCTTATACTGAGATTTTCATGGATGCCTAGATATGCAGAGATTTTCTGCTCTTTTAAGTACTGAATAATGGTTAATTGGAGAGCTCATTGTTACTATGCAGAGAATTTGCCTCCTTTGGTGTGGATAACGGAAGATTTATTAACACCAACATTCATACTGATATCTGTACTGTAAGAGTTGAGCATGTTGTTTTCTTCCAGAATGGTAACATTACTTAACACAAATATTAATTTTGCTACAGCAATGATGGAGGGATGTTTTTCAGCCAAAGGGCTAAAATCGATTAGAAAAGAAAGAAAAAGTACTATCATGGATATGGTAACAGAAGAACTGCACTTAAACAAGTCTCCTAAGCTCATTTTTATTTCTATGCCACCCCATTTCAGTATTGCTACTACAGTTCTTGTAATTACATTTCTAACCGGTCCCTCTTTCAATAATCTGAGCACACTCTACGGTACTTGGTTGTCCCTATAACTAGTTATGCTTACAACCATTACATACAATACCGCATATCGTACCGCATATCTTTTAGCAGCTCAACTGATTTTGTGCATGCATTCCCAAACATTCTTCAATTTCTCCTATATGATCCAGAACATGAAGCTATTTGAGACAACCAAGAGGTAAGAGAAATCAGATACTACACTTTACAAAGCAGCATGCTTGGGAGATTCATAGACAGGACTGAATATCAAAAGGTTCTTCCTCAATGTGCAATATTTCCAACAGGGAGTCCTAGAAGTGTTACTGATTTACTAATCTACTAATCTAATCAAATGCAGCAGCCATGTTGTCATGATTACACTGAACCTTGGTTCTAATATCTAGAAAAGGATAAATAGGCTATAACAATGTTGTGTAAAATGTGGCTATAAAATAGCATTTCATTCATAATTCTAAGAGAAAATGTTTCAAAAGATTATTTGCAATTTTGTTTCAAATGTCATTTTTTTTCTAATTAAGAATACATTCCTCCTACTCTTCATAATTCCTCCAGACTGCTACATGCTTGGACTGTTCATATCAGAATATATCGGAGAACCATTTGCACTTCTAAACACAGCAATAGGCATGACTCATGGGAATTCCTTCTAAAATACTATGGAGAGGATCCAAAGAATTGTATGACTGATTCCAAACACTTGGTTTATTACATTTGCCTCCAAATAACTTTTGTTGGGGACATTAGGCTGGGAACATAACTAAATGTTATCTCAGCAACTGTATATTCCCAAACAAACCCCGCATTTGCCAAACAAATGTCCAGGACAGAGGAGAGATTTACAGTGTGCATTGGGAGGCAAGACAGGATATTAAGCTTTTCCTCTTTGTCTTTCGTCCTCAATCAGATAATATCTGGTCTTAAAGACCAACTCTTTTAAAAATGCATCACAGGCAAGAAAGAGCACTTCACAGGCACTAAACAGCACAATCATCTGCTAATTACTTCTGCGCATGTCCTCTTACTGCCACATGGCTTCCACCTGGATGGTGCGCAAGTATTCCAAGGTTAACCCCAGTGAACTTCATGGCTCATAAGAGATTGGAAGCCGGTCGCCCCGATTCAACAGAATGCTACTTTGGGAACCTGAGAAGAGTTTTAACACAGTGGCATCTGGTTCTCAAACAAGTTGACTTGTTCTTTACTGGGCTGTCTCATTAATATCCCATCTTTCTTCCAACAAACTCAGGACAGTGAATGTGGCTTTCTTTTTACCAACTCTATCCTCAGAAAAATCCTGCAACGCAGGACAACCAAAGTGTGGACAGACTTAAGAGCATGCACTGGGTTTTGTGGCCAGGTGAGGATTTGAAACTAATCTCCTCGGCTCTAGACAAACACTTTAACCACTACTACACCACACTGACTATAATTCAATGATTTCAAAAATGGGGGCCAACCACTGTTTGATGCATCTAGCAGTTCAATGGGTGGTTCCAGGTGCAACTCAAAATCTATTAGAGCCTAACCTGAACAACTGCAAATCCTGCCTTCCCCATTCCGTCTTAAGGTTGTCTTCATATAGACTTCTTGCCTTGAACAACAAAACAATCCTCCTTTCTGTTTCTCCAATGGTCTGCTTTTTGTGACATCTGAACTGATCTGAAGTTCTTGAAAGCCATCATTTGTGTGACTGTTATGTTGTCCTAATGCAGCTGCTGGACTAATATGGATTTTCACAGCAAAAAAAAAATCAATCTTAACCAATGAATGGACACACCTAACTCAAGTCTTTTGATCTTCACCGTCATATAAGACACATTCCTAGGAATCTTGTGCTGACATTTCTCCTGTGGTTGATATCGTGCTTCAGATTTATCAAGAAAGTAGCCTAGCACCCAGCATTCTAAACTATGAATGAAATTGTCCAGAGTGGTCCTTTGCACATCTGTCAGCAACAGAATACTATAAGGACTGCTGCCTCAATGATAAATAATGGACAACTGGTCATTTGAAGCAAAAACGGATGGAAACCTAAAGGGACTGCACAATTGGGTATGTCCTGTATTAGTAATTCCTAAGCTCCTTTATATCACAGAGCACCGATCTGTCTGATTTGCTTACTTCTCTGCAGACCACTTATATCATTATCATCACCATCACCACCACACAGGAGACTTGCCTGAAACGTCCACAAATTAACACACAACTCCTGCTCTAGCCACGCAAAAGCACCTGTAAAAAAACTGTTTTCAAATCACATTGCTTGGAAGGAAAGCCTTAAAAGTATCAGTTTATGATGCAACAATACGCACCACATGTAAACAATTTAACTAACCCCAAGATCAAAAGAAAAGAATGAGAAACCAACAGGTAGCTTCTTAAAAGTTACATGATACCAAGGTTTTAACAAACTGTCAATAACAGTAATAAACAAGTTACAACCTAAACTTTGGCACTTACTAATAAGCTTTCTGAATGCTGCAGTGTAGATGCTTTTCAAAATGCATCCTCCAAGACAAAGCAAACTCATTAAATCATTGGGACAGTTTGTCAAATCTTCTTTGCCATCTGCTTGTTGAAACTGGATAATGTAATTAATTTAATTTTGTAATATACAAAAATTCCCTTTTAGTATGTTTGTTGTACAACACTTTCAGAGGAACAAGGCATAATATGAGCAATTAGAAATTATATTACCAAAAACCTGACTGTTAATTTTTAGGCACAGCATTCTTAATATCACTACTAGAAGCCAACATACCAAGTAAAATTATTTATTCTGGAAAGAAGGACACCAACCTCAGACTTACCTCTTGACAAGCCCAAAATAAATCTTAGGACTTAAGTTTCTGCATGCAACAATGAGACACCACTAGGCTCTGTCCATTTGCCATAAGCATTCTGTTCAAAATTAGCAACTAAACTTGTCTTTGAACAAGTTGCTAAATGGAGATTCCCTTGCCATTTGATTTTTGAATATTATCATGATGCTACTATGTTTAAGGTTAAATCAAAAACAAAAAGCCTCTCTGAAATTAAGGTAGCCTAGTTTCCCCCCCCCCTTAGTTTGAATGCTTAATTGATTTTACAGAATCGCTGGACAATATCCAAAACCCTATTACTTTATCACCGCATCTGAATCCTTCCTTTCCTCAAGGAAACATAAAGAGACCCAATCCCAATTTGTACAAGCACTTTGTGATATGGAATATGAGACACACTACTTCTGTTCTCCACTTCATATATAAAAGTCTCCTTCCCAAATGATTTCAAATTTTCGAACAGCACAGTGGTGTTGGAACGTGCATATCAAAAGAATATTTGACATGTACGTATGACAGTTTTGCTGTGGGTTCAGGTGGTCAGCATACAGAACACACTTACAGAAAACCATTTGCGTCCAGGAACTGAGAGCGATGAAATAGCTTCTTCATCATTTGGGAAGAAGAAAGCAACTGCTAATTGAAGCAGGGAACTTACTTCATACTATGCACTTCTATATGTTCAGATGCTTTATCAAAATTAGCTGAATGTTTACATGGTTCAAATCTCTTTGCTACTGCTGGCTTTTGTAACCAGACAAAGGTTCCATCTGCTTTCACGCATTATTTGGATGCATGCTTGAATGCCTTCATATCACAGACAAATACAGGGAGAAGGAGGAATACAGTATATGTTTTTTTCTGCAGCTGCTTTATTCTTCCAAGTATTCAGCAAGGCAGACATGTCAGTACCAAATCTGTAAAAACTGCATTAAGGATGTGGAATCATTTTTGTTCACAGTTCACTCCCAAGAGGTTCTGCAGAGATGCTCCTCAAAGCAATGTACAGTGCTTTTGTTTTGGGTTTTTTTTAAAAAAATATTAGCAAAATAAAATACTAATGGCTGGCATGCAGCTGTATAAGAATGATGCTTAGCATGGTAGAAAGGAAAAAAAGGCTGAGTGGATGGGCTTTTAATAAAGATTACAAACAGTGTCATTTTTCAGATTCCCATTTTGTAATCGCAACACAGAAACAAACCTACCAGACAAAGGTTTTCTTATTTAATCGGGTGGAGACATCACCAACACAAAACAACCTAATTTCTTTTCAGATGTCAAATGCATTCATGGCTAATATTGCAAGCCACTTTACAATCATATTATATGAAAGAACAGAGATCCATCCACCCAAACTTACTTCAAACAGAGTTTACTGCCACCTTTGAAAGCAGAAGCATGAATCAAACCAGCAAAGCTAAAATAGCCTTAATATGCTTCCGTGCCTCCAACAACACTTTATAGTGTACATTTATATAGCGAGAATTTCCTCTGATGTTCCAGATCCATTTCGTGCTCTAACATCTAAATGTAGCCGAGCTATAACTGATGAGAAAATTACTTGCTAAGGGCAGAATTTTCTCACATCTGCTATTCTAGGCAAAAACTTCCTCTTAAATCCTCTCAGTGTTTACTGTCCATATGTGCTCTAGCAGCAAACAGTCCCTGCATGTTGTTTTGACTCCGTTTTCCTTCAAAGGCTTTAGAGAAATGCACAATGTACACCCTCTATTTTATCTTCAAAAACAGAGAGTTGCTGACTAACCCAAGACTACTTGGTGAGCAGCATTTGAATCTAGCATCCTTCAAAGAAATACTGAAAGAATAGTTCCACATTTAGAGTAAAGGCCAACATTCTTTGGATTGGTCTAGAAATATAATCACTTCACTAGTCATAAACCTTCCCATATGAACAAGCTCCAATAATGTCCCCATAGGAGCCATGTGGCACAGTGGTTAAATGCCTGTCCTGCAGATAAAACTGTGCTCATGACCTGGGGATCAATCCCAGGTAGCTGGCTCACGGTTGACTCAGCCTTCCATCCTTCTGAGGTCGGTAAAATGAGTACCCAGCTTGCTGGGGGGGGGGTCAATTTGTAGCCTGCATACTGTAATTAAACTGTAAACCACCCAGAGACTAGTTGAAGTGGTATGGAGTGGTATATAAGCAGAACACTTTTCCTAGGAGTGGTAGGAACTGGCTGGAGCACTCTGTGAGTTAGATATCTGGTTATGGAGTCAGTAGTTAGGACAGGCATGGCCAAACTTCGGCCCTCCTGATGTTTTGGACCACAACTCCCAGAATTCCAAGCCTGCATTGCCAATGACAAAGGACTGTGGGAGTTGTGGTCCAAAACATCTGGAGGGCCGAAGTATGACCATGCCTGAGTTAGGAGCTGGAATCCCCACTGTGTCTCCTGCAAGTGGAGGCAGCCTGTGTATCCTTGGGCAAGTTGCACAGTCCCAAGAGGCCCTGGGAAGAAGGCCCTGGGAAATCACTTCTGAGTATTCGCCACCTAGAAAACCCTGGAAAGGGTTGCGGTAAGTCAGAATTGACTATAGTTTGCAATTAAAAGAATGGCAGGAGGGTAGCACCCAAGTAGTATACATATGTTACCTATTTAAAACTTAAATCTCCATAAGCATGGTAGGGAAAGGGGAGAAGAAAAGACAAGAAGCAGGAAATGATATTCCTTTGCTAAGAATTTGTATATTTTGGATCCACATTATTTTATGGTCCTGTCAAGTCAATATCAAAAATTACTGAGACTTCAAGACAGCAAGCAAAGAAGTAAAGATGTAAACATGTATTCATGCAGTAGGGAGCCAATTCCCAGGGTGGGACAAACAGAACAGATAACAAGGAGCAAATGATGATGGGCAGCAGTTCGTGCAAGATTAGTTAGACTTCAGCCAGATGATATCTACAACAGAACAGATCAGGGACAGGCTAGCTGGTTATTATGAAGGTATCCAGGTGTTCTCAGTTTGCATATCTTGAGCAGCAAAGTGCTAAGAAAGTACTTCCACAAGTGATTATCTAAAACAGATCTTTCCCCAACAACTGGGCATGAGAGACAGCACCAGATGAATTAGGACAGCTAAATCTACATTGTAAAAGCCTTCTACTAATCCAATGGCTCCTCAATTAACATTTTGCCCTCATACTTATTAACTATTTCCTCTACTACCAGCTGTTTAAAAATATCACAAGCCATTTGAGGCACACAACTTGGTGGTAGGTGGTCCCTATTAAAGCATATTGATTAAACCCACAAGGACTTCATGGGAAGTTTTAGCAGCTGGCAAAAAGTCAATGTGAGAGTCTATAGGATTCTACAGAGACTGGCACTGAGTTAAAAGATGCAATAATTGGGGAATCATGAACTTGGTGAGGCACACTTCCACCGGTCTATAACCAAGCCTTCTCTCCAGGAACATTTATGCTTCTGCTCAACTGCTAAATTCTAGCAGGCACAATGACCTTTCTTATTTGTCTTTTAAAGTCCATGTGATTCCAAATATAATCTTAGAATTAGCAGTCTTAGAACTACAGAGCTGGAAGGGATCTCATCACTCCAGAGAGAGAGACTTAAATCACTGTCCAGCAGTTCAAGTATGCTTCTAGTTTTTTGGTTTGTTTTGCTTTTATTTTGCAGGATCAGTCCCATCCAAAGTTTGATCCCTCCATAAATGTATTAACTCGGTTACATCTATTTATTTAAATGATTACATGCTGGCAATGCCATGTGGCAGTCTAAAATTGAAAAAGCAAAATCTGCCAGTCCAATCACAGGCTTTACAACAGGAATAAATAAATAAAAACTGGTCCTAAATGGAATGTCCATGCATAGTGGCAGTTTATTTCTGAGTAACAGATGCCAGGGGGGCAAACAGAGAAAAGGAACCATCCCTTCCTTGTGTCAAAAGACACGTGGCTGTCTTCTTTCAGAATTTCCCTTTCACACAAATAGTTCAACACAGTAATCGGTGTATTAGATACAAAGGTTTTTTGAAGGGAATCCCTTTGTTGCCTTCTCATTACTGGCCCAGGAGCTCCCCACAAGTTCAACAAAGAGCCTTTTCACACGACCCATAAGATCCGCTGGCCACTTAAATTCAGACCAGAGATCTTAGGAGTTTGTCGCTGTTCCTGCGTTCCCACCCCCTCTGCACCCCGGCCGCTGGCTGCGTGAGGGGAGGGAGAAAAAAAGGAAGAAAAGAATGCCGCTCACCTCCGTTCTGCCCTCCCGGCACTGCATTCAGATCTCTTAAAAGGGGGGGGGGGGGGGCAAAAAAAAGAACAAACAGAAGCAAGGAGAGCCGGGCAGTCACTACGTTAGGTACCTGAAAAGTGCGCTGGGACGCGCTTAGGTGGGCGTGGTCGCACTTAATTATCTGTAAACTCTGGAGCTGGTGGGGAAATAATTTTAAGCTCCGGAGCTGGGAGCCATTTGCGGCGGAGTTTAGGGGTCGTGTACAAAGGGCCAAAGAGGAAAAAACGTACCATAAAGAGCTTCAGTGGAAAGGCTTTTGAAACGCAATAGTCACAAGAGAATGGTGTCAACCTCAACTAACAATACAGGTGCCATCGAAATTCCCGTTATTTTTTCCCTTTGTTTCCTTTCCTCCTCCTTTACCTTACGGCTCCATCATCATCTCTGCACTCTAAGAGAGGAAATCCCTTCCACGTTTCTCTCGCCACAACTCGGCTTATGAAGTCAACCTCCCTGGATCCCATGAGACGCCCAGACGAGACAAGCTTCCCCTCCACCCCTCTCCCTTTTCCCTTACCTGACAATGGCTGAACACCACAGACATGCTTCCCACAAGCACCACCACCACCCACCCCTGTCTCTCCTCTCCGCCTCAGGACATGCACAGACCCACTCTTGTCAGAAGAAATGAACCCAGTGGCCCATCATCCTCTTCCTTCTACACTAGAAGCCACTGGAGCATTTTTCTAAAAAAAATACCCCTCAATCCCATTCCAAACAAATGGGGTGGCCCTGTTTGCCTTCGGTGCGGCATCATACAGGATCTGGGGCTCCGTGGGCCAGTGGGGAGAGTGTCCCCTTGGCTCCAGAGGGGGAACCTTACTGAGTCCATACTAAGAATAATTGCACACACACATAAACATATACACATATATGTATACACATAAACATACACACACACATTTGACAAAGCTGTTTGGATGAGCAGCAAAACGTTTCAATGTCTCAAGAAAAAGAAGTCCAGCTGCCATGACTCAACTTCCAGATAAACTCACCTGGATGACTGAGAATCTTCACAGACACACACACACATATGTACACATACATATTTAGTACATATATGTATATAATATAATATATAATAATGCAACATAATATATAATATACTATACTATACGTTGACATAATCTAATATTTTATTTATTTATTTATTTATTTATTTATATTTATTTATTTATTTTTACAACTTATATGCCGCCCACTACCCAAAGGTCTCAGCGTAGCTTACAATCAAAAGAATTAAAACAGTTAAAACTTAAAATATCGATAAATAATGAAAACAATAATAAAAACATTGCACTAAAATTGCCACCAGAGGACCCACAATCTATAATGTGTCAATTAAAAAAATTCTGGAACACGAAGGTTTTTACCTGGTGCCGAAATGTCATTAATGTTAGCGCCAGGCGGATCTCACTCGGGAGGGCACTCCATATATATAATTATAACATAATATAATATGATATAATGTACTGTAATGTAATATAATATGCCACATACTATAATATAATATATGATGTATTGCAATGTAATACAATATACTATACTATAATATGATGTAATGTAATACAATATACAATACAATACAATATAAAAAGGCCTCAGGATCCTTGCTCATTCCCCCTTTATCTGGAAGGCTGTCACAAAACACATTCGCACCCCATATAATAATATAATATAATATAATATAATATAATATAATATAATATAATATAATATAATATAATATAATACAATATAATAATATAATACAGTGGTACCTTGTATAAAGGAATTAATTCGTTCCAAATGAAATTCTGTTAAGCAAATTTTCCTTTATACAAATTTCCCATACGAAGGCATTGAAAACAGAGTAATCCCTAATCACAACCATTTTACGTTGTATGGATTCGTCCCAAAGATGCTTCTGTTCAGCAAATTTCCCCTCTCTCTCGGAATTTTTTATGTGGTACAAATTTTATGTTATACAAACCGTTTGTTATCCAAGGGTCCACTGTATAATAAAATATAATATAATATAATATACTATAATATAATATAATATGATATTATGAATTGTAATATAATACAACATACAATGTACTATACCATAATATAATATGATGTTTTGTAATGTAATACAATATACAATATACTATACTATACTATATGATGTTTTGTAATGTAATACCATACCATACAGTACAATATAAAAAAAGGCCTTAGGATCCTCGTTCATCCCCCCCCCCCACTTTATCTCCAAGGCTGTCACAAAAGACATCCCCACCCCACCCTGATAAAATGGGGGGGGGAGGGTAGACACCCCCCTTCCTCCTCCTTCTCCTCCTCCTCCTCCTCCTCTCCCTGGAGCGAGAAGATGGGGGCGCAGGTGGGGTGGGGTGTCTGTGTGTGTGTGTGTGTGGTGTGTGTGTGTGTGGGGGGGGGGAATTGTTAGATCCAGGTGGGGCCCCCCTTCCTGCCCGCCTCTTCCACCCCCCCCCCCACACGCCCCCCCCCGAGGTAACGGCGGCCGCCCCCCCCCCCCCCCATCCCCACCCCCCCCCACCCCCTTGTGCCCCCCCGCCCCCTCTCCTCGCCCCGCCCCCTCCTTCCCCCTCCCCCTCCCCGCCTCGCTCCCTCCTCACCCTTGACGATGCGCTCGGTGGTGGAGACCTTCCCGCTCTGGCCGCGCCCGGACATGGTCCCGACGCCTGGCCCGCCGGCTCCCGCGGAGGGAGGGAGGGAGGGAGGGAGGGGCCGGGACTCCAACGGCGAGGAGGGGAACGGGGGGGGTCGTCGTCGTCCTCGGGGGGGGGGGAAGGGAGGGGCGGCCGTGCGCTGAGGAGGCCCAGGCGGCGGCGTCGTCGTCGTCAAGAGAGAGAGAGAAAGAAAAGACCGCGCCGCCGGAATCCTCTCAGTCGGTGCCCGGGCGGCGGCGGCGGCGGCGGATCCCTCCACTCGAGCGCCCCCCCCCGCCCTCACCTCGCCGCGCCTGCCCGCTACTACGCATGCGCCGGGGGTCGCCCCGCCCCTCCCTCCCTCCCAGCCAGCCACACTTCGAAGGCAGCAGGAGCTGTCAAGGCCGCCGCCGCCGCCGTCCCTCGGCTTCGACCGCGCACAGGGGCAGGCGCCTGGCCGCCCGTCTCTCCCTTTCACGCTCCCATCGCCGTTACGCATGCGTGGAAGCCCGCCCACTCCCTCCTCCTCCTCCTCCTCCTTCTTCTCCTCCCCCCCTCCTTTTTCTCGGCTCGGAGAAGCCGCCTCCGCCACGCCGCGCCCGGATTGGCCGGGGAAACTCGCGCCTGCGCGCGTGCGGAAGAGAGGGCGAGGGAGGGAGACGGGAAAGGGAAGAGCGGCGGTTTACGCTCGCTCGGGTCACGTGGCCAAGCTCCCTGGATTTCTCCCCCTCCCACCCCCTTTTTTTTAAACTTCTTATCCGGCCGCCATTTTGAAAAGGGTGGGGGGGGAGGAAGGGAGTTGCTAGGAAACGAGCAGCTGGAGCTGAATTCGGGGTGGGAAAGGGGGTTTCTGCAGAAGAACAAGGGGGGGGAGGGAGTTCCTCCTTGGTGCACGTAGAGACCTTGAGGCAGCCTTTAAAAGGCTGTGGTTTGCAAGAATGTGGGTCTCGACCAGACCTGCCATGCTTGTTTGTTTGTTTGTTTGTTGCCCTTTGACTAGAGGCCCCCACAGGGGCGCGAAATCTCAACTTGCCCCGTCTCCTTAGAAACAGCACCCGACCTAGTGGCATGGTTTGGGGTTTTTGGTTTTCAAAATTGGGTCCACCCAGCCCTGCATGGAGCTCCAGATGTGCTTTTGCACAGATACGCAACGGGACACTTTTAAACTAACCCCCCTTCATGGGGGAAGACGTCCCTCAGTTCCCTGTTGTCAACCTGGAAGCCGCCTTGGGTTCTTTTCCAAGGAGAAAGGCCGGGTTAAAAATACTCAAAATTAAAATAAATAATAAGAGAGCTGCAATCTTGCCATCATTGGGCACCAGCTTGTGCAAACTGGTGTCTGGTGCAAGGCCTGCAAGGTGCCTGAAGGGTCTTGGTCGGTTTTGCTGCCCTCTGTTAAAATAGTGTGTACACACACACACACACACACACACACACACACACACACACACACTGCTAAAAGCACCTCTCTCTCTCTCACACACACACACATACACACAAGTTGTCCACACTGTGCTAAAAGCACCAATTTCTCTCTCTCTCTCTCTCTCACACACACACACACACACAATGCTAAAAGCACCAATTCTCTATCTCTCTCACACACAAGCTGTCTACACTGTGCTAAAAGCACCAGTTCTCACCACACATACACGTCCACACTAGGCTAAAAGCTCAAATTCTCTCTCTCTCTCTCACGCACGCACACACGCGCACACAAACACACACACACGAGTCCAGGAAGACGGGCTCTCTTTTTTGTTGCTGCTTTTGCTGTGGGAGAATTTGCCGTGACTGAGAATCTTCACAGACATTCTGGTGCGGGAGACTCGCAGGGCTGCCCATGGGCGAAAGGGCTTCCCTTCCCACTGATCTGCGCTCGTATCAATGGTAATTCCTAGTAACCCCACTGAGGTGGCATCTGCCCAAGTGGACTCTGGCTTAGCGAGAGCTTATGCCAGCAATAAACATTAACACTCTGAGCTGCAACAAGCTGTTGCTGCTGCTTGTACAACAGATGAACGAGAGCGACCCCTTTCCATTTCGGCATCCTCCCCCCCCCCCCGAAAAAAAAATCTCTTTTCCTTTAATAGTGTTGCATTCCTAATTGCACTGAAAAAAATCGGTATTCTGACTTGATTTTTTTTAATTTATATTCTAGGTTGCTGCCCTAGCAAGAACAGTGCAAATCTGCCAGGTGATATCTCCTGCCCATTTCGCCCCTCCTTTCTCATCTATTTAATTTGTAAGCCTCAGTAAGATAAGCCCACCCAATTTTTTTGTTCATTTGGGATGAAAGCTGCTTTGGCAGACTGGATATATATGGGCAAGGCAACATTTTACACATGCTGTTTATGAGGCAAGGAACAGACCTATTTTTTCCTGTTGCGTGAAATAATCTATTTTAACATTATTGACAATGGTTCTTCGGAGTTTATCCGAATTCCCATTACCCTCAAGTAGTTAAATATTTGCCGGAAATGTATGAAGTGAGAAATTCATAGTGGCTTCTACATTATATAGACAGAGGCTGCTTTCCCAATTGCTGCAACTAGTGATTAATAAGGGCAGTATTTCTTTGCTAATGTCTTAATCCACAGTGGTTCTCAACCTGTGGGTCCCCAAGTGTTCCTGAACTACAACTCCCAGAAATCCTGGCTAGCTCAGCTGGTGATGAAGACTTCTGGGAGTTGCAGTCCAGAAACATCTGGGGACCCACAGGTTGAGAACCACTGGTCTAGCAGAATAGACTGTTTATTTAGTAGAAAATAGGTGAAGTAACTGGGCAAATAAAGGAGGAGACTGTTTTCCCCCTCCTCTTCTGCCTTTTCTATTAGTCTTAATATTGTAAGCCATCTTGGGTTTTCTTAAGGATAAATGCAAGGTAGACGTCTTTTAAAGAAATAATCATCAAGAAGCAAATACAGCAGGCAGGATAAACCTTGCACTGTATAGAAGTAGGTTGAGCAACTTTAGGCGACAGCATGTGGTCAGAAGTTGGAAATATTTGAGGGCTTTAGACTACAAAGACCAACATCTTCCAGTCAACCCTATTTCCTAGTTGAGCCCTTGGTGTGAGGACAAGGACATACTGAACTGTAATATGAAGAGTGTTTCTTTTGTCCGCAAGATGGTTTGAAGCCATACTTCTTCTTCAAGTGCCGTGACATTGTAGAACACTGGCAATCAGTAGCCTGAACTGGTTTGCTATTCTAAACAGAGCCGTTGTGCTCACTGTGAACCATTGGCTTAATAAGTTCTTAAGCCAGAATGTTCTTCTACGCCCAGGGCCATGCTTCCCATCTGCTTTTCCTTGAAGGATAACTTGCAGCAGATGGTATTTCTTATGAGGCTATACAAAAAATCGCCTGTAACCTATTTTTGCAAATATCTTATATTTCTTGTTTCCCTCTTAAGAGAAGAGCAGAAGTATGGAAACTATCTTAGAACAAGTTCTTGAAATTTCATGTCGTGCCCTAGATGGAAGCTGTTCAAGATCCAAGATAACAGCAAGGTGTATAACCTGCAAAGGAAATGTAGCAACATAGGCCCCTAAGCAGACACTCTGCTTGTACTATAAGCATCACTGCCATCTTCTGTTTAACGAGCGGCTCTGCATCTAAAGCCAATTTTCTTGCACGGAATTACAGGTCAGTCAGAAGTGTTCAAATAAGCACCTTTCCTTACTTTGTCCAATCAGTTAACGCAGTGTTGCTCGTTTAATTGTTTTGATTTCTCAGCTTTTTTTTTCAAGGCACTTGTGCAGATGAACACAGAAAGCTGCCTTATACCAAGTCTTTTGTGCATTATAGAATGGGCAACGTAAATGGGTTGAATCCAAAATCATTTGTAGACTGGGCATGCTCATACTTGTGTGTGTGCGTTGTGTCGTTACAGTCGTTACCGACTCTTCGTGACTCCATGTCCCTGGAGTTTTTCTTGGCAGGAATACTAGAGTGGCTTGTCAGTCCCTACTCCAGGCGCCTACAGCACCTGGTATTCCTTGGAGGTCTTCCCATCCAAGTACTAACCAGGGCCGACCCTGCTTAGCTTCCGAAATCAGGCGAGATCAGATGTGCTTAGGGCATCTAGGCAGCTGGTCCTATACTTACAGAACACAAAAAGTGTAGAGGATTCACAGCACCATTAGGTAGTGACCAACAAGCAAGATGTTTTTTCCTCTGCATCCTGCCTTTGTTAGTATCTTCATCTAGCATATGTTTTACCTGTACAATGTCATGCAAAGGGTTTTTCATTCCCCTAGATTAATAGATATTATCTAGCTCTTGATAATAACTGTATTTTAAATACATGCCCTGGCTGCAACATCATCTAGCCATGGACTTTAAGAACATCATCTAACCAAGGACTTTAAAAGTAACCTCCTGGTAAAACACATATTTTACCACGTCTAAACTTCTGGGACCTGCATTAGAGATGGGTGATTTACACTCGAAAGCTTGCAATGTTCTTTGTTTTTTATTAGTGGCCTATAAAGATATTGCCTGTACCCTATTTTTGCAGTTGTATTTTTAAAATTATCCTTTCTACCTGTATATCATTATCATATCATATTTGCATTGTTGTAACTCTGCTACCTCTCACCCCAAAAACATTTTCTTGGTGTAACTGAGTATGCTATGAACTGCTTTCTGCATTACTTCTTTAAAACAGACGGCCATACGAATAACTGGGAGTTGAGTCATGGCTACTGGACTTCTTTTTTGAGAGATAGAAACGTTTCGCTGTTCATCCAAACAGCTTCATCAGTCAGACCGATGAAGCTGTTTGGATGAACAGCGAAACGTTTCTATCTCTCAAAAAAGAAGTCCAGTAGCCATGACTCAACTCCCAGTTAAACGAACCTGGATGACTGAGAATCTTCACAGACGTATGGCCATACGAATAGTTTTGTAAAATATTGGAAGAACATCTAGAAGGATGATTTTAAAAAAATACTTTTTAAAGATACTTACAAAATGAAATAAGGATTTTATTTGCATTTTTGTTCAGGCTGTTACAATGAAAATAAAGCACTTTTCAATTGTAATTACAGAATATAGTTTATTTAGGGAATTTTACAAATAGGTTTACAAGTCACATGACATAAGTTATGTTCTTTGTTTCAACAAGTTTTCTTACAACACCTGAGTTATTCAAATACTGAGATGGAAAAATAAATCTTCTAAAAATCATGACACATTAAATATACAAATAAAAAAAATCAAACCTTGTTTATAATTTGGTCAGTTTTTTCCTCCCCTTAAAAGTTAAATGAGTCTGCCATATGCTAGGGAGATAATACCTTCTCTGTGCACAATTTAAAATAAAATCTGAAATAAATACATCCTCGTTAAAATCCAGAAATACTAAGGTGGCAATCCAGTGCCTACCTCTCTTAGAGTAAATCCTACTTATTTCTATGCAGCTTGCTTCTGAACAAAATTAGGTCGATCAGGCTTCACATGAAAGGTATAGGTGGTTTAATAATTACTTTCATACAGTTTAATAGGCATCAGACTAGATTTTAACTCCTTTGTTGCCGGAGCTGTATAACTGACATTAAGATACTGAACGGATGTGATTCCTAACTAGTTTACATATCAGGTTGATTTCAGAAGCAGCCTTCAAATATTGATACTAATCTGGTTAGGTGTCACTACTGGAAAACCTGTCTTATTTGTTCAAAAAACCTTAGGTCTCCAAGAAATACCATGCACTGATGTGGCACGGCCAGATTATAAATGTGTGTTCATGTTTGGCCCTCCAGATGTTTTAGACCACAACTCCCAGAATTCCAAGCTTGTATTGCCAATGACAAAGGACTGTGGGAGCTGTGGTCCAAAACATCTGGAGGGCCAAAGTTTGGCCATCACTGTGTCAAAGGCAGTAACCAATAGAATTAATATGGAGTTATTCATTTCTGATTTTTTCAGAAACCAAGGATGGTCTTTGATTTGATATATTTATTAACATGGTGTGGATAAGGATGCTTTTGAAAAAAGCATCACAGGAAGCTATGGATGAGGGGCTCCAGTTCAGGCAGAATTGGACACTGATAAACTAACTTAAAATTAATGGTCAAAATATGTATTTTCCCATGATGAACATAAATATAGATAAGGTGCCTTAAAAACTTTTTAAGGTGGTGATATTGAAATGACTGTGGCAATAGTGAAACTGAATAAATGGCATTTAACAATATATGTTGATTCAGGACAACAACCAAAAATGACGATGTAATCATGCAGATAACAGTATAAGATTTTATGTTCAGCTTCAGGACGGCTACAAGGATCACGACAAAGCAGCAGAAATTACAATTTCTGCCAAATGTAAACTGTAGCCTTTATAGCTTTAGCAACTATGTCAGAGCCAACTGTTACTGGTAGAAACAAAGAAAAATAATGAATGCTCTTGGCGGTGTCTCAAGATGATGTTGCATTTTGCAGTGCAATCCCAGTCCGGTCTGAGGCCTTTAAATTTGCTTTCTTGGATTTAAGTAAATATTAATACAGTACAATGTCCATATAATTGCCAGTTTTGTGAATAGCCTCTAATATAGTTTAGGCCTGAAGTGACCGGAGTTTGGAACACGCTGTGACGATCCGAAGGAAAGGCTCGTCACAGCTGATCTTCCACAAACCAGGAAGAAAAAAATGTTGCCAGCAATTCCCCCCATTGTCACCTGAGCTAGTAACAGCCGTAATGTGCCTGCCTACATTACAGGGAAAGGAGAACCAAGCTCCAATGCAAAAACTTCACAGCCATCATCCTCTGCGTCCCTGGGGATGGGGTGGGAAGGCAGCCAAGACGACACCAGTTCCCTAATGCACCAGGAAAGAATGATTCGGACATACAGAGACAGCCATTTCCTTAGCTTGGCTGCCAGGAAGCTAGGTTTCATTTTGTGGATAAAGCATAACCGCCCCTTTGTAAAGAAGTGCGAAGAGGAATTCCTGCTACACAATGAAGCTGAAGGGCTTGATATTATCAATATGATAATACAGCAGTTCACCTAGTGACTCTGAGAAATCTAATCCTACGGTCAACTAGTCTAAGACACTCCTGCCCCCTCTCCAAATCCAGGCTCCAGTTTCATAGACAAGGCCTTCCCATCAACCAGACAACCTCAGTCAATATCTCAGATGTTGCCAGACACAAACAGACTCATCGCGTGTCACATTCACCCTACAGAAGCTCACTTTTGAAAGAGAAAAGCAAAATCGAAAGGAAGGGCTGATCTCGCTTCAAGAATCGGAGATAAAACCGTACTCATAAAAGCATAAAGATGATACGTGTGAAGGAGATAAAAGGGAGACAAAAATATATTCTGTAGGAAATTTAGAGGTATTTGTTTCCTGTTCTCCCAAATGTTTTTACAACTAATGCTGCAACCCACTTAATGAAATCTCAAGTTAATTCTACAGAACTTTTATATAATGCACATAAATCTGCATGGACATACTGTTTGAAGAAAAACCTTTTTCATGTTGGAATTATCCACACATTGCAGCAAACACCTTATCTCTCTCACACACCCACACACCCACACACACACATACTTTTGCCCAGAAACGCGCACACACATACGTGTGCATATACTTTCTTCCTCCAAAGATTCATACCACTCACAGCTTTTTAAGTTTGTGTACCATTTACGTTTACTGTTCGCCTGCATTCACCTTTTAAAATTGGGGGCAGCTTTTAACGTGAACTAGCCAACCAACTTAACCGAACACTGATGCTCAGTTTAAAACTCCAAAATACGATCTGCCTTCAGCAATTGTGAGAAAAGGGAGCCCCATGTCTCCCATATCACGGGCACCAATTGCTTTACTCCCCCAGCCCCCCAAGGCTGCATGCATTCAAACCCCTCTGGTTGAAACCTTGATAACGAGAAAAGGAAACGGGAATCTTTTTCTTCCTACATCCCAGCCGATCTGAAGGTGAAGGAGAAAAGGAGGCGGGTCCTTGTTGCTATACTAAGAAATGGTTTCTAGGCCACTTAATCCTACAATGAGGAGTTTAGAGTCAGTCACAGAAGATGTCCGTCAGTAAGAAGTTTGCAAGGCAGGTTTAAATCAACATGCCTCTTTCTGTCGTCCTTGGTGAGATGCCGGGCTCTATATGGTCCATACGCCTGGAGCCAGCACGTCTCTATCCAAGCTGGATCTGTCCCGAGTACATCGTGAGCAGCAGCATGATGGTGAATCCTGTCAGCAGTCCGGCATTCTGGATCGCAAAGGCAGTCAAGGCACTGCCACTGCGTTCATCTTCTCGGCTGACTTCGTTCATCTCTGGGAACTTGTTGGACCAGAAAACGAGACAACATTATCAACCGCAAAACTGTTCCCTGCCAATGTAGAGCACCACAAGTCTATGGAGTGCACTAATGAAGTCTTCTTTTTATGCAGGGCTAAATACAACATTTTTTAGGAGTCACAACTGAAATTTAAATAGCCAAGAGTAAGTCTGTTCTGTTGGTCTGAATTCAATTTAGTGGCAAAAGTTTAGCTGGATTAGGGTCAGTGTTTGCTGTCCAAAAAAAAAAGAGCTTAAGTTCACAGTACCGAAGTTTCTAAATGAGACCTGGAGAAACCTAATGGAAAATGCAGAGTTCCACTGTCAGTGATTTTCTAGAAATACACTACAAGCAGATCAGCAATGTCAACGTCACATAACTGACACTGGCCAATGTAACGATATCACCAGCAGTAGCAGATTTCCAGTAATTAAAGTCAATTAAAAAGTTCCTCCTCCTGGGCTGCACACGACTTGCATGCATATAGACAAAATCACGTGCAACCCAAAATGGAACAAGCATTTTTAAAAATTGTTTTGTTAGTGACAATTTGCAAGTGCTGGTGCCATGACTCCCACTAGACTAGCAGAGCTACAGGACGAGATACTGTTTGTTCATTATTAAAAAAAAACAGAGGATGAGACAACTATGAAAGAGTCCTACGGTTGCATCCCTCCTGAGGGAAGTAGCCATGAAGTATGAGTGAAAATAAGGCATGGCGGGGATAAAAGCTATCTGGAAAAAATGTGATTATGAAAATGAAATGTCCCAAAGCTGACTGAGGTCTCCGGGATTTTTCATCGTCCTTTTCTCAGAAGAAGAGAACTGTTAACTTGGTTTATTGCTAAGGTTTTCAGGAAGCCAAATTCAGCCCCATCGTCCTTCTTGCAAAACTTTAAAAAAAGTCCCAGGGATTTGCTCCCAAAATTCAGTGGGGAGGGGAGGGGAGGCACCGCTACACAATGTATGGTATACAGTACGAAGGGAAAGCCATCCCTTTGGCCAGGAAGGCCTACCTACGCTCAGCGCTTATCACAGCAATCTGCCACTCACCATATCAGCCAGTGCAATGTAGAGAAACATGCCACCGGCCAGAGCGAAGATCCAGTTGGCCGAGAAGTGGCTGCCAGCCAATATCCCGAAGCCCAGCCCCAGGTAACAGCAGCAAGCCGAGAGGAAGTTGAAGAAGAGGGCTTGCTGGATCGTCATCCCAGCGTTCAGCAAAATAACAAAGTCACCTGCGGGGGAAAGAGCGCCGAGAGGAGCGTCAGCAAAGCTGGGACTGAAGCACAGCCTTGCCAATCAGGGGCTCGAGTCCTGTTGCTCTGCATAGCAAGGCGCGCTCGAGGAGGCCCTTTGGATCTGTGGGGGTCTGCCGAGTCAACTGTTCTGTGGGTTCCGTGGATTCAACTGTAACTCTGCTAATTTAAGTTAGTTACAACAGGTCCGTTGGGATCAATGGAACTTAACAGAAAAGCTGACTCACCCAAGTGAGGGCACCTTACTATAGCTGACCCCCGCCATTTCGCATTTCATATCCTGTGGCCCCTGCATATCGTGGGGCTGCAGTATATGAAACAAAAGGGTTCGTGGCACAAGCTGCATGGGGCCCCTTTGAGGCCTCCTGCACTTACCCCCAGGCCTTGCGCTGCCCCAAACAGGCCTCTGACAGGCTTCCCGGGCCTGTCGGAGGCCCCGGAAGTGATTCCCAGCGAACCAGAAGCGACTTCTGGAAAACCGGAAGTGCCTTCCGGATCGCCCAAAACCTTTTCTGGGGCCTCAAACAGGCCTGGGAAGCCTGTCGGAGGACCAGGCCTCGGGGAAGTATAGGAGGACCCAGATAGCCCCCCCCTCCCAGTCCCAAACAGAACCAGCACCTGCATATCACGGATTCTTCATTATCGTGGGTCGCGTCGGGTCCCTAACCCCCCACGATAGTTGGGGGATTACTGTATATGAAGCAGTAGGATTTCAGCCATTCTCTCAAGAGAGAGCTTGCATCTTACATGCATCCATATATAACCACGTGTTGCATACTGTTAACTGCTTTTCTGTGATGGCCAGTTGTTTTTAAATTAAGGACCAGAAGGATCTGGACCCGACCCTGTAGATCTCCAAGCCCATCCCTTGTCAAGAAGGCACAGCGAGTGGATCAAACCCCCAGCCTTTAGTCGCCTTTGTCTACCAAATAATCTCTGGCGCTTGACCTACTCCTTGCAAGGTCCAGCCAGAGTCCTGATCCATGAGGCTGTTGCTTTATTTATACCCGAGGGCCTCCCTGGGGGACGCCTGTGCATCGGCTTCCCTCCAGGACGCTTCGAGGGGAAACTCGCGTGCGCCATTTCAGGACGCATACCTAGCTCGTGGGGAAATTCCTCGCAAAGAATGGCCACAGAGGTGCTGACCCCTTGAAAGACCGACACGGTGAAAGAGGCGCCAATGGCCAAGCCGTCGATGAAATTGTGAAGGCCGTCACTCAGGGTGATCATCCAGGCTAGGGTGCCGATGTCCGAGTAACGCACCCCTTTCAGCCAATAGCACGAGCTTTGAGAAGCCTGGAGGTCCTAGAAAGGAACGTTGAAAAGGAACACACGGATCACTGCTTGACACAACACGTCCTCCTGTGCCATTTATTACATGCAGGATGAACCAACGTCCCCGGCATGGATCCTGCACCAGAACCTGGGTTACGCTCTGCCACTTATCCTTGCTACGGCTGGATGTCCCTGTGTCTGACAGCACGAGGAGGAGGAGGAGGTGGAAAGCAGCTCAGGAAGGCATGCCATCAACCAGCCAACAACCATGAAATGCAAAGAGGATTCCCAACCCACTGGATGGTGCCAGAACTCAATCAGGTAGAAGAGAAGGCTCCCTAACAGCTCTGCAGGACTACTTTGGCTAATGTCCCGTTCCTCACCCAAGCACCATTATTCCAAACCAGCCACCTGTAAATTGTGCACGTATTAACTTGCCTCTGCAGCAACAGATCCTGGGGGGGGGGGGGGAGAGGGGGGACATTCTTTCTTCCTTTCATGCCAGCCATGGCAGATGTAATCTTCCCAAACAGGCGTCATCATCCTACTGCTACCCAGATATTTTAGATTACAGTCCTATACTTTCCCATCATTAGCCATGCTTTCTAAGGATAGAGAATTGCAATCCAAGTCACCTGAAAGATTAGGTTGACAAATAATAATTTAGCAGGCATGAGATTATCAAAGGGGATCATGCCATCAGATCTCTCCATCCCTCGCCTTTTTTCCTGCATCAACTTCCCCCCTTCCTTCCATGGCTTGTTCTAACCACAGTGCACCATTTGGTCCAGAACAGGCTTAACCATGATTAATATTAACCAAACATTCTTCATCAGGGGTTGCAAATGAACTTGCAAACCTGGTTCCAAAGCCCACTAAACCCTTTAATGGTTCATTCTGAATACAGCAGGACTGTGGTATCCATGTAAGATTGGTTCCAAGCCTTACTATCACCATGGATGCTGAAAACCATGGATGATAACGAATCCTTTAGAAAATATGGTTATCTAAAGGATTTGTTATTCTGGCTGCTTCCGTTGCCCAGTTCTGGTAATGACCTCTTGGAAATGCATTTTTTTCTGGAATTCTTCATTTAATATTTTAACATTTTTAGACCACAGATAAGTGAAATTGCATCCTGCAGATAAAGGGGGTGTTACGGTATGGCACCAAGTCTCCACTTGCGCCAAGCATGCTTAATATTAACCAGATTTGTCACTCTCTTAGGGGTCACAAGCCCCCAGGAAACCTTGATTTTAAACCCTATTGAAGGAGGACCGATTGGCTGCAGTGATAAAAGAAGGAACGTCACGACCAACAGGCCAAACACATGCTGGGGACCACGAGGCCCCTTTGTCAACAGCACAACGCAATGCAGTGAGAACTGCGTTTTTTAAGCCTAGTGCCTACAAACTCCAGCAAACACAGAACAATCCATTTCACACACTTACCGTTAATAAGGCACTGACCTGGACAGATAAAGAGCCAGAAATCTTCTCTTCCACCGAAGGGTTTTTGCATTCCAGACTGCTGTTCTTATCAGGGATCATGTGGTCCAGGTCCCCATTCTGAAGTTTTTCTGTGACCCCCTCCTCTTGGTCCTTCTTGGAAGGAAGGGTCTCTGTGCTGTAGTGACTATGTCCATGAGAGTGCTGGGGGGGGGCACAGAGGGGGCTTTGTTTATTTATTTATTTATTTATTTATTTATTTATTTACAGTGGACCCTTGTATAACAAAGAGTTTGTGTAACATAAAATCTGTACAACATAAAAAATTCCGGAGACAGGGGAAATTTGCTTCACATAATCGCCTATGGGGAAAATCCGTACAACATAAAAATGGGATTACTCCATTTTCAATGCATTCCTATGGGGAATGTGTATAAAGGAAAATTTGCTTAACATAATTTCATTTGGAACGAATTAATTCCTTTATACAAGGTATCACTGTATTTATTTATATACCACCCATCTTCCAATGGAACTCTGGGCAGTTTACACCAATCAAACAGAAACAATAAAAAAAATCCGAATATTAATGTTACAAAAATAAAAATAAGCGCAATAAGAGTAATCAGCAAAGATGGCGACAATAGTTCACAAAGCAGAACAAATCAGAGAAAAAAGGGGGGGGAAAGCAAACACATGCACACACTTTAGCAAGTAATCTTCGACCTACGCCATGCAGGCGAACCAAGTGTATTCCTTACAGTACAATGCTACAGTTCTCCATGCTTAATTTTATCTACTGTACGTCTAATGACAGATCACACACTTTCATCAGTTCTTTACTCACTGTTATTCTCAGTTGCAAAACATTTAGCCACCAAGTTTC
Source organism: Phrynocephalus guinanensis (assembly GCA_037367245.1). NCBI lineage: Eukaryota > Metazoa > Chordata > Lepidosauria > Squamata > Agamidae > Phrynocephalus > Phrynocephalus guinanensis. The sequence goes on along the minus strand of CM074745.1, from coordinate 4,315,915 downwards.
AACAGCTCTCACCTCCCAACTGTTTGGAACACCCTACCACTTATCCCTCTGCCGTTAAAATAAAACCATCTATGCTTGCTGACACACACACACACACACACACACACACACACACACACACACACACACACACACACACACACACACACACACACACACACACACACACACACACACACACACACACACACACACACAACCTGGCTACTTGGCCGTTAAGAAAATGTTCTCAAGGACTTTTTCCCACCCCCAAACGTCTGTGAACCGTGAAGCAGTTCTATCCGCTTTCATCTGTGCACGCAGCAGGACTCAAAGCCACATTCTTCTTGAGACCGTGCTCGTCACAAAATTCCTACTGACCGCCCCATACAGTATCTGTTAGTACAATTTGTTCAGCTGCTTAAACATTGACTCCATGGCCGACATTTGCTTCCAATCTGTTCTTATCTGTACGAAACATTTCAAAGGAGAGAAGCTAGCAACTGAAATAAACAGGCAGGCTCCAGCCCCATGCACTATGCCTAAAAGCACAAACCCAGCCTGGCCAGGGAAACGTTGCCATTCCACCACCTGATCCTGGTGAACAGAGTTTGCCTAGTACATCTCATCCTGCGAATGCCCCAACAGCAGGGTGCTGCTTCTACCCCACTTTATCCACCCTCAGCTTGGAGATGGTCCTCATTGTATGTAATTATTGGCCCTTTTCATAAGCTATGCTTCAGAAAATCCTCAGTTTCCCTCAGAAGCTTATCAGGACTTCCTCGAGAGATCAGCGAAGGCAGATAAGCTTCCCTGACAGACAGCCGGCTGTAGACCGTGTCCCGAAACTCACAGCCTTGGGAGTGTACGGGAAATATGCTAGGATGCTAGGTACAACTGTGAATCCCAACCCGATTCAAGTATGTTCTCGAGGACATGTGCCAGAATAGTTTGAAACGTGCATGAAAGAACATCCGGCAGCCTCTAGTGAAGGGTCAATGTGTGGCAGAGTTCTCTCTATTTTAAAAACGTGCTTTTTGTCATTTGTTCCCCAAAATTCTACTCTCCTTACTCCAAAATTATACTTGATGGCTACCAGCACACAAACGCTTGCTTAAAAGAAAGGCGCTGAACACAGAAGTAGGTCAGTAGCAAGTGTTTTTTAGATCTTGTCGGAGGAAACGCCACCCATGACTTTGTAACCGTCTTACCTGGTCTTTCTGCTTGAGAAGCATCTTCAGTACCTTCTCTGTGAAAAAGAACAGGTAAAAACCCCCAAAGACCACCGCTGATTTGAAGACATAGTAATCTTCCTGAGGGTTGAATCCAAATGCCTGTAGACAGGGGCAGAAAAGAGCTGGTGAAGCGTATTAACTAAAGATGACCCAATTACAAGATCCATATTTCCTCCCGCTCTGATCTCAGGTGCCTTTCCTCATCCTTTTCCAAGGAACGCCCAAGAAGTCAGGAATTGTTTTCAGAATGTGAAAACGTTATCGCATCACCAGCAAAAATATTGACTGAGGGAGTCTAGTTGCAAGTGCCCTAAATTCATATTATGACCTCCTCAGGCAGTTTTATTATATGACTGGGATGTCTTGTAGCTTGTCTTAACAACAGGCCAGGGGTGGGAAACATTTGGCCCTCCAGATGTTTAAGACTCCAGCTCACACCACCCTTTATCATTGGCAAGATAAGCTTGGAATTCTGGGAGCGGCAGTCCAAAACATCTGGAGGGCTGGAGGCTCCCCACCCCTGCACTGGGCGGGCAGGCAACCTAAAAATGTTCTAAAATAAATACAGTGGACCCTCGTATAACAAGCAGTTTGTTTAACAGATAAGTCCGCTTAAAGGAAAAAAAATTTCTGGAGATGGGGGAAATCGCTTAACTAACAGAATTGCCTATGGGGCAAATCTGTACAACAGAAAAATGGTTGCAATTAGGGACTAATCAGTTTTCAATGCATTTCTATGGGAAACTTGTACAAAGGGAAATTTGCTTAACAGAATTTCATTTGGAAGGAATTAATTCCTTTATACAAGGTACCACTGTAACAGTTCGAGTATTTCACGTAGGAGTATATTCTTTCCGTCTGAGGGAAGGGCACGCTAGAAACTGTCTTCCTAACATGCTGGTTTTCTACATACAATGTTGCTGTTGCTTTAATATCTGTTCCAGCCTTCAAATTGGTGAGCCCATGCCTTTAGAGTGATGTAGCACAGCCTAAACACATTTCTGTTTGAATGAAGAGGTGAGCCTACGTCAAACGGCACGCTTGGGTAGATCTCTGGAAAAAAATTCTCTTATTTACTTGCTAAAGCAGGGTGGTTGTGGTGTGCTATTTGTCAGGAGAGAAGGAGTCAGCATCTCACAAGTGTTAGGCCACCACAACTAATTTGCCAAATCTCAGACTTCATGCTGTACTATGAAAGGCATATGCCATAAAAAAAATTTCTGAGCATTCCTTCACTTTGAACGCAATACAGAACGATCGGCAAATCCTCACTTTCCTTTGCATTACTGGTTACACTCGATGAAGATATTTCACGGGACATATCTCTTTTTTAGGCCCTCCTGCTACCAAAGACCTGCAGGAATCTGCTCCGTTTCCTGCTGCTGATCTCTGCCCTTGCTCACACATCTTTATTCAGGAGGATGCTCAACTCTTTTACGGAAAAGTACCTCCCTACTTTCGCCTGTATTTATTGGCTGGAGTTGCCTGTACACAGAGCAGAAGGCTTGGTTTAATTCTATTTGTGTTTTTAAGGCTGCACACCTGGCCTGCGCCTTGTGGACTAGCACAGATCCCCACACATTAGGGCAGGCATGTCCAAACTTCGTCCCTCCAGATGTTTTGGACCACAATTCCCACAGTCCTTTGCCATTGGAAATACAGGCTTGGAATTCTGGGAGTTGTGGTCCAAAACATCAGGAGGGCCAAAGTTTGGACATGAGACCAACCCAGACCTCTGAGCACGAGACATTCACTTTTAGCGGGTGGCCAATTAAGATCGCAAGTCACCTTTCAGGGCAGTTTTAACTTCCTCTGATATTAAAATACCTCATGAGGACAGAGCCAGGAAAACCACACACGACGCGGGTCAAGTTCCAAACCGGAACCAGAAACCGGTGAGCCGACTGCCACCAGCGCAAGATCGTTTTTTCGCTGCCCCTGCCTTTAGTCCAGTCCTTTTCGTGCTGGACACCCAGGGAGGCAACGGAAAAACGATGCTGAATGGCGCCAGGCTTTTGGAGAGGGCATAACACAAACCAGACGGCCACCCAAGGAAGGCTCCGAGGCCTGGGTCCTACCTCAGGAATGAGCTGGAAGAGAGCGTTGGAGTAGAGGGTGCCAATGGCCAGGGCTATGAAGTAGAGGAGCAGGCGCTTGTAAAAGGTCTTCTTCATAAAAGGCACCACACTGGCCCCGACCAGGGAGCAGAGGGAAATGACGGTCACACAGAGGAAACCGTAACCCCAGACTGTGCGGCGCGAGTGCCAAACCCCATCCCCACGACACCACCGAGGTCAAGAAGCAGCAGCCAGGAGAGGAAGATGAAAATCACAGAGGTACATTCACACCAGGGAGGGACAGAAACGGGGGGGGGGGGAGAGAGAAATAGAGAGAAAGAGTACATTTATTAGTGATCAACGTTCAATTGGCAACCGATTCAGGCATGCTGGAAGCCGTCTCGGGCGACGTGGCTGTGGAACGCTGGCAAAACGACAACAGGGATGAGCCAGGGGGCCCTCTTGAAAGAGCCATCCCTCAAGGAGATGAGAGGGATGGCTTGTAGACACAGGGCCTTCTCGGCAGCTGCCCCCAAGCTATGGAATGCCCTCCCGAGTGAGATCCGCCTGGCGCCAACATTGATGACATTTCTGCGCCAGGTAAAACCCTTCCTGTACCAGAAGTTTTTTAATTGATACAACATAGACTGTGGGTCCTCTGATGGCAATTTTAGTGTAATGATTTTAGTGTAAGGTTTTTATTATTGTTTTAATTATTTATTGATATTTGATGTTTTAACTGTTTTAATTCTTTGATTGTAAGCCGCCCAGAGACCTTTGGGTAGTGAGCTGCATATAAGTTGTATAAATAAATAAATAAATAAATAAATAAAGAACAAGCAAATGGCTCCTCATCTCTCTCTCTCTCTCTCTCTCTCTCTCTCTCTCTCAAAACAGGAAGGCTGGGGAGAGGAACAGCCCCGCCTTCGGGGGCACACCTTTCTACAAAGCCTTATGGCCTGGTCTCATCCGTCTTCTTCCTCGCCAAGGGCCTTCTTATCATCCTCCCAACCAACGTTCTGACCTCTGTTCTCACAGATGCATCTCCTGGTAAGGAGATCTCATCAACTCCACAGCAAATTGATCCTGAGCAGTTGAATCCCAGTAACAGGGCCTTGGAATTTACGTAAACTATATAGAGAAGCAAAAATAAATAAAAACGGTAAGTCATTGTGAGGTTTTTTGAGCACAGAGAGAGCTCCTAGTTCCCTGAGCACCTTGCCCTCTGAAGATGCCGGCCACAGAGTCTGGCGAAACGTCAGGAAGAAAAACTTCCAGAACACGGCCAAACAGCCCGAAAAACTCAAAGATCCTGGCTGTGAAAGCCTTAGAGAATACAAAAACAATAAGTACTTTTTTAAAAAGCCAATTCATGTTTTAGCAGCCCATGCAACAAATTGTGCAGCATTTTGACACCCTCTGGCATCCTCCCCTTCACATCAATGGTTGCATGACTGAAATCTGCAATTTGTACTTACCCACATGAAGGAGGGCCTATCCAGAGGGGAAGAAAATCTTACAAGACTGCCTTCGTGCAAGTGCTGGAGTAATTAAAGCCCTCCAGACGGCTGGTGGGAGCTGTACTTTTCCTGCCTTTATACTTCCTCTCAGTGTCTCACTGCCAACGTTCCACTTCCATAAACAACGCCCCAGGTTTGCTCTCAGCATCCCAGGTGCTATATCTCCACCATCAGTTGCGCGGCCCAGATCTTGTGGCACTGCGGCCTTCGATACATGGGCAATCAAAGGACCCGAGTCCCTGTTGTCGAATGAATAGCGCAACAGACCGAGCAATGGCGCAGTCTCACTTTCGGTCAATCTTACAGGGCAGGCCACTGACACGGGAGATGAAGCACAGATCATCATTTCGTTTTCTGCTCAATCACAAAAGCAATTCTGTTCAATCACAAAAGCATTTCTGTTTATCAGGCAGCCAAATCCCCCCAGTCACTGGTTTTGGAAGCGAAAACACCATGAACTCTCTCTACCTGTTAAAAAAAAAAAAAGGATCGTGTGAATCAGTTTTTTTAGGCATACCTGAACCGGCCAAAGTAAAATGGAAGTTGCAGAGCATCCAAAGGGATGTACGATGAACGGATTTCTTATTTTAGTTCGTCGGATGAAGGAAGCCATTTTGGGGAGGTGCTCAGAAAACAGGCTCCAAAAGAGGTCTCATGTGGCAAGTCTTTTAGAATAAGGCCAGAATGAGGTCTTATTTCAGACAGACTTGAACAAACAGGACATCGAGTTCATGGTTCTATTTCAGCAGTCCCCCAAATGCATAACTGAACCACAATTCACTCAACATTAATTCCGGTAAAATGCATCATTATAATAATAAAGTTCATTTTAAAAAAAAAAATAGACCCATTGATGACCAAAGATTAAACCTAGGATTTCAGCACAAAAGATCTCTTGCCCATGTATTGGTGTCTGTATTGGGGTAAGTCCCATTATGAGAAAGCCCTCCACCTCGACTCATTTCTCCTCTATTGCTACCCATCTGCCCAGGGAAAGAATACGAAAGACAGAAAAGCCTTAGCTCATTTACCTCTAGATCAGGCATGTCCAAACTTCGCCCCCCCCCCGATGTTTTTGGACCACAACTCCCAGAATTCTAAGCTTAGATTGCCAACGACAAAGGACTGTGGGAGTTGTGGGTCCAAAACATCTGGAGGGCCCAAGTGTGGACATGCCTGCTCTAGATTAATGTGCACAGTTGGGAAAGAAGAGGCAAACTCCATCAAGAACTGGCCGCACAAACCAAGTGCAGCATAAAAGTCACATCAGCTCTTTTAGGGATGGTGTAAGTGGTAAAAAAGAAAACATCGAACCAAAAGCCACCTTTACCCCTTTGATGGAAAAAGCACAACAGAAACCCCCCCCCCAGATTGTAAAGCTCCCCACATGTGTCTCCCCACGTGGGAGGGGCATATGTCTTCCTAATGTCAACAGCTGCCTACCAAGCACTAAGCAGAGAGCCCGGCAACCTGCCACAAAGGGAATCAAAAGGGGGTTATCAATGAGTGTGAGAAAGGCTGGTAAAGCATGTGGGCTTGGGAGGATCTTACGGCACCTCTGGGATCAGCTGGAACAGTGCATTCGAGAACAACGTCCCGATGGAGAGCGCGATGAAATAAGTTAGAATTCGGGCGAAAAAGGCCTTCTCGGTGCAGGGCACGATGAAGACGCCAAGGAGGGAGGCCAGGTTTATCAGTGAGACGCTGAGAAAGCCAAAGCCCCAGACTGTGGAAGGAGAAGAAAGGAGGGCATGTTGACCCCATTAACTGAAAACGGGAAGGGGCCTCGAGGTCCCCACCACAGGAACAAGACTTCTAGCTATTCCTCAGAGCGTCCCGGCCTACGAGGTGGTGTTTACAGTCGCCCTTTTCACACAGATCAAGTCGAAGACATGGCGCGAGGGCCCCTAGGTCGTGCGTGCGTGGATGGGTTCCAGGTAGCTTAACACAGTTAGGCATTAACATACAGCAGAGTTGCTTTTGCAGAAGCCGATCAGGTTCTTGGGAGTGTTGACAGAGTACCTGTCGCAGAGCATGTCGATAAGGCCGATGTTTGCTTTGTTTAGGAAATAGCCAGTTTAAGTTTGCCACAGTCGAACAGAAGGCAAAAAGCAATGTGTGTTAACCTTTCATTTTTCCCTTTCCAAAAAAAAGTGTCAACTCAAGTGTTGCTTATTAAGTGTGTTTCCAAATCACAGGTTTGGGAATGGCACGAAAGAAGCTCCTGCTATGACAACATCTGGTCAGCGCATCTCAAAAAAGACATAATGGAACTGGAAAAGATGCAGAACAGAGCAACGAAACTGAAATATTTGGGGCTCTTTAGTCTGGAAAAAAGGCGCCTGAGGGGGAGATAAGATTGAGACATACAAAATAATGCAGGGCATGAGTCAAGTGGATCGAAGGAAGATCTTCTCCCTCTCACAAAATACCAGAACTAGGGGACATACACTAAAACTGAGGTTTGGGGGAGTGAGAACAAACAAAACAAAACATTTTTTACCCAGTGTGGTGTTAGTCTGTGGAACTCTCTGCCGCAGGAGGTGGTGATGGCATCTGGCCTGGATGCCTTCAAAAAGGGATTGGACAGATTCCTGGAGGAAAAGTCCATCACAAGCTACAAACCATGATGGAGATGTGTAATCTCCAGGGTTAAAACCGGGGTACTTCAAGGACCAGATGCAGGGGAGTGGTATCAGGAGACAGAGATCTAGTCTTGTGTGCTCCCAGAAGCATTTGGTGGGGCCACTGTGAGATACAGGAAGCTGGACTAGATGGGCCTTTGGCCTGATCCAGCAAGGCTCTTCTTATGTTCTAAAGCAAAAAGCTAAAAAAAGCAAAGTGTTCTGCTCATATACCACCCCATAGTGCTTAAAGCACTCTCTGGGTGGTTTATAATTTAATTACACACATCCCCCCCCCACAACCCAGCAAGCTGGGGGCTCATTTAACCAACCTCGGAAGGATGGAAGGCTGAGTCAACCACGATTTGGCTACCTGGGATTGAACCTCAGGTCGTGAGCACAGTTTCACCTGCAGTACAGGCATTTATTTAACCACTGCGCCAAGAGGCACCTACAAATCTATGGGGAGTATTTTTATTATGAACTGCTAGATGGGCTGATCCTGTTGTTGTTTCACTGACTGTGGTTTTGTTGGTTTGATGTGATGGTTTTTTCCATGGGGATCAGCTCCAAGCTCCCGTTACATTTCCTGAAGCCAAAAGCAAGGTGTCCTTGTTCGAGAGAAACCGCTGGCCACTCTGACAGCGTGGCATGGAAAGTGAGATGTGTGGGAGACCAGAACCAAAGAGAAAAGCCAGACGGGCAAGAGGTTCGGGAGACACCACCTTATCTCCTGACCAGCTCCTTCTACTTCCCACCACATGGATCCTTCTGGCATGAAGGCCGAGCTTAGAGGCGCAGGTCAGCCTGCAGCTGGAAAACAAAACCTACAATTCGTAGTTCAGACCGACACCCATTTCGGCGACAACTTAACACAGAGAAAGAGGGCTGCTCAGAAACCTCACAGGCAGAGCGTCCTTCAAAAGAGTTGAGGGAGACTCGCTGACAATCCAACCACAAACCTTCTCCGGCGCTTGGCTTCCCCTCTTCCGTCCGTTCATCTTCCTCGTTCTCAAGGTTCTCCGACAAGCACGCTTTGGACTCGAGCTGCTGGAGGATCGTCGGGCAGAACTGCTGGAATTCCCTCTCGCCGAGGTGCGACTCTTTGCTCAGATTGTGCGCGGCAAAAAGCTCGGAAGAACTAAAGCACTGCAAGACACAGGGAAAGACAGGATAAGAATCCCAGTGCTACACACGTCTCTAGCTTCAACATCCTGAGGTGTTCCTATCTGTACCTTTCAGAGCCCACATCTCCATCCCATAGGCCTTCTGTAATATCATCTCCCTTTTCTTTCCAGACGAAAGCAATCAAATCCACACAACCACTTTCTGATCATCTAAAAAACCCACTCAGCCATCCCTGCCTTCACCCGTCCCACTGTTCACCTGAAACTGTATAAGTAAGATGTGTATCAAAGAGTTTAAGTTGTGCAAGAACGGGCCATGGCATGTTCAAAGACAGTTGAACGGAATAATGTGGTGATCCTCTGTTTGGGGTATTTTTAAATGCATTAAAACAGTAGTTCTCAACCTTCCTAACGCCGTGACCCTTTAATACAGTTCCTCATGTGGTGGGGACCCCTTGCCCTGCTTGGAAGAGGCCACAAGCCCCCTTGGGCAGGCCACTGCCATAGGTGCCATAGAGAACTTCCCTTTATACAGGCACCCTCAGCCAATCACAGCCTCCGGTGCCCTTGACTGACATCCCCTCCAACCTATCAAGCTGTAACTCACTCTTTCCCCCCTTCCTCCCCCTCCTCCTCCAGACCCAAGCCGTTGGTGCCTTTTTCTTCACTGGCTCATGGCGACCCCTGTGAAATGGTTTTTTGACCCCCCAAAGGGGTCCCGACCCCCAGGTTGAGAACTACTGCATTAAAAGCAACGTTGTAATCCCTTTTTCTATTGCATCTTTATGAAAGCGGAGATGTAATTCCTGCAAGATGTTTTCTGGTTCTATTTACACACACACATACACACACACAAAATATGCTACATTACCGAAGAGAGGTTCCGATGCTGCTGCTCCGTGCGACTAACGTTGCTGTGTCCAACGCCCACATCAAGGCGGTTCAAGAGGGATTTAAGCTGTTGGAGGCTGAGGCTGTCATTTTCCCCATAACGGTAGAAGAGGTCCTGAAGGAAAGAGGCTGCCGTGATGGAGGGCGGTGCTGATAGGTCCTCGCCAGCCCACCCGCAGCAGGCCAAGCTCAACAGATAAAGCTGCAGCGCTATGACACATCTCCAAGGACCCGCATTCCAAAACATGGCCAAGATGCTGAAACGATAGACAATTTTTATTTATTTATTTGTTTATTTATTTATTTATTTGCATTTATACCCCGCTTATCTTCTTCGCGAACTCTAAGCGGCTTACAAAGGCTATAATAGCCACACAAAATACAATAATTAGACAGACACAACAATAAACAGTGAACAATAAGCGTTAAAACCTAGGCACCTCAATAAATGAGCTCTAAAAACACAGGCACATGATGATGGCGGAATAAAAAAAAAAACCCTAGGTTAAAGGATCGCCAAAGGCCTCCCGGAAGAGATAGGTTTTTAATGCCTTCCGGAAGGCCAGCAGGGACCCTGCAGAGCGCACTTCACTGGGAATGGAATTCCAGAGGCTGGGAGCCGCCACTGAGAAAGCCCGGGTCCGAGTTCTTGTCTTCCGGGCTTCACGAGGGGTGGTGACCCGAAGCAAGTGCGCTCGTACCTGCCGAACGGGACGGCCCGAGGTGGATCGCTGAGCGATGCGCTCTGCCAGGTAGTCTGGTCCCAAGCCATGGAGGGTTTTATAAACTAAACAATGTGGGCTATTACACCAGAGCAATAAATGATCCCGTTCTAGCCACGCTTGTTTTATGATTCCCGTTGCCACTAAAAAAAATCATTGTCTTAGTATTTAGTGGGATCAGTTCACAACTATATGCGATTTCTATCAATTCCCTTGATCATCGAGATCTGAGCTTATGCAATTCTGCCCGTGAACTTCATTTCCTCTGCTTGTCTTTTAACCTCTAGAGAGATGCTGATCGTGGAAGCCTCCCTCCAAAATTTTCTGTGTATAAGACTATATTTTGTCTTATAATTGTTAGGCTAAAAAATTAGGGTCGTCTTATCCATGGAAGTAAGCCAAGGACAGACCTGCATGGTTGCAAAGTTGTAATTTGGGGTTGGAAAATGGGGGTGTTTTATACATGGGGAAAGCTTATAGGCGGAAATAATATGGTACTTAATAATATGGCCACTCAAAACGTCCGCAGTCATCATGTTGTCCACCGTTATTCATTATTCCATGCCAGACAGAGACTAAGAAGGGAAGAATGTCATGTAGCATGTTTACATAACTGTTTCTGAGTTTTGATAACCCAATACCCAATAGTGTAACCCCCCACCTATCACAGGGGTTAGGGACCCCAACCCAACCCAACCCGCGATGACTGAAAATCCGTGATATGCGGATGCAGGTCGGGTAACTTGGAAAGAGTAACAGACAACTTCAGTTTGAAATTTAACTAATATTTTATCAACTCCAGCTTTCCAGTTTAACATGCATTCTATTTGTTTACGAGGTCACTGCTGTTTGGAAATAATGCATTTCTAAAAGTTGAAAGTTTTCTACTCATAAATACAGCAATAGGTAGGGTGCACTTAATGTTTGTGGATGTACAGTAGTTTTTATATGGGTGCTAACTGTACACATGGTGTATGCCAAGACCACCTAACACAATTATCCAGTACAGAAAAGTTTGAGGCCTTTTTGTTTGTTTGTTTGTTTGTTTGTTTGTTTAAGAGTATTTTTACCCTGCCTCTCTCCTTGGAAGAGAGGAGGCAGCTTACAGTAATAAGGGATAATATACTGTCCAGTACAATTAAGACATGTTCAAGTATTTGAGAACAAGGAATTGAGGGACATCCTACAGCATTAACAGAGAAAGGAAGAGTACAGTCTCCTTAACGAAACAGAAAGACACAACTTAGAACTGAAAAGACAAGATGACAATTGTTGGTTTCAGATTTAACTAATATAGTTAAAACATGTTCAAACATGTTCTCAACATGTTGACATGTGGAAGGAAAGAAGGACATGTTTTTTGCCGAACAACTTTGTCACAAATAACTAGCCAACAGAAAAATCAGTGGTGGAAATCTCACAGTCAAGTGGAACCTACAAAAGCACGTGTACTCACCAACCTTCCCACTGATTCAGTTGATTTGACTGCCGGTTTGAGCCAGTGAAGAAAGCATGAGGTGTTCAAGATATTGTATAGCACTGAACAGCTAACATTGTGTGTGTAAAGGGATTTTCATGTCATTTCTGAGACCCCAGCCCCCATCGCATGTGCTACGTTCAGGTGTTAAGAGAGCCTCACCCTTACTTTAAGAATTACAGTTGATTATTGCATTTCGATCATCAGTTCACCCAATGGCCATAAATATAAATATCCAAGTCACTAGCACAAATAAATATTAAGGCGCACCATAAATAGCTAGGTGGGTACTCCATAATTTCTGCTCACCGCTGCTATTGAGATCCAAGTTACAATTGTCTATCTTTTCCGAGATTATATCCTGACGCAATGCCTGCTGTCGTTCTTGGGATGCCCTTGAAATCCGAGGGGAGAGAGTGATAAGACCCAGAGAGAGGACATTTCCAGTTATGGCGCACTGACTTTGGAATTTTTCCCAGCGAGGCTTGAAAAGGCAACAGCACTGTTATCTTGTTGGCACCTGGCAAACGTCTTTTCTAATTCTTTTAGTCTGTCTGCTTTTAAGACCAGGGTTTTAAAGGGTTTTATTATCCTTGTGGCATCTGTATACGTCTTATTTTATCTGCCGACTATCTTAGATGATGGCGCCCATGATGGTGCAGAACAACAAATGCAATAATGTAAATCTATCGTTACAATTTAGAACGTCTGTAATCTTATACTGCTGCCAACGGAGAACACAGACCGAGGGAGCACCCCTGCTCTTGAATAGGGCAGAATGAGGACTCAGAAGCTGCCACCAAGTTCTGCATAACAAACTTAAACATTTGCCTGTTTTTTGCAGTTCGATAAAAGGTATCACACACTCTTGCATTTGGGCAAAAAGGAGTTGAGCCGTGTGGCCATCACAAAACACAATTGGAAAAATAGCTTACAGGCGATACCTTCAAAGGCCACTATTAAAAATAAAGAAAGGAACACTGCAAGCTTTCGAGTGCAGTCAATCACCCTTCTTCAAAGCAGGTCCCAGAAGTTCAGACATGGTGGGAAGATGTTCTTCACCAGGAGGTGACTTTTAAAGTCCTTAGTTAGATGTTGTTCTTAAAGTCCATGGTTAGGTGATGTTGCAGCCAGGGCAGGAGTCTTGTTGGAGGCAAGAAGGGCCGTTGTAAAAGGCTGTTTCTTAAGTCACACCCCCGTTCTTCAAACAAAGGAACATGGGTCATATACCACTCCCCTCCCTTACCCAGCTCCATTTGGCACTGCGAGACATACAAATCCCTTTTCCTTGTTCTAGAAATCATGTGGGCCAGCTAGGTTTCTTTTAAGGCATGCACACCTCTCCCCTCCTCGTGGCTTTTGAAACTTTGAGCATGGGACCCCTGTTGCACGTACGCACCTGGGGGAGGGTCTTGTGCACAAACATCTCTTGCATGTGTGTGGCCCCCTGTGCACACGCACACACCTATTGCACATGCACACAGTGGGACCCACTACAGGTCCCTGGAGGAAATCAAGTTGGAGGCTGCTGATGTAAGGAATCTCTAGCTCCATAACATATAGCTGTATTCTCCTTTTGGGCTTAATTTGTGGATAGCTCAATGGTTTAGGTTTCAGCTGCGGAGCCAGAGGTTGGGAGTTCGAATCCCCATTGAGTCTCCTTGACATGAGCTGGATCCATCAGGTCTCTTCCAGCTCTGTACTTCCAAGACGACTGTTATTCATTCCTGTCTCTTTCTTCAATTAAAAGCCACCCAACATTCCCCATTTGGTTTCTGCAAGTCCCTTGCTTACATGCTCAGTTGTTAAGAAATGCCCAATATCTGGGTCACTTGCCACCCCATAATTCTGACCCAACGTTGGAGATGCTCAGTGCTCTTGACGTATGGATGGGCCTTCTCAACTGCTGTGCCCAGACTCTGGAACTCCCTCTGGAACAAGAGGCCAGGATTGCCTCATCTCTGTTGTCCTTCCGGAAACAGGCAAAGACCTTTCTCTTCAGGCAAGCTTTCCCTGAATGATGGACTACCATTATGTGTCTTTTATATGAACCTATGGGTTCACATAGACTTTATGTTTATGACGACTTATAACCGGGTTGCTTTAATGTAATGTTTGTCTATTAATGCTGTAAGATGTCCCTCAATTCCTTGTTCTCAAATACTGGAACATGTCTTAATTGTTCTGGACTGTATATTATCCCTCATGACTGTAAGCCGCCTTGGGTCCTTTTCCGAGAAGGCGGGGTAAAAATACTCTAAAATAAATAAATAAATAAAATGCAAATAAAGAAATGCAGTCAGAACATACAGTCTGCAGGGAGGGGAGCAGTAAAATACAGAACTTGATTTCCCTATTCTAATCACCCAGCAAATTTCACATAGTACTGCCAGTTCTAGAGGCCAAATTAAAAAAAGAGAGAAGAAACAAAAGACAAAGTTGATGCTATGACAGAGTACCAGCACCTTTGACCTTCTGTGTCTATTAGCTTGTTTGCAATAAAGAGATTTAATAGCGTGGAATGCAGTGAGCATTGGCAGCCTTGGGGACTTGCCAAGGGCCATTTAAACCCCTGATACTAAGCTGGCCAATATTCAGGAACTTGCTAAAGGCAACCCTTTGATATTTTCAGAACCAAGACCCACTTTTAACGGCATAGCAATGCTACAGAAAAGAAGAGACAGTGGCAAATCCTCAGAAGACGAGTCCGTGGCTGAGGGTTGGGTGCCTGCTGGGAAGCCGTGTCTTGCCAAGATGCACAGGCTCTGTGACCTCGTCAGGAATTACATTTCCACACCCATTGACTAGGCTCACGGCCACATTAAACACCCATGGCTGGTGATGTGTTGCAAACTTTAGTCTCCTGTGGAGTCTGACCCAGAAAAGTTTTGGACGACAGCCAGGCAGATGGTGGTCACAACGGCTAACGCAGCGGAAAGGCCCGACCTGGAGCCATCAGTCTACAAAGCTTCCCAAAGACAACCAAGGCTGATACTTCACGTCCATCTCATAGCTGTTTGCGGTGTTGGGACCGGTACAAAGTAATCTAACCGCACGTCCATTGCGGGATGAGGGGAGTTTGTCCCGACCACGCCCCTTGAACTGTGATTTAAGCGGGATGAGAGATTCCCCTCTCTGGCCTCGGGAATCTGCTCATTACGCTTCTCGCCGAGACGAGTGCCCGTGAGGTAAAGCTCATCACGCAATGCGCCATTCTCCAATCTAGTAACAGGAGTGCAAAGTGCCATTTGCCAATACATTCCCTATGGAGTTAGCAACGCAGTACAGAGAGATTAAAAGACAAATGCCTCAAACTTAGCTCTGTAATGCACTGAAGGCAAGGCTTCGGAGAATCGAAACATTGAAAAACGGGAGGTCGGGACAAAAAAAAACTGAGAACAAAGGCATGGAATTTCACATTTCATCACAGAACGAGGGCGTGCAGTAACAGTCATGCCGGTATCATCCATCACGCCCGTGCGTACATGGGAACAGGGACAGAACCGCAAGAAGACCCCGTGACCGCGACCGACATCAACACGCAACAAACGTCCTCCCGGGACGAGAATGGACGTGAAGTAACTGTCCAAGATGGAAAGGAAGGAGGGTTTGGGGTATTTTTAAGTCATTCACCACACTCTGAGCAGGCAGAACAGGGGCTCCCCATGCCTCTGTGCAAGGTCCGCCGCTTTCTTATTAAAAGGGGATCGGCATTCTCATCCTCTTAAGAGCTTAGTTTAACTTTGAGTTCTTTGTTTCGCGAAGGTGTCAAGAATTCCTCAACAAGCAGAATCGGTTTGCAGAGAGCAGTTAACTTTCCTCTTTTCTTTTGGGTCTTCGGTGGAATGATGAACCCGTTTTAAGTTCCTGTTTCCCTCAAGAGCCCTTTGGTCAGATTTTTTTTAAAAAAAAAGAAAAAATGACGGCTGGAACTATAACCTAATGAATTGTATGGGAATGCCTTTCACATTCCATGGGAAACCCCATTCGTGCCAGGAAATTTCCCGTAACCTTTAGAAGTGGTAGGCAGTTTCTTCCTATTCCTTGCAAAGAAGGACCGGGAATCCAAGACTGTGCTATAGACAATGCCTTTCTAGGCCGGGGATGGTTTTTAAAGACTAAATAAAACATTGGAAGCTTCCGTGGACAAATTCCACTTTTTTTTTAAGATAACTTTTTATTTTTAAAACAAAAAAAGTAAAAGCAGACACATTTCACTTCGTCTCAGCAAGTACCAGAAGTACAAACATGGCAAGATGTAACTGTGAAGATTATCAGTCATCCAGGTAAGGTTATCCGGAAGTTGAATCATGGCAACTAGACCTCTTGTCAGAAGAAAAGAAGTCCAGTTGCATTGGCTCAACTTCACGAAATGTGGTTTGCCTGGGAGTTAATCTTTGATGTAAAGATCTTGGCAAAATAATTTGCACCAGGCATGTCTGTCTTAGATGAGGCAGGAAGCAGCAGGGCTGTTGGGTTTGACATCCCAGTCCTTCCACAAAGGGGGCGAGGTCATGCACACCCACCCACACCTCCTCTCCATTTGGCTCCTCTTTGAAACATGTGTGTTTCTGTTTGGCCAGTCGAGATCAGGTCGATGCTGAAAACCCATGTCTTCCATTTTGGGGATTGGGGTATAATTTAGCAATTATAAAAATTATAAAACATTATAAAATTATAAAAAAATTATAAAAAAATCCATGGCTTGGCCCCTGTCTATCTGGCAGAGCGTATCCCCCAACAATTAGACCTGGCCCGACCCACCCGATCTTCCTTGGCCCTCTCGCTTCGGATTGCCACACCGAAGGAGGCCCGTAAAGCGAGTACTCGTAATCGGGCCTTTTCGGTTGTTGGACCTACTGTCTGGAACGTTCTTCCAAGCGAGATGCGGCAAGCTCCTTTGTTGGTGTCCTTCAAGAAAGTCTTGAAGACCTGGTTGTTTAGGGATGCCTTCGGAAACTGCTAGGGATTTTTATCCTCCCCTGCCCCTGCCATTCTGGTCCGCCATATTGGATGCTGCCATCTCTGTTTTTATCTTTTTTAATTTTGTGTAAACCGCCGTGAGTTCCCGTTTGGGAAATAGGTGCAGAATACAAATCTGAAAATAAATAAATAAATAAATAAATAAATAAATAAATAAACCCACTAGGTGTAGCCAATTGGGCTAGTTAGACAGGATGCCTAGATTGAAGCTCATCAAAGCCCACTCTTAGGACTGTGACCGCACCTCCGTGCAGAACGACGGCTGTGTTGCTCACTATAGCTGGCACCTGAGGTGGAAAGGCTCTCTTTTAAAGTAGACACATTTTTGGAAACCACAGCCATTATGGAGAAATGGATTGGAAACGGACGCTTCCCCCTTCATTTCATTAACAGCCAATGGCATGATTTACGCAAAGCATGGACTGGAGCCTACCCTCGGAAGAATGAAGCACAAAAAATTATGAAAGGAAACCAGCAAGGCCAAAGATAGTGAAACTGGTGAATAACCAATGAGGAACCCTTTCGCCACGAGGATGCATTAGAACAATTTGGAAAGTTATTATAATAAACAATTTGGAAAGTTGGGTGGTAAACAAACAAACAAACAAACAAACAAACAAACAAACAAAATGGGCTCTGAAACCAATCCAGAAGAAGCCATCATTTAAGGTTTTACTTGTGCCTTCTATCAAATTCCTTCCACTACCAAATGGAGTAAGAAAAGCGCCTGGCATCCTATTAGAGTAATCTCAACTGAACACAATGGGACTCACTTCAAAGTCTACAGGTAGACGGCTACAACTTTGCGACGGAACTTTCCTTTTGCGTCTCTCTGGTAAAATCAAAAATGCTTGTGCATTCAGATGAAACTATTTTGAGAGTGTTTTAAAAGTGGCAGTGAAACAGAGAGAGAGAGAGAGAGAGAGAGAGAGAGAGAGAGAGAGTAAGATGGCATTAAAGAGTAGGCTGAAACACCCCCCGGGGGGGGGGAGAGAAGGTTAGCAAGAAGGCTGGGAAGTCATGGAAAGTTTGAGTCACTCGCTGAGATGGTATCGCTCGGTTTCTCCTTTGTGAACGCCAGGTGCCAAGAGACGCAGGGAGCAGCACACACTTTACCGCTCGGAAAAGGATAAGGCAAGAGAACTGAATCCAGTGCCTTCAATCTAGTGAGAAAGCATGCAGGACAGCAGGAAGGAATCAATGACACTACAGAAGAGTCAGGAGCAGGGAGCAATCTTTCTCAACCCTTGGCGATCCAGATGTTTCAGGCATGTCCAAACTTCACCCCTCCAGATGTTTTGGACCGCATTTCCCACGGTCCTTTGCCATTAGCAATATAAGCCTAGAATTCTGGTAGTTGAGGTCCAAAACATCAGGAGGGCCGACGTTTGGACCTGCTGATCTGGCTCCAGCAGCTTATGGCAGAAAATACATCTTTTCACAGTTAGAGAAGAAAAAAATCCTTCCTCGGGCATTTTCAACTAAAGGTAGAAAATAAAAGCTTTGGTCATACATTCAAGTTGAATCGTTAAAAGAAAGGCATTTTTCAGTAACTCTAAGTTGGTTTGTTGTCTCCATCCTATGTACACAGTATACAGTGGACCCTCGTGTAACAAGTGGTTTAACAGAAAATCTACTTAAAGGAAAAAAATTTCCGGATACGGGGAAATCGCTTAACAGAATCGCCTGTGGGGCAAATCCATACAACAGAAAAATGGTCGCGATGAGGGATTAATCCATTTTCAATGCATTCCTATGGGAAATTTGTACAAAGGACAATTTGCTCCACAGAATTTCATTTGGAGCGAATTAATTCCTTTATACAAGGTACCATTGTACCTTAAGTCACTTGAGGGTGTACTCATGCAGACACTTCTGCGGTGGCACTCTGTCGTCTAAATAACTATGAGCAGCCCTGCTAGAATAATTGCTATGGATACTTGGGGTGGATTAAACAGCCTTCAGATCCTTTCCAGCTGGACAATTATATCATTAGGAAACCCGCTGGTTCTGAGGAAATGCATGGCAGGATCTAAACCCTCTCACCCTGAAGTAATCATCTCAAAGCCAAGATAGGTTCCCATTAGCTCCAACAATGGGTTCCAATGTGATTAGCTGTAATAGCTTATTCTCAACAGGAATGTGTTCTTTGCCCTTTCCCTTAACGGAGCACCATGTCTTGAACAATGGCGGAGAAACCTTGGTTGCACTGACTTTTCAGTTTCGCTTGCCAAATGAGATTTTTATCAGCCAAAGAAAAACAACTCCCCTGGCCCGTTTTATTATTTACACATGCCAACTGAAAACCGGTGGGCCCTCAATAGCTGCTGCCCAAAGAACATTGCACAAGCAGCAAATTGAACTATTTATTGCCAGAAGACAAATCTGTACATTCCAACAACAACAACAACAACAAAGGGAACACTGACAAAAGAGACAGAATCCCAGATTTTTGCAGCTCAAGAACAAGCTATTAGAACAAATGCAGTTAAGGCTAAAATAGAAAAATCAGCTGAGTGTTCCACATGTCGAGTCTGTAAAGAGGCGGATGAAACTATTCACCATATATTGAGTTGTTGCAAGAAAAATGCTCAGACTGATTACAAACAGCATCATAATGTAGTTGCTCAAATGGTCCACTGGAATTTGTGTCACAACTATTATCTGCCCGTAGCAAAGAACTGGTGGGATCATAAGCCTGAAAAAAGTGACTGAAAATGAGCATGCAAAATTACTTTGGGACTTCCGAATACAGACAGACAGGGATTTGGAGCATATATACCCCGGACATTATGACTGTGGAGAAGAAAAAAGTGTGGATCATTGATATTGCTACGCCAGGTGATAGTAGAGTCACTGAGAAACAACTTGAAAAAAATCACCCAATATCAGGATCTGAAAATTGAACTTCAAAGACTCTGGCATAAACTAGTACAGGTGGTCCCAGTGGCACGCTGGGTATGGTGCCTAAAGAGCTAAGAAAGTATTTAGAAGAAATTGGAGTTGACAAAGTCAACATCAGTCAGATGCAGAAAGCCACCTTACTGGGATCTGCTCGCATAATTCGCCGATACATCACATAGTCCTAAATGCTTGGGAAGCGTTCGACTAATTATTTGCAATACAAAATCCACCGTAGTTATTTTGGTTGCTGTGTGACAATTTGATGATGATGGTGGTGGTGGTGGTGGTGGTGGTGGTGGTGGTGGTGGTGGTGGTGGTGATGATGATGATGATGATGATGATGATGATGATGATGATGATGATGATGATGATGATAATAATAATAATAATAATAATAATAATAATAATAATAATAATAATAATAATAATAAATGTGATGAGCAGTCTAGTTCCTAAGAAAATGTGCAAACAACCACTGTATGGGAGAACTAGAATTGAGAAATATACAATGTGGAAATGAATACTTGATGACCAAAACCGGTATAATTTGAGGATACCTTGGAATGGTCTGATGAAACTCAAACTGCCATGCCACAGGGCCCAGCTTTTAAACTTGCAATATATTATGCAGAGACAGAACAGGAAGTATATACAGGCGGTATACAAGTCCCACAATAAATAAATAAATAAATAAATAACAGAGAGAGTTGTGTCACCTTAAGGATTAGTGCATTTTATTTGGTTTACATTTTTGTGAACCATAACCCACTCAATCTGACGCATGGAATGTAAATTGAGCCTGCGAAGGACCATGGACATAAGCTGTAGAGGTGCAATCAAAATGGCAGATAGTACGGTATCTGTGACTTCTGGAAGGGGTTGCAGCAAAACTACCAAGTATCTCTGAGGCAACGTACAGGTTAAACACACACACTGAAGCACCTGTCTTCATGAACTAGGTTCCATGCACGGCCCATATACGCTGATCATGGCAAACAACTGAATACACAGAGAGAAAGGCACAGTTAGCGTCTATTTGACTGTCTTTACAATGCCATGTTAAAAACCTCTGATTCAGCAACCTTTAATGTTGTGCTCTTATTTGTCAAGTGCGGATCACCCTCTGTTGGATCAGGTTGTCCTAAGACCAGGAACATTCCTGATAAAACGTTCCAAAGTCCACAAAAAGTCCAGGATCAAACACAGACATCTAGATAGGCACATATTAATATGAAAAGCATGGCCTCTTTCTGTGATTACTGGTTCAAAACCCGTCCTCCTTACTTTTGCTCAGGTCCAATGCCTGGGAAATTGGATTGCCAAGTGCAGCCCACCATCTGACCTATTTTACCACTGTTACTCAGAGATGGGCACAAATTGATTCGTGTCGTTTCGTACAAATCTGCTGGTGCAGCACCACAGGTACTACACGTTTCCTCTCCCTCCCCCAGGCAGCTGCCCCACTCACAAGCGTCCGTACACTACCTAGGTCAGTGGTGGCGAACCTTTGGCCCTCCAGATGTTTTGGACCACAATTCCCACAGTCCTTTGTCACTGGCACTACAGGCTTGGAATTCTGGGAGTTGTGGTCCGAAACATCTGGAGTGCCAAAGCTTCGCCATCACTGACCTAGGCCCTCCTCCAGTGGCATTCCAATCCAGTCCATTGCTATCACCTCCAGAAGGCAACCAACCTATGGCTGTGCAGGGAAAAACCCCACAACACCTCCTCATCTGAGTGGTCAGCTGCTGGAGGAGGCGGGGAAGGGCAGCCCACGCTCCTGCCCAGATGGAAACGCCACTGGAGAAGTAGGACCCCAGCATTCCACAGAGACTTGTGAATGGGCAACTGGCCAGGGGATGGGAGAAAGGAATGCGATGGCACCTGTGGCCCTGTGCCAACCGATTCGTGGGAAGTGGCACGAATCAATTCGTGCCCATCTCCACTCAGCTGCTCTTTGCAGCACAGCTGCAGCGTCAGAGATTTGTGAACCTCTCAACAGATGGGTCAAACCTCCCCCAAAGAATCATCACAAGACCAAATAACCACTTTGCCCAGTCACAAGACAGAGAGAGTGCTTTGAGACTTTTTCCTCTATGCAAAGTGGTATTAATACACCTGCATATTCATTCATGAGTAGACATTTTGCCTGTTTAAGCAGAACGAAGCAAAGCTGCTTCACGGCTTCTTACAACTCAACTGCACCAAAACCTTCCTGCTATTATTTCTGCAGTTTAATTATTATTAAACTGCACATATTCGCTGTTTATATATATATATATATATATTAAAAAAGCAGAGTTTGCAATTCCATGAGAATGAATCAAAACTAAAATGAATATTATCTAACTTGGATAAAAATTTAGTAACAGTCTCTCTGCATCGCATGGTGCTGACAAGAGCACAGTCAAATGACGTGGCATAGATGTTAGGAACTATTCTCTGTCCTGATCTGCCCTGCTTCTCCAAAAACTTTAATTTACAGCTCAGGACCACAGGAAAAATGTCTCAGTGTAAAATACTTATAGAAATACAGTGGTACCTCTACTTACGAGTTTAATTCATTCCAAATGCATGCTCATAAATTGAACAACTCGTAAGTAGAGCAGCCGTATCTAAAAAACAAAAAAAAAAGGTTTTTAAAAACTTGTAAGCAAAGCAGACTGCATCTAAAATTTGTAACCCAGCAGTTAAAACACCAACAGTTTTCCACTCTTAAGTTGAATTACTCTTAAACAGAGCCACTCATAAGTAGAGGTACCACTGTAATCTCAATCTAGAAAGAACTATACTGTACTACTATCACGACATCCGTGTGAAGACAAGTATATGGGAATAATACCGACTGTCTAGTGGTGCCAACTGTTCAAAATAGGTTGTATGCATTTTCTTTTGTATAATGTTACAAGCCCAACTTTTTTTTTGACAAAAATAAGGAACAGCATCCCTATAAGGCATGTTAGTGCTATTTTCAGATAGGAAGGTTTGCCTGACGCTGCCTAGTAAGGCAACATTAAAATCCAGAGTTACAATAGACATAGTTGTTTGTCTATAATACACCCTAAAAAGATAAGCAAAATACAAACATTTCTCTTCAAGGTGGAAGCATTTATCTTTGTAGCCAAACCAGTGGCTAGATTTGAGTCTTAAACATTATGTTTTGCCCAAAAGACAAAACAAAGTTGTGGAAAAACAAATACAAATTCCAATATTCCAGGAAACCGTTCTCCTGTTCTCCTCTTCGGTAATTAAACAGATATTTAAACTTTATAAAAGTGATGCGCCTGACCAAACAAAGGAATACCGGGGTCCTACTGTACAGGACTTGGAATCGTACGAAATGTATCCCTCCCTGGTGCTGCCGAAGGCTCACGGCCTGTACTAGTCATATTTTTATTTGGAATAAAGAAGCCTTGCTCAGCATTCTGGGAAAGTGCCAGCTATACACATTTATAAAGTTCTAGTTGGTAAGGTGTCCCCCCTCCCCCCAAATGGAAAATGTACTTATTCAAATTAATACTCAGTATTTCCACATAACTGTTTGCTCCCCTCCAGGAGCTACTACATGCTTCTGTTTGCTTTCCCTTCGATAAATCCCATTTGAGCAAGCTGTACTCGGTTTTTTAAAAATCTAATAAATCTCAACTAAGAAAGCTGTACTGTTGGATTAAAACAAATGCAAATGACCAAAATGCTCCCTACATTTTTTTCCAGACTTCCATTGACCACTGGCCCTTCTATTATTAGCATGCTCTCAAGACAGCACTCACTAGTGTTTCTACACAACAAGCAAGGAGTACTATACTATAATAAGGAATTACCTGCACGTGTACTGCTACAACAAATGATGCTTCAGTCCCTACTCAAAACCCTCGCCCTTCCCTTTTATACCACTTGATCTTCCCACTTCATATACCCAAATATTTGCATTGCAGCCCCACATCCACCCCACTGTAAATCCCGATGCACCTAAGGTTTTCTGTACAGGCATTCCACACACATCCAGGGTTGTGCCTGGCCTTATCGCCTCTTTTTATTTATTTATTTATTTATTTATTTATTTATTTATTTATTTATTTATTTACCGCCCAACTTTCCGAAGGAACTCTGCGCAGTTCACAACAAGAAAATCCAAGCAATTCAGTTACACAAACAAGTGTAAAACAAATCTAATTGATCAAAACATTGAAATCAATTAAAAAAACATGGGCTATACGATGGCGGCAAAAAAGAAGGGAAAAGAGAATAGTATGAAACACCGTTAGTCACCAAAAGCAGCCTGGAAGAGCCAAGTTTTTAATCGCTTCCTAACTGGCTGAAAGGGGCTCCACGGGCCTAATATCTTAAAAAAAAAAATCTTAGCAAACCCAGCGAACTTTCCAAATTGAGAGGGGGAAGAAAGGCCCTCTTATAAGGAGAATCCAGAGAGAATAGCAGGAGCTTGAAAACAACAGAACTTTAAATACAGACCAGCGTAGAGGTTTATTCAGTACAGGTATATTACGTTTAAGGATGGTAGGTCAGCCAGATGAAGTCTCATAGAAACCTAGAGTTGGAAGGGACTTCTCAAGGGCCATCTAGTCCAACCCCCTGCCATGCAGGAACCCCCATCACAAGACTCCCGACAGGTGGCCGTCCAGCCTCTGCTTAAAAACCACCAAAGAAGGAGACTCCACCACCCTCC
Source organism: Phrynocephalus guinanensis (assembly GCA_037367245.1). Classification (NCBI taxonomy): domain Eukaryota; kingdom Metazoa; phylum Chordata; class Lepidosauria; order Squamata; family Agamidae; genus Phrynocephalus; species Phrynocephalus guinanensis. The sequence goes on along the minus strand of CM074745.1, from coordinate 4,291,712 downwards.
TTTGGGGAAACATATTCCATTGCCGAACAGCTCTAAGTGGCATGAAATTCTTCCTAATGTTCTCTGGGTATATGGAACTGGTGGCAAGACTAGGTCATGGGGGGCATCTTTTTAATAGATAGGACAAGTCTGCTTGTCCAGTTATGCACATGGGCAAGAACTTTCTATGAAAGAGGCATCGCCACATATGAGGTGTACCCAGTTGGCATTTTCAATAGTGACCAGTGCAGGTTTAGAGGTGATCTGGAGACCTGGGCCGTGGGAACCCAAAAGGGCAGTAACTGAGCAGTGGTTCAGGCTCCGAATGAGGAACAACTGAACACGCACTCAACAGTTGAGGTCAGGAGGGTAGGCGAAGAAGGGTTCACCAACAAGGAGGGGGAGCCGAGTATCTGCCGAGTAGCCGTCGAGCTGCTCCGGAGGGCACTGGGGCAGATCCAGCCATGGGGTGATTGAGTACACAAGAGCCTCAACTGGGAAGATGCACTAGATGGGGTTGGGGCATTGCCAGCAGACCGCAAGGCAGGCAGCTAGGAAGATGATGTTTTAAGGGACAGGATGTGTGTGTGTGTTGGGGCTTTGCAAAAACAACCTTGCAGAGGGAGGCAGTTAGGGGGTGGGAGGGGGGAACAGGGACAGGTGGAAAGAGGGAGGCTGTGTCAAGTGCAAGAGTTGTGAGGTGGGAGGTGGTAGCATTGGGGAGAGTCCAAGAAGTCCCTGCAAGCATCCAGGACTGGGGGACACTAAGGGAGGGAGGAACACTGTGGGGATGGGGGAGGGCAGGGTGCAAATGGGGGGATGGGGTGGAGGAAAAGGGGTGTGCAGAAAAAAGGCTGGGGGTGGAGAAATGGGGGGGGGGTGTGTTTCAGGATCCAGGGATCAGACCCAGAGCATGGGGTTGGACTAGATGGCCCTTGAGGTCTCTTCCAACTCGATAAATTCTATGACTAGATTTTACTACAATTCTTTTTTTGGGGGGGGGGGTGAGGGGGGCAACTGACCCAGATCTTCCTTAGGGACCAGGCAGGAGAGTCCTTGCCGAAGTCCACAACAAAATGGGGGTGCCTGGGGGCGGGGGGGGGTGTTGTCCTCCAATTTGCAAGGGGAGGGGGGAGGAGGGCAGCTCCTTGTTGAGGGATGGAATTGAAAAGTTGGCTACTGGAAGAGTGGGAAAACTGCCCTCCCTTAGAATGCCCATGGCTGCTTCTTGGAAGTGAAGGGGACACAAACCAGGCAGGGTCAGCAGCACAGAAGCAGGACGAGAGTTGTGCCTTCCAGGTCAGAATTCCCTCCCTCCCAATCTCAGGGGGCCCGGGCTGAACCATAGAGGAGTGCAAAGGTCTTGGGTGCCAAAATGGCCAGGGTCATAAGCACATAAGAAGAGCCATCATGCTGGATCAGGCCAAAGGCCCATCTAGTCCAGCTTCCTGTATCTCACAGGGGCCCCTCCAGATGTGTTTGGGAGCACACAAGACTAGATCTCTGTCTCCTGATACCACTCCCCTGCATCTGGGCCTTGAAGTACCCTGGTTTTAAGCCTGGAGATGACACATCTCCATCATGGTTTGTAATGTGTGATGGACTTTTCCTCCAGGAATCTGTCCAGTCCCCTTTTGAAGGCATCCAGGCCAGAGGCCATCACCACCTCCTGTGGCAGGGAGTTCCACAGAATAACAACGTGCTGGGTAAAAAAAATATTTTTTCTTTTGTCTGTTCTTACTCTCCCAGCCCTCAATTTGAGTGGATGTCCCCTAGTTCTGGTACTTTGTAAGAGGGAGAAGAGCGTCCCTCTCTCCACTTGACTCATGCCCTGCATTATCCCTCAATTCCTTGTTCCCAAATCCTCGAACACGTCTTCCATTGCATTGGACTGTATATGATCCCTCCTGAGACTGTAAGCCGCCTGGGGTCCTTTTCCCAAGGAGAAAGGCGGGGTAAAAAAAAACACTCTAAAATAAAATTAAATAAATAATTTTTCAGATACACACACACACACATCCCCAGCCTTTGGGGAGTGGGGTCTTGGGGTCGGAAGGGGGTGACCGGGGGTGGGGGTGGGGTGGGATGGGGGGGTCTTGGTGGGAAAGAGAGAGAGGAGGAGGAGGAGGAGGAGGAGGAGGAAGGCACCCTGGATCCCAGTCGCCCGGGCTCTGTGAAAGGGGCCGTGGGGGGGGGCTCCACGTGTGACCCACAGAGAAAGGGGGGGGAGAACCCCAACCACCACCACCACCCCACCCCACCCCCTTTTCTGCCCTATAGCTCCTGCTTTCCAGCACCAAAACCATCCCCAGCCCTTGCCCCCCGCCCCCCTCCAATACCTATCCCCTTGCAAAGCTCCCTTCCACACCCCCTACCGCTCCTCCCACCTCCATCAACCTCCGCCATCATCCTCCCTCCCCTACCTTGCGATGCTGCTGCTGCTGCTGCTGCTTCTCCTCCCTCCGCTCCGCTTGCAGGCCCGCAAAGGACAGACTGGCCAGGGGCTCCCGCTGCGCATGCGCCCTAATGAACACGCTGGCGGTGCCCCCCTCCACTCCCCCCCCTTCCGCGGCCAAGCGGCAAGACACGCCTCCCGCGTGGATAGTGGCGCCCGCGGATTGGCTGGGGCTCCGGCTGGCCACGCCCCCCCACGACACACACACACACCCTCCCCGCGCCGGAGAGCCGGGACCTCGTGGCGTCCGGGTTGGCTGGTGTAGTTAGTTTTTTTATTGCCTGCAAATATATACAACAGCCTATATGCAGCAGCCAATGACTATTTGGTACGGGGCATATATTATGTTCCACACCAAATACTATAGTATATATATATATATATTATATTGCATATTTGCTTTTATTAGTTAGTTACTATTTATTTTTCTGTTTTGTATTTTGCTGTGTTCTATAATTGTTGTAAACCGCCCGGAGTTCCCTTGGGAAGACGGGCGGTATATAAACTGTATAAATAAATAAATAAATAAATAGATGTCACATATTAAATTGCACACCTTATTTTTATTGCTATATGTCTGAAGAAGTGGACGTGTCCACGAAGCTTTACATTAAAATATGAACGTTTGAGTCTCTAAGGTGCCACATGTAGTGTGTCTTTTGTATCTTTTCTTTTTCTTTGATTTCTGCCTGGTCAAGGTCAAGGTCAAGGTCCCCCCTTGCACATGGGTGCTAGTCGTGTCGGGCTCTAGTGGCAGTGCACATCTCTGTTTCCAAGCCGAAGAGCCAGTGTTGTGCAAGTCCATGGCCATGTGGCCGGCAAGTCCCATAATAAAATAAATGGCTGAACACATTTCTGTGCATGGAACACTGTTTACCTTCCTCCTTTTTATGGCGGTACCTATTTATCTCCTTGCATTGACATGCTTTCGAACTGCTAGGTTGGCAGGAGCTAGGGTCAACAACGGAAGCTCATTCCGCTGGGTGACACCCGGGATTGGAACTGCTGAACCTGTGTTTTTTTTTTTTTTATCAATGACGAAGTTTTCCAGCCTTGCGGAGGCTTCAGGTGGGCTGCCCACGCTCCTCAATGGATAGGTGGTTATTGAAAGGGGGAATGGATGGCATAGTGATCAATAAAAAAGGAAAGTGACCTAAAAGTTTGCTTTAACTATCCGGAATGAAATATGTGGAGTTGCTGAGGAATAAAGACTCTTTGCAGTTGGTTTGGATCAACAAAAGACCTCGTTGCCCATGCGATAGAAGTCAGAATAGCGCTGGCCTTGGAGCAGAGGCACCTGGCCAAGACCCCACCGCACACACTGGCCCAGCTGTTCTATTACCACAATGAGAGCGAGAAGAAGTAGAGGGCAGTCCGAGTACCCTGCAGAAAGCAGGACGTCTGGGACAGGGTAGCAGGCGAAGCAAAAAGGGACAGAGCCCAGAAAAGTTACTTTGGTGGCTACAGTGCCCAACCATGATGGAGATGTGTAATCTCTAGGCTTTAAACCAGGGTACTTCAAAAAATGCAGGGGAGTGGTATCAGGAGACAGATATCTAGTCTCATGCGAAACGCATCTGGTGGGGCCGCTGTGAGATACAGGAATCTGGACTAGATGGGCCTTTGGCCTGATCCAGCATGGCTCTTCTGTTCTTATGAATTCCGCAAAAAAAAAGCCCTTCAATTTGAGAGCCCCACGAAAGGAATCTCAGACAAGTTCCTGCTTGCTTGCCTGCCTGCCTGCCTGCCTCCTTTCCTTGTGAATCTGAAGCCAACAATCCGTAGAGCAGTTACCGCCTGGAAATGCATCTCTTTGGCATGGAATTTTGGCAGCTGTATCCTTTTTTAAAAGCCCCTTTCCTGTGTGGTGGAGGTCTCCAATGCCACAATCAGAAGCTGTCAACAGAAATGCATCTCTCAAACCTGTGTCACCCTCTCTCGCTCGCTCGCTCTTCTAAAGTCATTGAAGCTACTGGTTAGGTATCAGCTGAAGCCTGGTTCTAGAAGTAATGGCCTTGTTGCAGTTTCCTTCCTGTGTCATCCAGTCCCTCTCTGCAGATAAAGGTGCTCGGACCCATTCCTGGAAGCAGCCAGCAGAACGAAGAAGACCTGAGTGATTTCCCCCCCCCCTCTTCCTCCGGAGGCATCAATAATAAATGAATGCAACTGATCCTTTGCCCTTGGCACCGGGTGCGAGACGGTCAGGGTGTGATAGCAAACAAATGAGTTTGAGATAGGCAGCCTGAAAAATCTTCAAGCTGATGGAAACTCCTGACGAGAGAGCTTTCTAGGAGCAAATAAACCCCAACAGTCAGATAGGGTGTAGCGTACTGGCCAAGTCAGGTGCTTTCTTGATACAAGCCCCTAATCTGTGAAGGCTGGTCCGTGTATTAGCTCGAGGTACAGAGAACAGAACTTGGCCACGTTCACTCTCCCACAGTGAAAGATAAACCAGAGGAAGCAAGGGAGTCATCAATTAATTAAGATTAAAGCACCCCCTCTGCTTACCACATCCCCTTCTGTCTTTGCCCGATGCCTTTTCTCATATACACACAAGCATATGTACGCAACATATAAGGAAGCAAAGTGTTCTGCTTATATACCGCCCCATACCACTACAAGTAGTCTCTGGGCGGTTTACAATTTTAATTACAGTATGCAGGCTACACATTCCACACCCCCCCCCCAGCAAGCTGGGTACTCATTTTACCGACCTGGGAAGGATGGAAGGCTGAGTGAACCTTGAGCCTGCTACCAGGGATTGAACCCAGGTTGTGAGCACAGTTTCACCTGCAGTACAGGCATTTAACCACTGCACCACGGGGCTCCTACAATTTAAGGGATTGCTCTGGGTGGTTTACTGTTTTTAATTACAGTATGCAGGCTGCACATCTCCCCTAGCAAGCTGAGTACTCATTTTACTGACCTGGGAAGGATGGAAGGCTGAGTGAACGTTGAGCCTGCTACCAGGGATTGAACCCAGGTCGTGAGCACAGTTTTACCTGCAGGACAGGCATTTAACCACTGCGCCACGAGGCTCATAATAAGGAAGGGCATTTAGGATGTAGATGAGGGCCAAAGGATAGCTCTTGGGGTGTTTTCCACACGGGGCTTATATTGGCTTCACAGTGGCATGAAAAGATGTGGGAGCCCAATTCCCCTGGCATGGTTGAGCTGAGTCTCACCTTTCTTCTTTCGTCCTTGGGGCCTCGCTAGGTGAGGTATTCCTTTGGAGAAACAGGACACCCTTCAGGGGGAAAGGCCTCCTGTTTATTCCATCAGGACCCTGACTCATAGCTGACTTTTGCCTTTGCAACTGGCCAGTTAGGCAGTGGCATATCTAGATTAAGATCTAGCCAGGGAGCCCTCCTGAAAGAGCCATCCCTTAAGGAGGTGAAAGGGATGCCTTGTAGGAACAGGGCCTTTTCGGCAGCTGCCCCAGATTATGGAATGCCCTCCCAAGTGAGACCTGCCTGGTGCCAATGTTGATGACATTCCGATGTCAGGTAAAAACACTCCTGTTCCGGAAGTTTTTTTTTTACTGATTATTGTGGATCCTGATGGCGATTTTAGTGTACTATTTTAATATATTGTATTTATTGTGTTTAAATGTTTTATTGTTTCAAGTTTATTGCAATTTTGAAGTTTTAATTGTCTGAATTGTTTATTTTGATTGTGAGCGGCCCAGAGACCTTTGGGTAGTGGGTGGCATACAAGCTATATAAATAAATAAATAAAAATAAAAATAGATCTGAGGTCCCAAGCGTGTGCCACAAACATTTGCCCGTAAGAGGAGAAGAAAATCCTTTCTCCTTAATGGGCAATTTGACTCTTGACTTGTAACAGGGGAATAGTAACGGTTTGCCTTTAACCAGATCTATCATCATCCACTTGTTTCTCCTTTCTTTTCCCCCCTAACCACAGAAGAACGGGTGCAGAGAGATGGGATCTCTGCTTGCAGCACCCTTTGAGGGATAAATAGGACGAGGAGCCAGCTGTCTGAAAGGGTCCTTTGATACCCGGCCGTATTTGCAGTTTCCCTGTAATTTTCACAATCACAACTACTCGACCTGCCTGCGAAATTACACCCTCAAGACAACAGTGTGTGTCTGTCTTTTCTGAATTTAAATTAAAGAAGCCTCCGCCACTCCTTTGATACTGTAAAGCTGATGCCTTTTAATGTGCAAGGCACCGGAGCCCCCTGTCCCACTCGGTGTGCTGTTAATTGCTGCCTTCATCTGTGCTGAAATATTAATGGGAGAGGAGCAAATGCCCAGGAGATTAAGGCTTTGTGCTCCAGCCTCCAGCAGCAGGGGAAAGAGAAAGAGGTATCTATTTGCCCCATACTCAGCAAGTAGTTCTGCCTTCTGCAGTGCCACAAATGCAGACAAAAAATTGAAAGGATTTATCCCGGTTCATTTTTGTGGCACCTGCTGTGGCCCCCAGAAGTGTGGCTGTGGCTGCTGATTTTTTAGCACAACCCCCAGGGCCTTGGGGAAAGCGCCAGCGCAGCTCCCAAAAGTAAATAAACAAAGTATTATTAAAATGCGGTGAAAGGAAACGGAAGGCGCTCGTTGCTTTCTTTGGAACATCTGGAGAAGGGACGACTGCATTGCAATATCTTCCAGGCCTTGGGCCATCAAAATTAAAAAGGGAGAGATGTGCGGTTGTTGTAGCACCACCAGCATCCCCAATGCCAGGACCATGCTCAGAATATTGGACACATTGGTTGGGGTGGGAACTATAACTCCCAAAAGTGACTTTTCCCATCTGTGCCTCAAAGGGTGGAATAACCAGTGGTTCGAGAAGAGGGAGGGGCATCAGAAGGAGCAGAGAAAGTACTAGACTTAAACGACAACGACAGAAATTAATTGCTTGGAAGCAAACCATCAACGACAGCTAAAAGCTGCTTAGAAACAACCAGGCAAAAGGAAGGAAGGAAGGGAGGGAGAAGGGAGGGAGGGAGGGAGAAGTAAGTAAGTAAGTGATAAAGTCAAGAATGTACCTTAAAAATTGGCAATTTTTGATGAACCACCAATGGTGCATTGGCAATTTATAAAGAACCACCCAAATGCCAATGTTAAGGTTCATTCTTGACTTTATCATAAAAAGGAAGGAAGGAAGAAGGAAGGAAGGAAGGAAGGAAGGAAGGAAGGAAGGAAGGGAAGGGAGGGAGGGAGGGAGGAGGGAGGGAGAGGGAGGGAGAGAAGAAAGGAAGGAAGGAAGGAAGGAAGGAATTAAAAGAGGCAAAGGGGGTTTACTTTCAAGAAGGGTGAGACCGGTACAAGAATCCAATTCTTGAGGAACGGTTCAAAGCCTTGCTGCCTTACATAACCTCATTTTATTGCAGGACATTTTCGAAGAGAAGCGGAACATGATGATTTTAAAGCATCTGGCTGTTGGTATACAGGGTGTAGGCTTCTGCCTGAGCTTGTAAAGGATGGAGCGTGTTTACTTTTAACCCCATGTCGCTTTCTTACGAATATAACGAGCTAACCCCCAAACCAAACATCCCGGGTTTATGGCTACCTGGAGGTCTCTTTGCTAGACACTGCCGCTTGACAACTACCTCTGACACCCATTGCAATGGTGTGTGTGGATGTGGGTGTTTACAAGAAGTGCAGGAGCTCTCCATAATGTGTCCTATTCAGGCATTCATAGTGAGGTTGTGTGCTTCTCCACATCCAGTTTCATCACCCTGGACATCAATCCTCCTTCAATTCTGCTGCTCTGAATATGGGCAGGACATGGCGTGTCTGGCCTGGATGCCTTCAAAAGGGGATTGGGCAGATTCCTGGAGGAGAAGTCCATCACAGGTTACAAACCATTAGGGAGAGGTGTCCTCTCCAGGCTTAAAACCAGGGTACTTCAAGGGCCAGATGCAGGGGAGGGGTATCAGGAGACAGATATCTAGTCCTGTGCGCTCCCAGAGGCATTTGGTGGGGCCACTGTGAGATACAGGAAGCTGGACTAGATGGGCCTTTGGCCTGATCCAGCAGGGCTCTTCTCCTTATGATCTGCTGCACCAGTGGTTGCAGCTAGCTCACCCTGCATCACATCCAGCGTAGGAAGCCTCGGACCGTAGAGTTCAACCTGGTTCTCTTGAAGCGTACCTGGGGGACCAGCTAGCGTGGTAAGCCCTTTCAGGGTTAAACCCATTAGCCCCCTTGGGTCCTTCTGGGGAGAAAGGCCAGGCATAAATATTTTAAACAAACAAATTCAGTGTACCTATGTGCAAGCCATACATGTCAAAGGAACCCATTTCTTTGCTTCGGAACACAAGAAATATGTTCGTGAGGCTGTTCCATTTTGAACACAAGGCTCTCCGATGCACAAAGCATGAAATATACCCTGTTTCCCTGACATCCTCTGAAAATAAGACCTACTTACAGTTTTGCCTCTCACTGCACTATAAGGCATCCCTCAAAATTAAGGCCTCCCTGATAATAAGGCCCCTCAAAGCTACCGTAACTCTGGACTCTGGACTGTAGCGGCAGGCACCATCATGCAACCAACCGGAGCAGACAGGAAGTGCGAGATCTCTTTTATTAGAGAGCCCGTGCTACCACCAGGCCAAGCTGCCGCCTGCTGCTCGCTCTGCCCTGACAGAGTCCGGGTGACTCACAGACAGTGAGTCGCACGGGGCAGGAGCTGGGCACATTGTGTGGACACACAGGGGTGACTGAGGTAGGGGGTAAATGTCTGAAAAGGGGGTGGGGGATGTCTGATGCAGGTGTCCACTGGCACAGGGGTGGAGCGAGGGGGATCACTTAAAATAATCAGAGAAAAATAAAACATCCCCTGAAAATAAGACCTAGCGCATCTTTGGAAGCCAAAATTAATATAAGACACTGGCTTTTTTTCGGGGAAACAGGGTCCCTACACAGCAAATGGTTTCTCAAACAGCTGCATATCTTACCGGTCTCACCCTGGATGAACTGACAAGGGGCTCCCTGCGTCTTGCAGGATTTCACGCAGCCCTCTTTGCTCTGCCAAGCCAACTTTTTAACCTGGGCAAAACCACCTCCAGATGCATTTCTTAATTGATTTTGGAAACAAAGAGGTGATCAGCCATCCGGGCAAACCTATTAAAGCCCATTTGAAAAAGGCAAGGGATGGGGGTGGGGGGGTGAGGGTGGAATGAAAGGTTACACAGCTGCCAAAAGCCATTTGCGAGAGCGAGAGGAAAAGCAGAGGCAAGGAAAAGCATCCAGCTCCTGACAAGTTAAGACGTAAGGTAACCTTTGCTGTTCTCGGACTGCAGATCCTGAAAATCTTGACAGCCGCAGGAAGTGGCGAAGGCTTCCGAGAGCTGCAGTCCACGATCACCCCGGTTTACCCGAGGCTGGCTAAGCGCTTTGTTTCATGCAGGGAAACAAAAGATCGAAGTCACAGCCAGGTACGATGCTCGGCCAGGTGTCTCGTTCTCAACTCCGGAATCCAGCACAGCTCTAGCCTATTGTGTGCTTATTGTGTGCTTATTGTGTGCTTGTTGTTTTCCGCTGAAAGGTCCGTGCCCAGTCCATCAACACAAAAATTATCGCTACCAAATTTGCTCCTTCAACCTGCCTCTCTCCAGGGATGGGAGTGGAATTTCCCTGAGTGATTTATCATCCTAAGGCTAGGCAGAAACAGAACACACACACACACACACAAGCAAAGCAAAAGGAGAGTGTGCTGCTTATCCCAACAGGGCTGGGGGACTTTTGGGACATTCTGTCTCCCACTTCTCATGCTGCCCTTTCATTGATTTCCCAGACAAATCAGCACCTCCACCAGGAAGGCCACTGTTAAGGACCTCTTCTTACTGGTGCCCAGGCTGCATAGATGTAACTTTCCCACACCCGAGACCATTGTCCATCTAACGAGCCTCTTCAGACCAGGGTGGGTGAAACCAGGGTGAACTACGAATTAGAAGCCTCCCACCAACCTTCCTCAGACTGAATTTGGACGAATAGCGAAACATTTCGATCCCACAAGAAAAGAAGTCCAGTTGTCATGACTCAATATATACATTGTGTGGGTGGGTGGGTGGGGGTGGGGGTGGGTAGGTGTGGGTGTGGGTGGGTTCATTTGGAATGAATTAATTTCCTTTATACATAATTACCACTGGATTTACATTACACACACACACACAATGTACACACACACACACACACACACACACACACACACACACACACACACACACACACACACAAATATATATATATATAGTAGTGCTTAAAGCACTTTTCGGGTCATTTACAATTGTGCAGGCTACATAAGAGTGGAAAGCTGACTCCACCTTGAGCCGGCGACCTGAGGACATTGGGATTGAACTCAGATTATGAGGAGAGTCTTGACTGCAGCGCTGCAGTTTAACCACTGCACTGCAAGGCTCTCCCAAAACAGAAGAAATACTCAAGCGTTTTTTTTTAATAGTCTGAAGACAGCTCAGGTTTCCACTTGACATGTGGTTCCTAGTCTTAGATAACACAGAATTATTTTGAGTCAAAATTCCCAGAAGCCTTCCCCACCAGATGTGCTGGCCGGAGTTTCTGGGAACTGCAATCCAAGGGCCCGAGGTTGGAAACCACTGCACTGCACCATACTTCAGACCTGAAACTGAACGAATGTGGACATAGAAAAATCAATCAGCAAGGGACATTGCTCGTATTTTAGTGACAGATAAACAACAGGGCAAAGTGGTTGCCAACTTCACGTGGCCCAATCCTGCCTGCATTACATCAGGCTAGGGTATTTGTTTGTTTAAAACTGATGTGTCCAGAATTGCAAGAAGCTGTGGTTTTGTTCTTCCTAGCCTCCCCAGCAAGTCTCGTATAATCAAGCTGCCAGCTTTCAAACACAGGGAAATGCTCTGCCATTAAGCTATGGCCACGTTGCACTGAAGCGACCGATGCATTGCTCTAAAAAGGAAGACTATCAAAGGACAAGGCACCTTTCATGCCACACAGCCCCCCCCTCCCCCACGAATACCCTAATGGGCTCTGTATCCAACGTTATGCCAACAACAAGGTCAGCCGCTAGGGACAAAAACAAATGAAGATGATGGACCCTTTCAGTGCCCAGTTTGTTTTCTGCCAGTGTCCCTTTTTACCTTATTAATCCAAAAACAGCACAGCATATTGGGTCCATGAGAGCACTCCACAGAGACATGGATATTTATATAACCTGCAAGTGGGGAAGAGAATGGAGGGCTGCCCGACAGTATCAGACGCCACTCAAGAGAAGTAATTCCTGAGGGGCTGGATTCAAGAGACAGCTAATTAAATACTTTAAAAAAGCATCCCCCACCCCACCTCCATGCACCTATTAGAGAAGGTGCTGCTTTTTTTTTTTTTGCATCTCTGCAATTTGATGCTCTGAGCTTTTCTTTCCAGTGAGAAGACGGACTCGGAGAAACAGGGGCAAGCTGGACTTCACTGTCAGCAGGTTATAAACAATGGGCCTTTTCACACGACCCCTAAAATCTGCGGCAAATGGTTCCCAGATCCGGAGCTTAAAATTGTTTTCCCACCAGCTCCGGAGTTTACAAAAAAATTAAGTGCGACCACGCCCACCTAAGCACGCCCCAGCACACTTTTCAAGTACCTGGTCTCCGGGGGTGAAACATTTCTGATGCGGATGTAAAGTAGTGAGTGCCGGGCTCTCCTCGCCTTGTGTTTGTTTTTTTGTTCCCAACGCCCCTTTAAGAGACAGGAATCAAGACGACGACGGGGCTCGGGGTGGCTTCCACCCGCAGACGGAGGTGAGCCTGCGTTTTTTCCCTCTCTTTTTTCCTCCGTCCCCTCACGCAGACAGGAGCAAGGAAGTGCGGAGGGGGTGGGAACACAGGAAGAGCGACAAACTCCCAAGATCTCTGGTCCGCATTTAAGTGGCCAGCGGATCTTAGGGGTCGTGTAAAAGCGCCCAATGTAGAATCCGGAGCCAAGCGGTACGGCCATGGGAGAAATACCGTGTGCGCCCCTTCATTTCTGTACCTTGAAAACCGAGGCCGAAAACGGGTGCGGAAAATGGCCGATGATTTTAGGGACACATTGTTGTCATTTTTGTATTATTGATTTTTTTCTTTCTTTCTAGTTTATTACTATCATTATTATGTTTTGGGCTGTTTGATAAGTCATTGTTGTTAAACGCCCAGAGTTCCCGTTTGAGGAAATAAATAAATAAATAAATAAATAAATAAATAAATAAATAAATAAATTTAAAAACCAGGTGCTTCAACAGCAAAGAGAGTGGTGTGCCTATTTGCACCCAAAGTGGGATGAGTGGAGGGCCTTTTACATTTCATTTTTCCAGATTACAAGAGGGCAGCGTCATGCGGTGAAGCTTGAACAGCGGGAGATCCAGGCAGACCTGCTGTCGCGCAAGATATAATGGCCGCTGCCTTCAGGGGTTTAATGGATAGAGAGGCTGAGGGGCCAGAGGGAAGTGAGCTGACATGACCGACACACAACACACGCATGGTAATAATTATGTCATTAAGTCGATCCCTCCTTGAGGATCTTATTAGCCGGTGGGTAAGTGCATCATGCCATCAGGAGGATATATAAAGGGTGATCTGTTCTCGGTGGCACCGTGTGGATCCTGGTTCCTGGCAATGCAGCCAGGCACCGACCAGGCTAGAATAATTATGTGCCGCCAAGTCAATTACGACTTACGGGGACCCCTTTCAGAGTTTTCTCAGAAGTGGGTTCCCGTTCCCTTTTCCTGGAGGGGATCCCTGTGATGGTGCAGCTGGCTCAAGGCTACACAGGCTGGCTGTACCCATTGGAGGTATCCAATTCTCAAACTTAGGCTCCACAGCCAGACACCCAAACCACTAAGCTATTCTTTATATACATCCTAGATGCCCTAAGCACATCCGATCTCGCCTGATTTCGGAAGCTAAGCAGGGCCGGCCCTGGTTAGTACTTGGATGGGAGACCACCAGGGAATACCAGGTGGTGAAGGCACCTGGAGTAGGAACTGACAAGCCACTCTAGTATTCCTGCCAAGAAAAACTCCAGGGACATGGGGTCACGAAGAGTCGGTAACGACTGTAACGGCATAACACACACACACAGATGTCCTGAGCACATCCGATCTCGCCTGATTTCGGACGCTAAGCAGGGTCGGCCCTGGTTAGTACTTGGATGGGAGACCACCAGGGAATACCAGGTGCTGTAGGCACCTGGAGGAGGAACTGGCGAGCCACTCCAGTATTCCTGCCAAGAAAATCTCCATGGACATGGAGTCACGGAGAGTCGGTCACGACTGTAACAACAGAACACACACATCCTACAGAACATATGTCTATAAAATGGCTTCTCTCTCCTTTTTGTCCTTCCGAACAAAAGGCGCATTTCTTGTCGATTCGATGTTTGCTCAGGACACCGACAGCCAGCTACCAGCTGGCTCAACCCATCCAATTAAAGAATTATTCCTTCAACTAGATCGTAACATAATCAATAGCAGGGACATTTGTCTTCACTTGATCCTCAGGCATCTGTACGTCCTCACGAGTCATGTTTTGTTGCTGAATTCACACAGAACTAGAGCGGCAATGCCACCGACAGAATTGTGGGTCATGTCCTGAGAAAGAGGAGACTAGCGGGCAGTCCGAAGTGCCCGCAGTCAAGGAAAGGCAGGGAGAAGTGAAGATTGGAAATAGGGAAGACGGTGGAAAAGAAGAGGGTAAAGAAAGGGAAAGGAGGGGCGGATAAAGAAAAGACCGAGAGTTTATGGGTTGCTCTTGGGGAGGAGGAAGATGTGGTCGATGAGGGTTGGATAGAGAGGGAACCCATCCGAACCACGCGTGAGACGGGAGTTCAAACACAGCGGATGACAGTTGAGACGGTTAGGGACCACAACTCCCAGAATTTCAAGCCTGTATTTCCAATGGCAAAGGACTATGGGAGTTCTGTTTCCTCAAGCCCTGAGAATCTAAGGACGATGTCACTGGATTTAGTTTCTTTTGGTTCAGAGCGCTGGAGACTTGGCAACTTTATAATATTGACTTTATTTACACGTACACAAGTACAGCGTAATAAGGACAAAAACAGCAGCAAAATCCCTCCCCGCATAAGATCTGCACCGCTAATGGCCTGTAGCCGATCTGCAGTTCTGGTCTGTTTCTTCCAAAAATAATAATAATAAAAAAGAAAACGTTCCTTACTTCTTCCCCAAAACAGCAGGTGTCTTCTCCATAAAATATTTTGGTTAAGCCTGACCAAAGTCCAAACAGGCTGTGGCAGGATTGGGAAATCAAGTCGGATAAGGCACTATCAATGGCATACGGGTAGATAAATGTAGGCAGAGAAGGTTGATGATTAACTTTTCCATTAAACTTCACCGTCTGGCAATCTGTTGCATTCTAGATACCGGCATCAAGGAAATTGAAGAAATAAATTCTTATCCAGGAAATGTTATAAACCTGGGTTTAATTTTTACTTTTGATAAGCCCTGCACTCCCTGTTGGGCTGTTTCCCCCCCCCCCGGTATAAAAACTTGCCACTTGTACGGCACCACCCGAAATATTGCCTAAGTAAAAAAGCAAGTGTAACGTTTACTAGACTAGTTTTGACTCTGGGTGAAACCTTTGGCACAGAAGTATTTGAAGTGCTGTATCGCAGCAGTTTACACGGGGGGAAAACTGTAGTTGCCCTCCTGGGAGTACCAGACCATCACTCTACCTCCCTTTGTGTGAAAGGGTTTGGGGCAATGAATGATTGATCACACACAACACACACGCTGCTTTGATTCAAACCGGACAAGAGGCACATCACCTGAAGTTTAGAGACCGGACTTATGCAAACTATTGGGTAATGTAAGCATATTACAAACGGTGGCCCTCAAGACTGCATTTAGATGTGGCGAAGGGCTGGGGATGGTATACGCATGGACACATGCCCATCAGGTAAGTGGGTGGGTGGTAACTCTGAACTCATCTGTCTTCTGCTCATTTCGAGCAGAGGCACTGGGATCCACCCACCCTAAAGGGTCGGGGACATGATCGCGTCACCCCCACGAGCAGTCATTATTGATAACAAGACAGAGAGGAATGAGTCCCTCTGTGTTCTGGCTGAGGAATGAATGGGCCCGGATGTGGAGGCAGGACCCTCGTGCCACGTCTCAGGGACAAGCCAACCTCCGACGTGAACTCGAAGCCTTCACCACCAGCACCGAAAGCATGGACAGAAAGTGAACCAGGCACGGCAGGTTGTTTCCAGCTTATCTCTGGAGCTAGAGACCGAACGACGTCCCCCCCCCCCAAAAAAAAAGCATCTCTCTCGGTCTACCGAGAGCTGTGCTCGTGTTTACTTGAGGGAGCCAGCTGGGCGTCTGCCAAGCAACCAGGAAAGGGAGCCTTGGCTTGCTTGTAAGCAGCCTGATTATGCTACGTGTCTGCTGCCACAGCCGGTGCCCTGCTGCATTTTTGATGCCACCCTGCCACCTGCTGTCACAACTGGTTCCTAGAAATATCATCCAGCCGATGTTAGACGAACGCACTTGAATATTTATGGTACTGTTCGTTAGTGCCCTAAGCGGGCTACAGCCCCGCCTCCTCCCACGGAAAGAGGGGAGCTCTTATGGACCTCTGAAAACAAAAATCTGGCCAAAACTAGCTCTCGCAGCAGATACTTAACTGTATGATTTTAAAAGAAAAACACACACAAAATTAATAATAATAATAATAATAATAATAATAATAATAATAATAATAATAATAATAATAATAATAATAATAATAATAATAATAATAAACAAACCAACAAGGCCATCAAGGCATCCAGTGCAGAGCATCTGGCAAAAAAAAGAAAAGGAAAAACCCCCCCAGCATATTTAGGGCTGCAGGGATGGATCAAACACTGTCCTCCAAATGGTGTTGGACTACAACTCCCATCGGTCCGAGCCAGCAAAACCTGAGGAGCCACTGGGGCTTGAGGGCCACACTTGGATCTGGAGCAGTGCACTTTGGCTTCCCCCTGCGCTGCACCGGCAAGCAACGCCAGGTGAGTTCAAGTCCCAGGAGCAGGAAGGAAACAAGTCTGCTTTCTTATTCCAGATCCATAAAAACAGCTTCCTGGGAGGGGGGAGGGGGGGAAATAAAGAAGAAAGGGTTACTTTTAATGTCACGGTAACAAAAATATTACTCTGGTTTGATTCTGAGTTAGGAGAGAGGCAAAAAATGTAGAGAACCTATGTCAATATTAGCCCTGCCTGACAGGCTTAGGTTTCAGTTGTCGGGAGCTATCTACTACTTTTTTTAAAAAAAAAAATGCTATTCCTTCTTTATTAGAATATGTTGGCATCTGAAGTTATTACTTGCTAATTACAGCAATCATTTCCAAAGATACAGTAACCCCCCATCTATCGCGGGCGTTAGGGACCCGACCCGACCCATGATCATTGAAAATCCACGATATGCAGATACAAGCCAGGTCGGGCGATGTTTAAAATGTCTTTAAGCAAAGGAGCTAGCTTGGCTCCACTGCTTAAAGACATTTTAAACATCACTCACTGCTTCTCCTGATCCCCCCTCCAGGGCATGGGGGAAGCAGCGAGCAATGTTTAAAATGTCTTTAAGCAATGGAGCCAAGTGCTTGGCTCCGTTGCTTAAAGACATTTTAAACATCATGCACCGGTTCTCCCGACGCCCCCCCCCGGGGGCACAGGGGAGCGGCGTGCAATGCTTCCATGGAGGTAACCCCCAGGCTCCAGATGATTGGCATGGGGTGGGGGAGAAAAACCTTTTTCTTCCACACCCCAGTGCCAATCAGCTGGAGTCCAGGGCTTGGGGAAGTGGGAAAAAGGTTTAAAAAGCCTGGGCTTTTAAAAGCTTCCCCCCCCTGCCCTCAAGCCCTTTCGGGGTACCACTGTACTGCAGTCCCGTGATATTGCAGGAGCGCAGTATATGAACCGCGAAAGGGCGGGGGACCACTGTACATGTTTAAGGCCAGAGTCCATGAAAGGCCTCCCAGCCATCTGTATCAGGGATGCCCAGGCTGTCACTGGGAACTTCCTTCTTATTTCCACCTCTCGGGGCTCCATTCATCAAGCTCCCCCTGAAGTCTCTTACCTGGAGGAGTTACAAGAAGAAGAGCTTCTCGCAGAGCTCCATGGCTGGCTCGTGGTGCAGCACCTGCCCCGAAAGAAAGGCCAGCTTGTGGGCGTACTTGCAGGGCGCCGGCACGCGGATTGTTCCCATCCAGTTCCAGTACATGTGGCAAAGCTTGAAAGTCAGCCTGTCGAGAATGGAGAGCAGGAGAGGAAGCCAAAGGAAACACAGCCCCTTCTGAGGCTGCTTTCTCCACCCCTGAGACAATCTTTTTTCAGCTCTGTGGGCTTATATGCGGGTTCGAGTCTAATGTTTACACAGACTACATAACTGGAAGTTGGGTCATGGTTACTGGACTTCTTTTTCTTGAGAGTGCAATCATCAATCAATCAATCAATCAATCAATCAAATTCTATAAGGAATAACAGGGATCGCTTTACTGTGACTTACCTTCCCAACAACTGATGAACCTCCTAACATGTTCTTAAGGACTGTTTCATATTTAACGGTCCTATCAATAGGTTTACCATTTTAAATTACTGAAAAGAGGCACAGAGGGAAATGAGAAGGACAAAGCCTAGTACAGAAAATTAAACAAAGTGAAAGACGACAAAAAAAGGCAGGAAGGCACACTGGGGAGGGACAGGAGAATGCAAGAGACTGAAAACAACTCAAGGATTTCAAAGAGATGGAAGCAGAGGATTTAAGACAGCACAACCATACATCAGGGTCTTGAAAGCTTCCTTATAAGGCACTCAGTGACCCCCAAATACTAAATTCTAAACAGGAGATTCTGTGGCGCTCACGATGGCTGTTATTTCTTGTCAGGACGACTACCCCGCTATTTGTTGTGTGATATCCCAGAAAGAGAGAAACCCCTTATTTCCATCCTACACCCAGAAACACATTGTTTCCTCATACCACAGCCACAAACCAGCAACCATCAAGAGCGCCAAACAAAAACCCAAAGATGACAATTAGAAGCACAATGCAAAATAGACTCACCTCTGCATGTGGTCGGGACTGAGGTTAGCTGTATTTTTCACGCAGACATAATGAGTTGGGATGCCACAGCCTTGCCGGGCTGAGTGTGCAATCAAATAGAAGTCCACCCTAAGGAGAAAGAGCACGGACCTCTGTCAATACCCTTTGCTAGACGGGCGAAATTCTTCCAACTCCTTCAAAGCAATGATGGGGAAACTCATGCTTCCCACCGCATCTCAAAAACGACACCGTGGAACTGGAAAAGGTGCAAAAGAGAGCGACTAAAATCCTTACTGGACTGGGGGCTCCTCCCTTACGAGGAAAGAGTAAAACATTTGGGGCTCTTTATCTGGAAAAAAGGTCCCCTGAGGGGGGATATGATTGAGACGTACAAAATAATGTAGGGCATGAGTAAAGTGGATAGAGGGACACTCTTCTCCTTCTCACAAAATACCAGAACTAGGGGACATCCACTCAAATTGAGGGTTGGGAGAGTGAGAACAGAGAAAAGAATTTTTTTTCCACCCAGCGTGTTGTTAGTCTGTGGGACTCCCTGCCACAAGAGGTGGTGATGGCCTCTGGCCTGGATGCCTTCAAAAGGGGATTGGACAGATTCATGGAGGAAAAGTCCATCACAGGTTACAAATCATGATGGAGATGTGTCATCTCCAGGCTTAAAACCGGGGTACTTCAAGGGCCAGATGCAGGGGAGTGGTATCAGGAGACGGATATCTAGTCTCATGTGCTCCCGGACGCATCTGGTGGGGCCACAATGTGAGATACAGGAAGCTGGACTAGATGGGCCTTTGGCCTGATCCAACAGGGCTCTTCTTACGTTTGATGACTACTGAGCGTGAAATGCAGACACGGGGCTGTGCCAAGCAGCTGGGAATGCCTGGCGTGATGGCAGGGAGGCCACTAGGAGAATGGCAAGCCAAACAGATCTGCCCCCTTTGCCCATGGTGACTGCAGGACCCGGGTAAGGCTTTTCCACAGAGAAATGTTCTCCCAGGCATCTGTGACCTCGTGGGAGGTGCTCCGCTCAAGGGTGGCAACCCTCGCCCACCCACTCACCAGTCTCGGCTGGTGACCGTGTGGTCCACCACCGTGCCCGGGGAAGGCGTTGTGAACTGCTCGCTGGCTGCCGAGTAGATGCTGGCGCTGAGTTTCTTCTGAACCACAAAGACGACCATTTTGGGGTCATAATTCTCAAAAACCTCAAAGCATTTCTGCAGCTGGGGGATCTCGTAGCTCTCCACCATGTTCAGCTGGCTATCCGACACCCCGTCTCTATAAACCACGATCTTCTCAGGGAGGTTGTGGTTGACCTTCAAGGGAAGAACGACACAAGATGAGCGGCAGCGAGGCGTGCAAGGGAGAACTGCATAGCTCAGGCCAACATACTGTATGCCCTCTGGAGAATTGAGAGGAATTCTGTATAAAAGACACATACATAACATTTATGAATTAGATTTTCCACCCTTTGCGCAGATCCCGTTCAAGGTTAGTGAACGTCGCATGTGACTCCCCCCCCCCAAAAAAAAGCTAAAAGGGACAAAATGTTGGGCCGACAGTGGAAGGAAGGTACTGTTGAGTGACAAACTGAAAATAATTTGATTGGCATTCATTTTCTAAGTGGAACCTCACGGCACAGTGGTTAAAACTGCAACGGTTCGACCAAAACTCTGCTCACAACACAGGATGATCCCCAGGTGGGTGGCTTGAGATTCATTCATCTT
The DNA here is from genome assembly GCA_037367245.1 of Phrynocephalus guinanensis. Taxonomy (NCBI): domain Eukaryota; kingdom Metazoa; phylum Chordata; class Lepidosauria; order Squamata; family Agamidae; genus Phrynocephalus; species Phrynocephalus guinanensis. The sequence continues at coordinate 4,271,512 of CM074745.1, read as the reverse complement.
TCCATCCTTCCAAGGTTAGTAAATTGAGTACCCTGCTTGGGGGAGGGGGGGCAATGCATAGCCTGCACTGCTAAATGGTAAACCACCTAGAGAGATATATTGCTATGGGGTGGTGGATAAGCAGCATACTTTTTAAACTTCTATCCACCACTTTCACCACTGACATAAAATTATGTGGAACAATTTGTTATTTATTATTTATTTGTTTGTTTCATTTTTATACCACCCATCTTCCAATCTGGAACTCTGGGCGGTTTACAAGTTAAAATGATACGACGCAGTACAAAAAATAAATAGGAAAAACCCTGGCAAGAAGGATCAAAAGGCGGGAGAGAGAGGGGGGAAAAAAGAAAAAAAATTAAATTAACGGTCGCCAAATGCCTCCCTGAAAAGCAAGGTTCAGTTTGTGTTAGAGCTGAGAGGAGTTCAGTTCAGTTCAGTGAAGAGAGCTGAGAGCCAGTTTGGATTGTCAGTTGGTCAGGTGGGAGATCCGGCCACTGAAAAGGGTCTGGTTTATAAACGAAATACATTATTATAAGAATTCATCTTTGCAATACAATAACATCAGCTAAAGCTATCATGATACTGATCATCTAATTGTAAACTAAGAAACATTTCCTGTTTTGTTTTAAAACTCTATAACCTGGTGTGACTCTCTCTGTCAAATACATACAAGTGTCCAGTTAATCTGGTGGTGGCAGTGAGTGGAAACCCAGTGTGCGTCAGGGGCACGTCACAGAGGTACCGACCCACCTGCTTCAGTTGTAGACGATGCCCCTGCTTCTCCTTGGGATGTCAAGAGCACCGGGTTGGGGGGCTGGGGGGTGGGGGGAGAGACACTCCTTTCTTTGCTTACCTCATAGAACTTCTGCAAGGCAGCCACCAGGCAGACTTTCAGGCTGTCCACAATTTCCTGGTGAGGTATTTGGAATACGACTCTCGAGTACCATTTGGTCAAAGTCCTGGCAGCAGAGGGCAAAGGGTTAATTGAAAGATACAACAGGCCAAACCCTGCTGCTTCATTATGGCCCCTTGCTGTTAGTTAACAGGACCTTGCTGGGATGTTTCGGACCATCTCCAGGCTTGGAGTACACCTGAAAATGCCAAGCAGGGCCTGTAAATGATGCCACTTTTCTTCCGCGGGTTTGACAAAGCAACAGGATTTGGGCCGAAGTCGCATTTATCACAATGTCTCTAAATTCTAGCTTTGTAGGTAAATGCATCCTCCAAATTGCCAGTGTGACACTGGCAAGAATGATAGACACCGAGTATCTTTCAGTAGTTGAATCACCCTGAAATTTAAAATTTCCAGAAATTTTGAAGTCAATGGTAGAAAAAAGTTAGGAACAAAACAGAAAAAAAATGGGTAAAAAGCAGAGTTCCCCGCCTTTTTTTCCTGAATGAATGAACATATCAAGACCTAAAACTGAAAAGATGTTTCAGTCTAAATGGCAAACCTACTGACTCAAATCCTATTCCCATGCATCTTTACCGGCAAACCCCAGATGACGTTATTATCTGGCGCTGGTAAAAATTGAATTTTGATTAATTCAATCTTTGCTATTCCCTCAATCCCCTTTTCAGGTTCCAGGGCTCCTTTCTGCCATGAAGAAAGGCACCCTGACAGCCCAACACAGCTGTTGGAATGCTGCCAGCGGTCCCAATTTCGGTCACGGCGACCCAGCGGTGAGTGAGTAAACGGAAACAGGGACTGAACAGGGACAAAACCACTGTGTGGGCACCTGCTGCAGATGGTGGGGTTGGGAAGCCCTAAACCGCCCGGAGTTCCTTCGGGAAGACGGGCGGTATACAAGTCTTAAAATACATTTTTGACTGATAAAGGTCCTCTTCCATTCTGAATCTTCCAAAAAAAAAGGGGGGGGAGGATACTGTTCACCATGGAAGCAGAAAAGAGCAGAAAACAGCCCCGAATAAATGTCCAGATGCACATACTGACTGACTGAAAACAGGGCACACGTACTGATTTATGCTCGCCACAAATCCGACCACTGACCGCTTTCCTCTGCTGGGATCATGGTACACATCCATGCCAATCATCATCAGCTGTTTCTGAAAGGCAGAAAGGAACCTGTTCAACGGGAATGAACCCTGCTGTGAAGAAAGCATCGCCTCTAGCAAGAGTTACGCTGCCAATTCCTTATAGGACCTCCTGCCGACGTCACTACAGAATGTCTGGAAAGAGATAACTCGGCTAGGCGGTTTCTTCATGTCCCGTTCGTCCCTCTTTGCGGTCCCGCTTGGGACCAGGACAAAAAAAAACCCCTTACTTCACGTCCATAGCGTGACAGCAAAAAGTTGTCACGACCACGCCCCTGGAACCGGGAACAGAGCGTGACAAGCTGTACCTGCCCCTGGGCTGGGGAACTCTGTACCTGTTCTGGGACAAGGTCCCGTGAGGTAACAACTGTCACGCAACAAAGGCAATCATCTGTTCGTTAACTTGCGTCCGTCGATTTCTCTCGTACTTTTGAGTGCTGTGGATCGACATTTCGAATAGACAAAGCACGGGGGGGGCGCCCTTTATTTTTATGGGTTTCCCCCCCAAAAAAAGCAGATCTTGTCACAAAACAAGGCCGTGAAGTAACAGTTGTCACGAGACAAGTTATCACTACCGTGAGTAAACGGAAACAGGGACTGAACAGGGACAAAACCACTGTGTGGGCACCTGCTGGAGGAGGTGGGGATGGGAAGCCCTAAACCGCCCGGAGTTCCTTCGGGAAGACGGGCGGTATACAAGTCTTAAAATAAATAAATAAATAACACCCGTTTGGCTGAAAAACAAACCAGAAAGGATTGCCGGATCAGCAGCCTGAGCTCCTCTCTCGTTTTTGGTTTAACTTACCAAAGGGATGTCCACACCCCAGAGTTCCCCACCGAGTTTGCAGTTAATCTGTAGCAGAATTTTTGTGGCAATGCTTCTAAGTTTGCTGGGTTGGGTGGTGATGGTTCGGACATTAATAACCTACATGAAGAGACAAAGATGTAGATTGTAGGAATATAACGGGAATATTAATATGCACAGATATTAATGATCCAGCAAGCTTCCTGCAAAGCATTCTGGGGGGCGATATTGACACTCTCCCCCGCACGGGAAAGCCCTGGGAGAAGGGAAATAGAGTCCCTAAGATTCACGTGCAGGAAGCAGATGGCTTACTATCTCGTCCTTCCATCCTGACATGGTATGGCCATAAGGAACAAACAAGACCATTCATCATTACCCTCACGTCATGGGATGGGATAGCAAGCTGCTAGGGTATCTATCATTTCCATCCCTCGCTAGGTGACATGTCCACGTCACAGAAAGCCCTCCCCGGGAGTTCATCAAGCCAATGACAGGCTGACACATACGATACCACATGATATCTGTAACTCCACCTCTTACAGCTAATAAAGGTGTGCCTTGCAGCCTGCTCAGAGAGAGGAGCATGGTGGCCTGACACTGTTGAACCCAACCATATGTGTCCGTGTAGGTTATTTCCCTACAGTAGATCTAATGCAAGACAAGTTATAAGTGATTCAACAAGTCTCTATCTACCACTCTAGACAGGACGTCCAAATGCAAAGGGGGGAGAGGAAAAGATGCAAAAGTTGTTTCAAACAAATGGTTTAAGTTGCCCTAATAAATCATTAGCTCAAGAGAGTATTCTACTTACTTGAGAAGGGACTGGAGATTGCACACAGCAAAGTTTTTTAATAGCGCCATACAAATCATCTTTGGTCCCTGTGATAATGCAAACGATCAACTGCAGGGAACCCTGCCCCCAAAAATAAAAAATAAAAAATAAATTAGAGGAAGGAAGCAGATGGCTGGTTTGACTTCTGATGTACCGTATATACTCGAGTATAAGTCAACCCGAGTATAAGTCGGGGCCCCTAATTTAAACCCCAAAAACTGGGGATATGTATTGACTCAAATATAAGCCTAGGGTGGGAAATGCAGCAGGGCCTGGCAACTCCTCCTTTGTGAGCTGGGTGTGTGTGTAATGTTTAAAATGACTTTTAGCCACCTAGGCAAGTGCTTGAGTTGGTGGCAAAAAGTCATTTTAAACATGGGGGGGGGTCAGGAGAAGTGGCGCACAATGTTTAAAATGACTTTTAGCCACTGACCCAAACTTGCCTTAGTGGCTAAAAGTATTGACCCGCATATAAGCCGAGGACCCCCTTTTTTCAGCCCAAAATTAGGGCTGAAAAACTAGGCTTATACGCGAGTATATACAGTAAGTGGGTTCAAAAAATGTCACATATTAGCACATTCAATGTCACCAGCAACTGTATCAGAATTGATTTCCCCCCCCACAGAGAATGTTCAAAATTGCACCGTTGCCATTACGGAACAAAGTACGGAATAGCAGGCAGGATGCGGTGGGGCAAAGCCACACTCAGAAACGTGGCCCGCCTTGGATTTCAAGGGATGCCTCGTCTTTTTGGCACCCAAGAAACATGGGAATGAAAGCAGCAGCGCACCTGCCACTGTGTCTTCCTCCTTCGGCCTATGAACAACTTCACAAGGGTAAATTCATCGACTGCATGGAACGGCGGAGAGAGTTCGCAGAGGGAGAACACGCATGCCTGTCCCCTCCAAGAGACAACCGTAAGACCACCTCACCAACTGCAGCTTGACCTCTGGACTTGGCTAGAAACTAGTTGAACAGGTCCATGAGGACACTGTATCCTACAGGAGCGTCTTATCTAGCATCCATTAGCTGGGGTAAATTCCTGGTCATTTTATATTTGTGATAACGGGAACACAATATGGATTAGGCACATTTTAGAGCAGCAGAATAAGTTGTTCGTCCCTGCCACAAGATGTGGTGATGGCATCTAGCCTGGATGCCTTCAAAAGGGGACTGGACAGATTCCTGGAGGAAAAGTCCATCACAGGTTACAAACCATGATGGAGATGTGTCATCTCCAAGCTTAGAAGCAGGGTACTTCAAGGGCTGGATGCAGGGGAGTGGTATCAGGAGACAGAGATCTATCTCGTGCACTTGGTGGGGCCACTGTGAGATGCAGGAAGCTGGACTAGATGGGCCTTTGGCCTGATCCAGCAGGGCTCTTTTTAGGTTCTGATGTTCTTAAGCTTTACAATAACAATACAAGTGTGAGAAAATCACTCTCACAATGGCTCCCAACCTTGGGTAACACAGGTGTTTTCAGACCGCAACTCCCAGACACCCCGGGCACCACATCCAGTGGAGAATTCTGGGAGTTGTAGACCATGGCCAACTGGATTACCCAAGGCAAGAAGCCATTGCTTTATGCTTTGAATACAACGGTGGACCAATGCTAAGACGACCGGAAATAATTTGCCATTTCTGATTAAGACTGCTAGCCTATCCTGCCTACACAAACCATGACTTCTTTACAAAATGCAAATGAAAAGGTTTTCTCTATCGAGATGCTTGCTAACCGCATACCTGACTGCTAAGGAATGATTTGATGGCCTTGACGTAAGTATCTATTCGCTCATCCTTCAATTCTGACCAAGCGGGTGGAGTGACTGGGATGCCAAGAGGTCCTGAAACTTTCTGCAGAATGTTTACCAGTTCACGGGCTTGCTCCAGGGCTCGTTTCGGATAAAACAGGGCCCAGTAATGAAGTGGAACCTACGAAGCAGGGCAGAGATCGATCACCATTTACACACGTTCCAAAACACAGAGCATAAAGCGCTAAACTCTCATCTCTACGTGCGTCGTTTGTACCTTTCAGACTATTAAATTGTTTGATCTTGAAAACAAGGTTTTAAAACTTACATTTTCCTAACTCTCTCCCCAACGCTAGGTTGAAAAGTTATGCTCAATGTTTGAAACCAATAAACAGAGCCAAAAAGGTACTGTATTTGAAAAATCAGTTCACATATGGCCATGACTGTAGTAGCTCAGTATTCCTTTTTAAAAAACCCACAGGTCTATACATATGATGTTTGCACAGGATGATTTCAGACGATCAATTTCCTTCTTATCAGCTGAAAACTAACTGGATCGAACATTGCACTAGGGAAAGGTGTCCATGCCCAGGACCAGACTTACTGAGGAAATGCAGGGCTCTCTCGTTACTTCTTTGGACCAGTTTAGATCATCCGTGGTAATGAAGGAGCTTTTCCTCAGGTTGATTCTTTCCATGGGGAGAACACGCCCTTTTGCCTGGACAGAAAGATGCAAAGCAGACAAGACTACTGTATAAGGAAAAAGCTGGGGTAAAATATTCTTAATTAAAATAAAATAAAATAAAATAAATGCGAGGGGACCGCTGGTCACTTCCAGGTTTGTTTCATGTACGCCCCAACCCTCCTAGAAATTTGTGTTGCCCTCAAAAGATTTTGAGACAGAAAGCTGGCTCCAGAGCCACCAAAGTGTTGCAGCTTTGGAATCAGCTGAATTACAAGACACTGGCATCCAAGACGGATTAATGCACGCCAATGAAGGATGTGATTCAATTAAGAACTCGAGATTCTGCCACCAGGCAAGGATCAATTAGCATCGAGAAGCCGCTCTGGATTCAATTACCTTGCAAACGTCATTGTCCAAATAAAGTCCCCACCGTGACAGCTCATTACGGGCAGCTTCGTTCTTCTCGATCCTGTCCAGGAGCTGGCACAGAGCGATGTGGTGCTGCTTAGGGCTCAGGTTGATCTGCTGGCTGAGCTCCTAACCCACGGCCAGATTGAGACGGAGAGGTGGAGAGAGAAAAGACGATTCGGGATTTCGGCACATGTGAACAGTCCACACAGCCCCCCTTCTCCGGCCTCCAGAGACTTCTTGTTAGTTTGTTTCTCTCTCTCTCTCTCTCTCTCTCTCTCTCTCTCTCTGTGTGTGTATGTGTGTAAAACTTTCAGCATGCAACCAAGCTTTGTTTATATTGTTTTTCTCCTCTCTCTCTCTCTCTCTCTCTGTGTGTGTGTAAAACTTTCAGCATGCAACCAAGCTTTGTTTATATTGTTTTTCTCCTCCTCTCTCTCTCTCTCTCTCTCTCTCTGTGTGTGTAAAACTTTCAGCATGTAACCAAGCTTTGTTTATATTGTTTTTCTCCTCTCTCTCTCAATCTCTCTCTCTCTCTCTGTGTGTGTGTGTAAAACTTTCAGCATGTAACCAAGCTTTGTTTATATTGTTTTTCTCCTCTCTCTCTCTCTCTCTCTGTGTGTGTGTAAAACTTTCAGCATGTAACCAAGCTTTGTTTATATTGTTTTTCTCCTCTCTCTCTCTCTCTCTCTCTCTCTCTCTCTCTCTCTCTCTCTCTCTCTCTCTCTCTGTGTGTGTGTGTGTAAAACTTTTAGCATGTAACCAAGCTTTGTTTATATTAGAAGTCACAACTTATTCTCCATTCCACAAGAATCCAAATGTTATTCTGTAGCTAACAGACTTCCCCTTTCTAACAAACAAACCAAAACGTAATAGATAGGCAATTTTTACCAGAAGAGAAACCTGGAGGCAGGGTCAAGTTTAAATCATAACCGACACCACCACTCCTTCAGAGTTTCAACTGCAGTAGGGCCGTGGTATTCGTGGGGAATTGGTTCCAATTTCCTCTCCGCGGATGCCGTAAACCATGGATATGGAAACGCAATGTACAGCCTAATCTATTGGGCAGTTCAAGTGACACCCAAGGCCTACAAAAAAGCATTAGCTCAGCGTGGGAGAAGAGAGAAACTCACGCCACCTTCATTACTTTGAAATCTTTCTTCATATTCTCAGGAATCCCAGTCAAGAAGGAGAGCTCTGGCACCAGCAGGATTTCACCCCTCTGCAGCTGCAAAATCATTCAACACAAAGTCTATTAGCAAACCAGAAAAAATTTTCTGACCAGAAGCTGGATTAGGGACTGAGGATGACATATTAGTAATGTTAGGAGAAGGACGCCACCGGATGTAGCACAAGCAAACACGGCCAAACAAGAACATTCCTTTCTTGTATTTCCCCAGGAGCGTGTTCGCCATTGACAGTCAAAGCTGCCATGAGCCCCGAGCTCCCTGCATGAGCATGAAAATGGGGTGAAGGCTGCCTCCTGCACCAACAGCTGTCGCAGGATCTGCCTCTACACACAAGATGGGCAGACAAGCATCCTGTGGACGCCTGAATTCTAATTAGCCCCCTTCTGGAATCTCACACGGAATATCAACAGCTCACCTTCCCTGGAGGGTTCTTCCTTTCATTGGGTCTGTGAATCAGCAGGGGCTGGTCAGTTTCCCTAATGGTAATCCCATAGTTTTTACTGGGGAAAAAAGGAACGGCATGTGAATTCTAGAGCAAGAGAACTCAACTGAAGCTACAAATTGTAGTTTTTGCAACATGTTGCACACCATCCAGAGTTCCCGCGGGAAATTGGGCGGTTCATAAGCACAAAAATAAATAGATAAATAAATACAAACATCAAGTACAGTAGGACCCCCGTATCCACTGATTCAGTTACCCACGGATGGCAGAGGAAAAAAATAAATAATTCAGCAGCCGCAAAGCAAGCTACTGTCACAAAGAGCAGCTGTAAAGCAAGCTACTGTCATAAAACAGCAGCCGTAAAGCAAGCTACCGTCACAAAGAGCAGCTGTAAAGCAAGCTACTGTTGCAAAACAGCAGCTGTAAAGCAAGTTACTATCACAAAGCAGCAGTTTGGGGGACATTTTTGCATTCTCTCTTATCCACGGGAAGGCTTGGAACCAATCCCCAGCGGATACTGGGGTCCTACTGTATAAGAAAATGCCTATATTAGGCTACAGTAGGCAATAGTTGATTCTTAAAGAAAATGAAGATGGTGAATCACCCCCCCACACACACCAATTCCATATTTATCATCATCTTAAAACCGCAGACCCAGAAGGAAACCTACGGATCATCAAGTGTAGACTCTTTTCAAGTCGGCTCAGAGGGAATCGAACTCTCAACCTCTGGCTCAGCAACCAGAGACCTCAACCACGAAACTATGTCTTCTTCTCTTGCTCTGGCACTTCTGGACAGGTTGGAGCACCGACTCTCACCTGTAATACTCAAGGAAGGAGATAGTCTTCCCATCGGACATGGTAAAGCTATCCTTGGGGGTCTTGTTCCAGTCAATGTCATCAATGCGGTAGGTGTGGTTGTTGTAACGAGTGATGATAATGTTGCCCACGAGCTGCTTGGTGCACTCGTCCTGGAAGTTCTCTCGGCTCTGCTGGTAAATCGCATGCCTTTGGGGGAAATCAACATGGTCACCTGGCCTCTCCAGAACTGGCACAGTCACTGCGGACTGAGCTACTAATCCCTCCTGGTTCACACCTTTCCCCTTTCTCAGGACTGCCTCCACCAGCTGCCGATTTGCCTTACCCTTCCGACAACTCTGTAAAAAGCATACTTCGTCAATGCACCCAATGCCCTTTGAACAGCTGCAAGGATTGTACAGAAATACTAATGGTTTTTTTTTAAAAGAACCATTTCTGCTATGCAATATCAACACACAAAACCACCTAAGGCTGAGATTTTAGGATTTCTTGGGATAAAACAACCCTATCATTCTAGGATAAGGAATTGGCAGACACACAAATTAAAGGCACACATTACTGTATATGCGATTAATATTTTAAGACAGGGTGTTCTAATATTTTCCAAATCATTTCTAAAAACATGCATAGTATCAGATTATTCTAATTTCTGTGCACCGAGGACAAGCAAATCGTAAGTTACAAACTGAACTCTTCAATGCAAGAACAAGATACATTTCTTTGTTCAGGAGATGCTATGGCCACAATAAAAAGAAAAAGGTACATGCATACATTGGGAAGGGAGAGCTGGCTATACAGTCCTAACTAAAGCAAAGTGTTCTGCTTATATACCACCCCACACCACTTCAAGTAGTCACTGGACAGTTTACTGTTTAATTACAGTATGCAGGCTACACATTTCCCCCCACCCCCCGAGCAAGCTGGGTACTCATTTTACCAACCTCGGAAGGATGGAAGGCTGAGTCAACCATGAGCCTGCTACCTGGGATTGAACCCCACATCGTGAGCAGTTCTACCTGCACTACAGGCATTTAAGCACTGCACCACGGGGCTCCTGGGCATTATAACTAGGGAGCAATGTATATTAGTTCTGTATCCTTCCCTTTACAGAGAAATGGTCTTCTTCCCAAGAGTCATTTCAACGAAAATTCAACCCATTTGCCTCTCTAAATGAAAAACTGTGGAGAAGCTTGGCCGTTTATTGACTTACACTGAGAGATACGCATCTAAAAAAGTTACTGGAACTATTTTGGTCAGTGGCTGGTTTTCTTCTACTATCGTAAGACCGGTTCTCACTTTCTTCTTGAAGGGCTGGGCATGTTTCCTAAGCTGTCTAGATGCCCTAAGCAGATCCGATCTCGCCTGATTCTGGAAGCGAAGCAGGGTCGGCCCTGGTTAGTACTTGGATGGGAGACCTCCAAGGAATACCAGGTGCTGTAGGCGCCTGGAGTAGGAACCGGCAAGCTACTCCAGTAATCCTGCCAAGAAAACTCCATGGGCATGGGGTCACAAAGAGTCAGCCACGAATGTAACAACACAACACACACACACACACACGTTTCCTAAGCATGATGAGGACAAAGTTTCTTACTCACATAAAATCCAGGACCGAATCATTTCTTATAACCTTGTGGATAACATCCGCCAGCAGAAACAGCCCCCCGTCTGTCCTCCGGATGCTGACCGCATAGCCAGGCCATATTTGCAACCTTTGAAGGGGTGGAATAAAGGGTTATACCGAGGGGCACACCCGTCTGGCATTAGGAAAAGTCAGTCATAAAAGCCTAGCTTCAGCTACTTCTTTCTTCTGTTTTTATTAAGTACAGTAAGGCTCCCGTATCCACTGATTTATTATCCACTGATTCAGTTATCCACGGTTGGCAGAGGAAAAAATTAAATGATTCAGCAGCCACAAAGCAAGCTGTTGTCACAAACAGCATCTGTAAAGCAAGCTAGTGTCACAAATAGCATCTGTAAAGCAAGCTAGTGTCAGAAACAGAGGCCATAAGCAAGCTACTGTCTCAAAACAGCAGTCATAAAGCAAGCTCCTGTCAGGAAACAACAGTTTGGGGTGGGTGAGTGGGTGGGCAGGCATTCTCTCTTATCCACGGTTTTCATTATCCACGGGAAAGCTTAGAACCAATCCCCAGCGGATACCGGGGTCCTACTGTACAAATGAACGTTTTGAGATTCGGATTAGGTGTCGTTCTCTGCTCTTTGCCTGTACATGCTGCATTATGTTTTCCCAGAACACACACTCCGTAAAACGCCTGTATCCAAGCTGATGAGAATTATATTCAGCTTTAGTACAAGCAGGAATCTTGGAGTAAAATTTGCTGAGATCTTTCATTCCATCTCATCAGCTTCCAAGGACCGTTTGGTGAAGAAGCAAGATAGGTCCTTCTCTGTGGCTCTGCTATTATTATCCTTGTGAACAAGGGGCTATAATGCCCCCCCTTTCTCCCTGTTTCTATACTAATAGGAGAAGATTTATTAGCAGGAGAACCAGCACCGGATGCCTAGGTGAATATCAAGAAGACACAATAAAGCACACTGACCTATACTGCTGCAGCACAGTGGCGCTGGTAGGGTCAAAGAAATTCCTTCCAACCAGCTTCATATCTAAAATCTTCATCACTCTAGAAGAGAAACTCACATGATTAAGAGACTGAACATGCAATACGTTATTAGAGATCAAAACAAACAGTGCAGAAATGAGTTATTGTTTATGAAGAAGAGATAACTATAAGTGAATCTTCATCACTTTTCCTAAAAATCAGTGATTTTATCCTAACACTAGCACTGTCTTTTATTCTGAATGACTATATTCTCCAATCCAGCCAAAAGAGATGCCCTCACTGTATCAAATTCACTTATTTTAAACCTAGCTTATTTTTAACAGACTGCCTACCTCATCACATCTGAAGAAGCATCCACCAGGGACTGGATGCACAAGCAGCGACTTACCTTCTGAAAACAACGTTGTAAAACGGAATGCACAAGTCAGAGCTGGGCTCCAGGATTTTGGTCATCTGGATCCTGACGATGACCTCCACTCCGTCTGTCCTCCTGTGACATTTCAGATTTGCAGTCTGAACCAGAAGACAACATATTTCATCAGGACCCACCAAAAAACCAGTGTGTCTTTTGACTTAACACTAATTGCTGGTAAACAAATCTAGCCATTCTAAGAGATCAGATAAATGGATAGATGGGCAGACAGACAGACAGACAGCATACACAGCCAGGAAACCAATCCTACCTTGGTTTGTGAAAGCGTTAGATAAACACCTGGAGCAAAATTGCTTTTCTTGTTACGTGCCAGTACTGATAACGACCCAAAAATTGGTTTTGGAAATCTGACTTGACTGTCAACTATCACAATACTTCACAGCCCTGTCACCACCAAATTTATCGTGAGCTGAATGAGAAAAATGTCCCCTCGGAGATGTCTGTCATTTTATTCATGTTCATTTTCTTAGACGCCTCTTCATCATTCAAGTTTTATGCAAACACAATGAACAAAAATGCCGACACTTATATCCGAAGGCACAAATGTCTTGGAGAATAGGAAAGGATCTCAGACGGGCCAGCAAGACAGATCTGGAAGGATAATTTTACCCGAAATGCTTCCTATGTGCTTTACCTGTGCTTTTTACTAAAACCAAACCAAACCCACCTAGAACTCTTTTTGGCGTGGAAACGTATTCTCCTTAAGAACCTTACCCTCCCCGTCAGAGCATCCTGGCACCTAAAATAAACACTACTGTGATTTTCTTATACCTGTACTACAATTTTTTTTTGCAGGAGATGCTCCAGCCAATTACAACATCTTCACATGTACTGTAACTCCCTGAAGGGAAGTTGAAAAAAATACAACAGCCGAAATCCTGTTGCGTAGCTTAACAAGCAAAAGGATCCGTGGAGATTTGGTGAATCAGTCCCTCTGTCAGTTCTGCTGATTCCGTGGACCGACTCTACTTATAATTAACTATGATAAACAGCAGGATTTCAGCCACTGGTTGTTTGTTTCTACAACTTCTGGAGTAGTTTAATTGGGTCTTACTTGAGACAACTTGACAGGCAAGTAGAGAATAGAGCCATCAAATGCAGTAACATCTCCTGTCACGGATCTATGTTCTTTTAACATCCCAAAGCGCATGTTTCGACATTCCACTTCAGGGCTGGAAGACAAAGCGTTTAGGTAGGTAGGTAGGTTGGTAGGTAGGTAGGTAGGTAGGTAGGTAGGAAGGAAGGAAGGAAGGAAGGTGAAATGCCATTGTCTTTAATATATTAGCTCGCAGAAACAGCTACAAAAGAGGTATCTTTATATGGACCATTACTTGAAGACTATATATTATGCACAGAAACAAAAAATACAGTGGTACCTCAACTTACAAATTTAATCTGTTTTGAATGCATGCTCTTAAGTCGAACTACTCTTAAGTCGGGGCACCTATCTAAAAAAAATGAAAAAAATTAATTTAAAAAAAATGAAAAAAAATTGTAAGTCGAGCAGACCATATCTAAAATTTGTAAGGTGGGGGTTAAAATGCCAACAGTTTTCTGCTCTTAAGTCGAATTGCTCTTAAGTTGAGCTGCTCTTAAGTCGGGGTACCACTGTACTTGTAACATTTTTCAAATGCTGAAACACTTGCTGGCCACCGAAAACTTGTATAAATAAAAGCAGCCCTTCAAAAGCCAAGGGGAATGGTAAAATCCAAGCATTACTACCTGAAAGTCACATGATACTGATATACCGCTTCATTTTGACAGCGTATTTTAATGATGTTCAATGCCAATGGGACCATCACTCCTTTTGACCCTAGCTTTAGTAGCGGTTCCCTGGAAAGGATGAAAACATATTTAGAACAACTGGGAAAAAAAGTCTTGGCAACAATCCTGCTGGAACTGCAATGTGTAAACAAAAAAAAATATATCACACAAATTGTGTGTGAAATCATGCTGTCTGCCTCTTCCAACCACAGACGGGCCAAGCCTTCTGAAGGCTAGCCTTCAAAAGATGAAAAACCATTTATTTATTTAAAATATTTTACCCCACCTTTTCCTTTGGAAAGGACCCAAGGCGGCTCACAACATGGAAGGACAATATATAAAGTTGGAGACAGTGAGCGTACTACAGTGACAAGACTTAGCATAGTTGTCTTGATTCATGTGGCTTATTGCAGTAGGATTTTGGCCACTGTGGTTACACAGCCCCAGATCCCGACTGTAAGGATATTCATTTAGAAGTAAATCGCTCAAATCTGAAATGTCCATCCAGATGGAATTATGCCTCCCCCCGCTGCACACGTCATCTGAGCATGCTTTAAAGCAGGCATGTCCAAACTTCGGCCCTCCTGATGTTTTGGACCACAACTCCCAGAATTCTAAGCTTAGATAGCCAATGGCAAAGGACTGTGGGAGTTGCTGTCCAAAACATCTGGAGGGCCAAAGTTTGGACCTACCTGCCTTAAAACCTCCTCATTTAACACAGCCTTCGACCAACCAACAAAATGGCACACATACTAAGAAAAAGGTCTGTGGGTTTTTTTTCTCTACGACCATCAGCATATTGCTATGTTCTAATTTACTACTCCTGTAGTGTATATTTGCTCCAGGATGGCACGATCCTGGAAGCCAGCTTATAAATCCTTTAAACACATATAACGTTATCAAAATACCCAAAGAGCCTTTTCACATGACCCCTAAGATCCGCTGGCCACTTAAATTTGGACCAGAGATCTTGGGGGCTTGTCGCTGTTCCTGCGTTCCCACCCCCTCCGCACTTCCTGGCTGCTGTCTGCGTGAGGGGAGGGAGAAAAAAAGAAAGAAAAGAATGCCGGCTTACCTCCGTTCTGCCGGTCTCGCTCTGTTCCGGCAGCATTCAGATCTCTTAAAGGGGTGGGGGGCAAAAAAACAACAAACAGAAGAGAGGAGAGCCCGGCACTCACTAGGTTACATCCGCATCAGGGATTTTTCACCCCCGGAGAGCAGGTACCTGAAAAGTGTGCTGGGACGCGCTTAGGTGGGCGTGGTCACACTTAATTATCTGTAAACTCCGGAGCTGGTGGGGGAACAATTTTAAGCTCCGGAGCTGGGAGCCATTTGCCACGGAGTTTAGGGGTCGTGTGAAAAGGCTCAAAGTTAATGGCTACTGAGACAGAGGCTACCCCTATCACCAATTATGGCTCCTTAAAAAAAAAACCCAAAACAAAAACCACCATTTCTCACTTGCCTCTTCTCCATCTTCTCATCAGATACTGCAGAGGGAGCCTCTTGTTTGGGTTGTTCTGAGGGCGATGCCGAGGGCGGGATTCCTGGGCTCAACGCAGAGAAGTCTGGAAACCCCCTGCCAAGCCCCACGGCTCCTCTCCCAAGCCCCATGGGAAATGGCCCAGTTTCCCCAAGGCTAGGTATCCTGTACACAGTTTGACAAGAAGAAATAAAAGAGACAGAAGAACAAGGTTTCTATACTAAGTTACAAACTGAATAGGTGAAAGCTCTTAAGGCAAAATGCCTCAATATTGTTCGATGGGTAATTCCCTATCCAGGGGAGGCCCCACTTTCAAATTTCCAACGCAAATTTATTTATTTATTTATTTTAATACTTCTATACCGCCCGTCTTCCGGAGGAATTCCGGGCAGTTTACAACAGTATACAAACAATGAGAACACTGAAAACAATGACAATAATAATAAACTAATTAAAACACATAATAAAACTACAGGAAAGAGTCATTAGCGTGATGGCGGAAGGGGAAAAAAAACAATTAACTGTTGCCAAATGCCTCACAAAAAAGCTAGGTCTTTAATGCTTTTTTAAAGGCTGGCAGGGACTGTGCAAGGTGCAACTCACTCGGGAGATGGTTCCAGAGCACAGGGTCAGCCACAGAGAAGGCTCAGTTGCGCGTCGTGGTTTTCTGTGCAATTTAAAGCTAAACTGCATAGATTTGAGTGTTTCTTTTCTCCCCTCAGCCTTATGTATTATTATTTAAACAAATGAGGTAAGTGCTGTTAAGCACTTGGCATACTGCACTGAAGTATTACAAAAGAACTATAAAATACAGAGTACAAATTATACACCATTATCTGTTGACCTTCAACAAAAACAACAGCGAGGGGGTCAACTTGTTACCAAGTATATCTTAGCATGTGGAGCCTCGTGGCGCAGTGGTTAAATGCCTGTCCTGCAGGTAAAACTGTGCTCACGACCTGGGGTTCAATCCCAGGTAGCAGGCTCAAGGTTCACTCAGCCTTCCATCCTTCCGAGGTCGGTAAAATGAGTACCCAGCTTGCTGGGGGCGGGGGGGGGCAATGTGTAGCCTGCACACTGTAATTAAAAATTGTAAAACCACCCAGAGGCTACTTGAAGTGGTATGGGGCAGTATATAAGCAGAACTTTTGCTTTAGCATGTCTAAACTTCAGCCCTCCTGATGTTTTCGACCACAACTCCCACAGTCCTTTGTCATTGGCAATCTAAGCTTAGAATTCTGGGAGTTGTGGTCCAAAACATCAGGAGGGCCGAAGTTTGGACATGTTTGAAAGGAGTCTCCCAGGGATCCTCCACCCAGTGTCTGCTCATTTGTCTTTTGGGAGTGGAAGACTCCAGCGGAAGAGCCCAACTCACTTTTTCACTGTAGAAGTTACTCAAATTTGTGGCTTTTCGCACAGATCCAGGATGGGTTTCATCTGCACTCCATTACACTTCACTGCCACACCACTTTTGTGCTTAAACAAATGACCAAAAGTAGGCTGAGGTAAAAACTTTTCCTTGAAAACATCTCCTTCCTAAATTACAAAGCTCATCTGCCTGCTGGGCCAAGGGAATGACACTGTTCCAATACTTGAAAGATATACAGCGGTGCCTCAACTTACGAATTTAATCAGTTCCAAATGCATGCTCTTAAGTCGAAGTGCTCTTAAGTCAGGGTACCTACCTAAAAACTTGGGGGGGAGGGGAGTTAAAAATGGAAAAAAATGTAAGTTGAGCAGACCATATCTAAAATTTGTAAGGCAACCATTAAAAAGCCAACAGTTTTCCACTCTTAAGTCAAATTGCTCTTAAGTTGAGCGGCTCTTAAGTCGGGGTACCACTGTACAGAGGAAGGGCAGGCTCTGTTCCTGATCACCCCAAAGGGCAGGGCACATCGTAATGGGTTCAAGCTACAGGAAGACAGAATTAGTCTGAGCATCAGAAAAAAGAAACTTCTTAGCTGTTAGAGCAGCCCGACAATGGAACCATGACCTCAAGAGGGGTTAAGGGTTTTGACACTGGAGGCATTCGAGAGAAACGTGGCCAGAGATCTGTCAGATCTCCTTTGACTTGGATTCCTGTATCGAGCTGGCGGTTGGATTGGATGGCCTTATTTCTATGAAATAATTAAATGCACGGCTAAATGCAGTCTGCTGGTTTTTTTCGCTGAGACGCTTTCACCGCTGAGCCAATTTATTCACCTGGCACGTCCCAAAGCTGTCCTTTCCACCTTGCTGTCTCCAGCTGGCCCTACTGTCGACTGTGCCATTTGTTGTGCTGCGAACACCATGCCGGGTTGGGTCTCTTCATCACTCATCCCTCTGCCAAGACTTCCTGGACCTGAAAAAAAAATTTTTTTTTAAAGGACAAAGTAAAGCAGAAGTTCTTCTCGGAAACTCAGATGTCACTAAAATACAGATACCGAGCCATTTGAAACAATCTCCCATATAACAACAAGGCTAGCTCACCTAAAGGAGGCCTAGAAATGGTATCAAAACCAAGTCTTCGAAGCATGGAACATAGACTTGAAGCGGTCATGGAGGATTCCTGAAACAGAGGACAGACCTTTTATGCACAGCCCAGTTCAGGTTGTAGAAATACCATCTGGAACAACTGGTATGAGAAAAATGTACTCTTGAACAGTCAGACCAAATTTTGCCAAATACACACACACACACACACACACACACACACACACACACACACACACACACACACACACACACACACACACACACACACACACACACCTCAGCAAGCAAGGTTTGTCACCTCTCAGAAGTGGCAAAGAACACTGCTGTAGTCCATTTTGTTTCTAAAACACAAAGCACACTCAGCTGCCACAAATGAACTTTTTTCGGACACAATGAGAAACTGACAACCATTCTTCCTAAGGAGAATGTCAGGCTAAAATCAAAGAAACTGACAACAAATACAACTGGGATAGCATTTAGAATGGATTGAAATGGAAAAACAGAAGGTAGGCAGGTACTCAAGATGATTGGGGGGAGGAAGTCAGAAAAGCAATTATAGAAAGATCTGCTAGACAAGAAAGTGCCTTGTAAATAGGAAAGCTGTATCATGTCTTCTCTGCCTTCACCCCAGCTGCTTTTTGGGGCACAACGTGATTCCACCTTTAATATATTTCTGTCTGTTCCAGAGAACAGCCCTATTTGAGGGGTTTATGACTGACTTTTTATTTTAAAGATTAATGTCTTTCTGGCACTAGGTACAGTAGGACCCCCGTATCCACTGATTCATTATCCACTGATTCAGTTCTCCACGGTTGGAAGAGGAAAAATAAATAAATAATTCAGCCGCCACAAAGCAAGCTATTGTCACAAAGAGCAGCTGTAAAGCAAGCTACTGTCATAAACAGCAGCTGTAAAGCAAGTTACTATCACAAAACAGTAGTTTTGGGGAAGATTTTGGCGTTCTCTCTTATCCACGGTTTTCATTATCCACGGGAAAGCTTGGAACCAATCCCCAGCGGATACTGGGGTCCTACTGTATTCTGTAAATGAAGACATTATGTCGCCAACAGATTTTCTTGCATCAGGAAAATATTGACCCTTAGGGCCCCTTCCAGCATTAGTTTTATATTTTCACCAGAAAAAGCTAGTGTGGGTGCCAAACGGACAGCTTTTAATCTCATGTACAAAGCAAGTAAGCTCTACTATAGGGTATTGGGCCACTGATCCACCTGGCCCAGTACTGCTACTATCTGCTCTCTGTGAATTCAGGCAGGGTTTTCCCTTGCCTAAACTGGAGACTTCTAGTTTTATTCCGGTGGTTTCCCACCCAATTACTGACCAGGCCCAGCTCTTCTGATCTGCAAAACTACATCGGATTTATGTATTCAGGGTGTTGCTGCTTCCATGTCTCTATGGTGTAAGAGTGTTCCTTGAACAGCTCCTGCTAACTGGAGACTTCTAGTTTTATTCCGGTGGTTTCCCACCCAATTACTGACCAGGCCCAGCTCTTCTGATCTGCAAAACTACATCGGATTTATGTATTCAGGGTGTTGCTGCTTCCATGTCTCTATGGTGTAAGAGTGTTCCTTGAACAGCTCCTGCTAATGTTAATATTAGCAAAGACCAAATGATTCATGAAAACAGCAAAAGTAATACAAGTCATGTATCATTTGGAAAAACAAATCCCTTGCTCTCAGCCGTCCTGTGAAACATGGTGCACGCAGCATCTGCACACCAACAGAAGAAGGACCAATGGCTGTTACAGACCCCTTATTTTGCAAATGAAGCACCTGTGCTGCCAATTGCGATTATTGTTTATTTACCTGCTGCCCCCGTCCGGGTGGTGGCTGTACTGCCTGTAGAGCTCCCTGCATCCTGCCAACAGAAGGAAAGGCTCTCCCTCTGCTGTAAACGGCATCTTCAACCCCACGTGGCTGCAGCTGAGACTCGGGCACCGGGCCACCACGAGGCATATGGAAAGAAGCACCACCCCGAGGGGGTCGGGTGGGATCCATGACACTGCTTGGGGAGGGGTGGGTGTGGGGTGGGGAATAAGCATTTAAGAGACATCTACTAAGGAACCCTCGAGTGTGCCCTGTAGCCCTGCCACCCACGAAATCAAACAAATAAAACAAACCCAACCAAGGCTTATGAAGAGGTACCTGATCCATGGATCAAATCTATCACACCTTCATCCCCAAATTCCTAAGGAGAATTTCAGGCAAAAATCAAAGAAACAAAACAAAACAAAATAAAAGGTTAAAAAAAATGTGGCACCTTAAAAGGACAGAGGGAGGGAGTCTTTAGGGTGCCATATGTTTTTGTCTTTTATTTTGTTTTGTTTCTTTGTTTTTGTTTTGTTTTTTGGCCTGGAATTCTTGCACAGACTAACACGGCTACCTCTCACAAAACTACTTCCTAGAAGTTGAGTCATGGCAACTGGACTTCTTTTTCTTGAGAGACTGAAACGTTTTGCTGCAGCAAAGTCCAGCTGCCATGACTCACCTTCCAGATAAAACTCACTTGGATGACTGAGAATATTCACAGACACTTCCTAAGGAGAGCCACACATGCTGCATCCTTTCTTTGGGGGAATGCAAGCCCTCTGGATTTAAAAAAAAATGATCAGGAGACTGCCATGGTCCAAAGGAAGGCACTTTAGAGCTACTATTATGTCCAAAGATGCTTCTTAAATTCTGCGTTCGCCCAAGAGCTGATGTTCTAAGCAGATGCATCTCCATTTCATGTTGCAATGACCTCTGCAACAAAAGATTTCGTGGGTCAAAGGAAAATCTAGCAAACCCGAGATACCCCTCCTGAACTCAGAAACAGTCTAGTCGTTTTAAGACTGTTTAATTTCTTTGAATTCTATCTATCTATCTATCTATCTATCTATCTATCTATCTATCTATCTATCTATCTATCTATCTATCTATCTATCTATCTATCATCGACACACAGAGACATATGCAAAATGTGTGCATGTCCTATATATTGCTTATATAAATATATAAACCACTTGTAATTCCCTGTTCCCAACTTGATTATGTCTTAAATGTTCTGGGTCCTTTTCCAAACAGAAAGAAAGGGTGTGTGTGTATACTGTGTGTGTGTGTATCTATATCTATATCTACATCTATCTATCT
This sequence comes from Phrynocephalus guinanensis, assembly GCA_037367245.1. NCBI lineage: Eukaryota > Metazoa > Chordata > Lepidosauria > Squamata > Agamidae > Phrynocephalus > Phrynocephalus guinanensis. Next base: position 4,250,646 of record CM074745.1, on the reverse strand, counting down.
ATCTATCTGTCTATATCTATATCAATCTATCTATACACACACAGACACACACTGTGAACCCTTGTATAAGGAACAGTTTGTATAACATAAAATTTGTACAACATAAAATATTCCAGAGATAGGGGAAACTTGCTTAAAAGAATCGCCTATGGGGCGAATCCGTACAACATAAAAATGGGATTACGCCATTTTCAATGCATTCCTATGGGAAATTTGTATAACACAATTTCATTTGGAACAAATTCATATACAGTGGTACCTTGTATAAAGGAATTAATTCGTTCCAAATGAAATTATGTTAAGCAAATTTTCCTTTATACAAATTTCCCATAGGAATGCATTGAAAACAGAGTAATCCCATTTTTATGTTGTACAGATTCGCCCCATAGGCGATTCTGTTAAGCAAATATCCCCTCTCTCTGGAATTTTTTATGTTATATAAATTTTATGTTATATAAACCATTTGTTATACAAGGGTCCACTGTGTGTGTGTGTGTGTGTGTGTGTGTGTATATATATACACACACACGCACACGCACACACACTGCTACAGAGACTTGGCAAGTGAGGCTTGCAATTTGAGCTTGCCTAATGGTTCTCAAATATATATATATATATATATATATATATATATATATATATATATATATATATATATATATGAACCATATATATAATGCTTCCATATATAGATAGATAGATAGATAGATAGATAGATAGATAGATAGATATAGATAGATAGATAGATAGATAGATATAGATATAGAATACAGATATAGATATAGATAGATAGATAGATAGATAGACAGATAGACAGACAGATAGATAGATAGATAGATAGATAGATAGATAGATAGATAGATAGATAGATAAACCCAGTGGACCCTTGTATAACAAACGGTTTGTATTGTATGACATAAAATCTGCACAACATAAAACATTCTGGAGACAGGGGAAATTTGCTTAATGGATTAGGGAGTCCTGTACTCTGTTTCCAAGGCATTCCTATGGGAAATTTGTCTAAAAGGAAAATTTTCTGAACATAATTTCATTTGGAACGAATTAATTCCTTTAGACAAGGGACCCCTTGGTATTATTATTATTTATTTTGGGGGGTTCACTTACACCGCCAGCGACTCGCTCCTTGCCAAGGGAAAGGCGGAAAGGGGGAACCCCCAAACCACTTCAGAGCCCGGCGCTGCCCAACACGCTCTGCCGAGCCCAGCCTCGCCTCAAGGCCCCTACACCCTCGCAGCCCCGCCTCCTCCACCCCCTGCCGCGGCCTCATTGGCCCACTCCCCAGCCACTCAGTCGAAGCCTCTTGTTTCCTATTGGTCGAGAGAGAAGCCTTCGTTCTCTCCCCGCCCCCTCCCAGCAACACCTCACGTTCTGCGAGTCTTGGGGGGGGGGGGAGAGAGTTGAGTTTTGAAATCCCTTCGGAGCCGCGACCCTTCCATTGAAACGAGGAGATGGGGGGGGAAGGTTGTTTAAATGTTATTTTAATAGGCGGCTAAGGGCGCGTTCATGCTGCTTATCAAACCACAGGCACCTCCGTGGGATACGTTCGAGGGGCTTCTGAGCTCATTGATGCCCTGGTTTTAATCATTCACCTGCCAGTTCCACACATACACCCCCGCTCACTGATGGTATAGTCCAAAATAGGAGATGGGGGGGAAACAACGTCTATTGCACGTCTATTGATAGCAATTAACCCTTTGTTCTCACACTGAATTCCCGCCTCATGAGGGCCCGGGGGGCGGAGCTTAATCTGGTTTAATAAAGGAAGGCTAATTTTTGGAACATATATTTTTGTTGTTCTGGGCCTTGTGCATGAGCCATCTCCAGCATGTTCTGTCCTCAACTGCCCTGCCCTGCTCTGCTTTTGCAAATGCAAGCCTGTGGCTTCCTTTAGGAAGTCAGTCCCTCCCATATTTTGGCCTGCCTCTTCTCCTGCTGTCATCCATCTTTCCCAGTATTATTGTCATTTTCAGCAAATCGTGTCTTCTCGTGTGGCCAAAGTATAATGGCTTCTATCTATCTATCTATCTATCTATCTATCTATCTATCTATCTATCTATCTATCTATCTATCTATCTATCTATCTATCTATCTATCTATCTATCTATCTAACCAATTAACTTCCTTCCTTTCTTCCAAGGTCGGTAAAATGAGTACCCAGCTTGCTGGGAGGGGGGCAATGTGTTGCCTCCATACTGTAATTAAAACTGTAAACCGCCCAGAGACTACTAGAAGTGGTATGGGGCGGTATATAAGCAGAACACTTTGCTTTGCTTCCTATCTATCTATCTATCTATCTATCTATCTATCTATCTATCTATCTATCTATCTATCTATCTATAACATAAAATAAGATAATAAACATATAAAAACAAAAAGGCCGCACAAAACCTCCAGTCTTACAAGTATTCTGTGCCTCAGGATGGGCAAACCATGGGCCGAAGTAAAGTTGTTACAAGACAAGCAATACAAAGGCAATGAGGCTCATAAAGGCTTGGGTAAAAAGCCAGGTTTTAACTTGCTTCTGGAAAAGCTTGGGAAAGTTTTAGTCGTATTTGCTGCTAGGGACAGGTCAGGCTTAATTTCATAGCACACCCACTAATTTGTCCTCTTTGTCACACTCGGAGTAGTGTGCTCTTGTGTGAATAATAGAGGCCCATTTCCAGTGTGAATGGCTGGGAGTTCGATTCCCCCTGCCGGTTGTAGGAGAAGGGCCAGCTGATGTGGTCTTGAGAAAGCTGTACAATCCAGAGTGGATCCATAAAACGGGAACAGCAAAGTACTTCTGGATAATCTTTATCTATCTATCTATTTATTTATTTTTGTACTTGTTAACCGCCTGATTTTCCCACAGGAACTCTGGGCAGTGTACAACAAATTACAAAAGCAACTTACCCAAAACATAACCCCATATGAAACAAAACAAATAAAATTGTAAAAAAAAATGATAAAAACAACAATAAAACAACAACAGAAAATCCAACAAGGAAAGGGCAGGGCCAACAGAACGATGAACAAACCCACAATCATACACTCAGTGATCACCCAAGTTTTCCATAAAGAGCCAGGTCTTTAAGCCTCTCCTGAAGGCTGGCAGAGCCCCTACCAGCCTGATGTCCAATGATAGTTCATACCAAAGTGCCCGGGCAGCCACTGAGAAGGCTTGATTGCAGGTAGAAACCCTTCAGGCCTCCCTCGGAGTGGCCACCCAGAGCAAAAAGGTGAACAAAGCTCTGGTCGGTCAGGACAAAGCTAACCTCTGGGAGATCCGCTCTGCCAGATAGTCAGGACCCAAGCCACGGAGGGTTTTATAAACCAAAACCAGGACCTTGAACCTTATCTGGGAGGCAACGGGAAGCCAATGCAGGCGAGCCAGGATGGGGGGGGGGTCATACCTGCCCTCACCTACCACCAGCCTGGCTGCCACATTCTGCACCCGTAGGCGGTGGCATCATCATCATCATCATCATCATCATCATCATCATCATCATCATCATCATCATCATCATCATCATCATCATCATCTTCTTCTTCTTCTTCTTCTTCTTCTTCTTCTTCTTCTTCTTCTTCTTCATCATCATCATCATTTTCTTCTTCTTCTTCATCATCATCATCATTTTCTTCTTCTTCTTCATCATCATATCATCATTTTCTTCTTCTTGTTCTTCTTCTTCTTCTTCTTCATCATATCATCATTTTCTTCTTCTTCATCATCATCATCATCATCATTTTCTTCTTCTTCTTCTTCATCATTTTTTTCTTCTTCTTCATCATCATCATCATCATCATCATCATCATCATCATCATCATCATCATTTTCTTCTTCTTCATCATCATCATCATCATCATCATTTTCTTCTTCTTCTTCTTCTTCTTCTTCTTCTTCTTCTGCTTCTTCATCATCATCATCATCATCATCATCATCATCATCATCACCACCACCACCGCCCTGCTGGAACCCAGCGGCCAGATCCAGCCTTCGCCCCTCCAGCTCTTCCAACGAGGAAGCTTTGCCGGCTGGAGACCGAGGCGGAGGCGGAGGCCGTGGCCGAGCGAAAGGTGAGTCCCTCCGTGCTTTCCTTTGGCTTTCTTCCCGAGGCGCGCTTGCTAGCAGAAGCAAGGTCCGGGGAGCGGCGGAGGAGAATTTCAGCACCACGGCCAGCACCCTATCAGGACCCGGCGCCGCCGGCTGCCTTTGTCCTCCATCCAGCCTTGGCGGAGGGGCGCAACCTTCTCCCCACCACCACCCTCTGGATCCGTCCCAGGCAAGGGTGTGTGTGTGTGTGTGGTGGTGGGGAGGCTCTCTTTCCCCTCCGGATCAGGCGCCTTAAATCCCCGGACCCACGACTCCCCGCTTTGGCAGACAATCCTTTTGCATCTTTAGGCCCTATTATTGCCTCTGGACCTAGATCTCCTTGGACTACAACTCCCAGGAGCCTTTCCCAGCCGCTGTGCTGGCCAGGAATTCTGGGCGTTGTGGTCCTGGAGCATTCAGGGGGGCGGGGTGGGGACCCCAGGTTGCGGATCCCCTGATCTAGGCGGAATTCAGCAGGTGGGATCTCTGGGTGGGGTTGGGGTCAAACGGGGACAGGTGACGTCCGCACCACCGCCTTAGAGAGAGATCCCCCAAGCTGCTGGCTCGGAGCTGCAGAAAGAAGGAAGACCCAGCAGTTCAGCCTGTGAGCAGTGGTGCCTGAATGTCCAAGAGATTATTGAAGTATCCTGGATGATGGACTTGTTAAGAAGTGTGTTGGGTTTTAAACGTTTCAAAGATTGGCAGAGTTTGTGGAAAGATCATTGCTAAGCACAGGTTTGAAGCTGGGAGACAGAAGTTAACTTTAGCATAAAAGCTTGTATTGCAAAAACAACACACAAATACACAACGAGATAAAACACACAGCAGATATATTACAGAGTAGTGGGGAAACTGCTCATCTCACCCAAAAGCAGTCCTAAAGTGAAATGAGTTACAATCTTGCCTTTTATACATACGGCAGACATCATATAAACCAATCACATGAGTACATATAAACAGACAATGTTAAGCAGTTATCCATAGCACCTGGATGTAATTATTCTGACCTTTTCATGTGATTACACTATTCACCTGTGTCTTGACAAATGACTATGCATTTATACACAGAAACCATTTTGAATCTGTTAAATATTATATTACATACATTTTGTTAACAATTACATTGCTTGACAGGACTACCTATTATGCGTCTTTTATATGCTTCTACCATATATGATCACATAGACATTTTTGTGTTTATAACCACTTATAACCTACTGTGATTGCACTGACAGTATGTTTTCCATGTTAGTTTCCATCCCTCCTAACTTTTACATGGAATTTTTACTCTTCTCTTGACCTGCTCGCATTCTCTTGTACCTTTAATAATGTATTTTAATGCTCTAAGATGCCCCTCAATTCCCCAAACATTTGGGGGACCCAAATAAAATAGAGGAGCAAATGCACTGACTGCACAGCAAAATGTAAGGGATGGCATTAAGACTGAAGAACAAGAGAACACGAAGCATTAAAATCCCAATAGAATGTCACGCTGCCAGTCTAAAGCAAAAGAAGGAATGAGGTTGTGTTACATGATCTCCCTTCACTGTCAGCCACACAGTCCAGGTGCTGGTACTGCAGAAACTCTGGTACAGGTTACCCATCAGCTTATAGTCTCCAAGGGTGGCGAACCTTCGGCACTCCAGATGTTTTGGACCACAACTCCCACAGTCTTTTGTTATTGGCAACCTAGGCTCGGAATTCTGGGTGTTGTGGTCCAAAACATCTGGAATGCCGAAGGTTCGCCACCCCTGGCTAGGTGGTGGTAGAAGCCATGGCTGCAATTATCATATCCAGTGATGTTTATCTTGACAGCCGTGCAAAACTTTGATACAACGCCTGCAGTTTTTCCTGTACAACCATTTTCATTTTGAACATCTTCTGTCCTCTTTTAAACAAATGCCACCCAGTCTCTCCCCCCCCCCCACCCCGGGAATCCAGAAAACTCCTCTTGCTGCCCTCGAGAGATGATGCTAGGGGAAGTTTCCAAGGAACTGCTGACCCGCCCACTGACAAGGAATGAAATGTTCGTGGCCCTTCTCCGCCTGACCGTCTTTGGGGCTGCCACCTACTTCAGCATCAAGTGGGTATCAGATGCTCTGGACCCTTCTCGAAAGCAACGGACACAGTTAAAGAAGAAGGTATGCAAGGATCACACCAGGTTCTCGGTGTGCCTTTGCGTAATAATCACCCGCAGGTGTCATCCAACGACCACCCTAAATATTATTTTGCTGGACTGCACTCACGTGGTTTTAATCTGGACTTTTCTAAGCATTGCTTCTGTTTATCTTAGTTCTCCTCCAGCAGATAAGAGCTAAGTAGCCTGCCTTGCTCTGACCTATTTCTTTTTCTCTTCCTCTGCTTTACCCTTCTTAAAACAGACTTTTTTATATTGGACAAGTTAGGCTCAGTTTCATTTCAGAGGTCCTTTGTGGAACAGTTTGTTTACTGCTAAAGAGATACAGGGTCTGATCCATCGCCATGAATAAGATGCTCAACTTTTTCTTAATGGAGCTATCAGTGTGGATGCTTTGAGAAAGTGGCTAGGGTTCCTTTTACTTATGCCATCAAATAAGGATGATTTAATTTAAGGATGGTTTAATAAAATACAAATGCAAAAAATAGGCAATATTTTAAGGACCATTTTTTAAAAAAGCCATACAGTACAATAAACAAGCATGCATGGATTAAACACCACTTCATCAGGTTTGTACCAGTTCTTCACACTGGTACAAACCTGATGAAGTGATGTTTAATCCATGAAAGCTAGTTTATTGTATGTTTTTTTTTAAACTGGTTGCTTATTTTTTGCATTTGTATTTTATTCTGCTGGGACCACACAGTTACCCTTGACTTCAATAAAATGAGTTTTACTAGTTGCATGTAAAAGTAATGCTGCAACTACTCACTTTACTAGTATTATGTGAATGCAGCTTGTTACTAGTACAAAGGTGCTTCTTAACTCTGGACAGAAGAGTTCAAGTCTTATCTAGGTGCAGGACTGAACCTCTGAACCTCTCTTTTTGTGGGCAGGCTGAACGCTTGTTGAAGCGGATTGGAGTGGAAGGGGTGAAGCTGACTGAGCATGAGATGAATATTGCCGCTCACTTGGTGGTTCCGAAGGACATAAAGGTGAAATGGGGAAATTTTTATTAATTTTTTATTTTTATTTTTTTGCAAAATGTAAGGCTAGGATACCAAATCATTTTCATCACATTTCTTTTTAAAAAAATCCATCAACTTTTTAGAAAAAATTCATCCCAAAGAGTTTGCAAACTGTTGTCTTCCTTTTCCATGCCGAAATTCACATCTGTTTTGGTCAGCATGTTTATTAACATTTCAACCTGTTTTTGCTATTGATTAGGCATGTTCCTGCAAAAATCTCTCAATAGACCCGATTTTAGTCACAGAGTGCTTTTCGGATGTATGTACGGCTTGATGTGTGTGTTTCTCTCCATGGAAATGTATTGAAATATACCCGTGCCAAAGGTGAAATGCGTTCTATCATCTTGCCATCCTTAGTGGAAAATAAACAGGGAAATATGAATCCAATTAATCATTTTCCCATCCTTAACTTAGAGCAGAAATAGGCCATTGATGGCCTTGGCCAATTTTAATAGCTTGCCGCAAGCTATCTGTTGATACCTCTGGCAAGAATGACCCGTCTCTGTCCTCACGAGCCTACTGGGCAGGAAAAAAAGTAGGAGAAAGACTGGGACAGTTACTTCACTTCCTTCCTCGTTCCGAGATTGCGTTCGTTTCGTGATAACGTTGTTTGTGGTCACGTGGTCTTGTCCCGGTTCTGTCCCTGTTTCCGTTTACCCACGGGTGTGATTGATGGTATCGTGACAACTGTTACTTCACATCCTTGTTTCGTGACAATTACTGAATTTTCCTGGCTTCATTTACCCCCCCCCCCCTTTTTTTTTTTGGCCTGGGCTTCCATTTTTTTCGAGATATTTCGAATCTCTGCACCTTTGCCTTTCAAGACTCCCAGCTTCATGCCTTCTTCCCTCTCTGCAATGCATTGTTTACGCCATTGGGATTGTACTGGAGAATGAATGCAACTTTGCGCTCCTGCCACTAGATGGAGAATGCGTGCATTGTGTGATAAGCGTTACTTCACGGGCACTTGTCTCGAAACAAGAACCGAGACAAGACAATTCCCAAGACCAGGGAGAGGTATGTCTCATCACGCTCTGTTCCCGGTTCAGGGGGCGTCATACAATGGACATGGAGTAACCTTTTTCCGTACCGGTACCAAGCGGGACAGCGAACCGTGATGAGTAACCGTCTGGGTTGACAAAAACTGGTCCCTGATGCAAAAAAAGGTTGAGCCCCGCTGCCCTAGAAGCCTGAACTGAGGAGACCTAAGCTGTTGAGATGACAAGAAGATCAACAACTACAACAACATCATGCCATATTTTCCCACCCCCATGTAAAAGACAACTGTTTTCAGAGACAAGGTGTGGGCAGTTTCGCAACCACACGGTCCTCTCTGCGGCTCACTTCCGTGTATAAGACGCCCCTTAATTTTCAAGTCCTAACGATTTTAGACAAAAATATAGCCTTAGACATGGAAAAAAACATGGTTGTTCTCAAGCTGGTCCTCTTCGCAGGTCACTTGGGAGGACATCGCGGGGCTGGATGAGATGGTCAGCGAACTTCAGGACACCGTGATCCTGCCCTTTCAGCGACGGTACCTGTTTCAACACTCCAAGCTATGCCACCCCCCGAGAGGTCAGCGAGGGCGCACGAGTCCCATTCACAAACTGCCTTCTCTCCTTCCGGTGGTTTCCTTATCGCAGGCATGTCCAAACTTCGGCCCTCCTGATGTTTTGGGCGACAACTCCCAGAATTCTAAGCTTAGATTGCCAATGACAAAGGACTGTGGGAGTTGCAGTCCAACACATCTGGAGGGTTGAAGTTTGGACATGCCTGCCTTACCAGATTCTGGGAAAGGGTTTCCTTCACTAGCCAACACCTGGATCCCCAAAGCATTAGATTGGAGGGCCTTCTCCTCGCCTGGTCATTGTGTAAAAAAATTGCTGGGTAGATTAGGAATTCTATGCCTCCTAGTGAGGCAAAACAGGCAAGCGCAAAGAGAATGTGCCATCTCGGGTTTAAAGAGTGCCTATAATGTTGAACGTGTAGTACCCAAGTGGGCTTTTCTGGTGTTTTCACTTATAAGTGAGCGCTAAGGGCTGTGATCCATATCTGGTCTGGCACACACAAAGAGGGGAGGTTAAGGCCTGATTGCCATGTGTTCCTCCTGGTATACCCATATTTGCTCTCCTCTGTTTTAAACATTTTTAAAAATTAATATAAAGGATTCTCCATGTATTTTTCTTTTTTTTCATAGCCCCTCCATGAGTGACTATTAAATGAAGGGTTTTTAGAGAAAGAGACACTGGTGAAAGAGTGGTTTTAAAACTCTCTTTCCAATGTGTACATTTGCCAGTTAACACTATGTTCACCACCACCCACTTTTAACCATAGGACCATCCTCAGGGCGGCGGGGGTGGGGATGGGTTCCAAGCCTCCACCACCATGGATGTCACAATCTCCTTGGACCACACAGTGGTTCTCAACCTGTGGGTCCCCTGATGCTCCTGGACTGCAACTGCCAGAAACCCCTTCCAGCACAGCGAATGGCGGAGGCTTCTGGGAGTTGTAGTCCAGGAACATCTGGGGACCCACAGGTCGAGAACCACTCATCAAACGCTACATATTGCATGTTCTCTGGTTCTCTCTAGTGGCCAATTCTGGTAAATGCCCCCTGGAAATATGTATACTGTATACTGTAAATGGGTATTTCTGGGTTTTTAATTTAGCTTTTTCAGGCAGCGGAAAAGTGAAGCAGTGGAGAATGCTTCTGAAGATTGGGTCTCTTACTGTGCAGCATTCCTTACAGAACTGAGAAAAGCTGAAAGAAAATTATTATTATTTTCTTATGGGAGAGAGAGAGAGCAGTGAATGTGCGCATGTGTCTTCCTTGCAACCAGGTGTCTTGCTTTATGGTCCTCCCGGTTGTGGCAAAACCCTTCTTGCCAAAGCGACCGCCCAGGCATCAGGGTGCAGGTTCATAAACCTACAAGCATCTACCTTGACAGACAAATGGTACGGAGAGTCGCAGAAGCTCACGGCTGCCGTCTTCTCCCTAGCAACTAAGATCCAGCCTTGCATCATTTTCATAGATGAAATAGGTAACTTCTGCATTCATTTCCTCTGGTTCCTTTCATAATTTTTCCTTACTATAGATCACTGACTTGTCTTCCATCCTGACATTTAGGAGTGGCATCTTATATAATTTGAATTCTAGGCCGTCATCATGGTAGCCCATAATCATGCCCCCACAACTCCCCAAAAGAATCTGCCCCCCAAACCCCACAGGCACCTGTGTAGGCTTCTATCAATAACTCAACTCCAGAAGGAGCAGGTCTTTTGTGAAGCTAATAAGTCTCAGTTTCCCCTTTGAGGGCAAGGCTTCCAAGATGCTTTGCTTTACAAAGAAAAGCTTTAGGGGGAACCCCCTCCCAGATTCACAATCTGGTACACACCTTCTTTTCATTTTCATTAGAGGTTTCCTATGCCAGCTCTGCAATGGGAAGAAAAGGAGGAACAGAATATTCCAGAGTGCCAGGTTCCGGGAGTGCTGGGTTCTGCTGTAGGAGATGTCAGCCACCTCAGGATAACTGAAATCATAGAATCACAGAATGATGGCGATGGAAGGGGCCTATAAGGGCCATCAACTCTGACGCCTAGCTCCACACAGGAATCCAAGAGCCCTTTTACACGACCCCTAAGATCCACTGGTAGCTTAAATTCGGATTCCACCCCCCCCCCCAGCCAGATATCATGTGGGTTTTGTTCCTCTTCCTGTGTTCCCACCCTTCCGCACTCTATTGCTTCTGTCTGCGGTGAGGGGAGGGAGAAAAAAAGGGAGAGAGAAAAAATGCAGGCTCACCTCCACTCACCTCTGTCTGCCGTCGGAGCAGTCCTGTAGGGATTCCTGTCTGTTAAAGGGGCGGCGGGGACAACAAAAACAAACAGGAGAGGAGAGCCGGCATCCACAGCTTTACAATCCGCATTGGAATTTTTTTTACCTCTGGAGACCAGGTACTTGTAAAGTGCTCTGGGGCGCGCTTAAGTGGGTGTGGGCGTACTTTATTTTTTAAAAAGTCCGCTGCTGGTGGGAAAACAATTTTATGCTCTGGATCTGCAAGTGTTTTGCAGCGGATTTTAGGGGTCATGTAAAACGGCTCCAAGTCAAAGCAGATCTGACAGAGGGTTGTCCAGTTTTCTCTTGAATGCTTTGGAGGACTCGCCCCCCTCCCGAGGTCATGGGTTCCATTGTCGCGCTGCTCTAACAGTTAAGAAGTTTTTCCTGATATTCAGCCAAAATCTAGCTTGAGCCCATTGTTACTGTTGTTCTGCGTTCTGGGAGGACCAGGGAAACCACTTGACATTTCATTGTTTATTAGGACTGAAAAGGAAATAACAATTTTGCTAAGGCATGTGTTACAGAGGAAGAAGTCAAAAGACTTGGCACAAGGGGAAAGCGTTTATGCCTGACCCTTTGGCTAAACATTTCTGTCTAACCTGGCAGATGCCTTCCTGAGGAACCGCTCGGAAACTGACCACGAAGCCACCGCGATGATGAAGGCAGAGTTCATGAGCCTTTGGGATGGCTTGGAGACTGGACCCAATTGCCAGGTACCTCTGAGCAAGAATCGCAGGGCCAGCCAATGCAAAATGGCTGTGAACTGGCCAATATATCATCCCTCCTCTCCAAGATACACCTTCCCTCACTATTCCTTTTTCTTGGGTCCTTTCTGTTCTCCACATATACCTATAAAGAATATTAGCCAGTATCTGGTTGGTATTTTTACAGCAATGTGGCACAATTGACATAAATCCTGCTAGCAAATGTTTTGCAAGTTAAGATAGCAGTGTAGCGCTCATTCACATCAGCGCCAGATCATACCTGAAGGAAAATGGATACATCTTCCTTTTACAGTGTTCCCTCTCCCTGCATTGCAGGTCATGGTGTTAGGGGCAACGAATCGGCCTCAAGATGTAGACCCAGCGATCCTGAGAAGGATGCCCACCGCCTTCCAGATTGGCCTACCTGTAAGCAAATCTCAGCTCCTTTTATGCACAACCTTCTCACACTTGCTCTGTGCCCACCTGCTTTTTGCACACGAAGGTCTCCAGGCCAAGTAGCCAGACACAGCCACCAAAAAAGAGGACTCGTATGTCCAAAAAAGCAGACAAATCTTCATAAAAATCTCATATGCTGGTATGTATTTGGATGTATAAATAATTACTATAACATATGGTAATACGGTGCATCTCCCTACAGGTAAGGAAAGTGTGCTGTAGCCCTAATAACCCCTGTGCTTGTTCTATCAGTGAAGCCATGGCACAAATTATTGGTCCTTTGCTTTCCCTCTTTGATCTTTGACGATGAGGTTGGACTGGAGGACACCCCCCCTTCAAAAGGGGGATCCCTTCAAACAGATGGCATCTGATGGCCCACATAGCAGTTTTCAAAACAAAAACTATAAGTGTAGAACTCATTCTCAGCCCAAATAAAATTGATATGGAAGGAATAAGTAGGGTGGCAATGGTTACAGGTGTGTACACACTTGCATATGACATTCTGGTTTGCTTATATACCAGTCTCCAGTTCTCAGTATGACCAGTCCCTTTCTCTCTCCTTTCTAGACAAAAAAGCAGCGGCAGGATATTCTGAAGCTCATTCTTGCAGGAGAAAATGTGAGTCTCTCTCGTTCTCCTTCCACCCACTTTCTTCCGTTTTCAGATTTTTCAATCTGATATGGAAACAGCGCCAGATTGAGTCCTCGCCGTCTCCGAGAAGAAGGAGAAAAACTGTTTTGTGACATTTGGGAAAACCAGTGTAGGTGATCTTGAGCTAGATGGAGCAGTGATCTGATTTGATATCAGGGGGTGATAACTCCCCCCCTCCCCGCAAAAAAGTAAATTATTCCCACTTCAGGTCCTGTGACACAGGTCTAGTCCACCTCATTCATACACACCTTTTTTGCAACTTTTGCAATGCCAATTTGCAACATAAAACACATGCACAACATTCCACCTCATTCCAAACGCGCTTACCCGAAACCAGCAAATTAAATAACAAATATCATCTCCCTTGCTAGCTATGATTTATTACAACAGAGTCAACAGTAACAATTAGCTGGCAAACTTGGCCTCAACCCCCGGGCCAGTTGAGCAAATGTGAACCCGTGCCACTGGGAATGACAGAAGTAGGTGATGAAAATCACCACCACTACCACCATCTAATTCAAGACTACAAAACCCAAGATAAGATAGGGTAGGGTGAAGATGAGACAAAGCAGTGTCGAACCGCAAAAATGATGTGCTCTAGAGAGAGTTGGGGAAAGGAAGGAATATACTGTCCGCATTCCCTTGCAGCTAGTGGCCTGATAATTCCAAAAGGAAAAAAGGGCCCAGAGAAATCTAAAACAGTCAGGGGGCAGGCAAGGGCGAGATACAGGCCAGTGTTTGCAAAGATTCAACAGCTTCCCATCTGAACCATGAGCCTCCTGGCATAGCGCTAAACTGCTGTCCTGAAGTCAGCCTCTGCTCAAGTCCTGGGGTTCAATCCCCGGAGGTTGGTTTGAGCTTTACTCAATCTTTCATTCATCTGAGGTTGGTAAAATGAGTGCCCAGTTCACTGGGGGGTGAGGGGAGCCACGTGTAACCTGCATAACTAAATCTTAAATCACCCAGGGAGTAATTTATTTATTTATATTTATTTGTTGCATTTTTATACCGCCCATCTTCCAGAAGGAACTCTGGGCGGTTTACAAACAAGAATAAAACCAACAATGTATAACAAGTGAAGAAAAAAGGGGAAAAAAAGAGACTAATCAAATAAAAAGGGGGAAACCCTCCACAAGAGGCGGCGCGGGCAACCCCCCACACAAAAAAAAAATTAGATGAAAAGGTCGCCATATGCCTCCTTAAAAAGGATGGTTTTCAGAGCCTTTTTGGGAGGTATATAAACAGTACGTTGTTGTCATTTTTAAACACCCTGTGCCAAACCAGGGTATGCAAAGGCCAATCCAAGGCTGCATGGGTGCATGGCATTTTTGTAGACTGAAACAACCTATTATTATTATTATTATTATTATTATTATTATTATTATTATTATTATTATTATTATTATTATTATTATTATTATTATTATTATTATTATTATTATTATTATTATTAATTAATTAATTAATTAATTAATTAATTAATTAATTTAATTAATTCTGTCTTTGGAGCAGCTGAGCAACGCCGTCAGCCTGAAGGAGCTGGCGGAGAAGACAAGCGGCTATTCAGGCAGCGACCTGAGGGAACTGTGCCGCGACGCTGCCCTGTATCGGGTGCGCGATTATGTGCGAAAGCAGCAAATGAGGCAGATCGCGCGGATGTTCCATGACGAGGATGGAGACAGTGACGAGGAAAGGTGAGGCTTTAATTTATTCCCTAACTTCCCGTCCTCCTGCTCCCAAACTCTTGCTGGACTCAAACTAGTGGGTCAACCTGTTAACTTCCACAGTTAGAAAAGGATGGCTCATAGCTCAAACCTACACATCAAATCCACATCTCTGTGAAAGCAGATCCATAGATGGAGCACCCTGTGCTCACTGTGAACCCTCGTCTTAAATTCTTAAGCCACGCTTCCCATCTATTTTTTCCTTGAAGGATAACCTGCCACAGATGGTATTTGTTACTGCACGTTATGTGACGAAAATATTGTCATTTCCTTCTCTTTATGGTATTGAGAATTTCTAGCGTTTTATTCATGTGCTGTAATACGGCCCTGTTAGTGACTCTGGCTGTCCAAGGTATTTTCAGAATTCCACATCTGTACATTGACATCTGAAATGCTTCCCGCTTCCTACATAATGTGTCTGTAAGGGTCCAAGTTTCAACACCATAGAGAAGCATACTAAATACAGTACATCGTATTTGGGCACAATGTCTGATAGATAAGTCTTGGTTTGTCAAGATTCCCCTCGTTTTCTGGGATGAATTTCTGGCTTATTCAATCCTACAATGAATTTCGCATGAAAAATCCCAGCTGTCCTTGAGATAGCATTCCCAAATATTTAGAAGATGAGGCTCTCTCAATTGGCGCGTGGTGGCTCAAACAGTCGGCTGCAAAGTCAGCAGCTCAGCGGTTCGAATCCTGGGTGCCATGCAGCAGAGCGAGCTCCCACTGATAACCTCAGCTCCTGCCAACCTAGCAGTTCGAAAGCATGTCAATGCAAGTCGATAAACAGGTACCGCCGCCATAAAAAGCGGGAAGGTCAAGTGTTCTGCGTGCAGAAATGCATTCAGCCATGCCAGCCACATGACCACGGACTTGCACAACACTGGCTCTTCGGCTTGATTACGGAGATGAGCGCCACCCTTAGAGTTGGACATGACTAGCACACATGTGCAGGGGGAACCTTTACCTTTACCTTACTCTCTCAGTTATGTCACTGCCTATTGACTGAACGTAAGGTAGAAGGCTGGTGGGAACGGAATCATGGCAACTGGACTTCTTTTCTTGTCGGATTGAGATGTTTCACTACGCACCCAAGTGGCTTCTTCAGCAGTGAGTAGTGAAACATTTTGCTCCGATGAGAAAAGAAGTCGCCCCCCCCGGGTCCCCATTATGTGGACATTCTGGCCATGGACAGGAGACCTGTAGATACTTGTTGAGGGGGAAATGACTGCCTTCAATGCTCTGCATTTAGTCAAGAGGATACATGCTGACATATCGGGAGTAGAGATGGGCACGACTCAAAAAATGGTGTTTCGTTTGTCGTTTGTCGTTTAGGGGTGCGTTTCGGTTCGTTTTCGTTTTTCGTGATTTTTTTGCAAAAAAATTCATTTTCGTTTCGTTACATAACGAAACGAAAAAACAAAAACGAAAAATTGCTGCTTCGTTAGCATTCATTAGAGTTCAATGTATTTGCCGCAACGAAAACAAAACACACGACAAAATTTCTGTTGTTTCGGTTCGTTTCGTTTGGGAGACAAAATTCGTTTTTCGTTTCGTTATGTAACGAAACAAAAAAATGAAAACGAAAACCAAAAATTGCTCGTTTCGTGCCCATCTCTAATCGGGAGCAACGTGTGAGTTCGAAAGGCGCCTCTGAGGTCAGGGACACAGGAAGTAGCCTTTTCACAGGTCAGACTATTGCTCCATCTACCTCTTTTCTCTTTATATCAATGGGGAGGATTGGGGCTTTCACACAAAGCCTTCCTCAGGAGAGTGTTGAAGCCTTCATCTTCCCTATAACAAAACACCTCCGGGGATTACAGTGCTTCCCTGTTTACTGACAGTTCAGGTCCTTGTCATAGCAATTGGGCCTTTAACTGGAATTGATTTTCGCAACACGTAAGGACACGGTGCAGTCATTTCGGTTCTGTGGTTCTTCCACTAGATTTATGCCTGTTTTCTTTCCACTTTGGACGTCCCGTCGGCATAGATGTCCAAAGCGGCAGGCAGAATTTAATCTTAGCAGACCAGGTCAGCGATCAACGAGGGAGCCAAATGGCAGGAAGGCTACAGAGAAGAGGATTTATTCTCTGACAAAGAGCAGCCCGAAAAATTGCTTTTCTTTCTTTTGCATCCAACAGTATGGAAGAGGAACGTTTGCGGCCTCTGACTCAGCTCGACCTGATGCTTGCGCTGGAGAAGATGAAGGAGTCCAAGGAAGCCTCCATGGCTGTGCCTGCACTGAAGGAACCCACTTTGGATTAAGCAATGGGTACCCACCGCCCACTGATCCAAGGACACAAACTGAAGGTGGAACACAAGGAGGTTACCGCCACTGCTTGCTTGGCAGGATGTTGACGAGGTTGACTGAACTCAAAACTGGGGCCAGGGAAAAGGGAGGGGATTTGTGCTGGGAGAAGGGGTAAAAAATAAATTTGTAAATATAGTAGGACCTCCGTATCCACTGATTCATTATCCAATGATTCAGTTATCCACAGTTGGCAGGGGAAAAATTAAATAAATAATTCAGCAGCCGCAAAGGAAGCTACTGTCACAAACAGCAGCTGTAAAGCAAGCTACTATCATAAAACAGCAACCATAAAGCAAGCTATTGTCACATAACAGAAGTGTTGGGGCTTTTTTTGGTGTTCCCTCTTATCCATGGTTTTCATTATCCACGGGAAGGCCCGGAACCAATCCACAGCAGATACTGGGGTACTACTGTATGAGGAAGCTCTTGAGTCAAAAAGGAGAGGGGAATTGACAAGAAGAAAAAAAAGGGGGGGGTAAGCGAGGCATTCAGAAACACCACCACTTTCCAGTCTATGACCAAGGAAAGATATATATGTCACAAAACAGCAAAGTTGAACCACTATTAAAACTAGCCATCCACCCCTTGGAGGTACTAAAATTTGTGACTGAAATGCAACTCTTTCATAGAAAAAGTACCTCTCACAATGGGGTGTGGAGGGGCCTTAAACACATGTCTGGATATGGTATTTTTATTTCCAGCTTCAGTTTTCTTTGTCTAAGCCAGCTTAACATTCCAAACTCTCTCTCTCTCTCTCTCTCTCTCTCTCTCTCTCTCTCACACACACACACACACACACACACACACACACACACACTTAGGTGTTGTTGAGAAACCACACATTGTAGCTCCCCTCTTGTGCAGGTTTTTACACTGACAAATTATAAATAAAGCATTCGAGTCTGCCAATATGGGCTTGTAAATACTTCAGAGTTGTTGCTTTTTAAAATATTGGCTGCCTTCTCCTCATAGTAGACTTTGTACCTCATGGGAGATCTAAAGCATTCCAGCTTTCATAGTTAAAATCAATCCTCCCCCATCTTCATTACCAGGCGGCACCAAAACATAAAATGGAAGACCACATCCGCCATGTTTGCTGTCAACTTTAAAAAGGCAGAAAATACAGGTGTCTTTTTTTTTTGTTCTGAGTGGAGTCTTTCTCTGTGATGTGTACGTGCATTTGAGTTTTTGAAACATGATTAAAAAAAATAGCTTAGCAGCTCGCTGGTAGAGTGAGAAATGGTAGTTTCAGATCCATGGCACTTTAGAGGCTCCTTCCCCAAATAATGTGAGAGCTGTGAACGCATTCAGGTGTCCCCTGGGCAGTGACAGAATCTGTCGGCTGATCCTTCCACTCCGGAAACACTTTGCTTCTGAAAGAATAATATAATAAAGCAGCAGCCGCTTTGGAAAAGGAGGCAGTAGTTCGATATAGCAGCTTACTCGCTATTTTGAATTATTCCCTCATGGTTTAGGCACAGCGACCTTCTGATTCCACGAGATGTTTGTCCAGGAAAATAGATTCTGTAATGTAAAAGGAAATGTGCCTTATTTGTCAATTGATGGCACTTTTCTGCCCCCCCCCCCCAGACTACACTGTGCCATGGCATAGCAAGGAGACGTTTGCCAGACCCATCCAGTGCAACTGTGCAGCAAATGTTTCAGCTCCTTTTGATGGTTCAGTCACTGAGGAGGAGGAGAGGAGGTATTATTGCACACGGCAATGGCACCTACACAAAAGAAAGAGGGGATGGCTGGATTTATCCAGGGAATATATCACATTATGACATCACAGAGAGGCTCTCTCTGCTGCCTGCGTTCTAGAGCAAAGAACTAGAAGGGCCATGAAATGGAGTTAACAGTTTGCTACTGGCCACGGGAAGCGCGAAGGGAAGGATTAAGTTGACAGCTGAAAGGTCCTGGAATCCCAAAATCCTGACATTGGAGTTATTTGGGTTTACTAAAGGCCTATAATCAGGATTGGAAGGAAAGCCACTTCTCCGTAAGGGCATCCCCGTCTTCGCTTATCCCGAAAAGAAGCTGCCGATGCTTCGGAAGTGAACACCCAAACCAGAAGTTTGAGAAGGGTAGCGTTGGCCCAGCCCTAAAAGCAGGGCCTGCTTTGACTCTGCCGTCTGACTTGGCTCCAAGGTGTCCTGAATTGTGACACACAGATGGTCATCCCATACGTTCTTCATGAGCAGATGAGCTTCTGGAAGGGATGCATCAACTTTATCATGAGAGATACGCTGTGCTACGATGCCGCTTTCGTGTCAGTACCTCATCGGCGGCTCCTGTGTGCCTGTCCGGAGGGTATCCTGGCCCAAGTGACCAGGCCGGAGATTGAAAGTCTCTTTGGTAGCAACAGGGAGGTCCTGCTCACCCAAGGACTGACCCTTGGTGGCCTCAAATGTGTGGTCGTACGTGATAATCTCTGTACAAAGAACCAACCACGCACGATGGACCTCCGAATGACGTTCTCTGGGAACAGTGGAGAAAACAGCAACCGTGCCATCACTGTTGTCCTGATCAACCCGGTGGGCCTTATCCTTGTTGGACAGAGGGGGGTCCAGGGAGGGACGCTCAGTATGATGGCGTTCCAGGCAGCACGGTACATCAAGGACAACTTGCAACACGGAGCAGATGCTGTGGATAACTGTCAAAGTCCTGGCTGCAAATCTTTCCCCCACGAGTAGATTTTCCATATGCAATATGGTGGGGTCCTAGTGAGCTGCACAAAGAGTTGGCCAAGCACCCAGGCACAGCAAACCGTGGGGCTCAACTCAGAACCCCACACACACAGACTGACAGAGGTATAACTAAAATTATATGTAGTTGAGCATTCCATGCAATCACTCTACACTCCCCATTCAAATTTCTCAGTGGGAGACACAAGTCTTCATTAAAAAAGCCTAAGCAGCAACCTAGGAAGACTTAGCTCCAGTGCTGGAGCAGCAAGAGGTCACTGCTTTACGACGTATTTTTAGAAGGTAATCTTAATTTGCTACTGGCTGCCTCTACGGGGATGTCGTTGGCCCGCATGGAGGTGTGGAACCCTCCGAGTTGCCAACTGAATTGGTCAAGCCGACAGTGGGAGAAGTGGAGACATTTCTGAGGGGACTCAGGTGTGGAGCAGTGATGGAATCCAACACTTCCTGTTTTACGGCCATGAATGTTGAATCAGTCTCGCAGGCTCTCTTGCTTCAGGCAGCCACACCTAGGGAGGCCCGTAAGGCATTAACTTAACATCGGGCCTTCTCGGTGGCTATCCTGGCTCATTGGAATAAACTGCCCAGCGAGATTCGCCTTGCTGAACCCCTCTCTGCCTTCAGGAAAGCATTAAAAACATGGCTTTTCAAAGAGGCTTAGGGCAATCGCTGATGTTTTATAGTTCTGTTCTGTTTTGTTTATTTCCTCTTGCAGGGATTACCTGTGTTTGCCTGCTGTATTTTGTTTTTATCGGTTTATCTTCTTCGGTTTTGTGAACCGCCCAGAGGTCCTATGGGAAAGTCAGCACGGTCAAGAAATGCAATAAATAAATAAATAAATAAATGAGCCCTGATATGGCAACACATGGCTTGCCAGCTTTTTCTTTCAAACTGGAGTAGAAATGTACCTGGAATGCGCTTGGATGGACTCAACAGCTGGCATCACATCAGCAGTGAAGGCAATGTGGTTTTGTGAGCATCGCTTAAAAGAGGCACTGTCAGTTCTACCTTAACCCATGAACAGTTACTACCAGAGTCACCCGTTCATTTCAAAGTTGTTATCTCTCTGTCTTAACTGCAAAAAAGAGAGACCATGTAATGTAGGTGGAAACAGAAGTCACATTTGTTCCACAAGATTGTAACCAGGCTTTGAGAAGGAAAATAAATTTTTCGTTGGCTTGGATACAGGCATTCCTCACTTAGCGACCGCATTCCAGGTCATTAAATGAACAAGTTGTTAAGCGAGGAAATTCAGGTGGATGTGTTGTGTTGTTGAGGCTGCCCTCGTTGGAGGGAAGCCAGTGTGAGGAGGCTCTCCAGGAGGCCACGGGAGAAGCAAAACAAAATGGAGGGGAAAATAGAGAAGAAGGCGTGTTTAGGAGGGAAACTGTAACCCTCCTTCCTCCCCCATGAGCTGCTGTCAAGGCAGATGCAGGCAAGCAGAAACAGGCTGGACAGTTTGACCCCGAGGCCCTGTGGGCTAGAACCAGAGTGGCTTCGGCTACTGGTCATATGTCCAAGTGGTCATTAAACAGGGAGGTTCTTAATTGAGGAGTGGCTGTATTCCTTTCCCTTCTTTTCAGGGGTGACAACATTGCAGGCAGACTGTGATGAAACACCATGTTTTGTAAATACACCTCAGGTTGAGGGAGCCCAGAGTGACCTCGCTGTCAGAGGGGTGGTATAGAAATCCAATACATTAATAAAGATATAAATAAACTGAGGGGGTAGTTGTTGCATGGGAGCAATCCAGAGAGGCGAGTTACTTAAGGCATCTTTCCAGTAAGGGTTTGGAATTTTGCACTTCTCTACATCCTGTTTCCCACAGTAGCTGCTTGGAGGACTCAAGGACCTTCACAAGCATCTCAGGTGGGTGGCCATTTTTTACACCTGTTGCCCGGCAACGCAGTAGGCCTACTTGTCTCTGAACCAGGCAGTAGCATCTATAGAAAGCAGTGTTAGACATCTTGTCCTCTTGTAGTACAATGTCACCATTACATGAATGATACTTCATCAAGACAACTAGCGCCGCCTTACTGGGCATTTTCTAATGGAGGGGAGGAAAAACAGAAGTGGGAGACCAGAAAAACCTTTTTATTGCTCAATAAATGTGTGAAACAAGCCTTCCAATGGTTTGTGAACCATGGACTGGGTATTATAAGGATGGCAAACCCTGGCATCTCACTGAAAATGGAGTCAGAACCTGCCAAACGTAGCTGGAAGGCTGGGCTTGGGAGGTGCCCTGTTTGTGGTGCTAGGCAAAATTCTGGGTAGGGACTTGGAGGTTTGCTGGTGGGGAAACATAACCACCAAGCCATTTTATACCCCTTTGTGCCCCTTAGTGTGTGGCCTTAAGGACGCTCTGTGAAAAAGCAGGGAGAAAAGGCTGCATGGTAAGCTCTCACGCAGACATCTAGAACAGGGCTGCGACACGTGCCTAAAATGGCCACTCCAATATCTGCATGTATCAAATCTTCATAGATTTTTATTCTATGTCCGGAAGGATCACACAGAGTTACGTCGCTGCGGTAGGTGCTTTCTCCTCCATAAATAAAACCGCTTCTAAAACTACACCCCCAAGTCTGGAAGGGCGACTTTCTAAACGACAACTCCCACAATCCTTTAGTGGGAGCTGAAAAATCTCCACCCCCCCCCACCAACACATAAATCATATAAAAAGAATGCTAACTCTCCAACCCGATGGTCCCTGTTGTTACTCCAACTTTGCAGCTTCGAGGCTGGCTCAAGATGTCACCCTGCTCGCTTTCCTTCTATGGGGCGGCTGTTGAGGTGGTTCTCCTTCGGAGTGCTCTGCCATCATCTGCTTAGGAATGGGGCACAATCTGGACAGCCCGAGTCCCTTCTTTAGAAGGCTTCCTCGGGAAGGATGAGTAGACCCAGCGCAGACCTCCACCACCACCCCCTTCACCGATGCCGGTGTTCCAGCAGGGATTCGAAATCTGGAGAGCAGACAAGCTTGTGCTTCACGTGACCCAGCACGATCATTTCACCACTCCGGTTGTCCCCGATGCCCACCGACACCAGTTCCTTCCAAAACCAGAGAAGAAACGGGGTTAGCACCCATTTGCCCCCCCCCCATAGTGTTGGACGGCTGTACCTCACCGGCGGCTCCTGGGAACCTGTCCAGAGGGTATCCTGGCTCAAACGACCAAGCCGGGTCACCCCTGACGGCAGAGCCCAGCCCCTTTTCTCCAGGGACTGAGAACTAGGGGACATCCATTCAAATTGTGGGCTGGGAGAGTAAGAACAGACAAAAGGAAATATTTTTTCACCCAACGCGTTGTTAGTCTGTGGAACTCCCTGCCACAGGAGGTGGTGATGGCCTCTGGCCTGGATGCCTTCAAAAGGGGACGGGACAGATTCCTGGAGGAAAAGTCCATCCCAGGTGACAAACCATGATGGAGAGGTGTCATCTCCAGGCTTAAAAACACAGGATACTTCAAGGGCCAGATGCAGGGGAGTGGTATCAGGAGACAGATATCTAGTCTCGTGCGCTCCCAGACGAATTTGGCGGGGCCACTGTGAGATACAGGAAGCTGGACTAGACGGGCCTTTGGCCTGATCCAGCAGGGCTCTTCTCGTGTTCGTATGACATGAACTGCAGTCCAACAACCCCTCGATGGCCACACATTTCTTACCGACTGGGAAGTTAATAGAATAAATGAGCCCTGCCGGAGGAGGCCGACAGACATTTATGGGAAGTCCACCAAGAGGTCGCTGGCCCTTGCTGACTGCCTTGTCCCCTTCCAACTCACATTGCAAGGTACGCTGCTCCTGAATGTGGATGCTCCACACTGCCTGAAGAAAGACCCGCATGCATTGCTACGGTGTGAAAAAAAATAGGTGTTTCTTAGGCATCCCCTACCTGGAGGAAGGAGCAGGCAGTTCCCATGGTGACATCCAGGGTGACTCTGCCCAGGACAAGTTGCACCTTCCCCGATTTACGGATCACCAGCTTCCCCACCTGCCCTTCCGACAGGTCCCCCAGGGTGCAAGTGTTCTCTGCCTCCTTGGCCTCCTGAAAGCACAGAGAGGAAATGATTAGAAGCCACTGCCCTTCTTTTCGGGGAACCCATCTCTCTCGTCCTGACCAACCAGAGCCTCGTCCTCTCTTTCTCTCCGAGTGGCTACACCGAGAGAAGCCCGCAGGGCTTCGACACGGAATCGGGCCTTCTCGGTGGTGGGCCCGGCACAATGGAACAAACTGCCTCCAGATTTTAGGCAGGCCGAGTCACTATTGGCTTTTAGCAGGGCCCTAAAGACCTGGCTCTTCAGGCAATGCTTTAGGGACCTCTGAGCGCACTGTGATTCCCCCCCCCCCCCCGGTTTCTTCTTGCCAGATCTTACCCGTTGATGTGTGTGTGTGTGTGTGTGTGTGTGTGTGTGTGTGTGTGTGTGTGTGTGTGTGGTCTATTTTTCTTTCTTTTTTCTTTTTTACCTCTTTGGTATTGTATTCCCATATTAGTGGGCATTTTATCATGCTTTTATTTTCTATGATTTCTCGTATTTGTTTACGTATTGGCGTTTATTGTTGGGTAGTCACTCTGGTGATGTGCTGGACACCGCCCAGAGTTCCCTATGGGAAAATCGGGCGGTTAATAAGTACAAAAATAAATAAATAAATAAATAAATAAATAAATAAATAAATAAATCTTGCAATATTCAACAGCGCCTCTGGAGTCCCCAGGATCTGAGAACACGTCCAGGGCCTCTGGTGCTTTTGCTTGGCTGCTGGCAGAAGGGGCTGTGTTTTTCTTTATTCAAAGATGCAATAAAATCAGAGACGCCCACTTGAACAAGACAAGCAAAAAGGGCTTGAGACTGGAATGCAAGCAAAAGGAGGCCAGTTCCAGCTTGCTTCCCCCTCTTCTCTGTGTGTGTGTTTGCACATTTTATTCAGTGTCAGCTGGTCACAGGTTGGGACAAGATGCACCCAAGACTGAAAGCACTAGGTAGTAAGGCTTCTGGCTTCTGATGTTCCACACCAAGATTTCTCCACACCTCCAAATCCATGGTTGCAATCAGAAAGTCTAGAGCAGGCATGTCCAAACTTCAGCCTTCCGGATGTTTTGGACCGCAACTCCCACAGTCCTTTGCCATTGGCAACCTAAGCTTAGAATTCTGGGAGCTGTGGTTCAAAACATCAGGAGGGCTGAAGTTTGGACATGCCTAGTCTAGAGACTTCTTAATAATCAAAGCAAGAAAAGAAAGTGCTGCAATGCCCTGCGATGGAATGAGCAATTTGTCAACACTCACACCTCACTTGCTGGCAGTCCAGCAAGGTCTGCACCGAAGCCCTACTCACCTTATTGGTTATCCTTTTAAAATTATCATTATTTTTCACAGAATTAAGCTGGGGAGGAGGGGAAGGAATACCTGGGTTTTCTCTTGCTTTATCACCACCACCTGCCCATCCTCGTTCTGCACCTCCGTTTTGATGGGCTTGGTGTCGCAGGTGGGGGGCTGGCCAGGGAGCGTGTCCGGCAGCTGCAGAAACAGCAGCTCGTCCTCCTTGCAGAGGCTCAGCTTTTGCAGAAGCTCCGCCACGGAGACGTCCTGAGGGAAGCGGGGAGGCTCCTTGGGCGGAGCTGGCCTGAGAGAAGGCAGGGGCTCTTCCCCATCGCGAGGTTCCTCTTTCACTAGGACAAAAACACAAGAAGAGGCACGAGCGTTAGAAACTTCACAGGGGGGCATTTGAGAACAGGAGAGGGCCTCCTCTGCAGCCAGACTTTGGAACTTCCTTCCACTGGATGCCAAGCTGGCCCCCTGCGGCTGTATTTCAGCAAGCAAGCAACGACCGTTCCCTTCAGGGAAGGTTTCTCCGAGTGACCGTCTGCCTGCACGGGATTATAAAACTGGACTGCTGTGCCACTAACAAGCTTTATCGACACAGATTAAAGCCTGCTGAGCCGAAGGAAGCTGCAGAAGGAACACACCATTTCAAAGGACACTTCCATTACCTTGCATCCTTCAGATTAAAAAAAAACGTGGTAACAGGAAAGCACGATCACGGCATGACGTGAATGGAGCAAGGAAGGCGTGTTAGGCCAGAGGGGTGAAAGGATTTACATTGGCAAAGGCCACGGCACAGGGCACTAATTCAGAGCTTCGGTGGTGGTGGGAGAAGCATCACTGCAGCATAGCAAGGCAAGCATAGGAAGGAAATAAATCGACTAGTATTTTCTGCCTAGGGCAGGGGCCTGGACACACATCACTCTTGAAGTTCCTTCTGGCTCCACTTAAATCTACGATTCTGAAAACCTGCTCAGTAAAGCAAAGTGTTCTGCTTATATACCGCCCCATACCACTACAAGTAGTCTCTGGGCGGTTTGCAATTTTAATTACAGTGCGCAGGCTACACATTGCCCCCCCCCCAGCAAGCTGGGTACTCATTTTACCGACCTCGGAAGGATGGAAGGCTGAGTGAACCTTGAGCCTGCTACCTGGGATTGAACCCAGGTCGTGAGCACAGTTTTACCTGCAGTACAGGCATTTAACCACTGGAACATGGGCCTATTTACTGGAACGTGCCGTTTCCACCAGTGTCCAGCTGGATTTAAGAACATAAGAAGAGCCATCATGCTGGATCAGGCCAAAGGCCCATCTAGTCCAGCTTCCTGTATCTCACAGTGGCCCCACCAGATGTGTCTGGGAGCGCATGAGATTAGATCTCTGTCTCCTGATACCACTCCCCTGCCTCTGGCCCTTGAAGTAGCCTGGTTTTAAGCCTGGAGATGACACATCTCCATCATGGTTTGTAACCTGGGATGGACTTTTCCTCCAGGAATCTGTCCCATCCCCTTTTGAAGGCATCCAGGCCAGATGCCATCACCACATCCTGTGTCAAGGAGTTCCACAGACTAACAACGCGTTGGGTGAAAAAAATATTTTCTTTTGTCTGTTCTCACTCTCCCAGCCCTCAATTTGAGTGGATGGCCCCTAGTTCTGGTATTTTGTGAGAAGTGGCCCTCTATCCACTTTACTCACGCCCTGCATTGTTTTGTACATCTCAAGAGCTGGATAGCTTTGATGTATGCTTACCTTTCACGGAAGGCACATCGACATCCATCTCTTCCTCCTCCGGGCGAGCACGCGAGAGCTTGTCCTCCTCTTGATCCTCTTCTTTGAAAAGCCAGCCGGAATGGGCCAGGGGCAACTGGACGGGCTTGTTCCGGATGTCATTCTTCAGCCCTGGGTCATCAAGGAACTGGCAGCCCCAGAAGAAGAAAAAGGAGACCCAGAAAGGAATCAACTGCCGGCGACGAGATTTACTCCGGACACATTAAACTTTATACCAGTGGTTCTTAACCTGTGGGTCCCCAGATGTTCCTGGACTGCAACTCCCAGAAATCCCTTCCAGCACAGCGAGTGGTGGAGGCTTCTGGGAGTTGCAGTCCAGGAACATCTGGGGACCCACAGGTTGAGAACTACTGCTCTAGACTGAATACTATATAAGGTAACAGGCTCCATTTTTGCCTTTCTTGCTCATAAGCTGCACTCAAATGTGGCCGACCCAAAACTCACATCATCCTTCTGCAACCTGTCCAAAATCTGCTTGGTCTCCTCGTCCGTCTCCCGCTTCTCTTTCTTTAAGTTGATGATGTGGGACGGGCCCAAATCGGACACCTCCACGGTCTTATCCCAGGTCCCTGCGCAGAGAGGAAGAACAGTACATCTGCCTGCATCTCACAACTCTGAAGACAGGCGTAGGATCAGCTTTTCCCAGCTTGGGTGCCTGTAGCTAAAAAACGAAGCCAAAAAGGCCTGGATCAAGTCACGCAGGTGTTATTTTGCACAGTCGCAACCCAAGTTGCAAATTTTTTTAAAACCGGGGCAAGGGCAATGCTAGGAGAAAGATGTTTCTAGACCACGTTGTGTTTACTACATAAATAACAGTAATATAAAAAAAAATAAGAGCATAGGTAGGTTATTCCATTTTTCACATCTGCTTTTCCTCTGGAAATGGCTACATAATTCTATTTATTTATTTATTTATTTATTTATTTATTTATTTATTTATTTATTCACTGCCCATCTTCCCTGAAAGACAATTCTGGGCAGTTCACAATCAAGCAAGAGATGAAATAACAAAGAAATAGAAAAGTTTCAAAAGTTAAAAAAAAAGATTCAAAAGAAAATGGGAAGAGGGAAGCAAAATAAACAGATTCCCCAGGACAACGAGCAACAGCAGACAAAGCAAGCAACCATACACGCTAACGGTCACCAAAGGCCTCTTTAAAGAGCCAGGTTTTAAGGGCTTGTCTAAAGGCAGGCACGGATTGTGTGCTAGGCGTATCTTGCTTGGAAGATTTTTTTTTAGGTTATATGCATGAGAAGGGAATGTCGGATTAGAGATGGGCACGAATGGGTGGTTTGGCAGATCGTCCCGGTTCATTTGCCACTGCAACAGGTGACCGGTGGCTCAGTAGGCTGCCCTCTTCTACTGGCACCCAATCAGAAGCAGTGTCCCCGCTTCCCTGCCCCGCCTCCTTTGAGTGCTACTTCTGATTGGGCGGTCTGATGCTGAACCACCAGTCACCTCTTGTGGTGGCAAATGAACCGGGATGGTCTGCCAAACCAGCAGCTGGCGCCCATCTCCAATCCTTCATTCCCTTCTCATGCATGCAAAACGCCTCTGCTCACCCTGCTTGCTACCATGTCTTCAGCCATTGGTGGATTCACAGCAGCCTTGCGTCACTGCTGTGGAGCAGGCCACATGGTTTATCTGCTTCTCCTGAGGTTCTTCAGGATGGTCATTTATAGCTCCAGCAAAATATTTTTTTTAACAGACACAGAGTATTTTTCTCACGAGTTTGGCATAAGAGAAAGAAATATTTGCTGATCAGAAATGCAGCCTTCCCAGTGAGCCTCCAAATAAATGTGTGGATTTGCAAGTCAAGGTATTTGAAGCAATAGGCTTGGTCGCATTGTGTTTATGAGTCACATGATTCTTCTGGGTACCTTTCTTTTTCATCATTTCTGCTGGACCCTGCTCAAAGATGGAGTGAGACTGGATGACCTCTGGCCTCCCTCTGCCCCGTCCATGGCCATCCCTCTGCCGGTCTCGATCCCGATCCTTCTTCTCTTTCTTGATGGAAACATCCTCTTTGGGTCTAAAAGGAGGCAGAACAAAATCAAATCAAAATGAAGTAAGAATGATCTACTGCTTAAGATGCGTTTCAGCGTAACCGTTGCATCAGTAGAGGGAACTGGACGTACGATGGCCAGAATCCTAGTGCGAAATTTACACTTGCGTAAGTGGAGCACACCAAACTGCAGCCATTAATAAGGTGCTGGTTGCATGCGGTAGACCACATCTGAGACTTGGGTGATTATCTTCACAGGAACATAAACCAGCAACAAGTTTCGGTCATTGTTTCATGAGTGCAAAAATTGAAAATCGAGTCTAGCAGTGCCACTCATGTTGCAGATGGAGAACGACCCACTTGAATACCGTTTAATGCCAACCATCCTCCGCCTCTCTTAGGGCAGGCATGTCCAAACTTCGGCCCTCCAGATGTTTTGAACCTCAACTCCCACAGTCCTTTACCATTGGCAATCTAAACTTAGAATTCTGGGAGTTGTGGTCCAACACATCAGGAGGGCCAAAGTTTGGACATGCCTGTCTTAGGGAGAGAACCACACCAACGTCTCTTCTACTTCATGGCCAGATGCAAGAAAGATGAATAACAACTAAATATTAGGAGGAACATCTGGCAGACCAGATGTCTGTTCGACAGAGAAACAGACTGTCTCCGTAGATGGTGGAGTCTGGAGGTCCCTGAACAGCAGTAAGATGGCAGGGGTGCTTCTACCCATGTGCTCCCTGCACCAGAATAATATGGTTGACTAGGTAACTTGTGGGTTGCTCCCAACTCGATAAGTCTCCTAGGGAACCAACCATCAGGGCTGTTACTGACCAAACTACATTCTCCCTGGATAATTTGTTTTTTAACCAACCCCTGAATGCAGCCTTCATATATAGTGTACAACCACCGTTTACAGAGAGAGTATTAAAAGGCTACTTACTCTTCTTTGATTTTCCTGCTAATTATATTGGGGGTAAAGGTTTTCTGTTAAAAAAAGAGAAAGAGAGCGAATGAGAGGCGCCAACTTAGAAATAGAGATAAAGGCACGCATTTGTCCAAGATTTCATCTGGGACATTAAGAACATAAGAACATAAGAACATAAGAAGAGCCATGCTGGATCAGGCCAAAGGCCCATCTAGTCCAGCTTCCTGTATCTCACAGCGGCTCCACCAGATGTGTTTGGGAGCGCATGAGACTAGATATCTGTCTCCTGATACCACTCCCCTGCATCTGGCCCTTGAAGTACCCTGGTTTAAAGCCTGGAGATTACACATCTCCATCATGGTTTGTAACCTGGGATGGACTTTTCCTCCAGGAATCTGTCCAATCCCCTTTTGAAGGCATCCAGGCCAGATGCCATCACCACATCCTGTGGCAGGGAGTTCCATAGACTTACAACGCGCTGGGTGAAAAAATATTGTCACACAAAATTTCAGTACTGCAAAGTCAGGTCTCCCGGACACATGAATGTTTGAAGGAACAACACAACACACGATCCTCACTCTCTTGCTCTTCAGATGAGATAAAATATGCATACCCTTGTATAACGAACAGTTTGTATAACATAAAATCTGTACAACATAAAAAATTCCGGAGGTAGGGGAAATTTGCTTACACAGAATTGTCTATGGGGCAAATCCGAACAACATAAAAATGGTCGCGATTAGGGATCACTCCGTTTTCAATGCATTCCTATGGGAAATTTGTATAAAGGAAAATTGGCTTCACATAATTTCATTTGGAACGAATGAAACTCCATGTATTCTGGGGACCACTCCTGACATGCTGCTTCCCAAACCCGGAACATCCCTCAGATCCTGCACAAACACACAGGCTCCTAGCAGGCATTCTACTTCAGCTGTGGAAACGGGAAAACGTTCCAGATATTGGGGCCCTAGATCCGTCGTGGCGTATCTTTGGCACTGCAGATGTTTCGGACCACAACTCCCAGAATTCTAAGTCTGTACTGCCAATCACAAAGGACTGTGGGAGTTGTGGTCCAAAACCTCTGGAGTGCTAAAGGTTCGCCACCACGGCCCTAAATCCTCATGGGTGTGGGCTTTTTCCAGTTGCCACCCCTTCCTGGCGTGATCACACCCCAAAAGGCGCCCCTATTGAATCGACCATTTGCCAACCATCCTCCGCAGAAGGCCAAAACTGTCTGACTAACTCCTAAATGTTACCGACACGGGAGAACAAAAGTGGGAGGAAGGCTCTGCGCAGAACTGGTCCAACTGCATTTTAGGCGGAGAAAGTGCCTACTATACGGCCAAGGCCTTAATCCTGTGTAATTTTGAACTGCTGCATGTTTTGATTTATTTGTGCTTACTTGCCCTTTTTATTATTATTATTATTATTATTATTATTATTATTATTATTATTATTATTATTATTATTATTATTATTATTATTATTATTATTATTATTATTAATGTCACATTGGCTTGATTGACTAGTTTATTTGTTCTTTTAAGTTGTGTCATGTGTTTTATTGTATTTTGTTTATCATTGGGTCTATGACCGCATAATAAAGAATGAATGTATTTTGTTTGTAACCCGCCCAGAGTAGCTTTCTGCTAGATGGTCAGGATATATAAATCAAATAAATAAATCATAAATAAAGTACACAAGGAGGGATTTTTAAAAATCATCCTTCAAGCTCAGGACGATAGAATTAAGAGGAAACAGGAATTAATCCAGTTGCCACAATGCGGCTTGCGTCATTCGCTGTATTTAAAGATTTTAAACCAAAAGAAAGATGGGAAAAGAATCCAACCCCCCCACCCGCAAAGAAAAACAACTTGCTCTCCAATAAATTGGTTCCAATAGTTTAAATATCATAATCTCTTTCATATGAATAATCTTTCCATAAAACTCAGTTATCCCAGCAGCCTCCCAAACTGTCCTTCAACCATATTTTAGCTGGCATTTCCCAATTCCCCCCATCTGGAAGCCATCTCTGCATCTGTTCTTTCCAAGAAGCTGCCTGTAGATTCTTGAGCGTGGACTTAAATATGCTCTTTCAGTTATAACGGAAGAGAACAATGTTATTTTGGAAGGGCTGGTCAAGAATTTAAACCCAGTTTTCCCCGTTCGTAAATTATATTGATATCCTGCCTTTTTATCTAAGGGGCTCAGGGCAGAGTTTGCCAGGTTCTCCTCAGAACAACCTTGTGCGGTAAATCGAGCTGGAAGATTATCAGTGGCACAAGGTCTCTGACAATTAGTACACCACGCTACCTCTCTCATTGTGGACTACAGTGGTACCTGGGATAACAAATTTAATTTGTTCTCCAAGGCAATTCATTATCCGAAAAAACTCGCTATCCGAAACATGGTTTCCCATAGGGAATGGGAAACCAATTAATCCGTTCCAGGGCCTAGGAAAATGACACAGACACCTGTTTCTTTGCTCAAAACCTTTTATAAAGTGCACTTTAAAGGTACCGATGCAATGCCACCCAGGATAACTCTTTTTTACCGATGCATGTGGAAATTCGTTATCCAAGGCAGTCCATAGGGAAAATTCGTTATCCGAGGCAGACCTATACCTAGAAATTGTGATTCGTTATCCGAGGCAGCCCACAGGGAAAATTCATTATCCAAGGCAGAGCTATACCTGGCAATTGCAATTTGTTATCCGAAAAATTCGTTATCAGGAGCATTCGTTATCCGAGGTATTACTCTATTTCTAATTCCATTTCCCCCCACAAACTCTCTCCATCAACTCACTAATTTTTCTGCTTGCATTGAATTATTGCTGTAAGCCTCCTTGGGTCCCTTTGGGGAGAAAGGCACCATAGAAATAAAGTTTATTATTATTATTGTGGGCCTCGAAGCCCTTGTGCTCAGCAGAGAGTTCCAAAGCATCACCTCGGGTGTATGCCCAATCGGTACCACCATCTTTCTATACTAATTGAATATACACCTTAGGACACACTCAAAGTACACAATGAAAGGGCTTACTGGTAGCGTTCAGTCAGCTGCCCCAAATCAAAATTCTCCAGAGTCCTTCTATAGGATCCCCAAGATCCTGGAATGTAATTTGGAAGCCATGGCTCTAAATTTTTGAGATACGGCAGCATTTGGGGTGGGGGTGGGGGAGTTGAATCAATTTGTCAGTTCATTGAGTCATCAGTGGAAATTCATCAGTTCGTCAGTTCACGGATTTGGCAGCTCTGATGAATGTCAAATCTAAATTTATGACAGAGCTACCAACAATGAAAATGTCTTAACATGATCTAGCCACTTTGTTCTTACGCGATACCTTTACAATAATTTTCCAAACATTTCCTTTTATTCAAAGCAATAGTACAACAAGGGGCCCGATTCCTGCAGCTTTTCCTTTTCAATGAAGCTGGTTGGATAGGTCAAAGAGTTGGAGGATCTGGCTGCCATGAGTTGGGAGTTCAATTCTCCTCAATGTCTCTCAGGAGAAAAAACATCTTTTATAATCTTGGGCAAATTGCATAATCCCACAGCACAAGTAGAATGAGGGGAAATGGTAAATCATCTCTAAGTACTCTCTACCTAGGAAGCCCTTAGAACAGGGGTCCTCAACCTAAGGCCCCGGGGCCGGATGCGGCCCCCCAAGTTCCTGAATCTGGCCCCCGGGACCAATTGCAACCCCCCCACCTACCCCTGCTTTGCGAGCAAGCCATCCTCCACAGCTGCTTCTGTTGCTGAGGCAGATTAAAGCAGTGGGCTATGTCACTTCTCCCACTCCCCCCAACTACTGCCCAGATGATCAGCATGCTAGCTAGTGGGGCATTTAGAGTGGGAGGGTTACGGCAAGGTCGCCCGCTCCCCCCACCCACTGTGGTCCGGCCCCCAGTGGTGCCTGGGGCGTGGTGGACCAGCCCGCTGTTTGAAAACTTTGAGGACCCCTGCCTTAGAAGGTTCGGCATGAATCAGAATCAACCTTACCAGCAAATGATTAATTAGTCTGTTTAAACAGCTTATATTATATTATATTATATTATATTATATTATATTATATTATATTATAGCATAGCATAGCATAGCATAGCATAGCATAGCATAGCATAACATAGCAGGGGGGAGGGGGGGAACAGTGGGGGCCCAGAAACCAGTCTCTGGTATCTGGTGATTCAGAGAAATTATGCAAAAACAAATAATAATAAAATTATAGAGTAAACACCATATCATTTCTGGATTAAACAAGCTCGTCTTTTATTATTTATTCCCAGCTTCTGACACTCGGAAATGTAAGAACACCATGTGTAGGAGTTTCTGTATTAAATTAGGGACTAATTAACCCCTCCTGCTAAAATAAGCAGGTAAGCGTTACTCCCACTGTGTAGACAAAGTAACAAAACATAAACAAAAATGACAAACTTGCCCATGGACACAAGCAAAAACCAGTGTAATGAACTGGAATTAACAATTAAGGGTTATGACAACGGCCATAAATTATGGGTTTGTCCTACCTGGAAAATGATGTTCAGTCTGTCCCAGTGAACACAGACTATTCCAAGATTTCAAAGTTGGATTCATTATAAGCTTACTGTTTATTATAGCTCACTTTCATTTCAAGCAAAAGCAAACCGTGCTGCTTATATACTGCCCCATAGCACTTAAAGCACTCTCTGGGTGGTTTGCAAATAATTATGCAGGCTACAGATTGCCCGTCAGCAAGCTGGGTACTCATTTTACTGACCTCAGAAGGCTGAGTGAACCTTGAGCCTGCTACCTGGACTTGAACCCCAGGTGGTGAGCACTATTATAGCTGCAGTACCGCAATTTAAAATCTCTTTAAGCAGGCGCTAAGCCTCTGGGTTGATCCTTTGGTGAAGGTGATAACTTCCAATCCGGATCAGACGAGAGCATGTTCCAGATTCTTTTCTAATAATTGCACCTTAGGAACATGTGTGTGTGTGGTTAATATAATATAATATAATATAATATATTATTATTACCCAAAAGACCCATACCTTTTTCACTCCTCCAAGGGTAAGGTCCCGAGAGCGGATGGAGGGCAGGCGGCCTGGCGTTATCGGGGCATTGGGTCTCCTCCCAATCAACCCACGCGTGGCAGCAAGCGTGGGGCGGATGCTGCCAGAGCTCCCGGGATCATTGCTAGAGGTCCCTTCTGACATCTTGAATCACCTGCCAAAGCAAATCAAAACCAAGATCAAACTTTTCCCAACAAGGGCAGCTTTTTGCAATGGTTTTACACGAAGATCTTATACAAACCGCACAGAGCAACAGCTGGACTGGAACCAACGCCACTCTAGTCTGGCATTCTGTTTTCGCAGTAGCCGACAAGAAGCAGGAGAGGCATGAAATAAGGAATGGCGGTCTCCACCAGCTGAAGTTCAGTTCTACTGCCTCTGTATCTGGAGGTTCCATTTAGGTATCACTGACAGCTTTACTCTCCCCCCCCCCCAATCTATCTCATCTCCTTTTAAAATGACTGAAGCCAGGGGCCAACAATATACTGTATCTTGAGGTATATTACCCCATCTTTTCTGAATCTCCTGCCCATTAGTTTCAGCGAATTGCCAAATCCTTCAGAAGGACAACCAAGTGGTCTAATAATTAGTCGGACAGATCAGGCCTGGGCCCATACAAGCACAGGGGTGGTGTTCTCACTCAGACATAAAATTTACCAGGGGACCCAGACCTCAGCCTAGCCAGCATGATCAAGTGGTTACGACTTTGGGATTATAAATCAAGGGATTTTAGGTTCAAATTCTGCACTCAGAATCTTTGTGACTGCCCTGCAGCAGTTTGTGTGAAGATCAAAAAGAAAGCCACAGGTACCAGCTGAACTTCATCACAACAAAAGTGAGATAGATATGCACAGTATATTATTTGTTCCCTGAAAACCTTTTAAACCCGCCTTTCGCCTTAAGAAGGACCCAGGGAGGTTTACGGCAACTGTAAGACAGAATGCATGATTGCATTGACTGATTTCATACGAACACCAGTGTTTTCCATGTTAGTCTCCCCCCCTCCCCCCATAATGGATTTTTTTTCTTTTTGCATGCTCCTTGTAGCTTTAATGTTACCTTTTAATGTTCTAAGATGCCTCTTCTAATTCCCCGTTCTTAACTTCAGTTATGTCTTAAATGTTCTGGGCTGTATATTGTCCCTCATTATTGTAAGCCACCTTGGGTCCTTTTCTAAGGAGAAAGGAGGGGTAAAAATATTCAAAATCCACAAATAAAATAAATAAATTTAAGTAAGTAACGATGAGGACCAGCACCTTTCATTGCAGCCAACTTTGCAGGGTTGTAGGGAAGGTAAAAGGAGCAGGGAACAACTGTGCAAATCTCGATTTCCTTAAAGTTGGATAGTCATGGGAAACTACCAAATCATCAGAGGAAACCTAGTCTGTGCATCCAGTTAGTTATGGTAAAAGACCAAACTAAAATAAATACAAAATACAAGTAGCAAATATACATACTATCCAATGTGCATTTCATAATAATGTTTAAATTTATCCATAAAATTGATAGATCAAATGTACACATTAAAATTAGATCTGGTTCACTGTAAGGCAGTCATCAGCTACAGGTTACTATGTTTCTTGACTTCCACTTTATGATCTGTTTTCGAACCCTTATTGCTACTGCACAGAATTTAGCAACTTGCCTGGTTATTTGGCAAAATAACCAGGTCTGTGCATCCATTCCACCTCCCTCCCCCCAAAAAAAACCCCCACACATCTCTCAATAAAGGTCTCTCTCCTCTCTCTCCCAACATATTCTCTCTCTCTCTCTCTCTCTGTTTTTGAAAGCCAGGAATCGACATATGATGTACGTTGTTTTAATGGTATTGTATTGTATAGTTTTAATAATTTTATTGTTTTATAGTTTTTAATACTTGTTGTATGCCGCCCAGAAACCTCTTGGTAGTGGGGCGGCTAAAAATATATATTGTTATTAAATAAATAAATAAATAAATAAATAAATAAATAAATAAATAAATAAATAAAAGCACCAGTGAGTTCCTGGGGGGGGGGGGAAGGACCAGAAAAATTGCATTTCTGCTCATGCCCTTTTCTACAGCTATCCACTCTTGGGGAAGAGAGCCATCCCCCAAAGAGACGGGAAAAGTAAAGAATAAAATAGGACAGAGAACAGAAAACATCTACTGGGGGTTCCCCACCCCATGCAATTGGCATCTATTGGGGGGAATGGGGTTTTGCAGGAAAAGTCTCCCACTGCTTCATGGGGGGGGGCTTAAAATCACAGACAGATCTACTTACCCACCCACCCACCCACCCCCCACGTTTGCAACGGAGGGTCAGGAGACGCAGCCCCCCACCCGACCCCTGGATGTACCCCCGACCCACCCAAGCCGATGCGGGTCTCCAGCACCGCTTCCACGCCAGCCAGCTCCGCACAGCTCCGGCCGCCCCTAACGCGCGTGCGCGAGATGGCAGGCCGCCATTTTTGAAAATGGCACGAGCGCCGCCCTCTCCCGGCGTTTCTATTCTAGGCTTCTAGCGACTCGCGGCGGGGCGTGGAGGAGGGAGCGGGCGCGCCATCTTTGTCGCGGGCAGTGCTCGTCGCGTTGGGGGCGGTGGCCCGAGGAAGGGAAAGGAGAGCAGGGACGCCATTTTTGTTGAGGGCATATTAAAAAAAATAAGCACTAATATGCTATATTTCTAGTTTCCGGGAGAGGGATGTAAAATTGAGGGAGGAGAGTCAGCTTTTGGCTCGAGAATTAAACTGTGATGATAAATAATCCGATCCTAGGCCTTCTAAAAGACCCAGATGTCACAAAAAGCTCAGTGGGGGCTTCTGATAACTATAAAGTGTACAGTAGTACCTTGTATAAAGGTTAATTCGTTCAAAATGAAATTTATGTTAAGCAATTTTTTCTTTATACAAATTTCCCATAGGAATGCATTAAAACAGAGTAATCCCTAATCGCAACCATTTTTATATTGTACAGATTCGCCCCATAGACAATTCTGTTAAGCAAATTTCCCCTATCTCCGGAATTTTTTATGTTGTACCGATTTTATGTTATACAAGCTGTTTGTTATACGAGGGTCCACTGTATTTGGGAATAAGGCCATCGTTTTGTAGTTGCCTAGAGTAAGCCCCTTTAAACGTAGTGAGAACTGTACAGAGTTGAAGATTGTTGTGGAAATAAACCAATGGTACACAATTTAAAGGTTCTGGAATGAAAAGTACAGCAAGAATTGTACCCTCTCCATTTGCCAATTGTCAGACGGTTTTTTTCTGACACAGCCCAGCCCCCAAATGAAAGGCAAATGTCCAGATAATTTTTAAAAAATCCAACAACATATTGCATAAGGTAATGACATAAATAGCGATGGACAGGTTGCAATGCAGACTACATTCTGCAAATGTCTTAAGATTTTAATTGACTTTTAATTTTGCCTACATTCCATGAGTGTCCATGGTTTTGAACTGTGCAACACTCTGATAAGGATAAAGAACAAAATGGTGGGATTTGCTAAAAGGAATTTAGTGGATTTTTCCTGCAGGTAATATAGGTGGAATCTTAATCCATTTAAATTACACGAAAACATTTAATCACATGTTTTATGCATGCTTTACCGGGGAGTAAGCCCTTACTCCTAATTTAGTGGCGGGTGGATGTTTGCCTAAGGGAGAAATTAAGTGATAACTGAACATGATGATGTGAAGTATTGCATATATGCACTCAAATGCCTCTGGTATTACTCATGAGTGACTACACTGGCTTGCACTTAGCAGTCAGTCAAGGAAGGAGGAGCCTTGAATAAATAAATAAATGTGTTGCCTTTTGAGATTGTCATCTGAGCTGCCTATAGCTTACCCATCACTGTTAAAGAAGGAGGCGTCCTGTGAATGTGTTTGGTTTTTCTTGTTTTAATTACAGTTGCACACTGCCGTCATCTCTGCAACAATGGGCAGCCTTAAAATGTTTAAATAAATACTTCTCAGGGTGTTTTGACAGTTTGCATTCAGGTGTAAAAGGAACTAAACCACGGCTGCCAGAGAAATTATATAACTGACTTTACACCTGGAATCTACATTTTAGATACAACAAAACCACCTGATAAGGGGAAAATGAACACATTTCCTCACACCAAGTGGGGAGCAAAAAGGATGGCCCTGGAGAACAGCCATGGAGGGAGATATCACTTTAAAATTTTGTCTTGAGTTCTTCCAGCTGTTTGGACAGTTTTGAAGAGGATGAAGTTGCTGGTCTGTGGAGAGGTTTCACTACCACTAGGTGACACGCTAAGCTGACTCTGGTGACTAAAAGCATTTCAACAGCTGTTTGCTGCTGCCACAAATGCCAGCGCTTCTTTGGAGAGTCCCGGAGAAGCCTTGATGGAGTCAAAAGAAACTGTGAGAGACAGACAGATGCATCGTTCTCTTGCAATAGTCGAAGTCCCTTGAAACTCCGAGGACAAGCTATTTATTCAGTTCTTGAGATCACGCTAGAATTGCACGAGTTGAAGAGCTGTCTATGTCTCCCAAGTTGTTTTTGTATTTAATGAACACAGTTTGCATGAATGTGGTAGATGCTGGGTCACGGCGAATGCATATCTCCTTCATCATCACTTGACAGTTCCAGCCAGCTGCGCTGATTAAGAATCATCGGAATGGCTAATCCGGAATACTCAAATAATGAGTCACCTCCATGAAGTCACAAGAAGGATGTAGAAGCCATAAGATCCAGGCAGGGCGAGGGGGAGTAGTGGATTGCTGCATGGATGCTTATATCCATTCCTGACACCACTTCCCAACTTTTGACCTTGACGGCTATCTGAAAAAGGTCTGCTCTGATTAATGGATCCATTAGATATTTGGCACACTGCCCTCTGATTTCTCCATGAGAGTATCTAGGCAACTGCTTTCAGAAGAGTATCAGTTTTAGCCTGCTGAAAGGAAAAGCTGGTGGAAACTAAATATTAATTGATATAGCATTAGTGCTGAACTCCGGCAGGGGAAGGACAGGCAAAACAAATTGTTATTGTTGTTGTTGTTGTTGTTGTTGTTGTAAACCCTCTTTGCCTTTTCTAATTTCACGTGTAGATTGGTACTCTTAGGCTTAACTCTATCCTTCAAGACACTTCCTGTCTGTTTTCTCCCCTGTCAGTTTTTTCGACAGACAGTGCTTGCCCCGTCTTTGGAATGGCTGCCAGTGGGCCTCCCAAGCATGGAAGTTAACTTTAGAGACTTCTGTGAATAAATTCCGTAACATTTCCTTCTGTACCCTCCAACATTGGAAGCTGAGTCATGGCAACTGGACTTCTTTTCTTGAGAGGAGTTGGGTTGCCATGACTCAACTTCCAGATAAACTCACCTGGGTGAGTGAGAATCTTCACAGACCTGGGTTTTCCAGTGAGTAGAAATGTGGTGTGCCCCCTCTAATTTTTTGTGTCTTCATTTGAGTCTCCAGAGTACCACTAAATAATCACATGTTCAGCACTAAGCACTGGCTCTGTGCATGTGTGTGTGTGCGTGCGTGTGTGCGTGCGTGTGTGCGTGCGTGCGTGCACGTGTGTGCATTAGCTCTATCTATCTATCTATCTATCTATCTATCTATCTATCTATCTATCTATCTATCTATCTATCTATCTATCTATAGGCTTATTTACACTGTCCGTTATCTATCTATCTATCTATCTATCTATCTATCTATCTATCTATCTATCTATCTATCTATCTATCTATCTATCTATCTATCTATCTATCATCTATCTACTGTATATGCGATATATATCAAATAATTTTAATGAAACTGATTTTGTGGCACCTAAGCAACACTGATATTTTTCACTTACATAAGTTTAATCATAACATTATATGTATATGTATAAAGAAGTAAAAATGCAAAAAAGCAACAACCCATAAGTGGATCGGGAGATCTGCTCCCCTGATATGTGATGCATGAAAGTATATAGGGAATGACCAACAACACACCGTTTCTAACTAACTGCCCTATATAACTGGCATTACAGAGGTTAGTTCAAGGAAAGTATCAGGTGTTGTGTGAAAAATGAAAACCCCATGTTAGGAATAATTAGAGAAGGGAACAAGAACTTCCCTGAGCTAGGAAATGTTCTGTTTGTGAACTACACCTCCCAGAACCCCCCAGCAAGCATGGACAAAAGGAACTACAATCCCCAAAAGCAACCATTCCAAAATATCCATATCACAATCCTTTTGTACACACACAAGACTACCATGTTACCAACATTTCTTCTTAATTTTAATACCCGTACTGGGAAAGAAACTCACACATAAGTGATTAAGACTGATTTGAACAGGGCCCAATTTTATATTCAGGTTCACCACTTTTACTCTTGAGTCTTGGAGGCTTTTTTTTTTCTAATTCTGGGGGAAAAATGATTAGTTTGACACCATCGTGGCCCTGGACAATGGAAAAATAAAATAAAACAATTGCTACGTCTGGATGTCAAAACTGTACTGATCATTTATACCAAGGGGTTGCAAGCACGCAACATTCATTTTCTTTTCTTTTCCATAGATTCACGTTCGGAATACGAAATGGTCTCTGGGTACTTTCACAAGTCACACTAAAAATATCTTGTGATCCATATGTCACTGGAGGAGCAAGACAAAAGAGCTACCCTTACATCATGGTAAAGATAAAAGGTAAAGGTTCCCCCGGCACATGCATGCTAGTCGTGTCTGATTCTAGGGGCGGCGCTCATCTCCGTTTCTAAGCCAAAGAGCCAGTGTTGTGCAAGTCCGCGACCATGTGGCCGGCATGGCTGAACACATTTCTGCACATGGAACACTGTTTGCCTTCCCACTTTTTATGGCAGTACCTACTGTATTTATCTATTTGCATTTACATGCTTTCGAACTACTAGGTTGGCAGAAGCTGGGGTCAACAACGGGAGCTCATTCCGCTGCGTGGCACCCAGGATTTGAACTGGCCATCTACTGACTTTGCAGCTGACAGTTTCAGCGCTCTAGCCCGCTGAGCCACCACGCACCACCCTTACATTGTAGATATAGCTAATGCAATATTCACTTGGAGAGCAACTGTCTTTTCACCCTTCATAGTGAAAACTACCTCTGAACCTGCTTCAGAGAGATTCAGGCCAGATATATCAATCTTTATCTCGCCTGATTTTGGAAGCTAAGCAGGATCGGCCCTGGCTAGTACTTGGATGGGAGACCACCAGGGAATACCAGGTGCTGTAGGCGCCTGGAGTAGGAACTGGCAAGCCACTCCAGTATTCCAGCCAAGAAAACTCCATGGACATGGGGTCATGAAGAGTTGATCACGACTGTAATGACGCAACACAAAAATATCAATCTCAGCTGGCTCGAGAGATCAGTGGTTGAAGTATGGGAGTTTGATTATCTCCTGTGTCTCTTGGGAGAAGAGCCAGCCTGTGTCATCATGGGCAAACTGCCTAATCTAGGCATATCCAAACTTCAGCCCTCCAGATGTTTTGGACCACAACTCCCACAGTCCTTAGCCATTGGAAATACAAGCTTGGAATTCTGGGAGTTGTAGTCCAAAACATCAGGAGGGATGGAGTTTGGACATGCCTGGCCTAATCCCAGGAGAAGAGAAATGGGAAACCATTTCTGTGTTTTCTCTAATTAGAAAACCCTGGAAAAAGTCACCATGGAGTTGGAGTTGCTATAATAATAATAATAATAATAATAATAATAATAATAATAATAATAATAATAATAATAATAATAATAATAATAATAATAATAATAATGCCAGTCACCGTCAATCAAAATTATAAAAACATTGACTGGTATTATGTAGCAGATACAACATTTAAGTATCCTAAGTATCTATTAAATGGCGACATAGAACGTATTCTGTTCCAAATACTGCCGGGTTTTGCAGCTCTGTTGATGTTGTTTCTGGCATCTACCACGGCTTATAATATGGTGTGAAATTTCTTGATGTTGTTCCCATAGCCCTGATGGCAATGAGGATCACTGAGATCTGGTCCATTCACAAGCGAGAGGTTTTGATGGCTAGGTCTCTGTATTTTCCCCCAGTTCTTTAGCTTCAGCTCTGGCATCCCCTGGAAGTACAATGTTAACAATGCAGCGTTCTCTGTTCTGTTACTGCTAATGTCTGGTGTGCTATGTTCAAGGTGTCTCTTGGTTTGGATCTGGAAATCCCACAAGATCTTCAATTGGTTATTTTCTAACACCTTCTTCTTCTTCTTCTTCTTCTTCTTCTTCTTCTTCTTCTTCTTCTTCTTCTTCTTCTTCTTCTTGCTGTTGTTGTTGTTGTTGTTGTTGTTGTTGTTGTTGTATTACGCATGTAACAGCAGCCTCCTAGGATGAAACATATTTCATTCTCCACCTGTGCAGCCTT
Source organism: Phrynocephalus guinanensis (assembly GCA_037367245.1). Taxonomy (NCBI): domain Eukaryota; kingdom Metazoa; phylum Chordata; class Lepidosauria; order Squamata; family Agamidae; genus Phrynocephalus; species Phrynocephalus guinanensis. Next base: position 4,207,554 of record CM074745.1, on the reverse strand, counting down.
ATATAACAAAACCTGCACCCACTCACACAAAAGACGTATTGAGCAGACTTGGTGGAAAAAAACAAGTTTTATAGGAGTCTTGAAATAGAAGGGAGAGGTCTGGAAGCATCTTCAGAAGAGCAAGAAGGAATGACTGGGGATGAAATCTGGAAAAAAAAATCATGCCACCGGAAGGCTCTGAACCCACCCAGTGGCATTTCAAAACAAGAATGTTTCTGTTTCACCTTTTATCTCTCCTGTTTTGGCTCTTTCTCTTTTTAAATTTTCATTGTTTTTCACCTTCCCCCCCCCACGCCCCATAAATTCCTTCCGGCTCCTCTGCCAAGGTTTGATCCCTACCACAAACCGATGAGGTAGCTCACGGGAGAGAGAAAAAAATACTCAAAAATAAATAAATAAATAAATAAATAAATAAATAAATAAATAAATAAATGCCCCCCACATCAAGGCATAAGTTCTTTGAAGAAGGGGGGGGGGGCGCGTCTGGAAGCTTTCTCTCCAACTTCCAAGGCCGTGCTTCCATCCCATACTGGCTTCTCGCCCCCCCCCTCCCGGTGGGCTGGTCATTCCCCCCTGTCGAAGGGCTCTGTGGAGCTCAGAAGCCTCCCCCTTCCCCTCTCCCTCCCCATCCTACTTTCGACGGTCCTTAAGCAAGGCGTCCTCTTCTCTCTCCAGCTTTCCTTGGGTTTGGGATCGGGCTGCGGAGAACAGGGGGGCCATGCAGAACCCACGCGCCGCATCGAGTTGAGGAGGTGGTGGTGGTGTGTGTGTGTGGGTGTGTGGGGGGGCTTCCTCTCGGCCGATCCTTGCTCCTGCCCCACCACCCGCACCCAACTGCCCCCGCAACCTGCCCAGCCAGGATCCCTCCCGCCTGCGCCCTTTCGTCTCCCGCATCCCTCACCCTCCGATCGGCCGCCGGGTGTGTGTTGGAGGTGGGGGTGATGGTGGGGAACGGGAGGAACCCCCCCCCCTGCCCGCCTCCAAATTCCCCAAAAGAGAGCTCGCGTAGGTAGGAGAGGCTCGCTCTTTGCGCGCGCGCGCGCGCCCCTCCGCATCCCCATCCTCTGCGCCACCGCCGGCGACCGGAGAGGCGCTGCGGCGGCTGCGCTGCTGCCTCGGGGCGGTGGGGATCGGCGCAACGGGGCGGGTTTGGGGCATTGGCTCCGCACCCAGTGCTGTGGCAGCCTCGGAAGGGATTGGCCGGGAGGAGCCGAGGTGCGCTTTTGGCCTCCTCCCTGGTCTCCTCCTCCTCTCTCCTCCTCCTCCTCCATTCACCCCCCCCTCCTTGGCATGCTCTTGGGATCAGGAGGGTGGTGATGATCGGGAGGATGATGACTGTGCCTCCTTCTCGCTCCTCTGCCGGCTGCCTCCTCCTGGATCGGTAAGCCTTCCCGAGGACCGGAGTGCAGCAGCAGGAGCCTCCTCCTCCTCCTCCTCCTTCTCCTCCGGGGGCGCGCTCTCCCTCCTCTTGCTTGCCGGGGCAGCAGGTGCAGGATCTCGCCCGGCCAAGGCGCAAAGTTGCGGCTGGCCCGCGGGGAAGGCGCTTGGCGGCCAGCGCGCTCCCGGCCACGGGTCCCCCCACCACCACCTCTGCCCTCTCTCTCTCGCCTGCCAAGATCTGTCGGGGCTTCCAGGCGCGCACCCGACGCCACCGCCACCACGTTAACTTCCCAGAGGTCCGGAGGCTCCTGCGGAGCCAGGTAAGTGGAGAAAAACCACCCCCACCACCCCCACCCACCTTCTTTTGCTCCGAAAGTCGAGACGAGAGGCTAGGGACAGGCTGGGATAGGGGTTAGAGCAGCTCTGGTTCCCAAATGGATGCCCCTCTTCCCCCACCTGAATGGGACACTGGGTGAAGGGGGGGGATGCCACCATCTTACACAAAACTGGGGCGAACCTAGGAGAAAGATGTTGGCATTGAAACCAAGAAGACTCCAGGTGAGGTCTCCACTCAGTGGATGACCTTGGGGCCAGCTAGAATATCAGGCACCGTGGGGTCTTCCGGATGAGAACAACAGGGTGGAGGTGTCTGAGGAAGACAGGAGGGTGGTCCTTGCTTCCTCCAGCTCTGTTTTGAAGGACAGCCAAGAAATCAGGGGGTTTGGAAACTTTATGGCATGGGGGCTGCCTGCCAATGACATGAAATAAATTTAAAACACATCATCAGTGGGTTCCACAATGGCGACACTGCAAGGATCTTCAAGCAGACCTAATTTGAGAGGAGAGGGAAGAGAGAGCCAAGGGCAAACTTATTACTCTCAAGTTTGGGGCTGGCTTCTCTGCCAGGGGCTCCTTGGAAAGAGGCCACTTGTTTATCCCCTCTAAAAGATTTATCCGTCTCCCAAACGGCAGGTTCATTTCCTTTTAGAATAAAAGGCCAGGATTGCCCTTAAAGTGGCTGCATTGGGAGGATTAAGCTAGGACCATTTTTCTCCTTGGTGAAGCCGAGAGGAGAGGAGAAGCCTTTCAGAAGGAGAGGCAAGAGATGAGTGTTGCGGTAGGCGGAGAGGGCTGTAGGAGTGAAGTACAGCTGCAGTGTGAGTCTTCCCGCACTGGAGAACGAGGTGAAAAAACCTGAACCAAACATGGGCAAGACGCAGGTCCTTGGGTGAGCGCTGCACGGATCTTGCCCATAAGCTTCTGCTCACTTTGCCCCCTGTGTAAGGATGGCAGTCAGGAGCTTGGGTGCTGCTCTCCACAAGAGAAGGCATGGCCTCCTTGTTTTGCACAGTTACTGGAAAAAGAAAAGGAAGGTGAAGAACTTTGGCCGGGCTCTTGCAAAACATGTAGGGCAGCCAAAAAATCTCAACCAGCAAAAGAGAGAGATGGAGAAGGGGGGGGAATACATAGGCAGGCACTGCTGAGATAGTCGATGAAACCCTGCGTGGGTATCGCCAAACGTGAGCATGAAATGGTTCATGGGAATATGTTTGGTGAATATGGAATGGCTGCCATGTGCACGGATCAACTTCTGGTCTGTGGCAATCCATGCCATTCGATATGTGTGCATCTATGTACGTACACACCTACGGTATGTCCGGTGAGCAAGCGTCTTAACGGTATGAACATACCTCTCTGCTGGGCGACAATGTGTGTGCCGTATTGAGAACAGAAGGAAAAAATATTGTGCCCACAACGGAGTGTGTGCAAGAAATACGGACATGGACATGTGCTTTTCAAGGCCAAGGCTGCACATTTGTGTGAAGAGGTTTCAGAAATATGTCAGTGAACACCTAGGGTGTTGGAGTAGTATTTGAAAAATCCGGGCTCAAATCCCTCCATGGTCACAAAGCTCCGCGAGGGACATTTTAGAGAATCAAACTCCCCCAAAGCTGGCACATTTGTTATGCAGGTAAAACAACGTAATGGGCAGAGACCGGCATACCCTCCTATGCTAATAAGCAAGAGTTTGGGTCCAAGGAGGAGGTAATAGATCCATTATTTCAGCTAAAGGTTCAGGTAAACAGATGTGTACATCTTTTTTTTAATGGATTTTTTTATTATATTGAAAGGTTTAGATTGGTTATAATAGAATGCAGAACAGAAGAAACATCCTGGATCACAATTTGGAATGTCACTTATTGAAATAAACTTGAGTTGTTTGTTACTTTTGCCAGGTGGTGACAGTTCAGGTGTTTTCTCATCCCAGTAGTTTGCTATGCCAGAAATGGAGAGGGAAATAACTGAGCAATGGCCAAAGACCATAAATATTTGCAAAAATCCACAAGGAAACACAGACCATCTTTTCCTGCTATTGATGATTGACAAGACAATTTCATAACATCGGACACATTCCTGTTCTCGTGCCTCTAAATATGCTGCAAAATTTCCTTTTAAAATGACATTTAAAAGAAACTACAACAATTACAACTTAAAAGTAACTGTATACCTACTGTACTGGTTATATTACTGAAACTGTTGCTATTTCTCACATTTTTGTAGTCCATAAAGTAACTAATGGCATAGAGATACACCACTTGTAACTGTTTAATTCCAAGCTCTTTCCCATACATAAACACAGAGATTCATAAGTGATCTGATTTCTCTTGGTACCTATGCGAAGGGCTTGATTTTGTGACGTGCCCTGGACCGCTGCGAGTGGTCTTGTGGATATGCACACGGCAGCATGTGTCTTGTTCATAATCTCTGTGAATACACAAGCGTCCGTAACTGGGCAGAGGGATGTGCTCAGTTAGGAGCAGAAATGTCTGTAGTATGTGCCTAGACGATAACATTAGATGGTTGTGACAAGATCTAAAAAGATGGATGCATCTAGCTCTGGATATTTATATGTGCCTATCCAGGGCTATGTGTGGGTGCAGCACTTTGCTTAAACAAGTGTAGGTGAGTGGAGATGCCTGAAGAACAGGGACACCAATGCACATTTCCTAATGTAAGGCGGTGAAATGTGCCAAGGTGTATAACTGGAATAAGTGGGAGCACCTGTAGGACTCCTGGGCCAGTGTGGGAAGGCAGGCAGGATGCTAATGGGATCAGATTCCAGTGGCCAAATTTGACACTCCGCCAGCAGCTCCACCACCCACCATGCTTGTGGCACAGCGAACACCCACTCTTACCCCATCCCTGTGATGGGATCTTCTTCTGATCCCCAGGCAAAAGAATTTTTTTTTTACCCAGCGTGTTGTTAGTCTGTGGAACTCCCTGCCACAGGATGTGGTGATGGCATCTGGCCTGGATGCCTTCAAAAAGGGATTTGGACAGATTCCTGGAGGAAACATCCATCACAGGTGACAAACCATGGTGGAGATGTGTGATTTCCAGGCTTAAAACCGGGGTACTTCAAGGGCCAGATTCAGGGGAGTGGTATCAGGAGACAGATATCTAAACTCGTGCGCTTCCAGAAGCATTTAGTGGGGCCACTGTGAGATACAAGAAGTTGGACTAGATGGGCCTTTGGCCTGATCCAGCATGGCTCTTCTTGTTCTTATGTTTACCCGTTTGTTCAGCAAACATCCGCTGTGCGATTCTGAGCGACATGGCAAATGTCACATTCAGTTTATTGCTCACATTTCTGTGGGCACATGGGTGAAGTGTTTGTTTGTGGAGGGAAATCTAGTGGTACCTGCCCGTAAACTTTTGGAGGTATTCAAGTTTTTGTAGGCATGCTTAAACAACATTTGTTGTGGCTACTGTTCTGTATAATAAATTATTGCAGTATTAACAACATAGCGGCAACTTCCTCTTTTCCTTTATAATTTACTCATACACACTCTTCCCCTCTCTTTTTCTCTACCTGTACACAATTCACCCATTAGGTATACATCATGTATTGCTCCCTGTTTTTGGAAATACTGTATAGCTAAGGAAGACCCTATTCTCCCCATCCAGAGATGGCTGCTGCTGTTTTGGTTCTCCGTTTCCTAAGTGCTGCTTAGCTCCTGTTTTGTTTATGTAGTTATCCTCCCCCCACCCCCCACCAAGGAACCTGAAGATGCTATGAACCTCCACAGAACAGAGAACAGAGAGCACAGAACAGAGGCTTGAACGCAGGTTGTCTCCATCCCAGTTCAAGTATTGGGGTGGTAGAAATCTGAATGGTTTTGTCTTAAATTCACAGCCTTCCAATGCCCCCCCCCCATCTTTCCTCTTAACAGAAAATATCATTTGAGGCAGGAAGATGGAATGGCTGCACTAGTGACTGGAAATTTACTTTAAATAACTAATTTACAGTACTCTATACCCCAGAGCACAGAGAGAACTCCTAGTTCCCTGAGCTCCTTGCCCTGTGAAGATGCCGGCCACTGAGTCTGGCAAGACGTCAGGAAGAAAAACGTTCAGAACATGGCTGCAGCCCAGAAAACTCACAACAGCTATCAGATCCTGGCCGTGAAAGCCTTCGAGAATACATTAATTTACTCCCATTATTTGTCGGAGTGTTTGAAAAGCACTCCATGTATAAGATGAACCCGAATTTTCCTGCCCGAATTAACATTTTCTCTACAGTTTTAGTTAAAAAAATAGTCTTATACATGGAAAGATACCATAACCTATTGTTCTTACTTCTTATAATGGTGGGAAAAAAACACTCCATTTTATTTGCTGGCTTTTTTTTTGGTTACTTGCTATTTCTTGTTAGAAAAATGAGGATTGATAAAGTTACAAGTGATTTAAAAATGCTGTGAAACCTGGAAAACCCTTCTAAGATGCAAGTATCCTGGAAAGATAACTAGAGTAACTAGTTACTTGTTATGCCAGGAAACAAATGCAGATCCTTTATAAATAAGTTGATCCTAAAATTTAACTCTTTAGCATCCTCATTTCTCAAAAAAAGATAGTTGCTGTTATTGAAGTGTTGACCTCCTTGCAGAGTTAGTAGAAGGAGACATCCTAAGGCAGGCATGTCCAAACTTTGGCCCTTCAGATGTTTTGGACCACAACTCCCACAGTCTTTTGCCATTGGAAATACAGGCTTGGAATTCTGGGAGTTGTGGTCCAAAACATCAGGAGGGCCAAAGTTTGGACATGCTTGTCCTAAGGGGACCATGAAAGTTTGGTCTGGAATCATCTTAGAAGTCCATTTGCAAGGGAAGATGTACTCCTCCCTCGTCTAGCATCTTTTGAATAATAATGCCAGGAGTATCTACCTGGAGACATCCCAGGTCCTACTGCACCATCCTAAGCCCCATAAGCAGTGGTTCCCAATGTTGGGTCCCCAGATGTTCTTGGACCGAAACTCGCAGAAGCCTTCCCTACTCGCTGCGTTGGCCAGGAATTCTGGGAGTTGTAGTCCAAGAACACCTGGGTGGCTCAAGGTTGGGAACCACAAGCTCTAAGCAAGGATGTCAAGTTTGTGGTCTATCGTTCCCACCTCTCTAGGGAGCATAGATGATGGTGGACATGTGCCACAAAAGGGTACATTAAGATTAAGAGACAGCAGTTAATCTTTAAAGTGCCACAATATCCTTTCTTTTTTTGCTTTGGTTTTATGTTAAGGACATAAGAACATAAGAAGAGCCATGCTGGATCAGGCCAAAGGCCCATCTAGTCCAGCTTCTTGTATCTCACAGTGGCCCCACCAAATGTGTCCAGGAGTGCACGAGACTAGATATCTGTCTCCTCATACCACTCCCCTGCATCTGGTCCTTGAAGTACCCCAGTTTTAAGCCTGCAGATTACACATCTCCATCATGGTTTGTAACCTGCGATGGACGTTTCCTCCAGGAATCTGTCCAATCCCCTTCTGAAGGCATCCAGGCCAGATGCCATCACCACATCCTGTGGCAGGGAGTCCCACAGACTAACAACATGTGCTGGGTGAAAAAAATATTTTCTTTTGTCTGTTCTCACTCTCCCAGCCCTCAGTTTGAGTGGATGTCCCCTAGTTCTGGCATTTTGTGAGAGGGAGAAGAGCGTCCCTCTATCCACTTTACTCATGCTCTGTATTATTTTGTACGTCTCAATTATATCCCCCGAGGCGCCTTTTTTCCACACTAAATAGCCCCTTGTTGTTGTTCCTTGCTGATGGTAGGAAATGACAGAACAAAACAAATGTATCATGTATTCCCCCACCACTACCACCACTACCACCATTCTAAAGAGACAACAGGGGGACATGCATTCTCAACGGGAGGTGTCCGTGTTTGTTTCCCAGAATGTGCCTGGGTTTGGGGAATACAACAGATGGCAGGAGACAGGGGAGAGTTGGGGGAGAGTGCGGATGATGGCAGCTGGAAGTTCAGGTGTTCCTGCACGTGCCTCTGAGATAAAACTGGAAGAAAGACGTGGGGGTATGTATGTGTGTGAAGGAGGAATCTCTGCAGAAATGTGAAAGGAGTTGGAATGGGTTGTGTGAGTGGGCGCACATCCACGTGGCAGCAAGAGATGCCAGCGGTTGTGAACATGTGAGGGGATGGGTGGTGGTGGTGGTGGTGGTGGTGGTGATAGTGGATGAGGATGTGTGTGTTTGCCAGGTGGGTTGTGTGCTCCTTTGCATGGGAGTGGAGGGCATTTTTTAAAAAAATCCTGACAGAGTAATTTGACCAATAGGTCATCTTCCTTTGTCCTGGTAGGTTGTAGTGGCCTGGAGGCAGACTAGGTTCCTTCCCAGTATTGAGGATGATGGCTTTGGCCTCTCCTCTTTGTCTCTCCCTCCCCCTGAGAACTCTTGAAGATGTGGAAGCTGTGCAGGCACGTTGAAGGGGAGGGTCTGGAATGCCATAGGAGGCCCACGGTCCCGAATCAAGGGGCCACGAAAACCCTTTTTGGGGAAGAACTTTCGGAGGGTGTGGAGTTGCTCACAGTGGGTGACTCTCCAGGGGTAGAGGAAAATAAGCCATGATGGGGTGAGGTGGAGGTCCAGTCCATCTGGGAGAGCTGCCTTGGCTTCCTGTGCTGCAGTTCATCAACAACCTCACCTTTAACTCCCTCCCTCCCTCCCTCCCTCCCTCCCTCTCTCTCTCTCTCTCTCTCTCTCTCTCTCTCTCTGCAATCCTTCTCTGCGCCAAGGTTGCTAATTTCCCCTCTCTCTCCTGTTCCCTCTGCAACCACCCACACACATTCTGCTACTCCTCATGTTGCTGGCATGTTGCTGTGCGTTTTCGAGTGTGCTGTTGGATGCTCTTCTGTGGTGAGGGATGGATGCATCATGCGTTGTATATTTTTAAGGCTTTAAGTCAAACAGAGAGATTGGGCTCCTTCGACATTCAGGACAATTTGTGTCTGCTTCTTTCGCCAATGGACTGTATAGGTCACAAAGCTTTGGGTCAACAGATGAAGGGGGTGAGGGCTTGCCTGTTTGGAAACTGGCATGGTGATGGAATTATTTGGAGGTTAGAAATTTTACCACCACCACCACCCCAAATTACGACTTCCAGGATCCCTCAGCCAGCTATCCTCCCACTCCCATCACAAACTGTGCTAGCCTGAGGATTCTGGGAGTTTTAGTCTGAATATTAACCCCCAACCTTTGGAAGGCTATTATCTGTGGGCCGTCTGGAAGTTGAGTCATGGCTACTGGACTTCTTTTTCTTGAGAGCCTGTCTCTCAAGAAAAAGAAGTCCAGTAGCCATGACTCAACTTCCAGATAAGCTCACCTGGATGACTGAGAATCTTCACAGACATATCTGTGGGCAGATAATAATTTTATTACTAATTCCTTCTTCTCATAGTACTGGCCTTACCTCTTCTTCTTTCGTAGTCCTAGACATTGGTTTAACTTGAGTGTTTTCAGGCAGATAAAAGGAAGACCTTCTTTACACAGGACATAGCTAACCATTGGAATTCACTGCCACCAGATATGATAACCACCCATAATTTAAACAGCTTAAAATAAAAAGGTTAGGCAAAACTTAGAGAGGATAGGTTTGGCAGCAAATGTGGTCATTAAAAAGAATCTTTGGGATCTGTGCCCTGATGGAGCAGGTGAAAAAGGACATCTACATGGAGAGCGTCCATGTCCCTGGTGCCCTGCTTGGTTGTGAACTTCCCCCGAGGCATCCTGTCAAGATGAATGCTTTTGGGGGATCAAGATGATTGAACGGATATGAGGAGGAACAGGATGTGTTGTCAAGTCGATTTTGACTTCGGCCAACCCTTTTCAGCGTTTTCCAAGAAAAGGACACTCTGGAGTACGTTGCCAATCCCTTCCTCTAGGGGCGCTCTGGGACTCTGTGACGCTTCCCCAAGACCACCCAGGCTGGTTCTTTTGGGATGCACCAGGGAAGGGGAGGGATGAACCTAAGAACCTAAGAAGAGCCCTGCTGGATCAGGCCAAAGGCCCATCGAGTCCAGCTTCCTGGATCTCACAGTGGCCCCACCAAATGCCTCTGGGAGAGCATGAGAGTAGATCTCTGTCTCCTGATACCACCCCCCTGCATCTGGCCCTTGAAGTACCCCGGTTTTAAGCCTGGAGATGACACCTCTCCATCACGGTTTGATCGTAACCCGTGATGGACTTTTCCTCCAAGAATCTGTCCAATCCCCTTTTAAAAGCATCCAGGCCAGATGCCATCACCACATTCTGCGGCTGGGAGTTCCACAGACTAACAACACTCTGGGTTAAAAAAAAATTTCTTTTGTCTGAACACCCAAGCTCTGATTCCACAGCCCAGATTCCTAGACAAGAGTGGGGAACATGGGCTTCCCGCTAGCTGGCAGACTTCAGCTCCTATCAGCAGTGGACTATGGGAGATGAGGCACAACAGCATCTGAGGGGGGGGCTCATATCCCTCCATTCCTACAGTAAATAGACTTTAGAAGCGTAACGTCTTCGGCGATCGAGGAGGTTGGCTTATTTTATGTCTATGTGTCATGAGGTTTCCCCCCCGCCATCTTGCCTTAGTATTTTTAGTATTTTAATTTTGTTTCTGCTGATTGTAGTTTTTTTTGGAACCTGTGTATTTCTCTAGTATTGTTGTGTTTTGTTAACCACCCTGAGTTCCCGTTGAGAAAATCGGGCAACATATAAATATAAAAATAAATAAATAAAAAAATTAATGTTATGCCAGATTTTGGATATGCTTGGAATGCACGCAAAGGAGACCCAATTTTTATAACTTGCACGCAGCCGCTTGCCCATTTCTTGCATCTCATTTACTACAACTGCACCCCCCCCCCACCTCATGTAAGTGCTTTCAGATACAAGGCAGTGATCACAAAACACCCACAGATTCTGGGCATCCATCCATATTTGCACAGATGTCCTTGAGTGGGTTTTCCAATTTTTTTTCCAGAGCTAGGGACTTGAGGCAAAATAAAAAAAATTTCAAGAGAGGAAAAATAAAATAAAAAGCACGTGTTACGTATATATGGGTCCCTGTACACTTGCTGTTATGTTTACATCAGGTTCCCACTTTAAATACTACAATCCAGTCCAGAATATTGGGAATGCGTTCTGAGAACGAAGATAGTAAGAGACTCAGGAAGGAAATCTTTAGAGGAAGGATTGAAAGAAGAACAATTTAGCTGAGTATAATTAGCCTGGAGAAGAGGCAATTAAGGAGTGATAACAATAGCTATCTTTAAATATTAAATAGAACCAATTTCTTTCCTTTTGTTCCAGAGAGAATAGGGGCAAGATAACAGGGATTTGGGCTAACCATTAAAACGTACTTTCTGTCCCGAGAACTGTTTGACAGTGGTGTTAAATAAAGGCTATTTTGGAAGGTGGTCAGTTCAGAAATACTAAATCCTATGGCTGGGGTGTGCTGGCCCTTTGAAGTGTGCTAGCCCTTGGGTTTCCTGCTGTGGCAATGAGATTAGACTACGTCAGTGGTTCTCAACCTGTGGGTCCCCAGATGTTCTTGGAATGCAAATCCCAGAAACCCCTTCCAGCACAGCGAGTGGTGGAGGCTTCTGGGAGTTGCAGTCCAGGAACATCTGGGGGACCCACAGGTTGAGAAACGGCCTTTCTTCCCACTGTGAAACTCTTTCTTGGCTGGAAGAGAATTAAAAACGAGTTGATGAGGGTATGCTGCATTCTGTTGTTGTCATGGGCCATCAAGTCAGTACTGATTTATAGTGACCCTACTAGGTCTTACAAGGTAAGAGAGATATCTCAGGGGTGGTTATGCTAGTTCTGCAACCCCAGTGGGTTTCCATGGCAGAGCCGGGGAATTGAACCCACGGCTCCTGAGCTGTAGCCTGTCATTCTACCCACTACAATGCAATGGGTATCCAATAACTATGTGCTGGTATGTCATGTCTAACTTGTGTCAACTCTTTGCAGAGTTTTCTAGGCAGAGAGCACTCAACAGTGGCGGGCCCATCCCTTCATCTGACGTTACCCTGGGACTGTTCGGGTTGCCCAAAGCCACTCAGGGCTGGCTTTCCTCCCTGTGGGCACAGTGGGGGAATTGAACTTCTTCTAACCTCTGGCTCCACAGCCAGATTCCCTGAACCACTGAGCTTATGCAGGCAGCTCCTCTATTGCATACACAGAATATTCATGTTTCGGTACGCTATTTCCTCTGATCTATGCGGCAGGGGTTTTGAAATGTTTCATTTGATGTGGCCCACGTGTGGTGCTTACTTCTGGAGGCTTAGCTTTGCATTCTGATGCCTTCTGAGATCCAGCGGTCGGAGTGGGGGAGAGATTGTTCTCTGTAGGAGCACCCACATTGTGCAGTTCTGTTTCCCAGGAGACCTGATTACACCCTCACTTTTACTGGCATTCAGATTATTATTAATCTCAGCTATTTTGTCATGCCTTCTGTCACCCCCCCCCATCATCTCGTTTTATTTTTTTTTGGCTCTGCTTTAATCTCTTCTCCTTTTATTTCATTTTTACAGTATATAAGATACAGCACCACTAGGATACTCCTGAATACTGTATCACTTTTCTTGTTGGCGTCCATCTCCCATCATCCCTTCAGGCATGTCCAAACTTCTGCCCTCCTGATGTTTTGGACCACAATTCCCAGAATTCTTAGCTTCAATTTCCAATGACAAAGGACTGTGGGAGTTGCGGTTCAAAGCATCTGGAGGGCCAAAGTTTGTGACATTTTCTGTAGTGGCTAAACTAGTGGGAAATATAGCCCAAAAGGATCTGAAAGCCCAGATGTTGTTTACACCTGTTTTAAAGGAAATTGACATAAACTAAATGTATATTTGCAGAAAGTGAATTCACTTTCAAATGTATAAGTTAATGCACATTTACCCTACACTTTATTTAAGAGCGATAGATCAGTGTTGGAAGATATGCAACCTGTCGATTAGGTCACCAATTTGACTCTCAACATCTTTTCTGATTAAAAAGCAAAGAGGTGATAGGAAAGATACTGGCTGGAAACCAGTGCTGTAGTGAGAAATATACAGGTGGTAGATGTGGATATTTATTTATCTGTTTATGTTTCATGAGGGTTTTCCCAGTTTAATGTTGCAACCGTCTTGTTAGGCAGGCCTCTGCTGGTGTTTTGAAAGGGCAGTGGAAAGAGCCCAGGGAGGACTGTGCTTCATGTTGCCATGGAAACAGAAGCCTTAAGGCACATGGCTGTGATCCTAGGTCTTTAAATGGTGGCATCGAGAGATCTTGTAGCAACAGAGCTGCATCCTGGATGCCTGCTGGAAGGCAGCATTATAGGGCTAGCAGTGGTTCTCAACCTGTGGGTCCCCAGATGTTCCTGGACTGCAACTCCCAGAACTCCTGGCCAGCTCAGCTAATGATGAAGACTTCTGGGAGTTGCAGTCCAGGAACATCTGGGGACCCACTGGTTGAGAACCACTGGGCTAGAGCATAATCTGGGTCCCTCCTGGTGTTTTGGGTTTAAATGGCCATCAGTTAAGGCCAGCAGTTAAGGATGATGGGTTATGGGGCCAAATATCAGGACAGGAAGGATCAGCTTATGATGGGGAGGAGATTGGGACTAGAGGCAGTTGGGCCAAGTACGATTTCTCTGGATGTTGTCTGGAGGTTGACATTCGGGGCTAAGACTCGGAGAGAGAGCCCTAAACCAGGCATGTCCAAACTTCGGCCCTCCAGATGTTTTGCACTGCAACTCCCGCCGTCCTTTGCCATTGGCAATTTAAGCTTAGAATTCTGGGAGTTGCGGTCCAAAACATCAGGAGGGCCGAAGTTTGGACATACCTGCGCCTAAACAATATGGGCCCTTGACTACACCAGTGGGCCTTTGGCTGCCGTTTGTAATGCATTTCCAGTAGACAACCTGGCGCACTAGGGAAACGTGAGATAATAAGCTACTCTGAGATCCAGTAGCTCTCCGTGGTTGTGGGGGTGAGAGGCAGGACTAGAATCTGTAGTGGACATCCCTGACAACTCTCTGTGGATGTAAACTGTTGATACCGACTCTCCCTGTCTTGGAGATGAAGGCTGTGAAGCTAGTGGTCATTTAACCTCCTCCTTCCCTTCTGGGGTCAAAGTGGAGTACAGTTCTCCCTAAAATGCAGATGTGAGTTCCCCATTCTAGTTTAGGCTGAAAAGTATTGTCTACTCTAGAGTTTACAGATTTACTAACAACTAGTTACTAGGGAATAATTAGTTCATTGTTCCCAGATATTGTTGGGTTACACTTGTGACTTGCTTTGTTAAACTTAATAGGAGAGCCATTGCCAAAGGCTTAATGGGAGAGCCATTGCCAGAGGCTTAATAGAAAAAGTTTGAGGGAGAATTTGAATGCTAATTTATTAATTTTGGTTTGTTTCAAATGTGTGTTTTCCCTGTCTTGTGAACCAATTTGATTGCATTCTTTCAAACCAAGAGTGGGACACTGATGATGTTTAAATACAGATTATGAGTAGAAGCCTTAAATCACAAAATTCTTAACCTGGAAGAGCATATCAACCCACCATCCCCAATTCAATTCACAGACACTTTGCAAAGGAGGACAAAACAGGTACAGCACCCTGGGTCAACTGTTTTCAACAATATGGACCCAGTGTGGCCACATTGTACAGCAGAACCCCCAACACCTGGCAAGCGGGAGCTCAGAGATGTGAGCCATACCATGTCTTAACTACCAGGCATGGCAACTAGGAGGAAAGCTTGAGAAAAACTGAAGGAAAATTTTCTGTAGCAAATCCATTGCTATGGAGATAATGATGAATGTTTGCTGCACTGTTCACCATTTTTCCGTAAGACAGCAGGCACTATAAATAAGCCTAAGGCTTTGGCAATGAAGAATTTGACTGACTGACAGTAAGGACTAACTAGAAGGAAAATAGCACCAGGAAATCTGGGAGGTTTGAGGAATTAGATTCTTGTGAATTCTGAGATGAACTGATCCATGCCAGGAGTCCCCTTAGACAAATTTGTGGGTTATCTAGTGATTTCGGAACCTTCCAATTGCTCCAATGTGCTTCTTCACTCCATATCATATCCAAATGCATTTTTGAAATTAGATTTTGAGCGAAAACATATTTTGAACACATATTTTGGGAAAAAGATGTATTTCAGTGTGAATTTTGACATGGTTTCCAAAGCAGATGGGAAATGTGTTACCTTCCAGATATTTATTTATTTATTTATTTATTTATTTATTTATTTATTTATTTATTTCCTGCCGTTATATACTGCACCATTTCCAGAGGACTCTGGGCGGTTTACAAAAGGAGATGCTGATGGACTATATTTTCTACCAGTCCCAGTCAGTATTTTTGTGGAAATTGTAGTCAACAACACTCAGAGGGCTTTGTTCTTGACCTCTGTTTACAAAACAATATGTGTATCGTGTATTCAATTTCCATAGGACCAATGACCTCTATAGGTGGTGAGTGGTCCAACACTGGGAGGCATTCAGGAGAAGTTTGGACAACCACCTGGCAGGTATCCTTTGATTTGTGTTCCTGCATGGAGCACACACTTGTAGGCCTCTTTCAACGCAATTATTCTCGGATTCTCTGATTCTAAGTCAGAAAAATTTCCTTGTAGATATCTGCAGATGCTTGATGAAGTTACCTTTGGCAACTGCAGTTCCCAGAATCCCTGAGTTCTGGCAGTTATAATAAAAAAGAGTACCTTTTCAAGGTACTTCAAGTTTGCAGAAGTCACATGACCAGAAATAACCTGATCTGTCTGTCTGTCCGTCTATCCATCAATCCATTGATTGATTGATCCCTCCCTCCCTCCCTAAGAGTGAATTACAACACTGGCTCAGCCTTTCAAAAGAGGAATAAGAGGAGGAGAGAACAGAGATGAGGAGGTCCTCAAGCCCTCTGATGATGCAGTCAGCCTGGTAGGATGAGGAGATGATGAATCCTAGCAAGCGCCCCCTCCACTTTCCAAGCTGACCAAGTTCCTGATCCTGATCCAACAACAGGAGGCAGGTGGTGGCTGTTTTTGCAGGGGCCTGCTTGACGCACACAGTAGGAGACAGTGAATGGCTGGGTTGAGCAGGTGGCTGTGAAATGTGCCACCGTTGAAGGCTGAACCCAGCCTAGTCCCCTGGGAGAGATCTGCAATACACACGAGAGTTGCCCAGCAATGCACAAAGCAGTTGTCAAGAGCCGCGAGCTGGCTTTCTCCTTTCCTTCAAAGATCCGCTGCGGGGGAGGTTGCGTAACCCGATTCTCATTCCAGCGGGGTTTTGTAAAAACAGGCAGCGGAGGCATGGGTTCGGAATCTTCCCAGCAGCAGGATGTTCTGTGTCCTCTTTCATGGAGCCAAAAAAAAAAAAGTGAGCAAAGGAGAACTCGGGCCTGCTCCCATTCTGCATTCCAGGACGCCCGCTCAACTCGGCGCTCAGCCAGCCAGCATTTGGGGCCTGTCCAAAGCGCCCGACCAACAGTTTCCCTTGATAGGGCTCAGGCGGTACGCAAGCTGATAATGAAAGTCCTGATTAGAGATGGGCACGAAATGGAAATAGTGTTTTGTTTCGTTTTGTTTCGTTTCGGTCTTCGTTTCGTTTCATTTCATTAATAACGGAGCTTTAAAAAGAATTTTCATCATGAACCAAACACTTCGTAAGGCTATAAATAATGGGGAGCTTTCCTTTTTTTATTTAGCAGGGAGCCTACTGCCCTAAATCGAAGACCCGCAAACCTTCCAATCAGTTTGCTTTCAAGCAGAAATTTTCGCCCTCCTCGTCCTTGTGTGAGCTAGGAACATGCCCTTGAAGGGTTTGCACTGTTCTAAAATTTGACTTAAACCCCAGGTTTCATTGGAGGCCGTGTGAGACACTTGTTAAGCTTGGCACCAGACACTGACGAGAAGCTTTTTGAAGGACCACCTGGCTGCACACCTTCAGCAGACATGGCTATGGAATCCTAAAGCATTCTGTGTCCCACAGCAGTGCTTGAGGAGTTGAAGCAGGCATCTCAGCTTGCCTAGAGAATTCGGCCCTGTGCCAGCGTGTGTCACCAGATCCTCCATGTTATATCCAGACACATTTCTGAAATTAGATTCTGTGCGAAAGCATATATTGAACACACACATTTGGAGCAAAAAAAACGATGTACCAGCATTATGATGTATTCCAAAAGAGGAAGAAGAGGAAGAGACTTTCCAAATGTTCCAATGTGTTTCTTCACTCCACATCATATCCAAATACATTTTTGAAATTAGATTCTGACCCAAAACATTTTTGGAACACACACAGTTTCAGAAAAAGATGTCTTTCAATGTGAATTTTGACATGGATCCCAAGGCAGATAGGAAATGTGATACCTTCCTGATGCTGACGGGACTACATCTTCTACCAGTCCCAGTCGGTATCATTGTGGAAATCGGTAGTCTCCAACACTCAGAGGGCCGGGTGTTTTGATCCCCACCTCTGTTTACAAAACAATATGTGAGTTGTGCATTAAAGTGCCATAGGACCGATGACCTTGATAGGTAGTGTGTGCTTTGATGCAGGAGGCATTCAGGAGAAATTTAGACAACCACCTCGCAGGTATCCTTTGGTTTGTGTTCCTGCCTTGAGCAGGGGGTTAGATCTGAAAGCCTTGTAGGCCCCTTCCAACACTATCCTATGATTCTCTATATAGAGATGCTGATGTCTCCCTCAATAAAGCCACGATCTTTCCGTGAATTCAAAACAGCAAAGCAAAGCAAAGTGTTCTGCTTGTATACTGCCCCATACCACTTCAAGTAGTCTCTGGACGGTTTACAGTTTTAATTACAGTCTGCAGGCTACAGATTCTCCCCCCCCCCCAGCAAGCTGGGTACTCATTTTACCGACCTCAGAAGGATGGAAGGCTGAGTGAACCATGAGCCTGCTACCTGGGATTGAACCCCAGGTCGTGAGCAGAGTTTTAGCTGCAGTACAGGCATTTAACCACTGCGCCACAAGGTTCCTTGCTCCTTTTATACTTTTGTATTCCTTATTTATTCTTATGCATCTGTTTCCCCCCACCCCCACCCCAACCTACCCCTGTCTCAAGATAAAATGCTCAGTAGAAATGATTGTAACCGAGAGGCTGTGATTAGGGGGTTGATACCTCACAGGTTCTAATCTCATGCTGTTGGTTCTTACTGATGGAGCCTGGCTGAAACGCAAACATTTGTTTTCCTGTTTTCTTTTTAAGGCAGAGCGCTTAGGTTTTTATTTCACTTACAGCCTGCGTGAGCTGAGATAAGACGCCATCACAACTCCTCGCTGTTATCACCAAGGCTGCTTGTTGCGTTCTATGATGGAGAGGGTTACGTTCCAAGCAGCTGAATTTTGATGGGGGTTAAAAAAGAAGAGTACGGGAAAACATGCCAGATTGCTGTGAATGCAGCTGGATAGTTTGCCTCGCACAAAAGGAATGATCACAGGGCGGAAAAATTTAAGAAGGAAACACTGCGATCGTACCTTAGGAGCAGGCGTTCACCTTAATAGGCACAAAATAGAAGAATAAAGTCCAGGGAGACGCTACAAGGGAATGAATATATCTGAAGGCATGCAGAGACATTAAATAGGTAAAGCAATATAGAGTGTATTTTTAGAGAAAAATATTGAGTACAGGGTTAAGAGCAATTCGACTTAAGAACAGAAAACTGTTGGCATTTTAACTGTCGCCTTACAAATTTTAGATATGGTCTGCTCAACTTACAAATATTGTTTTCAGTTTTTTTCATTTTTTTAACTTACTTTTTCAGTTTTTTAGATCCCGACTTAAGAGTAGTTTGACTTAAGAGCATGCATTTGGAACGGATTAAATTTGTAAGTTGAGGTACCACTGTATATTTAGAGGAAAGCAATATAGAGTATATCTAGAGGATTATTGCTAATAAAATTAGGGACCAGAGTTATGTCTCTGTATAATTTATTCTGATCCCTAGTTAAGGTTTTTAGAAAGACATGGACGGAGTGTGACTTGGCTCAAGTTGGATGAAAGCAGTAGTAGGGCATTCTGTTCTCAGCCTCCGGAAAAAAAGAAAGAAAGGAAGCCATCGCAGGGTAATTTAAAGAGAGAGATGCCAAGTTGGGAGTGAATTTAAAAACAAATCAATAATTTATATTCCCTCGGATTCTGCAATCAACTCAGCCGTGCGCCTGCTGCCGTGTTGTCCGTTGTGGCTGGGCAGCTTCAAGGTAATTCATGACCCTCCTTAATGTGTCTTTAGTTTTCCAATCTTTCCTGGCCAGGCAGGCTTCGCCTTAAAGGGATTTTTTTTTTTAAAGAGGGCTGTTCAAATCCGCTGTGGGGGAAGACACATGCCGCTCTGCTAGCCTGTGCGTAGGCTTCCTGCTGGGACAGCTCCAGAGGACTGAGATCCCATCAAGGTGCCCTCAAGGGACGCGCGTGCCTTCTTTCCCTTGACGGTAAGGGCACACTTAACGGGCAGCGGTCGCAGGCACAGCAAAGGAGATGCCATTTTGATATCCCGCAATGATGCTGTGTTGGCTGCACTTTGGAAAACAGCAAGAGCGGCCCGATCCAACGGATGGAGGTTTACGAAACAGGCACATTCTCTTTCACCCTTCCAACCCTCAGCTGTTCGTACAGATTCTCAGGAATGTCCACACCTATGCCGTCTACACCTGCGCTATAAATCTGGAAGAGCGACGAAAAGGGGCAAGGAAGTCCCCCCCCGGGGGGGGCATGACTCATCTGACGCCTCTCCCCTCGACAAAGTAGGATAACAGGCTTGTCCTTTCCAATAAAAAAGCCTCGCCCTCCCTTGGCAGTTCCTCTGGTTTGATGCGCAAGGCTCTCGCATGGAGACCCAAAGTGAACCAACCGCCACGGTCAAGCCCAACCGGCCACCTGCTTGGTTGCCACCACACCTGCCCTGACTTGGGCAAAATGTTCGTCTTGGAAAGAGCAGTAAGTGCAGCAGTTCTGAAGTGGCTTCTCTAAAAAACCACCACTGGACCACCCTTTTCTCTCTTTCCTGCACCCTGGCAGAGAGAGTTCATTCCAGCTGCAATGCAAACATGATCACTGTTACTAAAAATTGCTGCCGGAGATTAGGCTGGCAGAGTCTCTACCGGCCTTTAGCAAAGCCTTAAAGACCTGGCTTTTTGTGGAATCCTTTGGTGATCGCTGAGCGCACATCTGCGAGTTGCTGGCTGTTTTATCTTGTCCCTGTCCTCCTTCTTGCCGGATTCTTTCTTGTCATATTATTTGTGTTGTTATTGTTTTTAGCTTCTTATTTGTTTTGTAAAGAGCCTCGTGGCGCAGTGGTTAAATGCCTGTACTGCAGGTAAAACTATGCTCACCACCTGGGGTTCGATCCCAGGTAGCAGGCTCATTGTCGACTCAGCCTTCCATCCTTCCGAGGTTGGTAAAATGAGTACCCAGCTTGCTGGTGTGGGGGGGGGCAATGTGTAGCCTGCATAGTATTATTAAACTGTAAACCACCCAGAGACTACTTGAATTGGTATGGGGCGGTATATAAGCAGAACACTTTACTTTTTTCTTTTATGATAGGGGTTTTAGTTTGGGTTGTTGTATTTGTTATTTGTTGTACACCGCCCAGAGTTCCAGAGGGAAAATCAGGTGGTTAACAAGTACAAATATAAATATAAATAAATATAAAACAGAGAGAGGGGGAGAAGGGAGACAAACCAAAGACCAAACCGAAACACACACATTCCAGAAAATTACAGAAACTAGACCCACTGAACAAAGCCGAACCTTTGTCTGGCAGTTGAGTCATGGCAATTGGACTTCTTCCCTTGAGAGAGCAAAACGTTTTGCTACTCGTCCAAGCAGCTTCATCAGTCTGAAGCTGGTGGCAGCGTTTCAAGATGAATTTAACCTTCAGGTATACACCTTAGAGAGTGAAACAAGTACAGGCACGTTTTTGCAGGAAGCTCCTAGTTGGTTTGTTTTTAAAACACATTCTCCCACACCCGTGTTCAGGTAGTTTTGGAAGCGTTTTTGCATTCTTTTCGGTTGGAGCAATTTAACGAAAGCGGCGAGGGGATGCATTGCTGCCTGTGTCTTTATGTACCATTTTAAAATGAAAAAAGAAGTCCAAAGCTTCAATGTTTCCCAACCTTGATGTTCTTAGACTGCAGTTCCCAGAAATCCATGGCCAGCCCAGTTAGGGGTGAAGGCTTTTGGGAGCTGCAGTCCAAGAACGCCCGGATGACACAAAGGTTGAGGACCACCGAACTAGAATGCAGACAAGTCATGTCCCCTGGTAGCATGCCTGGGACTGATGAGGAGCTAAACATCTCGATCAAGTCTGGATTGGCAGGAACGGTCTGAGCCGTCCTGCGCTCCAGAAACATTTCCCTGTTGGCTGAGTTTCTGGCTTGACAGGCGTTTCTCTCTAACTTGAGAACAGTTGCTGTAATTACCCCCTCCCTCCCCGTCTGGAGTCAAACCTCCTTGTTTTATTGAATAAGCACAGCACCCGTCTCGGGGCTGAGAACAAACAAACAAACAGCGATGGAACCACATGTGACTGGAGTTAAGAGTTTCCCCTAGCTCAGTGATGGCGAACCTATGGCACGGGTGCCAAAGGTGGCACCCGGAGCCCTTTCTGTGGGCACCCGACATCACCCCTTCATAGCCACCTGTATACAGGTTCAATTAATGTATTGGCACTTTGCAAAAAAAATTACTGAGTTTTGAATTGCAGTTTGCGCACTCGGTCTCTAAAAGGTTCGCCATCACTGCCCTAGCCACAGCTTTCCCTCGGCCTTGACTCATCACGGGTTCAGTGCCTCCGTGCATTTTGTGGATTCCCTCTGAAATTCTGTACATTCCAAGAGATGAAGGACACGCCAACACTGTAGAACTACATCCGAAGAGGTGAACTTGGGCGCCACAGGTGTTCTTGGATTACAACTCTCTAAAATCCTGGCCAGCACAGCTCGTGGTGAAGGCTTCTGGAAGTTGTAGTCCAAGAACTCCAGTGGGGACTCAAGGTTGTGGAACTATGGGTCATTCTAGAGCAGTGGTTCTCAACCTGTGGGTCCCCAGATGTTCCTGGACTGCAACTCCCAGAAGCCTCCACCACTTGCTGTGCTGGAAAGGATTTCTGGGAGTTGCAGCCCAGGAACATCTGGGGACCCACAGGTTGAGAACCACTGTTCTAGAGCAGTGATGGCGAACCTTTTAGAGACCGAGTTCCCAAACTGCAATTCAAAAATCACTAATATTTTTGGAAAGTGCCAATATAGTAATTTAACCTGAATACAGGTGGCTGTGAAGGGGGCAATGTCAGGTGCCCACAGAAAGGGCTCCGAGTGCCACCTTTGGTACCCGTGCCATAGGTTCGCCATCACTGTGCTAGAGGTTTGTGGTTCCAAGTGTAGTTAAGTTGCCAAGACATCTACAGTCCCTCTACCTTTGGATTTCATTTTAACCTTTGCTCTTTTTAATGCTACTGCAATCAGCCAGGGGAAAGAGGCGTCTCTCTTTTCTGTCAATTATATTAGGAAAGATTACACATGCAATTTAGCACAAAGGTCTGAAAATAATCCCCACAGGTTGGAAATCTCACTTTAAAAAATTGATCTAGAATCCTCAAGCATTATGGATCCTGACAATACTGACTGAGCGATTCTGGAGACTATTCTCAAAAAAGTAACTTTTGCCAGTGCTGGTTGTTTCTAGGCTGTTGTATGTATGCAGCCATCACTTGGCAGTGGTGAGGAACCCCTCCCTTGCCTTTGGGTTGCCAAATGCAGCAGACCAGGTCAAAGGGGCAATAAGGCGGTGGCATGCACTGCTTTAGAATATTACACACAGGTGATCACATTTTTGTTTTACCTGATGCATTTCTTTAGAGTTTGTAGTGCTTCTCTCTAGGATTAATCTCCAGCAGTCAAAAACACGCCCAACAAGCTGGATGTTAGAACTCCAGAGCCAAAAGGTCCCTTATGAACCATCAAGTCCCACCAGCACCTGTCAAGGAGGCCAAGTGGGGAATTGAACTCCCAAACCTCTGGCTTTGCATACGAACATAAGAAGAGCCATGCTGGATCAGGCCAAAGGCCCATCTAGTCCAGCTTCCTGTATCTCACAGGGGCCCCACCAAATGCCTCTGGGAGCGCACGAGACTAGCTCTCTGCCTCCTGATACCACTCCCCTGCATCTGGCCCTTGAAGTACCCCGGTTTTAAGCCTGGAGACTACACATCTCCATCATGGTTTGTAACCTGGGATCGACTTCTCCTCCAGGAACCTGTCCAATCCCCTTTTGAAGGCATCCAGGCCAGATGCCATCACCACATCGTGTTGCAGGGAGTTCCACAAACAACACGCTGGGTAAAAAAAAAAAATTGTCTGTTCTCACTCTCCCAGCCCTCAGTTTGAGTGGATGTCCCCTAGTTCTGGTATTTTGTGAGAGGGAGAAGAGCGTCCCTCTATCCACTTTACTCATGCCCTGCATTATTTTGTACGTCTCAATCATATCCCCTCTCAGGTGCCTTTATTGCCTCAACGATAGAGCTATCTAGCAGTTAAATGTTAACTAAATAGAAGTCCTGTCCCTGATGCAATTACCTTTTTACATTCCTGGGCAGTTTTTACATATCGTTACCATTCATCCTTCATTGCAAGTGATGTATGACATGTGAACTGACTTGACAAATGAGACATGTAAATATAGACCTTGGACCTGGACTCGGGGTGTGCCACATATATCTGGGGAACTGAGCTACTGAACCGAGATGAAACCCTTGCTTCGACAAACGTAGCGTTAATAACCCAACATGATTTTGACACAGAGCACAGAGGCTGGCCAGATCAATTCAGTCAAGCCTGAATTGGCCATGATTGCAACAAGGGCCAAGAAATGAGATGAAGAAGAATTTATTTATTTATTTGATTTGATTTGATTTGATTTATATACCACAACCATCTAGCAAAAAAGCTACTCTGGGCTGTTTACATACATAAGCAAAATACACACACAGATTACACAACTTAAAATAGTAAATAAAAAACTAATCAATCAGACCAAAATGAGGTAAATAATCAAATCATCATAATAAAAAGAATAAGCAAATAAACACAAATACGATAAATCAAAACCATTTAACAATTCAAAATAAGAACAGATGGAAAAAAATAAAGAACTAATACAAAATTATCATAAGGCGGGGAGAAATAGTAGTGTCATAATAATATAAGGAGGTTGAAACAGAATGATCAGGGAAGGCCAACCCATAAAGCCAGGTTTTCAGTAATTTCTTGAAGGCTTGTAGTGAGGGCGCCAGGCGAATCTCTTGGGGAACCTGGTTCCACAGGTGGGGGGAAGGAGTGGCGAAGTGAAACTTGTCAAATAAGACATCTGGGATGCAGGGAGCAAGGTGATTAATAGGTGACATCGAGGCTCAGACCTGACTTGGAAACATGGGGCTAGACAGTTCAGAAGGGTGATAAAGAGAACTGAGAAAAAATGAGATAAGAATAAATCTTGGTACAAGAATAGAAGGCGTTTGATGGGCTGACAAGTCAGAACTGACTTATGAAGGTAAAGGTTTTCTCCTGACAATTAAGACCACTTGTTCATAACTCTAGGAGCCAGTGCTCATTTCCATTTGTAAGCTGAAGAGAAGGCATTGGTCTATAGACACATTTCCATGATCATATGGCTGGCATGATTAAACACAGAAGTGCATGAAACACCACTACCTTTCTTGTTATTTATCGACTTGTATTTTTGCACGCTTTCAAACTGCCAGGCGGGCAGGAGCTGGGACAAGCTTATTTTTATTTATTTATTTATTTTAGAATATTTTTACCCTGCCTTTCTTGAACTGCTAGCCTTTTGATTGACAAGCCCAGTGGTTTGATCCGCAGTAGACATGGGCACAAATAAAAAAAAGGCGTTTCGTTTGTCGTTTGTCGTTTAGGGGGTCCGTTTCGGTTCATTTCCGTTTTTCACAAATTTTTGCAAAAAAATCATTTTTGTTTTCGTTCGTTTGTTACCGTTTCGTTACCATTTATTTCATTTTTTGTGATTTTTTTTAGCATTTAAAGCAGTTCAATGTATTGCTGTAATGAAAACGAAACGGACGACAAAATTTCTGGTGTTTCTGTTCGTTTCGTTTCATTTTGGAGACAAAATTTGTTTGTTGTTTCGTTACGTAACGAAACAAAAAATGAAAATGGAAACGAAAAATTGTTCGTTTTGTGCCCATCTCTAATCCGCAGTGCCACCTTGCATCCTTGACTTATAGAACTATCTTCTAACAAACCTAATAGGGCTTTTAAGGCAAGGGAGAGGTTTAAGGAGTGGCTTCAGCAGTTCAATACCATCCCAGCGCTGAGCTTCCCTGGCTGAGACAGGTTTGAAGTACAGGCCTCTTCCTGAGCCTGAGGCTGCCACTCTGTCCATGGCATCATACAGAGTGACCACAGGACCAACGGAGAATCATCTCTACAAGTTGGTCCAGGGGTTGGTCAGGAGAAAACAGATATCAGCGCAATGGAGTTTGTGACTGTCGCACCAAGGCAAAGATTGTAGTGGGGAATAGACTCTTGTCACATCTTCTGTGACAAAGGAAGCAGCAAGCAATGTGGTGGGTCTGGAGAATTGATATGTGGGCGCCAGCGGCCCAGATGAGGGTGCCGTGACTCATGTGTCACCATTCAGGAACCCTTTTGAAACCATTGGGCTTTTGCCAATAGATAGATAGATAGATAGATAGATAGATAGATAGATAGATAGATAGATAGATAGATAGATAGATAGATAGATAGATAGATAGATAGATAGAGTGGTACCTCAACTTATGAATGTAATATGTTCCGAATGCATGCTCTTAAGTCGAACTACTCTTAAGTCAGAGTACCTATCTAAAAAATTGAAAAAATAACTTTAAAAAATAAAAAAAAATATCTAGAATTTTTAAGGCGGCAGTTAAAACGCCAACTGTTTTCCGCTCTTAAGTCAAATTGCTCTTAAGTTGAGCTGCTCTTAAGTTGGGGTACCACTGTAGGTAGGTAGGTAGGTAGGTAGGTAGGTAGGTAGGTAGGTAGGTAGGAAGGAAGGAAGGAAGGAAGGAAGGAAGGAAGGAAGGAAGGAAGGGAATTGATTAGATAGATAGATAGATAGATAGATAGATAGATAGATAGATAGATAGATAGATAGAAAGGGGATGGTTGAATGGGCCTTTCAACTGGTAACTCTGAAAAATCATGAGCAAAGCCATGCAGGGAATCCACTTTTGTGATGCACGCTGCTTGTTTGCGCACGCAACGGTTGAGGGAACAATCCTGCTTTTAATGACTGTGAAGGCACGCTAAGGCGTTTGCTGATCACCACACTGATCATAGTGTTGTTCCTTTTGTGAATTGAGCATGTTTTCTGGTAGGGTCTGCCCAGTTGAGAACACATCTTGGGTGGCCTGGTTAGAGTCCTGATTCAGCAGTCACAGAGAGAGAGAGGGGTGGGGGGAAGATGGCAGAGTTCCCATCCTTTGAACTCCAGTGAGATATTAGATGTTTTCTTTTCGCCCACACAGCAAGTACCTTGGCCGTCAGATTTTTACCCAAGGCTCACCAAATACAGCAAATTTAAAGAAGCCAAGTTGGGTTATTGGATTGCCCCTATTTTTACATTCTGTTGCCTCCAGCCTATGATGATTGGTATGTATGAGAGTTCTCTTGATCACTCATCCATTGGCCACCAGTTGAGTCTCTTCTACCTGTCTTTGTTGGCCTCTTTCAACTGTCCTTTTTATATCTGGTGCATTCCAATTGCACTTTGTGTGGGAAGAAGCACTTTGTTGATTTTTCTGGGTTCATTGCATTGAATCTCCATCTTGCTATGGGAAAACAAACAGGGTGCATTCCCTAATTTATTTTAAAAGGCTGGGGCTATCGAAAGAGCATTATCTGAGCTCTCTTATAATAGCACAAACATTTTAAATCCTTGTCTCCAGACTAAAGAGATAACACATTGCAGGTAAGATCACCTGCTGTCTACAGGGTCATCCTCCGGTTTTAGCAGCAGCTTAATCACCAGAAATCAGCAAGTGGCAGAAAAATCCAGGGACAACAATCACATGAGGTGAAAATATAGGACTGGAAAAATAACAAAATACAGAGACCTGTCAATTGGAGCTCTTTGGTTGTGAAGGAAACATACCTCAGTGGTCCCTGTAGTCATCAGGGCTTTTGGAACAATATCCAGAAACTTCACAGAGTATTTATTATAAGCTTCTGCAGATCTTAGAAATAACACCTTCAGAGCTACAAAAAAGGCATTGATAGGAACAGCATACATACTGTGCTGATATTTAACAGATAGGTTTTAGGTTATAATTTGGGTCTGTTTCATAAAACCAGTCAGTGTTTTTATAATATCGATTAACTATGTCTGATATTTTTGAATGATGATGATGATAATGATATCATCATCATCACTTGCCGATTCGTTCTTGAAAGAACATGGAATAGGCGGTGCAGCCCCCAAGTTTACACAAGTGTAAGAGAGGGTGATATCTCCTGTTGGATCACTAAAATTTGTTTTATGCCTGTTCCTTGGAGCTTTTCAAGTGAAAAAAAAGTTGGCAGTTCTGTGTGACTCATCAATCCCTACAGCACACTGAGAGCCCAACCTACAATTACTCCCATTTTACGACTAGAACAGCTGCAACTGAGAAGTAGATATTCTTACCAAATCTATCCTTTAAGCTTATGTTGGAATCTGGATTTGAGGCTTTGGATGTAGTCACACAGGGAAACAGATCACAATTTGGACTGCTTGTGGAGCCATCTGGTGTGAACTTCTTTTCTAGGGACCCCACAAAGCATGGGGAAATGTGCTCCAGCCTGACCTGAAGGGAGGCACTTGGTTTGAACACATCACAAAATAATCCATTTATGAGCCCGTGGAAGTCAACTGAGAGCAATTGCAAGCAGCCAATTTGGATTTTCCTTGATGGAAAATCAGGTTGTGCTAAACCTGATTTGCTTCTTTGACAAGGGAACTGGTTTGGTTTGTAATTAAAAATGCAACGGGGTAGCACAGACTGCTGGAAAAGGTTTTAAAACAAACATTTCAATGTGAAGCCTGCTCAGTTAAAAAAAAGATGGGCACGCTCCAGCCACTCATAGGCCATCTTGCAATGAAATCCTAAACTTGTTGGCTTGCAATTGTCCCACTGTGTGCAACCATGCCTTGGATTTCAGTCTTGGGGTTTCGTATATTTAACATTGAACTTCCGAGAGTTTAAAGTGCAAGACAACAGGATGTATCAGTTGCTGATTAGAACCATCTTTCAATGAGCATTGCAGTTCTAGCCATCAGTGTTACTGGAGAGCTGCAATAGAAACACACTTTAGATTTGAAACGCCTTTCCCTTAAAGACAAATTGCCTTAAAACCACTGTCCGCTTTTCAAATCGCTTTTTTCTGAAGAGCCCCCTTGGCCATGCCCATTTTTGACCACTATGTCAAAACGATGTCAAAACGATGTCAAAACAGACTGCCTCAGTCTGGAATCTGCCTCAGTCTGGAATATCTTATAAATGGGGCACATTTCTACTTTTGTGTCCCAGTTGATCAGTGAGGCTACAAAATAAAACAGGCTGAACTGTGCTTTCATCATTGTAAGGCTAATTACACTGGTGACAATGAGGCCTGTAATAAGACTTCCTGGGGTAGGAACTGGCACGCCACCCCAGTATCCCTGCCAAGGACATCCCATGGACAGAAACAAAAAAACTCTGGGAGGCAGTGGAGGATAGGAAGGCCTGGCGAGCTCTGGTCCATGGGGTCACTAAGAGTTGGACACGACTGAACGACTGAACAACAACAAATGTCGGTTTTTCTTGTGATGACCACTGGGGGTGGTGTGTTTTTTTTTAAATCGGTTCCTGCACCCCCTTTTAAAGCGATTCGGTTGTATTTACGGACATACTACGCCGTTTCCCCCCCCCCCCCCGGTTTCCCCTGTTTCTGCCGTTTCCCTGTCATAGTTTAAAGCGGTTCAGCCCAGTGCAAACGGGGAAGGGCCGATTGCTAAGCTACCACTGAAGTGCGGCCTGCCGAACCGCTGTAGCGACCACGTGGCCGCGGGAGGAGATAAGGCGATGCAAAATAAAAAGCGGCTGCTCAAGGAAGTGCGGTAGCGGTCAATGGAGCTTTGGCAGCCATTTTGTCTTCATGGTGGAGCTGGACACACAGATGGCAATGACCCCCCCCCAACCCCCGGTATGTCCGTTGTGAGGCACGCACGCCTAGCTTCTCTTCATGACACCATGCCCGACCTGTTGGTGCGTCGTCACCTTCAGACAACATAACATGGCCGTTAACGTGTGCAAAGCGGCACGGATGAACATTATCTGCGCACCTGTTTCGTGCCGTTCGTGCGCAAGGCCTTTGCTACATCACAAAATGGCAGGAAAATACTATTTCAGCCCCCCCCCCCCACACACACACAACAAACCGCAGAGGGCTGACTCTTGGAGGTTTTATTCTGGCTTTCCTCCACGTGCCTGCACATGCCTTGGTCTCCCCACCTGAGATCGCTTGCTCATTTCATCTGTAGGAAGCTTCAGCGCAAACATCCCCCACCGCTCCTTCTGAATCTGCTGGCCACGAGCCCCCTTTCCTCCCAGCGCCATCTGTTCCAAATCTGTCCCTTCCGTGTTTTGTCATGGAACTCTGCCCACACGGGCACCGGAAAGGATCTGCCAAGGAATGGCATGAGATGGCACCAACTCATCTGACGATTCTGGGGATTTGGGGAACTATAATGAGGCCCCGGGAAAGAGCCCCAGGAGAGAAGTGGAAGCAGCCACCGGGAGGGTCTACTCTTTGGAGCGGGTTTTGTTGTAAGGAAGGCTTGGCTGCTGATCGCGGGTGTGAATTGTGCACAACAGCTTCAGAGATGGAGGATGAATGGAAGAGAAAGTAGAGGATCGTGCAGACGTGGCTCATTTCCATGGGAAAGGATGATTTGAGTTACAGTTTCCTGCAGGAAGGAGATACAGAAGTGAGATATTTACAGCCTGGGAAATACCTCTCCTGGGTCAGATTGAAAGTAAGATCCAATAATAAGAAAGTCACGTGTCTAATTGCACCAAAAAGAGTCAGTTTGTTATGAACAATCTGCCTTATGGGGATCCTTCCATCCATTGGGGCCTTGTTCCAGCCCCCCCCCCCAAGTAGTAGCCCTGTGTGTGTGTGTGTGTGTGTGTGTGTGGTGTCATTACAGCCGTGACTGACTCTTCATGACCCCATGTCCATGGAGTTTTCTCGGCAGGAATACTGGAGTGGGTTTGCCAGTTCCTACTCCAGGCGCCTACAGCACCTGGTATTCCTTGGTGGTCTCCCATCCAAGTAGTAGCCAGGCCTGACCCTGCTTAGCTTCCGAAATCAGGCGAGATCAGATGTGCTTAGGGTAGCCCTGTAGCTGGACTGAAAAAGATCCAGCTTGGGCATGGATTGGGATCAGGCTAGAGCACGATTCCCTGTATGTCGTGTTATTGCCAAGAAATGGCTTGCACTGGGACATTCCACAAGCAGCCTAAAGTGAATGGGTGTACCTGGTCTCCATGTTACAAACACATGGATTCACCGAGAAAGTCCCAACTTTGACCTGTCTAGGTCTGTGATTAGTTCAAAAAGTGTCTGCTTAGCTGGACCCAATTTGGATCCAGAAAGGGTATTTTCTCAGCTATAAATATTTTACTTATATATTTTGTTTTCCTGCAGGAAATTGCATCCATAAGGACTCACAATAAATATTAATCTGCTCAAGAGTGCAGTTTGCATGAGCATATTAATCGCTGGTAGAGATGGGCACAAACCGAACAATTTTTCATTTCCGTTTTTGTTTTTTCGTTTCGTTACGTAACGAAACGACAAACAAATTTTGTCTCTGAAATGTAACGAAACGAACAGAAACACCGGAAATTTTGTCGTGCGTTTCGTTTCCATTACTGCAACATGAGTGAATTGCTTAAAATCCTTTTAAAAATCACAAAAATTAAAATAAATAGTAATGAAACGGTAACGAAACGAACGAAAACGAAAACAATTTTTTTTTCAAAAATTTGCAAAAAACGGAAACAAACCGAAACGGACCCTCCAAACGACAAACGACAAACGAAATGCAATTTTTTTGATTCGTGCCCATCTCTAATCGCTGGCTGTCAGGCCCATTCTTACTTAGGGCGTCCCGCTTCAAGGTTTTCCAGGTAGGCATGACTTAGAAGTGGATTCCTGTTCCCTTCTTCTGGGGACACCCAGTTCTATGCAGCTGGCCCAAGGCCACCCAGGCTGGCTCTTCCGAGGTTCACAGTGGGGACTCGAACCTCCAACCCCTGGCTCCACAGTTAGGTACCTAACTCTGTGAGCTTCCCCACCACCTGAATGCGCGCTGGGGAGACAATTTGTCGCCAAACATATCAGCAAAACGAAACCAGCAGTTCAGGAAACACAGGACGTAGACTCTGTACTGACAAGTACAGAGCAAAACCACAATTAACACGCTGATTAAAAAAAAATAAAGAAAGAAAATATACACTCCTACTGCTCTGGCTGTGTTCTGTGAAGTCAGCATAGCTTGGATGAATTGCTGCTCAGAGAGGGCAAGGACCCAATGCCTGGATAAGTTACTTTCCTGAACAACAACACGAACAGCCTCACACAAACATACCTGATGGCCGTGGTGCCTGCAGGATTGCGGGAGGCAGGGGGGCAGTATTAGTATAGAAAGTAAGTTTTCAAATTCTTTTCCTTCAGTGTCAGTGGTGGTGAGAAACAGACCTCTCCTGTGATACTCGGAGCTCCCTTCTTTAGTTACTTATTCGTTTAAAGGACTTTTGTTCTCCAAACAAAACAAGGCTCCCACAACAGGTTACAGAGATCAGTGCCTTGTAGAGATGGGCAGGAAACGAGCAATTTTTCGTTTTCTTTTTTTTTTTTCGTTTCATTACGCAACAAAACCGAAACGAAATTTTTTTAAAAAACAAAATGAAAATGAAAACGAAACGACCAAATTTGCCGTGTTTTTCGTTTTCATTGCAGCAGATGCATTGAACTAAAAAGAATGCTAACGAAACAGCAATTTTTCGGTTTCGTTTTTGTTTTTCGTTTCGTTACCTAACGAAACGAAAATGAAATTTTTTGCAAAAAACATCACGAAAACGAACCGAAACAGACCCCTAAACGACCAAACGACAAACGAAACACCAATTTTTTAGTCGTGCCCATCTCTAGTGCCTTGTGTTTAAAACACAAAGGGCGTGGGGAGGGAAGCAAATGCAGGCACCGTGTTTGTTTTGAGTTATTTTAAAGTTCCCAACTTCTGATAGAGCTTGGTAGTTTATGTCTCTGGCTGCAAAGCCAGAGGTTAAGAGTTCAATTCCACACTGTGCATCGAAGGACAAGAGCCAGCCTGGGTGTCCTTGGGCAAGCTACACAGGGCCCAGGGCACTCCCAGAATAAGGGAATGGGAAAACCACTTCTGAATTTTCTGGAAAGCCCAGAAAAGGGTTGCCATAAGCCATAAGTTTAAAGGGGGGAAAATGTGACCACGCTCACTTAACTACAACCCAGCAAGTTTTACAAGTACCTGGTCTCAAAGTGGTACAAAGCTTGTCAACGTTCTGATGTGGATTTTTAACCTATAGTTGAGTCTGTGGGAACTAAAAAAAATCCGTATCAAAACCTTTTTGTTCTGCAGTGTTGCAGTTCTCGCTCGTGGGGGGCACATAAGATGCGGTTCTTTAAACTGCACCGTGGGGACACAGGAACCGTGTTTTTAACCATGTGACCATTCCAGGGGAAAATCTGCATTTCCCTTTGATCTGGATTTTCTGGCTGTGGGATAGCAGCAGTTACTGTTTAAAGAAGGGAGGAGACATCAACTGCTGATTCCCCATCAGAGATGGAGTCTGACTTGCTGTCTTTTCCTTTCTCAGCGATAGCCTGGTTTAAATGGCTGCCCCTGTTTTGATACCTCCAAAGCTGGACCCTGCTTGCTAGACATCAATGCCTTTTTGACGACATTCCTCCTTCAATTTTTCATCCCCCCCCACCTCTCTTCCACCCACAGGAGCCGAGCCGGTCGAATCATGGAGTTGCTGTCCACCCCACACAGCATTGAGATCAACAACATCACCTGTGACTCATTCCGGATCTCCTGGGTGATGGATGTGGGGGATTTGGACAGAGTGACCCATTACTTCATTGATCTGAACAAGAAGGAAAACAAGAACTCCAATAAATTCAAACACCGGGTGAGTCACCCTAATGCTGCACAGTGGCACCGGGTGTGTGTGTGTGGCTGAGAGATGCAGCTTCTCCAACCAACTGCTTCTGAGAAGTCTTGCTTTTCAGGCCCCATTAAAAGTCCACTTGGCTGACCCATTGACCAGGGTGATGCGATTCAACACATCGAGGCAGCACTGGGTTGAAGGAGGTTGCATTACTTTCTGGCACAGCTGTTCCTTTTTCATCTTAAACCTCCAAAGGCAACTGGCGACCAGTGGGTTACCATATATACTCGAGTATAAGTTGACCTGAGTACATGCCAAGGCCCCTAATTTTGCCTTTAAAAAGTAGGAAAATGGATTGACTCAAGTATGTGTTGTGTTGTGTCATTACAGTCGTGACCGACTCATTGTGACTCCATGTCCATGGAGTTTTCTTGGCAAGAATACTGGAGTGGCTTGCCAGTTCCTACTCCATCTTTCTCCCTCTGAAATGGAGTCACTAATTTGGGCGCCGTTTAACAGGATGGGTTGCTATGGCAATGCCTTCAGTGTTTAACTTTTCTTCCTTCCCTTTTATTTTTAAATCTCTTCCATTGCGAAGGTTTTCTTCTTTCTCATTTTGGCCTGTCTCCGGACTCTTCAGCATTTGCCGTTGCCACAGAAACAGTGCTGCACTGCAGAGGGGTGTCGTTGTGGCTGTGGAGGCGGCGAAGCAAATATTTCTTTTTTTACAAAAAGCATCCTTGTTGCTTGTTTGACCGTTTTAACCTTTCCAAAAACAGGGAGAGATCATGTTAGCCTCTGTTTCGACTGATTTTTCTTCTTCTTCTTCTGAGGCACTGAAGTCGTGGCTGGCCTACACCACTTCAGGCCATATCATGACTTTGAGAAAGATAGATCAGAACTCTCTTTTCTATGATGTGAATGCTCGTTACATCCCTGGATTCGTGCATCTGAAGTAAAAATTAAAGACAAAAAAACCCAAACCCACGTTGTGGTACCTGAAGAACAAACAACTCTATTTTAATATGAGCTTTCGTGGGTCAAGTCCACTTCGCCAGAAGTTAGAGAGGGATTATGTGGCAAAAGCTACGGCTCTAAAAGGCACTTGTTAATAAGTAGTGATGACAATATATTGTGGATGATAATATGAGTCTTCACTGCAGTTTGATTTGTTCTATGTTTGCCACAAGATAAGACATTTAATCCCAAACAACTGTTGGAATTGTGGGGTGAGCTGGCCCTGAAAAGTGCCTCACAGCAATTCTCTTTCTTTGGCCTTTTAGGTTTTGGATGTCACGTCTCAGAATCCTCGCATCTCAGTCATATTGGCTCAGGTGTGAGTCTGTGAAGAATCTCAGTCATCCAGGCGAGGTTATCTGGAAGTTGAGCCATGGCAACTGGACTTCTTTTCCTGAGAGATCAAAACGTTTCGCAACTCATTCAAGCAACTTGGATGAGTAGCGAAGCGTTTCGATCTCACAAGAAAAGAAGTCCAGCTGCCATGGCTCAACTCTCAGGTGTGAGGGAATTAAAGTAGCCCCCCCCCCAAACCTCAAGGGGCTAAAGATTGAAAATTACAGCCTTAGATCCCAAGAATCACTGTGAAACCAGAGTTTTAAAAATGGGAATAACAGTATTGGTTGTTTCAAGAGCATAAACAATACTGCAATTTAGAGCATAAACAATACTGCAATTTAGGATGAGAAGAAACCAGGAGAAACCACATTTCCATAATTCAGGAAAAAAATACGACTTTCCTCATCCATAATTAATGGCAGCAATAAATATTGCATCTTCCCACAGTAATGAAATATGCTTTTTTTAACGAAGGCAATAGTCCTCCGTGTGTTTAATTTCCTACAGGACTCTACCTCTGTGACGGCTGTAAAAGAAAAAACTGCCAACAGTTGTCACCCGAAAATAGGTGCATCTTTGGTGTTATCACATGCAATGGCAGCTCTCCTGTGCTGTAAACAAGACATTGACACAGAGGAGGAGATTTTGTTGCACTTAAAAGAAAAATACCTTTATACCACTTAATAAAGGAATACATGTTTTTAAAGTAGGGTGCAGTGCTTACTCAGTTAACTAGCAATAGGAATCTAATAAATAACTTTCCATAGATTAAAAAGCTGCCACCCATTAATCAGGCAGCAGTTTCTTAAAATAGTGGTAATTTTTTTTAATGCAGGTACATCTCCGCTAAGAGATTTCTCCCCTTAGACGCTGGGAAGGATGGATTTCTTCGGAGAGGATGACTACAGTAATACATACATGAAATGCAAGGAAATAATTAGCATCAGAAAAAGCACTGCTTTATTCATATAGAAATGTACGGAGGTGTAATAGAGTTAAGCCATGGATCGTAAGCAGAGCTGTAGGGTGGGAGAGGCAAGTGAAGAATGTGTGTGTGGAAAGATGAGGGGGTGTAGCAAAAGGTATTAAGCATGGATCCCAGGGCCACCATGCTATTAGCGACCAGACCCATTTCTATAAAGTCCAATTTAGTTGTCCCTACCATCCTTTGAGGTCAATACCTGACCGTTCCTTTTCTGCAAATGGAAATGACTTATTCCCAGGAGAGATGAATGGATAAGCATAATTTTATATTCTTGGCACTGGTACAACATTAGTTAGTCAGGGTTCGGACAGTTGAATGTGTGTCTATGCCATGCAGGCATGTCCAAACTTCGGCCCTCCAGATGTTTTGGACCACAACTCCCAGAGTCCTTTGCCATTGGAAATACAGGCTTGGGATTCTGGGAGTTGTGGTCCAAAACATCAGGAGGGCCAAAGTTTGGACATTCTTGGTCTATGGCAGTGATGGCGAACTTTTTAGAGACCGAGTGTCCAAACTGCAATTCAAAACCCACTAATGTTTTTGCAAAGTGCCAATACAGTAATTTAACCTGTATACAGGTGGTTATGATGGGGTGATGTTGAGTGCCCACAGAAAGGGCTCCGAGTGCCACCTTTGGCACCTGTGGCATAGATTCGCCATCACTGGTCTATGGCGTATAATTGAACTCAAAGGGGGTGGTAGTGGTGTTGGTGATAGTGGTGCTTAGTTCTGTCCCGACTTGCAAAATATGACTTAGATTTTAATGTCACGCCGCCTTCCCAAATGGAGTCCCTTCCAGGTGTCTTGGAGTGCATCTCCCATTATCCCCGATGAGCATGGACAGATGGGACTTGTAAGGCACAGTGGAAGGCGCAGTGTCCATAAATGATACCCGAAGAAGGACCAGAGGTCTCTCAAGTTCCCGTGAGATCTTTGGCAGCCCACTCACCTACTCAAGCTGTGTGCTGTTCCTCTGTTGCATCTTTAAAAAGAGAGCATTGTTCATCAGAATCAAAGGGAGCGATTGCCATCGGTGGGCTGAGCAAATAAAATAATATAACTGCAACAATGCATTTTGAGGCTCTGCAAGAAGGTCTGCTCCATTGTAATGCCCTGTGCATGGCTGTTCCGCTGTGACATAGATGCCTCTGAACAAGTCCTACAGAAAGGAGGAGAACCAGGAAGGGCAGATCTTTCACGTGGAGCATCAGTTCCAGCCTGAATTTTCCAAAGTCCCTGGGTTTGCTTATTCCAAATGTTTCTGCCCTTCCCTTCTGCCCCAAAGTGGTGGTAGAACAAGCCACACGGACCATAAGCGTGTATGTCTAAGCATCTTCAAGCAGGGCATTTATGACCCTGCTATGAATGCTCAGCATTTGGTTAGGAAGGAAGATTTCACCAATTGGCTGGAGGTCACTTGTCCGTCTTAGGCAAACGAGGTCCTTTCTGTGCCTCAGTTCCTCCAGAATCCCTTCTCTTTGTGTGGCTGTGGGTGCCTCGATCCAGTTGGGTCCCTGACTTTTTTTGCTGGGCTGTCTCCTTTTGAGCAGGATGTCCCGACGAAGCTGGTAGCGAAGGCGGTGGCGCTGCCCATGACTGTGAGGGGCCACTGGTTCCTAAGCCCCAGGACAGAGTACAGCGTGGCCGTGCAAACAGCGGTGAAGCAGAGCGACGGGGAGTATCTTGTGTCTGGATGGAGCGAGACGGTCGAATTCTGCACTGGGGGTGAGTATTCGGTAGGAAGACTCGAGCACAGATCCTTTGGGGAGTGAAGGTGAAGACGCTGCCTGGCGTGGTGGATTCTAGTCTGCCAGCGGTCTCCATTTTGGGACACCCAATAGAGAAGCTATCCAGATTTGACCAATTTGAAGATTCAAGGCTCCCCCTTGGATTCTTGAGATTTATTTTCTTGAAACGAAGGTATCTTCCTTCGGAGGGACAAAGGCAGTTACTTCACGTCCCGTTTGTCCCTCCTTGCTGTCCTGCTTGGGACCGGTACAAAAAGAACTTACTTCACATCCACACCGTGACAGCAAAAACTTGTCTCGACCACACCCCCGGAACCGGGAACAGAGCGTGACAAGCTGTACCTGCCCTTGGGCTGGGGAGTTCTCTTGTCATGGTTGGTTCCCGGTTCCTGTTCCGAGACAAGGGACTGTGTGGTAACAACTGTCACGCAACAACCAGTGTCCACCTAGTGGTCAGCAGCTGAAGCGGCATTCAACATTAGTTTCCCTATGGGAAACACCATGCAGTGCAAATGTTTATTAAAGAAAGTACTGAAAATTCTGTAGCATTGACGTGTAAATCCCGGAAGACTAGTAAATCAAAATATTGAAAAAGTTTTATTTACGATATTTTAAAAAAAGGCTTAAGAAAGCAAGACAAATTCAGAATTTGTCACGGAACAAGACCATGAAGTATCAGTTGTCACGAGACAAGTATTCACGCCTGTGAGGAAACGGAAACAGGGACTGAACAGGGACAAAACCACGTGACCCGGAACAACGCTGTCACGGTACAAACATAATCGCGGAACAAGGTAGGACGTAAAGTAACCGCCAAAGACAGACCTCCTAGGAGCACTGGGATCTACCTGGATCCAGTTTCGAGTGTTCTAAGCTATATGTGCCAAGCTCTACTAGAACAAAGCCTAGATTGAGAGCGGAAAACCTCCATCTTTGGGTCAAATCCAGCCTTCCAGCTCCAAAATCTGACCCTCCAGGATTCCCTAGAAAGCAGGAATGGGCACTTGAGTCATGGGACTGTTTGTAGAGTTGGATTTAAGCCACACCAGCAGCTCAACTCAGCCCCCACCCCACACCCCCAATGACTTGGACTTTTTACCTAGGAGCTCCTCCGTAATTTAAATCCAGCCCTTGGGCTGGAGGAGTAGGCTGCCCGCCTTTGCCTCTGGCCCTCATTTTTAAACTTGTTCAAAATGGAATGCTGTTGCATGACTAATTTATTATCTGAATATTTCACTGTCTGAATATTTAATTCTGTGAAATAGTGTCAAATGTATCCAGCTGCCCGGGTTCTATTCTGGGCGTATCGGCAAAGATTTCCCACCTAAAATATCTGGTCCTGGATCTGAAATGGCTCGGGAATGCAAGAAGTCTCTTCCCTGTGGATTCAGGCAATTTATTCTCAAAGGCTTTCACGGCCGAGATCCAATAGTTGTTGTGAGTTTTTCGAGCTGTTTGGCCGTGTTCTGGAAGTTTTTCTTCCCGACGTTTCGCCGGACTCTGTGGCCGGCATTTTCAAAGGGCAAGGAGCTCAGAGAACTAGAACACAGAGAGAATTAGAACACAGAGAGAACCAGAGCACAGAGAGAACTCCTAGTTCCCTGAGCTCCTTGCCCTTTGAAGATGCCAGCCACAGAGTCTGGAGAAACATCAGGAAAAAAAAAACTTCCAGAACACGGCCAAACAGCCGGAAAACCTCACAACAACATTCAGGCAATTGTTTGCAACCCCCCTCTTTGCTCTTCTCAGATACTTGTGCTCAGCCCAAAAGCTTAATGGTGCCCACTGTCACCACTCCTGAGATGGATTTAAGACCATCTCCCTGCCCCTCAGGATGGGGTTGGAGCAATCCCTTTCCTAGTTCCCTATCAGCAGAGACTGCTTCCAAACAAGGTGTTGCATTGATATTATTATGGGCTGTTAAGTCACTTCCATCTTACAGCGACCCTATGAGTGATTTCCAAAATGCCCTGCCCTTAACAGCTCTTGCAAACCCAAACCCATGGCTTCGGCGAGGGAGTCGGTCCATCTTTCATGTGGTCTTCCGCTTTTCCTGCTGACTTTTACCTTTTGCAGCTTTATTATCTTTTCCAAATGAGAATCCTGCCTTCTCGTGAGGTGCTGAAAGTAGGACAGCCTTCATTTAAATTTTTTTTTAAATTTGCCTCCATAGATAGTTCAGGATTGATTTAGGACCCACTTGTTGGTCTGTCTGGCTTTCCAAGGATTTCTACAAACCTCTCCTCCAGCATGACATTTCAACCAAATCCAGATTTTTCCCTGACAGCCTTCTCAACTGTCCATCTCTCGCACCCATACGTGGTGACAGGAAATACATTTAAGGAGCTGGCAATGGGTTCGAAGCAGAGTTTAAAGCAGGCTTTTAAAACTACGTTTCCCAGAAACTCCTAGGCAGTCTGCCATGCTAGTAATGGGTCTCTGGTAAATGTAGTCTTCCACTCTTGACCCCTCTAAACTAAAATAAAATCAGATTAAAAATTCTGTTAAGCAAAAGGACACGGAAATCATTAGAGAAAAAAGTACTTTAATGGGTCTCACTAGAAACCCTCTGTCCCAAAGCACCCTAAACTTTGCTATTCGGCTTCTCTGTTGACTTGCAAGCTGCTGCTTGGTTCCACCTTGGAATTCCAAATTAATTGTAAAGGAAAGGGAATGTACGCTGTCCATGGCCGTTCAGAGGTGACGCTCTTCTCCCTCTCACAAAATACCAGAACTAGGGGACATCCACTCAAATTGAGGGCTTGGAGATTGAGAACAGACAAAAGATATTTTTTTACCCAGCGTGTTGTTAGTCTGTGGAACTCCCTGCCACAGGAGGTGGTGATGGCCTCTGGCCTGGATGCCTTCAAAAGGGGATTGGACAGATTCCTGGAGGAAAAGTCCATCACAGGTGACAAACCATGATGGAGATGTGTCATGTCCAGTCTTAAAGCCAGGGCACTTCAAAGGCCAGATGCAGGGGAATGGTATCAGGAGACAGAGATCTAGTCTCGTGTGCTCCCAGATGCATTTGGTGGAGCCACTATGAGATCCAGGAAGCTGGACTAGATGGGCCTTTGGCCTGATTCAGCATGGCTCTTCTTAGGTTCTTATGACTCCTCAGCTTTTAGTTGTGAAGTCAAAAGTGAGTCCATTTGGATGTGCCTCATTGTCAAGAAACATTCCAAGAAAAGGCCTCCAGAGACCAAACCAAAGTTTGGGATTTCCAGTGGGAACCTAGAACAGGGTCCTTCAAGGGCCAGATGCAGGGGAGTGCTATCAGGAGACATATCTAGTCTCATGTGCTCCCAAACGCATCTGGTGGGGCCACTGTGAGACACAGGAAGGTGGACTAGATGGGCCTTTGGCCTGATCCAGCATGGCTCTTCTTACGTTCTTATGTTCTTATGTGAATGAGTGAGGGAAAACAAAAGCCACTTGTTCAGCTCGGCTGGAAGGCAGGGCCTCGGTTGAGGAGAGCTGGGACCAGACGAGGGGTGCTGAAAAGCCGTAAATCCAGATTTCGTGATGGGGCAAGAGTTGCCGAGGAGGAGGCCAAGGGCGGTGCCATCTCAGGGCACCCAGCGGAGCAGGTGACAGGGAGGGAAGAACTAGCTGGAAGCGAAGAAGGGAAGGGCAGGCAGCCAGGTCTACCGAGAAACAAGGGTGCGTGTGTGTGTGTGGGGGGTGTTTCATGGGTTGGAAGCAGATTGTGGCAGAGGATGTGAGGGGTTGGAGCACTGCCGTAGAAAACGCCCCTGTGTCCCTTGATTGCCCCTCCATGCAGATTACGCCAAAGAACATCTGGCTCAGCTTCAGGAGAAAGCCGAACTGATCGCCGGGCGGATGCTTCGCTTCTCGGTCTTCTATCGGAACCACACCAAGGAATATTTCCAGTATGTCAGGTAAGGAAGGTCCCCTGAATCCCACCGCAGCCCTGGCCCGCTAGCAAACCAGGAACGGCCACAGCGAGAGCTGGAGGTAGGAAGAGCCAGGAAGAGATGGAGGCACCACCATACCTGTCAAGTTTTGGATTTGAAAATAGGGGATTGTCATCACAGTATCCCCGCCCTACCACCTATGGAGCATGCTCAACGCTTCGAGCATGCTCAGTAGCTGTCCTCAACATGGCAGCACCCATGCAATTCAGTGGATTTTAAAAAATTATATAATCTGGGACAATAAATTATCAGGAAAATAATTTATCTGGGAAGACAGTGAGAAATAGGGTTCAAAATAGGATTTCCCAGCGAATACAGGACACTTGACAGGTATGAGCACCACGGATTGCCACTCACAGCTGCTATGCCCTGTCCTCTCTGAAAGATCCCTCGCCTCTCTTTGACCGTTGGAGTGAAAAGGGGACGGGTGGGGAAACTGTTGGTCAGAGGGCTGGATCCTGAACTGGGTTTATCCTGATGCTGACCCTGGCGAGTCAAATGTCTCCCAAAAGATGGTCTGGTCTGGTGTCGTGGCTCATAACCTTTGGGTGAAGAGAAGACTTAAAATAACTGAATGATCCCACAACTCAGAGTCTGCAGATGTTAGGACTTGAGATAGAGACTTTGAGAATTCAGTGTTCAGCAAAGTCCGTAGTTTACAACACTGGCTGGGAGGGAGGGGTTTAGAAGCTGGAAAGCTTTTGAAGCCCTGGCTGGAACACATCTCAGACATCCCACCACTGATGCGATTCCGTAAGAGGCACCTTTTCCTTGCTGTTCTGTTTTGCATCACATAAGGGATTCATTACCATACCCATTTCTCCTTGCCTTCCTCCTGTAAGGCAGTCCTTCCTGACCTTGGGCCCCTAGACATTCTTCGACTAGAACTCTCAGATGCCTTCGCCATTAGCTGTTCTGGCCAGGAATTCTGGGAGTAGTAGTTCAAGGACATCTGGGGACCTAAGTTTGGGTGCCACGGGTCTAAAGGGCTTGAAGCACGTTGAAGGCTCCACTCCCAGGCTCCATTCATTCCTCACAGCAATCCTGGGAATTAGGTTGGAGCGACTGAAGAGCATCGATCCAAAGCCCTACCTCCACAGGGTTGTTGTGACGATCACAGGATGGGGAGGAAAAGAGTTGTAAGTGTGGCTTTGAACTCTTTGGAAGAAAGGTGAGATATCAATACAGCTAAAAACAACAACAACACATCATAGGTACAGTATCTCAGCCTGGACAGGACTTAAGACTTAGTTCAGGGCCTGAAAAGGCTGGATGGTGCTTAGAGGTTAATTCAGGGACTGAAGAGGCTGGATGAAGC
The DNA here is from genome assembly GCA_037367245.1 of Phrynocephalus guinanensis. NCBI lineage: Eukaryota > Metazoa > Chordata > Lepidosauria > Squamata > Agamidae > Phrynocephalus > Phrynocephalus guinanensis. The sequence goes on along the minus strand of CM074745.1, from coordinate 4,165,223 downwards.
TTAAGGCTTAGCTCAGGGGCTGAAGAGGCTGGAGGTAGCTTAAGGCTTAGTTCAGGGGCTGAAGAGGATGGAGGGAGCTTAAGGCTTAGTTCAGGGGCTGAAGAGGATGGAGGGAGCTTAAGGCTTATCTTAGGGGCTGAAGAGGCTGGATGGAGTTTAAGGCTTAGCTCAGGGGCTGAAGAGGCTGGAGGGAGCTTAAGGCTCAGCTCAGGGGCTGAAGAGGCTGGATGGAGTTTAAGGCTTAGCTCAGGGGCTGAAGAGGCTGGATGGAGTTTAAGGCTTAGCTCAGGGGCTGAAGAGGCTGGAGGGAGCTTCAGGCTTAGTTCAGGGGCTGAAGAGGCTGGAGGGAGCTTAAGGCCTAGCTCAGGGGCTGAAGAGCCTGGAGGGAGCTTAAGGCTTAGCGTCAGGTGCCCAGCGCCTCCTTGGTGTTGACTGTCTGCCTCTCCCTTCTGGCCAGGATGCACTGCGGGAACGTCATGAAGCCTTACCTGAAGGACAACAGCGGGAGCCACGGCTCGCCCACCAGCGGGATGCTCCACGGCATCTTCTTCAGTTGCAACACGGAGTTCAACACGGGCCAGCCCCCCCAGGACTCCCCGTACGGCCGCTACCGCTTCCAGGTCCCCGCCCAGCGCCTCTTCGCCCCCAACACCACCAACCTCTACTTTGCTGACTTCTACTGCATGTACACCGCCTACCACTACGTCGTCCTGGTCCTGGCGCCCAAGGGCTCGGCCGGAGACCGCTTCTGCCAGGAGCGCCTGCCCCAGTTGGACCTTTCCTGCAACAAGTTCCTGACCTGCGGCCTCGAGGAAGGGGAGCTGGTCTACCGCCACGCCCAGGACGTCAACCTGGAGGTCATCTACACGGAGCCGGTCGACCTCAGCCTCGGCATGCTGGGCGAGATCAGCGGCCACCAGCTCATGAGCCTCTCCACCGCCGACGCCAAGAAAGACCCCAGCTGCAAGACGTGCAACATCAGCGTGGGGCGCTAGGGACCGGAGCCGGGGTGGGGAGGGCAGGGGAGGGGAGGGGAGGGGAGGGGAGGGGGAGGGGAAAGAGTCTCAAGCCGACAAGGCCACGGCCCTGGCCATCCGAAAGCCCGCTCTCCCGGGTGGGGGTCAAGAGCAATGCCGGAGAGCAAGCCTTTCGTTGCATCTCGCCAACCTGCCTCCGTTGGTCCCTTTCCCTCCATCCCATTCTCTCTGTGTGCGTCTTGCATGCCTGCTTCATCCTTGTAAATAAGACCCCAAATGAGGGGAGAGACGGGCCAGGGTCTCTTTGTAGGGCCTGCTCATTTAAGAAGAAAAACAGACCCCCAGTCTCCTGGGAACTCTCTTTCTCTCTCTCTCTCTCTCTGGAGAGAAAGACCTCGTATGTTGTTCAAGCTCAGACGGACATTTCACTTGCTGTACACACGACAAACGATGCTGGCCAGTGCCATGAAATGGTTCAGCATCCTTAACAGGACCTCTCTAGCTGGGGCCTCTTCGCCTTCTCTCACTCCCTGCTTTCTTTGGCCCGCTTCCTTCCATGCCATCCGGGTTCTCCCTCCAGGCAGGGTCCTCTGAAACTCACAAGGGTCTCCCCACCCTCCACTCCCATAGCCTTTATCAACAGGGTTGTCTGCAGTCCAGCTCCCATCCAGAAGGGTAGAGGAGACCACCAGGAGTGTCGTGACATGCAGGGTGGCATGGACGCCTGCATGGAAACAAGCGTCAAAGGGGAAGCCGTCAGCCACTGGTGTGTGTGTGTGTGAGAGAGGGGGGGGGACCTTAGCAGCTCAAGACCCAGAGGAACCCACTCACCAAGGAGACCCCCCTCCCCGTTTCCTCAGGGTGTGATGCCCTGTTTGTGCACATCCTTTATTTATTTGGAGCCAATGAACGGGGTGGGGTGGGGGCGGGCATGTCAGGTTGGAGCAGGTCTGTTGGCAACTGAGTGGAGGACTGGAATGTCAGTGGGCGGTGGCTGAAGAGCGGTACCCAGCCTCCCTTGGTAGGTCTGCTTCTCATTGGCCAGGAAGTGGATCCCAATCTGCACGCATTGGTCTCGACTGCACGTCCTCACGGGAGAGGCTTCTGAAGGCAGTGTGGGGAGAAGGGGTTTGGTGGTTTTAGTTGGGTTGGCAGAGAGAGATGAAGCCCAGTGGCACTGGGCATCATTCCCGGCCACCAACTTTGCTTCTCGGCCCAAAGCAACCTGGGGAGCGTCTGGGTCAAGCAGAAGAACACTGCTAGAGAGAAGGAGCTTCCTTAACTCACCCCCAAACCCATCTCTCTTTTTCTTTTAAATTGCCCATGGCTGGGGGACTTCATCAGCTCCTTACCGGCACCTCTCCATCCCTTCATTCACAGCTGCAGCTTCCAAAAATGGACGGGGACAGTTGTTAGCCTGGATTTAATCCAGTGGATTTCATTCGCTTGACAAAGGCTGTGCAGCAGGTCAAGAGCAGAGGGGAGGCTTGGAAGGAGGCTTGTCTGATCAAAGGCCAAGTTTACCAGACCCTAACCCTCTCTGAAGTCAGTCTGGGCCAAACCAGTTATCCTGCCATTGGCGCCAATGGTCAGGAACACTAGGACTGGTCGTCCGAAATCTAGCAAGCATGGTTTGCCTGCCCTTCCCGGGGACATGAAGCCTCTCGGATGGGTGGGAAAAACAGAGGGAAAAACTCAGCTTGTCCTGAACGGAGTTAGCAATACCTTGGTGGCCACTCCCAGCTTAGGTTGAGTTTCAACTTGCCCGTGACTTCATCCAGCCTTCAGAAACCAGCTCTGCTGAGACAGGCTAGGCCTGATCTTGGCAGCTGCAGAACCCACCCACCCTCCTCTTCTCTCTGCCCAAGGCTTGCCCGCCGCCTCCAGCATAAGCAGTTTTTATTTGTTTGGGTTTTGTTCTGACTGTTTTCCTAACTAAGCCTCGCACACAAGCCCGGCCTGTCCTCAGAGCACCTTAGGACGTTGCGTCCAGGAAGGGAAGGGCGCCGTCGTCATCTCCGCCTCTGTCGCGACTTGGCATATACCTGGTGTCACCTATGTAGAGGTGTCATTTCCCACCATGGTGGGAAGTCGGGGGGTAAATAGGAGTGTGGTGCCAGAAAGCTCTCTTCCACCCCACGGGGTGGGGAGGGAAACCTTCGTGACAGGAACTCCCATACTTTTGGATGAGGAATTTCTGAGCACACTGAGTTGAACAAAGGACCCCACCACAGAGAGGAACTGGAAGGGACCACAATTCCGGGGTTCTCTTGAATCCACCACAAATCATTGGTTGCCCAATGAGCCCAGTGCAGGCTAAATGTTTTAGCAGCCAAACTCGGTTTTACCAAGCCTTTTGGGCAGAGCTGCCAACATCTGGCTGAAGGGGAACATCTGGCTTAGGGGAGCCCCATTGTTTCTGTAGATCTGCTTTTTCAGATTGCAATCCGGGGACATCTGGAGTTCCCTTGGACAGTCCAAAATGGCAGACGGAAACACATGTTGCCTGAGGCAAACAGTCATCCTTGTAAGGCATGTCTGGATAGACATGCGTGGGGTCAACAGCCCGGCCCTAAAGACCTGGCTGACAGCAACACACACGGGGATTCCATAACAAGAATGAAAACATGCATCTACTGACCAGTCTGGGTAGAAATTCTTGCCAGCAACAGGGCTCCAAGTGTCTCTGAAACCCTGAGAAGTGAAGCAGGGTGAGGCAAGAGTCATGAGTGAAAATGACTTAGGAGCATAGGACTCTTATGAGTAGCACTCTATTCATGTCCTGTCATCTTCCACTAGCTGGCTAGAGCATCATCTTTTGGTCATCACATGCCAGGTCATGTTGATGGTTGGCTCTGGAATAAGGCCTACATTGAGTGATGGACTGGTGAGGCCTGCAGAGATAAACCCTCCTTTGCTCCCCTCCAAGGAAACAGGAATCTCTCCTGCAAACAGCAGAAATGGTTTCTTAACGGTTTTGCCTAGACAGTATGGGAGGGTTGACAGATCTGTAGATATCCATGTGTTGAAGTAACGATAGCTCACTGGTTGGAAAGAAAACCATAATATTTCAGCAAGATGTACCTGACTCTGTCCTGAGAATATGCTGCACTGGCTTGAGATCAGTATGCAACACCATTCTTCTTTAATCAATTGCTGTCCAATATGCTGCATATCCCATCTCTGCCCTCTGGCACTGTCCATGCTTATGAGGCCAACCATATGACCCATTGGCAATGCTGGTAAAATCTCTGCTGTTCCCAGGACATACAGGATGCAATTTGCTGAGTCCATGCGGTCTTGACTGGTTGCAGGGTATTATGTTGTCACCCTACCTGCAAAGTTGTTCAGTTGTACCCTGGGCCTGGATCTAGTGCCCTCTTTGTTAAACCCATGGCACAGTTAAAGGAATCCTGCTAAGAAGGTGCATTTCCCGGTCTTAAAGAGAAGAGGCATATCTGCTTGGAGAAAGGGGTGTTCTGCAGACATGTTTTTATTTTCTGCTGAGTGAGTGTCCAGATGCTCAGTGCAGCCAGATGTGTAGTGTTTGCTGTGTACTCTAGTAGTGCCACGCGGTGAATGATGCTAGCAAGCTCCCTGGCTTTTCCTGTGCTGGTGTTTACTTCCTGTCTTCCTGTCCCGTCACACTGCCGATCTGGTTTCCCCAGCTTCGTAAATTTATGCCGAGAAAGCTAGATTGGGGCAGATGCAGGATTTATAAAGAACAGATGCCTTCTCGAGCAGAACTTGAACCAGGAGGAGGCACTGTCACAGCAAAGAAAGAACCTCTCTCGTTTCACTTCTGGTGTGAAGTGGTGCTGAACGTAGAAGGTTTTCCTGGCAAATAAGCATAGAAGGTATTCAAAAACATGAGACACAGTCTCCTGTGACAGGCACACTGACACACACACACCATTAACAGCAGGCAAAAAACCAATTAATAGGTGACCAGTTGGGATAGCCGAGTGTTTCTCTTGAAGCCAAAGCAAGCAAAGGGTCTTTTGACAAATGAAAGCCTTAGGCTAGTAGCCTGTTGGTAGTTCCAACCCGAGGAGATCCATTCAGACAATGGTACGTCCGTCTTTACGTCAATCCCAAATAGGACAGATGGGTTTACTATTTTGGGGACCAGAGGCAGGATATTGGCTTACAAGATATGACCTAATAAGCTTTCAGGAGTTGCAACCAGTTTACATCAGTGCCACAGCCTCTAACCTGTGAAAGCCACTATTGAATGTAAACATGATTGGATGTGCCACAAATTATCCACCTGTATTCTAAGATACCCCAAGAATTTTTTATTGCTATTAATAGAGTAATCCTATAGCCTGACCCCCACTCCCCATTGAGTTCAGTGGTGCTTGCTCCCACGTCAGTGGGTATAGGATTGCATCTTAAATTAGGGGAAGACTACAGTTGGTCGCCAATTAATTGTCTAAAATTACCGTATTTAATTTTACATAGAGAAAGCAAGATAGGACAATTGGAGGGTATTATCAGTATTTTATTTGGCAAAATATTTAATAATTTTAATAATAGGAATATAATGAGAGGATGTTATGTAATTGGATTAAGATGATCTTTTAATGATGTAGGTTAATTAGTTGAGAGATGATAAAAGATAATTTGAATGCCTTGAATTGGCTGGCTGGTTGATTGATTGGTTGGTTGAATGAATGAATGAATGAATGGAGAAGTACAGTGGTACCTCTACTTACGATTGTTTCTACTTAAGAGCAATTTGACTTAAGAGTGAAAAAACATTGGCGTTTAACTGCTGCCTTACAGATTTTAGATGCAGTCTGCTCTACTTATAATTTTTTTTCAAGTTGTTATTTATTTTTTATTTTTTATTTAGGGCTGCTCTACTTAAATGTTGTTCACATAATAAGCATGCATTCGGAACAGATTAAACTTGTAAGTAGAGGTACCACTGTATAGCCTTTAGGGAAAATTTGGTCACAAGTCTGTTTTTTTTTATCTCAATAACCTACTTGTCCATCTGGCCCTGTATCATATAAACAGATCAGATCTTTGCTTTCCAGGGTCCCTGGTACCTGATCATTTTAACTAGAGATTGAACTTTTTGCATCCCAAAAAACATGCTCAGTCATTGAACTACAGTACAGTTCTTTTCCTGCATGTGATCAGAGGGAGAGAAAAATAATTTCAGCAAAGCATGGCCAGCCAGATGTGGACTACAAATTTTGTCATTTCTCGCCACTGGCTATATTGCTTAAAGCTGGCGAGAGTCACCGTCTAACATCTGGAGGGCATATCTCAGCTCCTTAGCCACATAAAGGAGAATAAATATGGGTGTGATCCTAGGAGGGAACAGGTCACAATTTGGACTGCTTATGGAGTAATCTGGTCTGATCTTTTCCTCCAGCAACCTGGGAAATGGGCCCGGCCTTAAGCACTTAAAATATTTTGGTTCCCCCCCCCCCAATATAAATATAATTCAAAATATAAACTATAATAAACCATAAAATAAAAAATTATTTATTGAAATTAAACAAAACTTACAGTAAGACGGAAAATAATGTTTATTTTTTGTAATTCCACTTTATATCTGAAAAGTTTTCTCCTACATTTCTAAATTGCAAAGTCTTTGATCAGATCATCAAAACTAATGTTATGTAACGCATTTGCTTCTATACTTAATAGAGGTAAGGCATCCAGCCTGCTTTGTTGCATCGTTGTTCTGATGGGATTTTTTTTTAATATACTTCAACTGAAAATAATGAATGCTCAGCTGAACCATTTGTGACCATTACTGTTAAAAGTTCTGTGGTGCCCCCCTCTTCCTTTGGTGCCCCTAAGCATGTGCTTTTATTGTGCTTAATGGTTAGTCCACCTCTGGGCCCGGCCCTGATCTGTCTCCCAGTTGGACCAGCTTTATGACTCCTACTTTCTGTGATTCGGCTGGAGCAATTCCGAGGCAGACAGGAGAGCTATTTTCAGCCAGTTAGCCACTAGCCTGTTCTTCCAACAGGCCGGCTGGGGTCCTTCTGAAACCCAGGGAGAGCTGTTTTGAACACCAGAGGTTTTGCACACCAAGCCCTCTTGGGCAAGACAGGGGACAGTGTTCTTGGTGATGCTGTAGTTCAGCCCATCAGGAGGGGTCGAGGTTACCAATCGCCGATTCGGAGAGGGCTGGGGCTTTGGGGGAAGGATAACGCTACCTTTCCAGTTGCAGCATCGGTGAGACCACCTTGGGGGGGAGGAGTTGGCTACCTGATGAGCATCTTGACCCCTAGGCTTCCAAACACCTGCATGCAGCCGTGGCTTTCTGCATGGCCTTCGCCTCCCACACCGCCTCCCCAGCAGCATCCCAGGTACCAAGTGGTGCTTTTCCGGGCTGTATGTACGATGCACGCTGTAACACCCCCCCCCCAATATCCTAAGCCAAGACTGTGCTGTGCGTACAGTGTGTATCAATAAATTACAGACCTGTGTTGAACTGCCTTGGTTCTTTTCACTCCATGCATCACCAGACAGAACATCTGGAAGATTTGGGGATTTACATCTGTATATAGCTCAGCCACGAGGTGCGTAGTAGTGAGAGCTTACCCCCCTTTGCATTAAGTAGTCCGTTTCTAAAGCTCCCAAATCTGTACATCTGTAATCTTAGCAGTCTCTTTGTTTTACTGGCTTCCACAGATCTATACAGAGAAGTTTTTTTAACACAGGATGCCAGAGAAGTTGGGGGGGGGAGTTGGGGGGGCAGGAGACAGAGGAGCCTCACTCAGGATAAAATATGCCAACAACATCAACTTAAATCAGTGCATATAAAAAAATAGAAATATCACAATGAGATGGGGATCATATGGGATTCCCTAGCAGCTATGTTCCCAAACAACATTAAAGACTGTGGGTGCTTTTACACGACCCCTAAAATCCGGGGCAAAGGGCTCCCAGATGCAGAGCTTAAATATGTTTTCCCACCAGCTCCGGACTTTAAACAAAATAAAGTACGACCATGCCCACCTAAGCGCGTCCCACCGCGTTTTCCAAGTACCTGGTCTCCGAAGGTGAAAAATTTCTGATACGGATGTAAAGCAGTGAGTGCTGGGCTCTCCTCGCCTTGTGTGTTGTTGTTTTTTGCCCCCGCCCCTTTAAGAGACTGAAAGAGACTGGGACAGTTCCCGGAGCAGTTTGAGGGCAGAGCGGAGGTGAGCCTGCATTATTATCTCCCTTTTTTCTCCCTCCCCTCACGTAGACAGGAGCAAGGGAGTGCGAAAGAGTGGGAACACAAGAAGAGTGACAAACCCCCAAGATCTCTGGTCCGAATATAAGTTGCCAGTGGATCTTAGGGGTCGTGTAAAAGTGTCCTGTGAGGAAGCTTTTTAAAGAACCGAGACAAGAGAATTCCCAAGGCCAGGGGGAGGCACGGCTCATCACGCTCTGTTCCCGGTTCAGGGGGCGTGGTCAAGACGAGTTTCCACGGTTATGCTATGGATGTGAAGTAAAAAAAATTTGTACCGGTCCCAAGCGGGACAGCAAAGAGGGGTGAAAGGGACGCGAAGTAACCGCCTAAGTATCAGTCATGTAGCGGCACCGAAGGAAAGTCTACTTGTGATCCTTTTGAATCTTAGAAGGAGTGCCTTGGCATCCTTCCCCAAACCAAAAATATAAAATAAAAAAAATCAGACCAACCCCCCCCCAAAACACACACACACACACACACACACACACACACACACACACACACACACACACACACACACTGTACACATTTCTAACAAAAATTAAGAGAAAATTAAGATGCAACTAACTTCTCTTTCCAGCTGACTTTAAAAATTTGGAGATGTCAGGAGCTATGGCAGTTCCTCTCAACTCGAGAGAATGGGACCAAAATGGATCCACTTGGGAAGAACCAAGAGATGAATGAGAAAGGGTAACCAGGAATCCTACAAACAGCAGTCTAAGGTCGAAGGCTGGTCAATGCAGGTTAGGCAAAGGACCAGGGCTGTGGAGTCGGTAGATAAATGTTCCGACTCTGACTCTGACTCCCGACTCCTAAGTTTTTTTTGTACTTCCGACTCTGACTCCAACTCCGACTCCCCGACTCCGACTCCTCTGTATTAATATGCGAATGTAGTTTATACATTCCTTGAAGGAAAGAAAGGCAACATACATGTCATTTCCACAGGACTACTGGCTGGGAAGCTAACAGTCTACTGTATTGAACAGTTTAAGCACAAGACAAACACAATGAAAAGAACAAAGTTTTATTAATTCTTTTATTAATTAATCAAGTGGCTGGATAGTAGCACTTAATCCCTTATCAGTGAGAGGCTAGGTTACCCATGGGCGCTGCATAACAGCAGAACACAACACTATGGAAAGTATAAGTATTGCCGCTCCTAATTGTGCGTTGCGTGCCATATGGTGAAGCACATGAAAAGCATGCTTCTTCACGGTCACTTAACGTGTTTGTTTTGCGGTTACGTGAGGCACCACATGCATTCGTCTTTATTCTTACAGTAGAGAAGTCATTAATTATAACTTTTTGTGAATTGGGACATTTAAACTTGCTTTTTTTAAAAAAAAATCCAATCTAAATTTAGTAGGAGTCGGAGTCGGAGTCGGTGCATTGTTTGCCGACTCCGACTCCGACTCCAGGTACCCAAAATTTCCTCCGACTCTGACTCCGACTCCACAGCCCTGCAAAGGACTGTAGAAAACCCAAGAGTATCTTTTCTCCTGCTTCACCATGCAAGGACACGTGTCTTATCAAGTGTACACTGCAAAGCATCCAGTCATTTCCAGCAAATATACGGGCACGTAATTCAACACACCTGTGGTTCTGCAGCCATCATGATCATCAGCCAAGAACGTATTTAAATTCCAAAGGAGTAATTCAAATGATAACAGCTGCTTATTCACAGGCACAAAGATAAGGTTCATTCCTGTGTGACCAGCATGGAAGGGATTTCCACCGTGTCACATCTTGTGTCGCCAACAGACGGGAGAATTTAATTTTTAAATTTATTTTCAGTCAGGTACTGCTGCATCTAAGTCAGGCATGACCAAACTTTGGCCCTCCAGATGTTTTGGACCACAACTCCGAAAGCCCTTTGCCACTGGAAATACAGGCTTGGAAGTCTGGCAGTTGTGGTCCAAAACATCAGGAGGGCCGAAGTCTGGACATGTCTGATCTAAGTGGAGCACCTTTGTCTGTTCTGTGGATTCATGGCTGCTTAGCTAGGGGTCCAATTAGATTTGGCGACACAAGACGTGTCTGTATTTATTGTTTTTTCCACTGTTGTAAATCTCCTGGAGTGGCCATGTTGTCAGATAGGCAGTATCCAATAGACAGACAGACAGACAGACAGACAGACAGACAGACAGACAGACAGACATGTGCATTAGACTGGCTGACAAACAGAACTTTTCTTTTAAAACACAACTGTTTCTTCAGGAACGAAGAAACAGTTGTGTGTTTTTCCACTGTTGTAAATCTCCTGGAGTGGCCATGTTGTCAGATAGGCAGCATCCAATAGACAGACAGACAGACAGACAGACAGACAGACAGACAGACAGACAGACAGACAGACTTAGGTGCGTTAGACTGGCTGACAAGTGGAACTTTTCTTTTAAAACACACACATGGTTTCTTCAGGACATAAAGCTTCTTCTCAAATGGCTACAATTGTCAGCAACGCAAGGAGAGAGAGAGAGAGAGAGAGAGAGAGAGATTTTCACCTGAGTCACCTGAAATGGTGCATTTCTAAGTCAGTCACCCCCGGAGTGATGCCTGACCATGGAACACACCAAGCCTCCGCACGTGCTGAGAAGTATTCTTAGTAAACTCAGCGACACGTTGGCCACGGATGGGGGAAGGATTGTTGCCAACTCTTGGCAGAAGGGCAGCTTAGAACACAGGCCGTTTTTATCTTCCCACCACACCCGCCCCTGCTGATGCTATTCTTGTTGTCCAACGGTTGTGGTTGCCATGCACAACACACAGGCACACTTTGTACACCCAACAGACAGCACAGAGAGAAGGTGTTGAAAGAAGCCCTGGATTCAACGGCGGTTTGTCGACACTTCCCTAATGGCACTTCGCTTCATGCCATTATTATCCCTCTTGGAATATTAAAGACGCAGCAATTTAATTAAAGCTTGTTGCGTTGTCTGTTCATTCTTTTCCTGCTGGAGAGGCTGTGAAATAGTTGACACCTCATGGCTGCCCGCCCTGTTTTCAAATCCATTGTTCACCAGCAACTGTCCAAATAAGAGCTGGTGCACCGACTAACTTGAACGGTTAAACAAAGTGCAAATCACTCCCGCTCCAAAGGAAAACCACAAGAAATGTATTGGTTTCCAAAGAAAGATGGTTTTTTTGAGCAAACGTATTTTCTGAGTTGCCAGATCCACCGCTGGGGAGTAGGGACGGGCACAAAATGGAAAAATAGAGTTTCATTTCATTTCGTACCCCCTGCATTTTGTTTCATTTTTAAATGAATTCTTGTAAAAAATAATCATAACAAAATCAAAGAGACCCAGCTGGTGTATCTGAATGGCAGAGCCCCCAGGGATGGAGATTATAAATTAAGCCCCCTGGGAGATTTTAAAAAATAATTCCTGCAAATTTAACAGCAGCATAACTAACACATGGGATACCCAGTGTGGTGTGGTGGATAGAGCAACGGATTAGGACTCAGTCAAGAGGCCGGGATCCAATTCCTGGAAACCCACTGGGGGTGTAGTTAGAAGAGACATATTTTCGGACATCTTGCACTTCTATAAACACACTTTCATAGAGGTTTTTGGCAGAAGAACCTAGAACACCATCAGTTGCTAGAGAAACAATGCAAAGGTGGCACAGGAATAGCTAGAGCAACATCATCATTGCGGTGGAGCCGTTGTCATCAGTGGCTAAAAACCATTTTAAACATCACACACCACTCCCCCAGCTCACAAAGGAGGAGCTGCCAGGCCCTACTGCATTTCCCACCCTAGACTTATACTTGAGTCAATACATTTCCCCAGTTTTGGGGGGGTTAAATTAGGGGGCTCCGGCTTATACTCAGGTCGACTTATACTCGAGTATATACAGTATTTTATTAAGAAGTATAAAATCTCAGTGCACACCTTTTAGAAGGGAAGTGCCACTGCCCAAACCCATTGAGCAGACTCATGGCATTTGTGAGCAGATGTTTGGTCCCCATTTAAGGACCTTTGGTTATATAAAAATTCACACAACATGCCCTTGCTGCCAATATATTCAACGGGGGTTCTTCTCCCCTAGCCTTTGCTGTGCCATCTCCTTTTTAAAAAAAAACCTGGATATCTCAGGGGTTAAAACTGGGAAGGTTGGCCTTTGCAACCTTGGCTCTGCCACTGAGCGGCGAACCACCAAACCCAGGGACCAAAATGCCGACAGCTGTCCTGCTTGTAGCATGTCTCACCAAGTCACTGGTTACAACTCCAGACTTGCTGGCCTGTCGGACTCAAAACCAACGAGGAAGAAAAGAGAACAAACGGTTCCCCAGAAAGAGCAAGGCAGGATGGCTAACATTTATTTATTAAGGAGGACAAAAGAGTCTCAAGGAAAATCATACACTCTTGGATCTTCTCCCGCCACGAAAGCTGGCTGCTGCTTTTGGTTTTTACCTGCGCCCTGCAGCGGTCCTGTTCTTCTGAACTGTTGTCGTCGCAGGAGACACAGTCTTCCATCTTGACGTCATGGAGATCCTCCGTGGGCTCCTTCCACGGAGCCCCCGAACGTTCCGGTCTCTGGCATCGTTCGCTCTGGTGTCCCCCGATGCTTTCTTCATCAAGCGATGGCACTTGGGTCCCTGTGCTCTTATTCTTCCATTTCTTGCACTGCAGGGCCTCACTCCCTAACTCCGTGCCTTCCCCGTCATCCAGGAATATATTTAAAGGGATGTCCAGGTGAATGTCAATGGGGATCATTTTGCGTTTCTTCTGGCAGGGCTGTGTGTCACAGCAGCATCGCAAGGTCTGTTGGCTCCTGGCCCCTGTCCTTTTTTTCATTTCAGAGTTTTGGTGTTTCCTTCTCCGTGAACACCATGCCTGGGTCGTCTTCTGCCCAGAACATCTGCAAGATGAGGCCGAGTGCCTTTCGCACTTCTGCTTGCTGCTGCCGGCTCGAGTCCTTGGCGAAGGGGCTGGCGTCTCCTCTGTCTCATGCACTTCTCTCGTTTTGCACCAAACACAAGAACTCGACGAGCTTTCGGAGTCACTCGGTTCTGATCTTTGCCTTTTTTGGCCGCAGGATGCTGCGAAGCCAGGCGTTTCTCCGCCCTCGCTTTTGCAGGCCAATGTGTCGGCGCACCTGTTCTTCTTGGCACCTTTCCTCCCCCGGGGACGAGCACAAGCCGCGGGCGGGGTTTGAACTTGCTTGCGGTAGCTTTGCGTGATGAACTCAGCCATCGAATAGGTCACCCCCGATCTTCTTCGAGAGCTGTCTGGGGGTCAGGCCCAGCTCCCGCCACCTGGTCTTATCAATGTCCATTCTGGGCCTGCAGACCAGTTACCCCATCTTCCCGCCCGCCGTAGCTCTCTGTGGTCTGCGGGAGTCCCCAGAGAGGAGGCCGCTCTGTGACCTCGGCGGTTCCAGCGCTGATGTCATAAGGAGGACTGGGCTTGAGAATGTCGTCACGCAGGTCTGACAGACGGGAAGATCCTTTTCATGGAACCCAAGCCGATGGCGCCGTTGTGCTATCGATCTTTTATCTTAGAACTGTGGAGCTGGGAGGGATCCCGGTGGATCTCTGCGTCCTGTCAAGGAATCAAACGTCCAAAATCCTGCTCTGCAGCCAGATCCCTAAAGCTCTATGCCAGGCCTGCCCAAAGTCCAGCCCGGGGGCTAAATCTGGCCCGTCAGGCCATTCTGAGTGGCTGAGCCCGCCCCTCCCTCCCCCTCCTGGGGCTTGCAGTGGGGTGGCAGGGTCGGTGAGCAACCGGCCCCTGACACATTCCCAGCCACCAAATCTGGCCCTCCTTACAAAAAGTTTGGGCACCTGTTCTCTATGCAGTGCTTTGGGGAAACGTGACTGGGTTATTTATTTATTTATTTATTTATTTATTTATTTGAGAGGATTTTATGTAATCCTGCAGCTTGATTCAACTTCAGAAATCCAGGTATGCCTCCCTACTTCAATAGCTTATAATACAGTGGTACCTTGTATAAAGGAATTAATTCATTCCAAATGAAATTATGTTAAGCACATTTTCCTTTATACAGATTTCCCATAGGAATGCATTGAAAATGGAGTAATCCCATGTTTATGTTGTATGGATTCTCCCCATAGGCAATTGTTAAGCAAATTTCAACTATCTCTGTAATTTTTTCTGTTGTACAGATTTTATGTTATACAAACTGTTTGTTATACGAGGGTCCACTGTATTTATACTTCTATACTGCCCGTCTTCCAAAGGAACTCCGGGCGGTTCACAGCAGTTCTCTCTTATCAACGTTTTTCATTATCCATGGGAAGGCCTGGAATCGATCCACAACAGATCCCAGGATTCTACTCTACTGGATGGCAAACTCTGTAAAAAAACCCCACAAAAGCGTGTTGATTCTTAGCAACAAGCTTTAATGAATCCATGGTCTTCCCTAAAAGTGGCGCAGAGCTACGTCCTCCGTTTCCTGTCTACACGCCTTGCACTGCTCTTTGGGAAACACACAGTTCAGTGGTATAGCACACACACCCTCCAGGAAAAAAGGATCCGGAATGCATCCCTGGAGCCTTTAGTATTACAAACCCCCAGGTAAGACCGCTGGGAAGGATCCCTGCCTGCATCCTTAGAGAGGTAAATAGCCATCAAAAGAGGCAATACCGGGCTACAGGGTCTGTAAACCTTTCCAGGAACTTGTCCTTGGTACCTTGACATGGGAGACTTGACCTACAAATGTCCTCGTATTGGGTGTTTTGGATCAGTGTGGGTTTCCTTTTTTGCATGGCATCCTGTTTGCTATCATCTGCACCCAGATTGCTTCTGACGTACCCATGAATTGATAACCGCCCCTGCCATCCACAGCCCTGCTGAGGTCTTGCAACGTCCAGGCCAGGACTTCCTTCCCTGAATCAATCAGTCTCATATACAGCCTTCCTCTTCTCCCATCGCTTTCAACTCTAGCATTCTTGACTTTTCTAGGAAGGCAATGCAGGCCATCCTGTGCAGTTTGCTTCGGCTGGATCATGTTTTGCTGACTTTGGGCTTTGGGTGCTCCCTCTGAAGTCTGACCCCCTCCTTCAACGGGTTGCTTTGAGAGTATCATGGGAAAGAGGAGAACCACGTATACCAATGTAAGGAAAAGGAGAATATAATAAATAATATTTAAGAGGGGAAAGAAAACCCCAGCCAGTCTAGAAATGATCTCTGGAAATGGAGCAGCGGATGGCAAGTCTGCAGCATGGAACACAACATGCTGAGATGTTCTCCTGCAAGCCCTGATGAAGTTAACTGGAATCTTCGTCTCTCTCTCTCTCTCTCCCTCCCTCCCTCCCTCCCTCTCTCTCTCTCTCTCTCTCTCTCTCTCTCTGGGTGTGCATATGCACAACAGATCCCAGGATTCTACCCTACTGGATGGCAAACTCTGTAAAAAAACCCCACAAAAGCGTGTTGATTCTTAGCAACAAGCTTTAATGAATCCATGGTCTTCCCTAAAAGTGGCGCAGAGCTACGTCCTCCGTTTCCTGTCTACACGCCTTGCACTGCTCTTTGGGAAACACACAGTTCAGTGGTATAGCACACACACCCTCCAGGAAAAAAGGATCCGGAATGCATCCCTGGAGCCTTTAGTATTACAAACCCCCAGGTAAGACCGCTGGGAAGGATCCCTGCCTGCATCCTTAGAGAGGTAAATAGCCATCAAAAGAGGCAATACCGGGCTACAGGGTCTGTAAACCTTTCCAGGAACTTGTCCTTGGTACCTTGACATGGGAGACTTGACCTACAAATGTCCTCGTATTGGGTGTTTTGGATCAGTGTGGGTTTCCTTTTTTGCATGGCATCCTGTTTGCTATCATCTGCACCCAGATTGCTTCTGACGTACCCATGAATTGATAACCGCCCCTGCCATCCACAGCCCTGCTGAGGTCTTGCAACGTCCAGGCCAGGACTTCCTTCCCTGAATCAATCAGTCTCATATACAGCCTTCCTCTTCTCCCATCACTTTCAACTCTAGCATTCTTGACTTTTCTAGGAAGGCAATGCAGGCCATCCTGTGCAGTTTGCTTCGGCTGGATCATGTTTTGCTGACTTTGGGCTTTGGGTGCTCCCTCTGAAGTCTGACCCCCTCCTTCAACGGGTTGCTTTGAGAGTATCATGGGAAAGAGGAGAACCACGTATACCAATGTAAGGAAAAGGAGAATATAATAAATAATATTTAAGAGGGGAAAGAAAACCCCAGCCAGTCTAGAAATGATCTCTGGAAATGGAGCAGCGGATGGCAAGTCTGCAGCATGGAACACAACATGCTGAGATGTTCTCCTGCAAGCCCTGATGAAGTTAACTGGAATCTTCCTCTCTCTCTCTCTCTCCCTCCCTCTCTCTCTCTCTCTCTCTCTCTCTCTCTCTCTCTCTGGGTGTGCATATGCAGGTGAAGGGCGCTGGAACTAGAGAGCAGCTTGACAAACTGTGCCCTGTCTGAATTGCACCCCACATGTAAGCACATGCCAAAGTATGGGCAGCTGTGATATTTCAGCTCAAAAGTTGACAGCAGTGGCATGGCTGTTACAAACACCTTTGAGTCCCAGCCACTCTATCTTGTTGGTCAAATGCATGACACGACGCAGGATGACCAAGATCCGGCACAGAGCAGGAATTCTAGATATAAGGGCACGTTCTCTGTACTCCGTTCTCACTGGCAGAATAGACCTCTTCCGGATTGCACAAGCAGGAACTGCATGTAGTAGTAGTAGTAGTAGTAGTAGTAGAAGAAGAAGAAGAAGAAGAAGAAGAAGAAGAAGAAGAAGAAAAGGAGGAGGAGGAGGAAGAAGAAGAAGAAGAAGAAGAAGAAGAAGAAGAAGAAGAAGAAGAAGAAGAAGAAAAGGAGGAGGAGGAGGAAGAAGAAGAAGAAGAAGAAAAAGAAGAAGAAGAAAAGGAGGAGGAGGAGGAGGAAGAAGAAGAAGAAGAAGAAGAAGAAGAAGAAGAAGAAGAAGAAGAAACTTGCATATTGCCCTATAGTGCTTCTGGGTAGGTTCACAACAAAATTCTGCAAACAAGTGTGTTTCAATAACTTATTTTACCAACCCTGGAAGGATGGAAGGCTGAGTTAAGCTTGATCTGGCTACTTGAATGTGTGAGAATCAAGCACAAGTCCTAAGCAGAGGCTTGATTGCAATACTTCAGTTTATCCTCCGTGCCACGGGCTCTGTGGTTTCGCTCCCCCCCCAATTGATTCCAATGTGATTATTCTAATTCAAACATTTTAAAAGTGAATGAAGCAGCAAAAAGAGTTCTTTGTGTTACCTTTTTTATATATAAAGAAACATACGCTATTTTAAAGCCCCGACAAACGGCCAGGGTGAAAGAGGCTGAAGGACATCCCTTTAGCAGTACAAGAAAGTGTGTTTATTACATCGTTACAACAGACGGCTCCTGCACACTCGGCAGTCTCTCCATCACATTTGGGTCTGTGCATTCAGACAAATCTGTGCTGGTCAAGCTGCCGGGTGGAGTTTCTAAAGGAAAAATGTCCAGCCCTAAATTTGAATTACTCAGCATTCTTTTAAACCCTTCACCTCCAGGATTGGGAAAGGGAGCTGTGAAGACCAAAACGGAACGAAAATAAAAATCAATCTATAAAACAGAAGTGGCAAAGAGTTTTTTCCTGGTGGAGACACTTCAAGAGAAACAAAAGAGGCACAGAAATGGATTTTAAAAACAAAAATGAAAGAACTCAAAGCACTTCGCCGAGCTTTGTCCATATAAGTGTCAGGCAGCACCTTTATTTTTTGAGCGAGTGTTTCACACTCTTGAGGTGTACTGTGTATTTCTCTTTCCAGTCTATTTGATTTCCCCCCACTCCTTGGGTGTCTTTGCCCCCCATTGAGTTTATTTTTCATTTTTTTCATTTTTTTCTTTTTGCAAAGAGCAGAAATCTGTCCCTCCAGTCACGGCAGGCTTGTTCTCCATAGTGGGTTTTTTTTTTAGGGCAGCTGGGCCTCACTTCCGCGTATGCAGCGTATCCTGGAATTTGGTGCTTGTGTAGCGTAGATGGAAACCCTTCTTGTTTATGGTATCGTCCGAGTGGAATCTCACCATCATGGAGTCACCGGCAGAGTAGACCTCTTCGGGAGGCTAGAAAGAAGGAGAAGTGAAGAGAAAGACGGAGGGTAAGATACTAGGAAGATAGGAAGGCTTCCTAACTTGGAGAGTTAAGATCCTAACTCTTGCTTGAGCCATAATTTCATCTCCCCTCCCCCCCCAATCATCATTGGCATCCTTCAGTCTTGAAAGACAATGGGCGCTTTTACACTACCCCTAAAATCCGAGGCAAAGGGCTCCCAGATCCGGAGCTTAAAAATGTTTTCCCACCAGTTCTGGACTTTAAAAAAAATTAAGTAAATCACGCCCACCTAAGTGTGTCCCAGCGCACTTTTCAAGTACATGGCCTCCAGGAGGTAATAAATCTTCTGATGTGAATTGTAAAGCTGTGAATGCAGGGCTCCCCCACCTTCTGTTTGTTTTTTTGTTCCTGCTGCCCCTTTAAGAGACAGGAATCACTATGGGGCTGCTCGGGGCTGCTTCCACCAGTGGACGGAGGTGAGCCTGCATTTTTTTCTCTCTTTTTTATTCTCTCCCCTCACGCAGACAGGAACAATGGAGTGCGGAAGGGTGGGAACACAGGAAGAGCGACAAACCCCCACGATCTCTGGTCCGAATTTAAGTTGTCACCAGATTTTAGAGGTCGTGTAAAAGCGCCCTATGGTATCATGCCTGGAGTAGAGATCCTAGAAACAACACCTAGTGTGATTAAATAGGCCAATCCAGGAATGGCAGCCTCTACCGCACTGGGGACAGATGTATTCTGTTTCTTGCCCAGTCCTCAAGTTTCGTTGTTTTCGTGCCTGCCTCTTTTCCTCTGCCTGTTGGACAAATGCCTCTTCGAATTTATGTAGACCATGCTGTATCTCTTGCCTCCAGACAATGTTATCGGAGGTCAGGGTTTCCCATCTGTTGAGGTCCATTCCCAAGGCCTTCAGGTCTCTCTTACAGATATCCTTATACTGCAGCTGTGGTCTCCCTCTGGAGCGCTTGCTTGCTTATTTATTTATTTATTTATCTATCTATCTATCTATCTATCTATCTATCTATCTATCTATCTATCTATCTATCTATCTATCTATCTATCCATCGTGTTTGTTTTTTTATACAGCTTATATGACACCCACTACCCAAAGGTCTCTGGGCGGGTTTCAATTCAGAATTTTCTGCAAAGAAAACCCAAACGATGAGTTCTGCTTGCTTTCCCCTGTTGTCTCTCCGTCTTTGCGAGCTGCTTGGAGATATGATCATTAGGATGGCTTGCTTTGGGCCTTTTCCTTGCTGCAGAGTGTCCTGCAGGGGTGCCAGAGGAGGAGGAGGAGGAAGAAGAAGAGGAGGAGGAGGAGGAGGAGAAAGAGGAGAAAGAGGAGGAGAAGGAAGAGGAGGAGGAAGAGGAGGAGTACAAAGAAGAGGAGGAGGAGGAGAAGGAGGAGAAGGAAGAGGAGGAGGAGGAGGAGTAGAAAGAAGAAGAGGAGGAGGAGGAGGAGGAAGAGGAGGAGGAGGAGGAAAGGGCAGTGTTTGGGAAAAGCTGCTCACCCCGGAGCCACAGTAGCGTCCCAGGCGTGGGGCCGTCCCGTCGTAGCCGTCAAACAACTCCATGTAGTCGTAGCCGCAGTCGGCCTCTTCCTCGATCTCAAACGTCTGGAAGATGAGCTCGACGCCGTACCCTTCCTCGGCCACAATCACCCACTCACAGTCCGAACCCCCGGGGTAGTTGTTATCTCCAAACTGGGCGTGGGAGTAGAGGTCTTTGGTCTTCACTTCAGCTCTGAGCAGGCCACCGCATTCTGAAAAGGAAAAAAAAGGCACAGGAGGGGAAAATTCTGGGTTCCTCTTCCTCCGTCCACTTGCCCAAAGGCCACCCGGTGAGAGAGAAGCGTGTCCATTCATGGAGTGATTGAAGGAGCACCAGTGAAATGAGGCCGGATACTCTGTCCTTGAAGCTGAAGAGCTCATGTCACCACCACCACCACTAGGTTTCCAGAGTGTGGACAAAGTAGATGAGGAAAGACCGTTTTCCCTATCGCACAACACTAGAACTAGGGGGCACTCCACAAAACCTTTGGGTGCTAGATCTCAAACAAATAAGAGAAAGTACTTTTTTCACCTGGAGGATTATTGGTCTGAGGAACTCCCTGCCAGAAGAAGTGGTGGCAGCGGTCAGCCTTGACCAGCTTTAAGAAAGGATTGGACAAGTTCATGGAGAACAAGGGTATCCATGGCTATCGTTATGGATGTCCAAGGACAACCTACGGGTTGGAGAGATAGGGAGGATATCTCTCAATGCCATTTGCGGAGAATCGTAAGCAGATGAAGACATCTGTTTGGGAATACCCTGAAGCAAATGCTGAGCCACTGTGTGAGACAGAATGCTGGACTGGATGGGCTGTGGCCTGTTCCAGCAAGGCTGTTCTTATGTTCTTATAATAGCTAATGCTACACATAGCGTAATAAAAGAGGGGGAAAACACTGTATTACCAGACTCTGCATGTAGAGGGAGCCAGCGACCATGTTATGTTTTCTTGTTCTGCAATACACAGCATGGTTTCTGGCGCCCTCTAGCGGCTGTTTTGCATAAATAATCATGCAAATAAATATTTCTAGTCCCCCCCCTTTTCATATTTTTTAATATTTTCAGGCCACGGATAAGTGAAACCACAGGTACCAATGCTGCAGATACGTGTGGGTGGGGTGGGGTGGGGAGAATTATTGTGGCAGTATTATCTCTGGAATTCTAATCACATCAGACACACCAGCCTTCCCAATGGCTCAAGGGTTTTATGGGAATAAGGCAGTCGGGACCGCTGCGGTTTAGGGGGCCATGGCTGAGGAGTCAGCCAACACGGAATGTTACCTGAGGTGTAGGTTGCCTCAAAGCCCTTCTTTTGGACGGAGTTGTCTGAGAAAAACCTGAGGAACATCCGGTTGCTAGTAGATACCAGGGGCTCTGGTTTTTTAGTTCCACAGAACCGATCCAAGACGGGTGCTTTGGTGTCTTTTCCATTGTAAACCTCAAGGTGGTCGTACGTACATTCTTGGTGGCCCTCAATGTCCAGCTCTCTGATGATCTGAGGAAAGAAGACTTGCTGAAAACAACCGTCGGGGAGACAGGCAAGATTCCCCTTTGTCAGCAGTCAGAATCGATTTATTTTATTTTATTTTTATTTTGAGTATTTGTGCCCCGCCTTTCTCCTTGGAAAATGGACCCAAGGCGGCTTACAGTCATGAGGGACAATCGGACAGTCCACTACATTTAAGACATATTCAAGTTTGAGAACAGGGAATTGAGGGGCATCTTACAACATTAAGTGGCAACGTTATTTATTATTTATTTTATTTTCGAGTAGTTTTACCCTGCCTGCGAGCACTTAAAGAAAACAGTAAGAATGCTGCCTTAGTGACCGGTCCCTAGTGAGGGGATTAGAGAAAGGTCCGGAAGCCTGTTAAGAGACGCATCGCAGTGGCCTTCCCGCCAACTCATTACCAGTTTGATCCGGTGCCCGGGTGTGGTGGTTATGGCCCAGGTGCACTCCTTCTTGCTCGGGTACTTATCGGGCCAGTTTGGGCTGGTGATGGTACCGCTGATGGCGAGCATCTTGTGGTCGCAGCCGGCTGTAAGAAGCAAAACGTGTTGAAAGACCGGTGCCGGAAGACTAATTTTTATCAACCTGTTTTATCTTGCTGTTTAAACCGAGATAGAATCAAGAAAGAGCGAGATTCCAGAGAGAGGTGGACTCAACGAAACATAGCGCTGGCTTTGTCAAGTCATACTGTTGACCCTTCTGGGCTGGTGCTGCCATCTAGCATTTCTAGAGTTTCAGGAAAGGACTTTCCTCAAACATTTGGGTGTTTTTTTTAATCGGAGCCCTCAGAAGGCGAAATGAGTCCTCCGTCACTAAACAATGGCTCCTCCACAAAACTGAGATGTAATGGGAAGAAAGCCGGGGGTTTTCCCAAATAGTATTTAACATTAGAGATGGGCATGAATAAAAAAAATGGCATTTTGTTTGTCGTTTGGAGGGTCCGTTTCGATTCATTTCCGTTTTTCGCAAATTTTTTAAAAGGATTTTAAGCAATTCACTCATATTGCAGTAACGGAAACGAAATGCACGACAAAATTTCCGGCGTTTCTGTTCGTTTCGTTTCATTTTAGAGACAAAATTCGTTTGTCGTTTCATTACGTAACGACACGAAAAAACGAAAACGGAAACGAAAAATTGTTCATTTTGTGCCCATCTCTATTCAAAATTTTTGTAACATGCCCAGTTTCTTCTGCCTTGATCTTGTTTGTCTCTACAGTGGGTGCTCTCATCCTCACTCCAGCTTTCATTAGGAGGGTAAGTGGACAGGATCTGCCAGGGGTTCCAAATCATGAGGTGGGAACGTCTCCAAATATCTTGTCCTACAATCCCGAGTCTTGACTGCCAACACAGGCTGCTTTTACACGATCCCTAAAATCCGCTGCAAAATGCTCGCAGATGCGGAGCATAAAATTGTTTTCCCACCAGCAGTGGACTTTTTAAAAATAAAGTACGACCACGCCCGCTTAAGCACGCCCCAGCGCATTTTACAAGTACCTGGTCTGGAGGAGGTAAAATCCTTGTTGCTGTTCCTTGTTGCTGTTTTAAAGCATTGCATGCCTGGCCCTCCTCTGCTTTTTGTTTGTTTTTGTTGGGTCTCTCCCCCCCCCCCCCCCGCTTTTAACAGACAGGAATCCTAACAGGCAGACGGAGGTGAGCCTGCATTTTTTTTCTCTCCCCCCTCACCGCAGATAGAAGCAATAGAACCAGAGTGCGGGAGGTGGGAACACAGGAAGCAGAACAAAAACCACGTGTGTGTGTGTGGGGGGGATCTGCATTTAAGTTGCCAGCGGATTTTAGGGGTCGTGTCAAAGCAGCCACAGAAGGATCAGTGGTACGAGACTGTGGGATCCAAAACCTCAGAAGGACAGAAGGCTGAATTAAGCTTGAATGAGCTACGTGAATCGGTTGGGATTGAACTCAGGCCGTGAGCAGAGACTTGACTGCAGTACTGCGGTATAATCACTGCACCACAGGTTAAATTACTCTGCAGCTCTAGCCTTTGAAGATCCTTCTATCCGCAATATTATCTCAATGCAACATCTGAGTTCAGAGACAGTATCTATCTCCTCTGACTGGCTGTCAAGCAGGAATTATCTACGACTGGTTTCTTTTGTGGGGAGATCCCAGGTAGCAAACCGGGGTGTCCAACAAAGCAGGTGTCCTACAAGTGGCGAATCTTGCATTGCATATGCCTTGTAATGTTTTCAAGAAAGGATTGTGCCATTGGCACGCGGGCACCCACAAGGCTCTCAGCTTTTCCCCAAGGAAACCAGACCACCCACCTTCTTTGCAGTCATGCTTGTTGTCGTGCAGCACAAAACCACTGCGGCACTGGCACTCGTAGCTGCCGAAGGTGTTCAGGCATTCATGCTGACATCCCCCATTATCCTTGGAACATTCGTCTTTGTCTAGGAAAGAAGCATTACTCACTTAGCAGGCTGCCCCCCACTGGCGAACATCATTAGTGCAGGCACTCGGGTCTTCTAAATAATTTGGAAACCGTCAGCTTTATATCTATGTCAATGGGCCTGTGCGGATGATCTCTGCAAGAGATGGGATCTTTTAAAGCTTCTGTCTCTGAATCCCTTCCTGTCCAAGTCAGAATAAAGCTCAGTGAGACTTTGGGCCAGTTTATGCAAACAGCAAAAGAAAAGGGTAAAATCCCCACAAGGAACTACTAGTGTAGAAGAAGTGAAAGTGGGAATCTTCCCTCAGTCCAGAAATTATCTGCATATAGCAAAGCAGCAAGTCAAGAGGAATTCTGTCTAGCTTTCTCCTTGCTCTTTTTTTCCCTACTGAATTCTGCTGATTATTTAAACTGGCCCTTTCACATTACTGCTTGCCTGTTGATAACAGTCTCCGCTAATGATCAAATCACCAGGCCACGTTTTAGAATGGAGCCACGAGGATCCTGCCACTTCCTGCCCTTGTCTTAGAAAAGCAAAGTCTGGATTGATAAGAAAGGGGATGAAGCAACACGTTCCTTTGAAATGAAATGGCATCCAAAGGCGTAGGACACCTGCTGGTCACTCTCTCCCAGTAGCTTAAAGAGAGGTTCAGCCGAACCTTGGCTATAATTCTAGCCAGTTCTAATTCTGCTGGGAGCTGAAGTCAGACGGCATCATACAGAGTGGGCAAAACCATTACCTGCTTACCGAAGAGATGAGAGGAGTGAGTAGGAAAACAGACACATGGACAACAAGGAGGTGCAGGAAACAGAGCCGGACGTGATGTCCCTCTTTACTTATCAATAGAAAATGTCACAGACACAATAAAAATACAAAACAAAGTCAGCTGGTCAATGACAAACCACTGGAATCTAAAAACAAACAGGGAACCAATTGTGTTTGTGTTTGTGTGCATGTGTGTATAGTGTTTTGTTTTTTGAAAGAAACAAACTAAGCATCAGTTCAGTCAAAGTAGGAAACTTTGAGGCGTCCGTGGGGAGAATTGAACTGGCGGCACTCTCGGTGGCCAAAGCTCCCAGCTTAAACTCAGAACCAAGGAGAGGAGATTCCCCTTGTCCTGCGGAGGGGACACAAGGGGAGGAGTGGGAACGGTTCCTTTGGAAGTGTGAGAAAAGTTCCTGAGTTACGAAGCAAAAAGGCAGCCTGGCTCAGGAGGTGCCCTGAGTTCGCTTCTTCGACCGAAATTTCAAGCCCGGAGGACGTATTTTTGGCAGCTGGTTCTTTTCTGAAACGAGAGAGAGGAGGGCGGGGGGAGAGATGGAGAAGAAGTGAGAGGAAAAGGAGGCCATGTTGGAGGGGCAAGGGAATGGGGTGGGTGGGTGGGAATAATAAATGTACGTTTAAATAAACAGATGGAGGGGCATGCGGTGAGAGAGGCCATACTCTTTACAGTACATATCAGAAAACAGCCAAACAAAGGAGGAAGCTAAGGTACAGAAAGGGACACAGCTACAGGACAGAGACTGCATAAAGAAGCAACATTCAACTCAGGTAAGAAGCTGAAGGGGACACATCTCATCACCTGGTTCAAGGCGAACTCTAGTTCTACGACCTTCTGTCAAGCAAAAACTGATGGCTAGTCAATCAAGACCACCTTGGTATTGACGATCCAGTTCCCTGTTTGGAGCAGAGTCAAGCCTGGGACCTGGGAAGGATTTTGCGCAACCCTCAAGAAAACCTCCTCAGAAGATACAACTGAGTCTTCCTCCTCCACCAGACGTTTCCTGATCAGACCAGCCTGATGTCTTTGGGCAAAGATCTCACAGAACTGCCTACATTCAAAACTGGGCCTAACTACACACAGAGAACAGGGTTCTGGCTTCAGAGTTCTCCAGTTCAGTTCCAAGATCCCAGGAGTTAAGTGCAGCGTCAAGAAGCTACGGCAGATACAACACGAAGGAGGGTGGAAAAGTGACTCCGGAGGTCTCTTTCAACTTAGGCGTTTATACACGACCCCTAAGCTCCGCTGCAAATGGCTGCAAGCTCCGGAGCTTAAAAATGTTTCCCCACCAGCTCCGGAGTTTGCAGACAATTAAGTGCAACCCCGCCCACTTTAGCATGACCCAGCGCACTTTTCTTGTACCTTCTCTTTGGAGGTGAAAAATCTTTGATGCGGTGCAACGATAGTGATTGCGGGGCTCTCCTCGCTTCTGTTTGCTGCTTTTTGGCTCCCGCCCCTTTAAGAGCTACTTTTACAGAGACGAGAGGCAGAACGAGGTGAGCGGCATGCTTTTCTTTCTCTTTTTCTCCCTCCCCTCACGCAGCCAGCAGCCAGGAAGTGCGGAGGGGGGTGGGGACACAGGAAGAGCGACGAACCCCTAAGATCTCTGGTCCGAATTTAAGTGGCCAGCGGATCTTAGGGGTCGCGTAAAAAGGCCCTTAGTGGCTGCGGTGGGTTTAAGAATGGCCTGGACCTCAGGATAAGGAAAGCCGATGGACTCCTGTTTGTAGCTGTAAGGCAGTGGCTCCAAACTTGTGTAACCCAGGAGTACTTCGATTGCTCCACTCGCGGTGCTGGCCAGGGTTTCTGGGAGTTGTAATCCAAGAACATCTGGGCTACTCAAGGTTGGGAACGGCTGCTTTAGAGCTCTCTGTGGACAGTACTGTAGCTTAGCATTTGATGAAACTCTCTGCATCACCTTATATACAGAAGGGGGCAGCTCACTCACCCCTTCAAACCCTGGGCCAAGGAGAGGATTCCATGGCCATATGTGTACTCTGAAAAATAGTTGCACTTCTGTTTCACTTATATATACTCACGCCTTTCCACTGAGCTTTCAAGTGTGGAAGAGGTTAAGTCAGGCATACCCAAACTCCGGCCCTCCTGATGTTTTGGACCACAACTCCCAGAATCCTATGCCTGTATTTCTAGTGGCAAAGGACTGTGGGAGTTGTGGTCCAAAACATCTGGAGGGCCAAAATTTGGGCACGCCTGGGTTAAGTCAACTCGCTTCCTGTCAGTTTGCATAGAATTGTTTCTGCTTTTTGCCTGCCGGAAGTATATGTGTCCAAAACGGCAAGCCACTGACTGGGAATCTTTTGCGTCCGAAAGTGTCACGGTCCGATGGAGCTTTGCCAGTGTAGCTTTTCAGTTGAGATTCTAGCTATTGGATTTAGGACTGTTGACGAAGGCTTTGGTCTTGAAATGACCCTGACCTCGTGGGGTTTCCATTCTTGGATACAGCATCTCCACTGAACCAAGGGGGAAATGTTCACACACACTCTTCACCTGTGCATCTTGATCCCAAAGCATACACACGTGCACACACACAAAAGCTCAAGGTAGGTAGCACACCTGAACCACAGACAAACAAAAGCACAGATATACAGTAACTTATGTGCAAACGGCCATTTAATAATCCTGGAGCACACACTGACCTGGAAAGCCTGCTGAAAATATATATATATATATATATATATACCAGTAGTTTTACAACAGCCTAAGCATTATTCCAGGACAGAACAAGGACGTAAGGAGAGGCCTTACCTCAAGGCTGAAATTCTGAGCCAAGATCTTGACTAGACTTCCTGATGAGCCACCAGGGAAACAGACTAAGTGCCTGCAGGGTTTTCAGAAGACCACACATTTCTTGGCTGGATAGACTCTTTTGCTTACCACCTCCCATCATCCTGCTGGTCTTGTGTCCTTTGATGGATGTGTGGGCTTTACTCAGTAAGGATTCATCCCTGCATTAGCCAATTGCCCTTGAACAGACTCAAGGCCTGTTCTGTGTCCAGCAGCTGCCTCTGTTCCAAGTGTAGCTTCTGACACAGTTTGTCCTGGAGGGAAAGGTGATTCCCCAGCAAGGAAAAGTGAGGACAAATGTGTCTCTACTAGAGATGGGCACGAAACGAACAATTTTTCGTTTCTGTTTTCGGTTTTTCATTTCATTATATAACGAAACGACAAATGAATTTTGTCTCCAAAACGAAACGAAACGAACAGAAACACCAGAAATTTTGTCGTCCATTTCGTTTTCGTTACGGCAATACATTGAACTGCTTTAAATGCTAAAAAAAATCACAAAAATTGAATTAAATGGTAACGAAACGGTAACAAACAAACGAAAATGAAAACAATTTTTTTGCAAAAATTCACGAAAAACGGAAACAAACCAAAACGGACCCCCTAAACGACAAACGACAAATGAAACACCTTTTTTTTTAATTCGTGCCCATCTCTAGTCTCTACTAGGGTAAAAGCAAAGCCAAACGCTACCTAGTTCTTCTGCTTTATAAGCCCAAGGGCTTTATGAGTGTCTAGCAGCACCTTTCCAGTTGGGTTTGGGTTACAGGGCTATACCTAGGCATGGAAGTTACGGACACTGAGGTAGGGATGAAAATCAGCTTGGGAAGGGGATCCAACCAAGGCTTCATCCTCCAGCCAGAGATCTGCAGAGGCGGTCCCTGTGCGAGACAGAAGGGAAGAAATTGATTTGCAGCTTTGTAAGATTTGCATGTTCAGACTTTCCAAGTACAATGTTCATTTTACTTATTTAGGTAATTTGGCCTTTCCAAGTCCAGCGCCTCCTAGGTAGCTTCCATGACACTATTCTCTTATTCTCATTCTTTATGCAGAAGGCGATGGTTGCAGTCTAACAGATTCGGAGGCCCTGGGATCAGGCCAAGTTTTTCCTTCTTTCAAAGGGGTAACAATGAAAGCAAAATAATGGCCAATTTTGGTCGGCCTTATGTAGGGTTGCAAGCATCCTAGTTGTCCTGGATAAGCCAACGGTCAAAACCCAAAGGTGCAAGTAATGAACACTTGGTCTGTGACAAGAAATAGAAGCATAAACTTTTTCCCTAGTGGAGATTCACAGCTGAGATTTTACCCTGTTAATTGTGATACCGACACTATATAGTAAAAAGATTCTTGCCAAGAAATAGGTCCCCTCTAATTTCCAAAGCAAATACTATACATCTGAATCATGTTCATTTCAAATTCTACAGGATAACAGTGAATTAAAAGGGATAAAATAGGATAAAAATGAAGTGAAGGCCTTTTTGCTGAATTTTCTGTTCCAAAAACTGACGCACTTTGATGAATGGATTATTCTATTGGTGATTTAATTTTCTTTTGCAATAAATGAATTTAATCATTAAGACCTGTGCCTTCCTAAACTAATTAACTATTTTCAGATCTTCTTATTCTGCCAGTACATATTTTAGTCCTTGTAATTAAGGAAGCAATCATACGAATATTCACAGTCTCCATGGTAGCTTTCACCATGCATATATAACTTTTTAACATCCTGACAGACTGCCTGGTAAAGTTGTTTATTGTCAATAATTTATGAATTTCTCTATATTTCCACAAAATATGAAGATATCACCGAATTCCTTTGCATTCCCACCAAAGCACATTGATAGAATATATTTTAGTGATTTATGTGGAGTACAATACCATTGCTAGATTCATTTATTTATTTATTGGATTTTTATACCAACCATCTAGCTACATTTATTTTAAAAAGTCTGAAATTTCAGTTTACTGATAATCTTGGGATTGTTCTAAGAAGCCATTGTGACGCTGTAGATTGTATTGAGCAATTATATTGCCTTCAATCTCTAGTCCTTCGATTTTGACAGGATGGGTGGCTATGAGGTACATATCTTTAAAGAATATGCACTCAAAAATTACTTACCTTGGGCTCCAAAGTAGCAGGGGTACCTTCCCCAAGCGATTTTAGGTTACCCCCTAAAATCTGGAAAGATTTGGGGGTAAGGGGGTTGAGTACCATAATTATGCTTCAAAGGGGGTGGTCCTAGGAATATGGAATTTGAAAAGCCAAACCACAACATCCCATTTGGAGCTTAATTACCCAGCCCTTTTACCCCTAAACCTTTTCAAATTTGGGGTGGGTGGGGCTGACTTAAAATTGCTTGCTCCCCTGGGTCCTTTAGGACGGTGTTCCCCAACCCCCGGTCCGCGGACCGGTGCCGGTCCGTGGATCAATCGGCACCGGGCCGCCCGAGGAAACCAGGGAAACTCCTGGTTTATTCACATGTATTCTCCACCCTTAGGGTTATTTGAAACACATGCAAAATATATTCAAATATGGGTTATGTGCAAAAACTAATTCCTTTCAAAAATCCCTAGCCACAAATGACTTACCCAAAGAACAATGTCTGAGTGCTGAAAGATGCCATGATATATGCCCAGAGTAGCTGTGCAGCTAGATGGAGCAGTATATAAACTAAATAAATTAAATAAATTAATTAATTAAATAAATAAATAAATATGTTGGGCCTCCAGAGTGTAGCATTCTATCAGGAAGAGGCAGAGACTTCTTAGGAACTGGGGCAATGGCTGTCTGACTTTTGGAGGGCACAACTCAAAGAATGTGAATTTGAAGTTGACAATGGATGTGCAACAGGGTTGCCAGTCCAACAGCATCTCATTCCCTGGGCCACCAATTCCCACTCCCCCCCTCCGGCCTCATGTCAAGGAAGGGCGAAGGGTCCCAAGACCTCATGGCAGCTCGGTAGCTTTAAAAAAAGGTCAGGCGACACCGTGGACGGGGAGCTCCCCCCGCCAAGAGCGGCTCCTGTCTTCCAAAGTGGTTGCGAATAAACTCTGGAATTGGAATGATCTCCTTGCGTTTATATGCTTCCAAACCTAGCCGTTTGAAAGCATGTGAAATGCAAGTCAGATAAAGAGACGCCCCCGGGGGAAAAAACGCGAGGAAGTAAAAACTGTGTTTCCTTGCAGCGATGCCAAGGACTCGTACAACACTGGCTCTTCGGCTTGAGTACGGAGATGAGCACCGCCCCCTAGAGTGGGAAACGACTAGCAGCATGTGCGTCAGCGGCGGGGGGGGGGCATTTACCTTTTTTATCCTATTAAATCAAAACAAGTGGGCCAGGGAAAAATTATCAAACATTTACCGGTCCGCAGAGATAAAAAGGTTGGGGAGCACTGCTTTAGGAGACCCAGGGGAGCATAGCAGTTCATTTTTGTTTCGTTTCGTTAGTAATGAAACTACTTTAAAATTTTGTTAGTAGCGAAATGAAACAAGGACGGAAATGAAACGAAACAAAATGAAACGAAGCATAATTTATTTTTCATTTTGTGCCCATCCCTAATCCCAAGGTAATTTAATAACATAAAGGCTGAAAGACCGTTTCAGTTTCTCTCCATTGAACTGCTCCTGTATCTTGGGTACTCATTGTCCTGCCAACCCCAGGGGGTACTGTTTGTTTATCACAGAGGAAACAGAGCGAAACACCACTACAAACAGGATTTCAGCAAATAACAAGCAATATTTTTTAAAAAACCACAATTCCCCTGCATTTATTTCCTGGTAGGGGTTCTTCTGAGGTTTCCCATGTGATTTATCATTCTGATGAAAATTGTTATTATTCGTTTTTGCAATACAGTTATGCATCTCTGTCCAATTTCCAACAGAAGAGTTAACATGTCATAAGAGATAAGGGGGGGATGGAATTGTCATTGAGATGATTGAAATTCAGCCCTCCTGTGACAGTGGGTACCCCATCCAGAGGTAAATTTAGAAAATCCAAAACCTTTTATATTAACCTGCTATTTAAAAAGGTTAAAAATTCTGTTGCTTAGCATATGCAGTCATCCCATTGAATCAATGGGATTTTAGTGAGTCAACCCTCAAACTATGCTAAAGCCTACTGCAATCAGAATAGGCCCAAATGAATTAATGAACGTTACATAGGAGCCGATTCACAAAATCCCCATGGATTCAACAGGCCTATTCTAGTGCGATTTACTAAGCCAAGGAACAGGATTTTGGCCAAACTAGCAGCATTGCAATCAGCTCACAACTCTGAAGCTTTTCCTCTGGCTGATATTTCTTTGTTACAACCTGGCACTATCCAAGGGCCCTGCAGACGTCTTAAAATCATAGAATCATAGAGTTGGAAGAGACCTCAAGGGCCATCCAGTCCAACCCCCTGCCATTCAGGAACCCCATCACAATATTTCCAAGTCGACAAATGGCCATCCAGCCTCTGCTTAAAAACCTCCAAAGAAGGAGACTCCACCACCTTCCGTGGCAGCTTATTCCACTGCCGAACAGCTCTGACTGTCATGAAGTTCTTCCTAATGTTCAAACGGAATCTCTTTTCCTGTAGTTTGAAGCCATTGCCCCGAGTCCTAGTCTCTGAAGCCACGGAAAACAAACCTGTTCCCTCTTCAATATGACATCCTTTCAAATATTTAAACATAGCTATCATATCCCCCCTCAGTCTTTAACCACTGAGTTTAAATCAGGAAGAAATATCTGCCACATCTATTTTGCACTTCATTCCAAGGCCGGTTAGGAACGAAGCAGGACACGGATTAAGGAAGCAGAAGCAATCTGTCTCAACATGATCCAGAGGTCTCGAAGGACAACAAGTACTCACCTGTTACACCGGCGATCTTGGCTGTCGGTTGCGATTCCTGGCCTCGTGGTGGCTGGATGTCTCCTGCATACCTTACACACCTTGCTTTTATTTTGAAAAATATATTTAATGCAACTCTACCCCCACAATCACCCCGACTTTTTGCTTGAGTTGAAATTTCCCCCAACTACCAGCCTGAGAAACACATCTATTAGTAAGGCGACTACATCAGCTTCATCAGAACCTTCATCCGATTCCTCAGGTTTTCCTTGGCAACACAGGGAGAATGGTGGGAAATTTCCGAAATGTGATGGCAACACCGTCTTTCATCTCGCCAGTTAAAAAGGGTGGAATTAGGGAGAGAAAAAAAGAGCAAACTGATCTCCTAAGGAATGTCTCACGGGACTGAAGTGGGTTCCCTCTAACTTGCATAGACAGAAAATGAAAATGAAACTATTTATTTATTTATTTACTTTGAGTATTATTATTTTTACCCTGCCTTTCTTCTTGGAAAAGCACCCGAGGAACAAACCTCCCCCTGACACAGGCTGCACAGAAGTCGTAGTAACATGCATTCTATGGCAGGGTCGCTAGTTTGCAAACAATGGGGTGAACCCATACAGAAGGTCATGCATTTAAGCTAATCTTCCTTCGGGCCTCTCTTTAAAGCACAGCTATGAATCCTGTTGACCTCCCTTTTCCAGAGAGGGGAGAACCATTGACCTTGAAAATGAGGAAGGGGCACTTCCCAGAGCCAAGGTCTAAGCAAAAAAACACTCAGTACCAACTCCCAGATGTGGATGTACACACACACACACACACACACACACACATAGAGGCTAAACCCAAAGGGTTTGACCTGTTACAATCAACCTTCTGCAGAAAGGACAAAAGCTGCAGACACCCTCAAAGGTTTATTCGGAAATCAAAGAGGGACAATTTAATTGACAAGGTTATGTCTGGTATATACTTTATTCATCCCATGGAAAAAGTGCTGGTTAAAGTACAGTGGTACCTTGTATAAAGGAATTAATTTGTTCCTCTAGGGTACTTTGATACTCATTACCCTCCCTCCCTCCCTCCCTCCCTTCCTTCCTTCCTTCCTTCCTTCCTTCCTTCCTTCCTTCCTTCCTTCCTTCTAAAGATGCCACATGTTTGAACATGACCTGATTTCCTAGCAAACCTTTGAGAATGGCTGGTAGCTTTTATTCTTCTCCAACAATTCCACGAGAGTTTTTGCCCCAGCTAGGCCTCTGTCTGTTTTAGATCAACATTGCCCCCCCACCAACCAGCTGACAAAGTGGAAAAACAACACAGGACAACATGGAACAGAGGACAAAATAAGCAGGTAATGGTTTCCCAGCCTCTTCCGAGGTCCCAGTCGACACAAGAGGCACCGGAGCACACGTGGTGATCTTTCACGCTAGCGCTATGGTGGAAAAGGAGTCTTAGCACACCATTCGGTTACTTAAGAGGAACAGTCTTCAGAGTTGACTTGAACAACTCCTAGCCATTAGGACTAATCACTCCGATGAAAGACATGGTTTCCTGGAACCTTTCCTACATCAAAGTTTGTCATTGCAAGCAGGGAGAAGGAGAAGGAGCCGTCAAGTTGCAAAGAGAGAGAGAGAGAGAGAGCGGTGTTAGAAGAGGGGTGTGCAATGGTACTGCCAGTGTCTACTAGATTAAAGGCGGAGTTGGTAATGGTTCGCAAAGAGGAACATGACTACTGTACGTCAAGCAGAGCAATGTGCTTAGGGCACGCGGACGCCGTGGTGAAGGCAAGGAAAGCAGTGCGGGAGCAGAGATCATACCCTTGGCAAGTGATACGAGTTAAATTAGACCGGTGCTAGAGGATGCAGTGCCCAAAGAAGGAATGCCTGGCTGGAAGCAGAAATAGAAGGCTCGGTGTTTGTTCCAGGCAGGAGAGCATTGCATTTGGCCGATTCATATGAGATTGAAGAACAACACTGGGGTCATTCGCGAGTAGGCGAGCTTGGCGGATTGTGGGAGTCCACGATTCTACAATGGCACAAACATTCAGAGGCGGGCACTTCTGTGAGAGCGGAACCTTCCTGCAAATGCTACACCTCAACACTGCAAAAAAAACAACGGCTCCAGCAAAAGCCATACGAACATAAGAAGAGCCCTGCTGGATCAGGCCAAAGGCCCATCTAATCTAGCTTCCTGGATCTCACAGTGGCCCCACCAGATGCCTCTGGGAGTGGACAAGACTAAATATCTGTCTCCTGATACCACTCCTCTGCATCTGACCCTTGAAGGACCCTGGTTTTGAGCCTGGAGATGACACATCTCCATCATGCCTTGTAACCTGTGATGGACTTTTCCTCCAGGAATCTGTCCAGTCCCCTTTTGAAGGCATCCAGGCCAGATGCCATCACCACATCGTGTGGTAGGGAGTTCCATAGAACCATCGTGGGATGCATAACAAATGTGCAGATTAACAGTCATGATCCCAATGGAAGGGTGGATGTCTGAACGGCTCACATGGGTGAACTTCTTTTTTTCTTCTTCGTGTCAAATGCCCTCTGACCCAAACTTTAATGGTGGCCATTCCACATAGTGGACCCTACAAAAGCTACATGGGAGACACGAAGAGTTCAGATGGTGGAGGGGCCCACCGGGGAACATATACACATACCAAAACACACTGAAGTGTGTTAAATTTGTTTGAGCAATTATGGCTAATAATTGATTAAGTAATGTATTGGGTTTGTTATATATTTTCTTCTTAATAACACTTAATAAAATATATGTTTTAAAAAAGAGAATAGGTAGTAAAAACATGTCACAAAACGCATGCAAAACTAGAAAATAGCAACAAAGATGAAGCTTAAAAGGCTTAAATAACTACAACTTGTTTTGAGACACTTAGGCACCTGTTAGAATTTAAACCAGAACTGGTGTTGCTGTGAAGGATACAGATAAAAAAAAAAGATTGACTTGGAGAGCTTGTTGAAATAGTCTAATCCTTCTTAATAGCAACCTGGTTTTGAACCCAATCACAGTGTGTTTACTTGCTTTTAATTATCCAGTTATGCTTGAATGAGTGCCTCGTTGAACTGTGTTTTTAAAGTTTAACGTATATTATTAAATCTATTCTTTTGAATACTGTGAGCTGCCTTGGGTCTCCTTATTGGGAGGAAGGAGGCCTAAAAACAAATCTAATTAAATAATTAAATAACAAATAAATGGCCTACTCCAAGGGTTTCCAAACTTTTTGCAAGGAGGGCCAGATTTGGTGAGGTGAAAAGGTGTGGGGGACGACTATTCAGTTGCATTTGGTCCCTGGGCTAGACTTTGCACAAGCCTCTAGGACAGGCATGTCCAATCTTTGGCCCTCCTGATGTTTTGGACCACAATGCCCAGAATTCTAAGCTTAGATTGCCAATGGCAAAGGACTGTGGGAGTGGTGGTCCAAAATATCTGGAAGGCCGAAGTTTGGACTTGCCTGCTCTAGGACATGCAAGGAGGCAAGGAGGACGCTGCAGCAACTGAGCTGGGGGCAGGTAGGCTGGGCAGGTGGCGGAGGGGGGACAAACGGGGGCAGGGAGGGCAGGCCAACCATAAAACTGCAAGCAGATGTCTCCATCTGGTATGGGGAGGGGCCAGCTGGCGGGGTTGCGTGGCAGAGACGGTGGGGAGAAGAGGCTGTGGGCTGCTCGAAATTTGGAAACGGGCTGCATTTGGCCCCAGGACCTGACTTTGGACATGCCTGGCCTACTTGAGTTGTGGTGGGTACCAACAGAACTAAGCTTAGACGTCTGTTTCAGATACTACAGCACCTCCTTTGGGGAAGCTTTAGGAACTGCACCCTCTAAGAACACGCCAATGTACGAAAGGGATCCATGGTCAGAGAGAAGAGGAAGCAGATATGAGAGAGAGAAAGAGAGCATCATGCCAGGGGTGGGGGTGGGAGAAGCAGGACTACCTGAGAAAAAATGTGCTTTGAAGCCCTTCTTGGAGACGGTGTTGTCCGACTTGAACTCGATCCGCATGTTGTTGTACTGGGAGGTTATCACGTCGGGCTTTTCCACCCCACAGAACTTGCCGTGGAGCTTGGCGTCAGCGTTGAGCCCACTGCGCACTTCGACAAAGTCATACTTGCACACCTGCGGGGAGACAGGTG
Source organism: Phrynocephalus guinanensis (assembly GCA_037367245.1). Classification (NCBI taxonomy): domain Eukaryota; kingdom Metazoa; phylum Chordata; class Lepidosauria; order Squamata; family Agamidae; genus Phrynocephalus; species Phrynocephalus guinanensis. The sequence goes on along the minus strand of CM074745.1, from coordinate 4,128,931 downwards.
GAGGTTATTCATTGCCGTTTGGGGAGGGATGGAGGGAAGAAGGAACAAGAAGGAAGCCAGGAAGGGTTAAAGCAGGGGGGTATCCAAACTTTTTGCAAGGAGGGCCAGATTGGGTGAGGTGAAAATGTGTGGGGGAATGACCATTCAGCCTGAAAGGGGGAGAAAGGGCGTGGTCCATGCGCATCTGCAACAGCCACAAATGCTCCGGTTTCAAGACGCCCAAGGGTCCGGCGGCCGTTGCATGGGCAGGGAATCGGCCCACGCGCACCCAAGATGCACCACTGTTCACATATCCTGCCCTCCATCACAAGGAGGTGGGGAAGATGCTGCAGCAACAGGGCCAGGGGTGGATAGGCAGGGCGGGTGGCTGGAGGGATGGATGGAGGCAGGGAGGACAGCCAAACCATAAAACTGCAAACTGATGTCTCTAGCCAGCACAGAGAGGGGCCAACCAGTGGGGATGAGTGACAGGCCACGCTGGCAGGGAGAAGAGGCTGAGGGCTGCTCAGAATTTTAAAACGGGCCACATTTGGCCCCCCAGGCTGGACTTTGGACATGCCTGGGTTAAAGGAAGATTCTGTCCTACCCCAAGTGTCAGTCTTTAATACAGCACACAATAACATTTCGAAGTGGAAAGCGGATGTTGGAAATAACACATTGGATTTACCCCGTCAAACCGAAACGAAAATTGCTACTTTGACATTAACCAGGAGGAATGCGTCTTATCTTTTAAAAATGTTTTCAAAATCATGTTAAAAATCTTGTGTTCTAAACACTGTTCACCAGATGCATCAGCTGTTTGGCTCTTCTGTTGATGAAAATAATATGTGAATATGTTTTCACATTTGCAGTTCAGGCAGCTGCCTCTTGCCTTAAGCAAAACACACGGGTTTCCAAAGGTGGATGAAGGTAAAGTGCAACAAATATACCTCCTTTAAGCTTTGTTTAGGAGCCTCGTGGTGCAGAGGTTAAATGCCTGTACTGCTGCTAAAACTGTGCTCAGGACCTGGGGTTCAATTCCAGGTAGCCAGCTCATGGTTGACTCAGCCTTCCATCCTTCTGAGGTCGGTAAAATGAGTACCCAGCTTGCTGGGGGAGGGGGAATGTGTAGCCTGCATACCGTAATTAAACTGTAAACGGCCCAGAGGCTACGTGAAGTGGTATGGGGTGGTATATAAGCAGAACACTTTAAGCTGACGAGGACCTCTGGAGAGCTTGAAGCCTTGCATTTTATTGTAGCCATAAAAGCATTTTTAAAAAGTTTGCCTCTGAATTTTGGAATTCATTTTGGTACAGATATTAAGGTGGCCCTCAGGTCTCCTTGGTTTCTGCATCGATATCAATTCCAAAACCCAAAGGCAAGTAACACTTTGATTACCCCCTTAAAATGCAGAGTGATCTTGGCACAGTGTCCAAAACCCACAGGTGTTCTCTTGCTTCTCAGTCCTTAGCAATGCATAGTGGCCAAATTCATTACTGGATCGTGTTGAAGACTCACGTCATTGCCTTCGGTCTCAAAGAAGTCAAACTGTAGGGAGATGCGATACTGAGTGGGTGCGACCAGCTGCCAGATGCAGTTCTTGTTCGGCGGATATTCCTTTGGCCACCCGGGGCTCGTGATGGAGCCGTTGAGTTTGGTAAGGAACCCACCACAGGCAGCTGCAGGACAGAAAAAGCCAACAGATCAGTTGTGAAGGGTCAACTTGCCGTCCGAACACATGACGGGGTTGGCCATCGCTGGGGAACTCTTTTGTGGGACAAAGGGACTTATAAACAACTTTCTGATTTTGTATAAGCATCTGGACTCTATTCAACATTTGGGGACCTCCTCAAAGGATTTATGGGTATCTAAAGGGCTTCCTGGAACAGGTGCCAACTCTGTAGAATTCCTTCCTTACAATGGTTTGCCTTTCCTTAGTTCTATACCGTGGTACCTCATAAGATGAATTTAATTCGTACTACGGGTCAGTTTGTTTTATGAGAAATTTGTCCAACAAAATGCAGTTTAACGCAGTTTCCCATAGTAATGCATTGAAAACTGATTAATTCATCTTGCGCCATTAGTCTCAGTGGGCACAAGAAAGCATGAGGGGGGGGTCTGTGAAGACCTCCTGACCACATACTCACCTTCACATCTCCGTTTGTCGGAAGCCAACTCGTACCCTGGATCGCAGGCACACTTGTAACTGCCGAGAGTATTGATGCAACGTTGCTCGCACCCACCATTGTTTGCTCTGGAACACTCGTCTACTTCTACGATAACAAAAAAACAGCAACGCGTCAGTGTGTTTGGCGTATAAATCCAAGTGGTGTTCTGTCTAATTTACTCCATCAGGGGTATATCGGCTTTGCTTTCGGTTTCAGCTGCATGCCTTGTAAGTCATAGAGGTAGCTGTCTATAATTCTTCTACACCGTCCATGAAAGGGGTGTGTGTGTTTATTTCAGCTTGAGAAAGTGGATTTCATCCACAAAAGCTTGCCATTTGTTTAATTTTTTTAGTGGCCCAATAAAAGGAAGCTCCCCCCCTTGTATTTGTGTAATCTTGGGGAACCACACGGCCTATTCCTTGTTCTTTCTGTCTAGATTGAGAGAGACTAACTCTTCTTTCCAAGGAAGTAAGAAAGGGAAAACCACCTTCACCACAGAGTGGACCAGCCAGAAGGGCACATCTTTTCTAGAAGCAGAAAAGAGATTCATTCAGGGAGTAAGGAGGTGATCAGCCCAGCCACAAATGAAAATATTTTCCCTTGCCAGGCCTGCCCTCCAGTGGGCAAAACCAGAACACATTTGCCATCTCTCCAGACCAGGGATGGGGATCCTTCAGCCCTCCAGATGTTTTGGACCACAACTTCCACAGTCCTTCATCGTTGGCTATATATGGTAGGAATTTTGGGAGGTACAGTCCAAAACATCTGGTGCACCAAAGGTTCCCCACCTCAGGTGTGCACCACCTCCCCAACATTAAGACAGTAGTGGCCAAACTTCGGCCCTCCAGATGTTTTTGGACCACAACGCCCACAGTCCTTTGTCATTGGCAATACAGGCTTGGATTTCTGGGAGTGGTGGCCCAAAACATCTAGAGGGCCGAGGTTTGGCCAGTACTGATCGAAGACAAATGCTCCATATTTGAATGGACCATCGTTTCCAGAGAATGCCATGCTTTAAAACCATCATATTCTTTTGGTCAAGTTGTTCCACCAAATCCAATGGCAACAGAGGATCTGTTCTGCCACCCACCGAAATCTGCTATCTTCTTGGCCCCGCACAACAAGAGGGCCAGGAAAAGGGTCATACCTTTGAAGAAGTTGACCGCAAACCCGGCTTTGTTGATGGAGCCGTCGGACACAAACTTCATCCACAACTTGTTAGAGGTACTCTTGATGTCATCCGGCTTTTCATAACCACAGTACCTTCCAATCAGGCTGCCTGACTCCGTGTTACCGTCCCGGATCTCCAGGTAGTCGTAAGCGCAGCTGTCGTGCCGTTCGATCTATGACGTTGGGTGAAGAAGATGATGGAAGCGTAAAAACGTGTCCGTTGCTAGACGGGTTACACTTGCCCTTCGGTACCTCATCCATATTCTTTCCTGCACGAGCTGAAGACTGTTTAAAACACTTCCCAGGCTTTTGTGGTGCCTGCTGAGGTTTTAAAACAGTAAATGAAAAAGTTCCCCCTGCACATGCATGCTAGGGCGTTTATACACGACCCCTAAGTTCCGCCGCAAATGGCTGCAAGCTCCGGACTTTAAAAATGTTTACCCACCAGCTCCGGAGTTTGCAGACAATTAAGTGCGACCCCGCCCACTTTAGCACGACCAAACAGCAGTTTTCTTGTACCTGCTCTTTGATGGTGAAAAATTTTGATGCGGAGACTGCCTGAGCTCTCCTCGCTTCTTTCTGTTGTTTTTCTTTTGCCTCCGCCCCTTAAAGAGGAACCAGGAAGTAAACGGAGGTCGGAGCAACTTCCACCAGCACCGGAGGTAAGCCTTTTATTCTTTTGTCTCTGTCTAAGGCTTTTTTTTCCTCCCCCCCCTCACGCAGACAGAACAAAGAAGTGCGGAGCGGGTGGGGATGGAGGAACAGCAACGAACCCTCAAGATCTCTGGTCCGAATTTAAGGGACCAGCGGATCTTAGGGGTCGTGTAAAAAGGCCCCTAGTCGTGTCCGATTCTAGGAGCGGTGCTCATCTCCATATTCAAGCCAAAGAGCCAGTGTTGTGCAAGTCCACGTGGCCAGCATGGCTGCAAGGAAACACTGTTTTACCTTCCCGCTTTTTTCAGTGGTACCTATTTATCTACTTGCATTTACATGCTTTCGAACTGCTAGGTTTGCAGGAGCTGGGGTGAAGAGTGGGAGCTCGCTCCGCTGCGTGGCACCCGGGATTCGAACCGCCGAGTTGCCAACTTTGCAGCCGACAGATTTCGGGGCCTTAGTCCACTGAGCCACCAGTGAGGTTTTGGACCTATATGTTTTAACCTTTGCGCTGTTTTTATTGCTTTACACAATGTGTATTTTATATTACAGTTGCGTTTTATTGTTCCTTGGACGGCTGTTTTGCTTTCAAGTCACATACGCCAGTATGTGCATTTGTGCTGCCACTGTTTTGTTTATATTTTTAAATAATGTATGTAATCCAGGGAGCTTTCGTTACATATCTTATTTACAATAAACTTGTTCCCAAGAAAAAAGGGAAAAGGTGGGCAGGTTCTGAGTCATAAGTCACTGAAAAAATAAAAACCTGAGTGAAGTCTGAGTCAAGTCAAGTCAAGTCAAGTCAAGTCAAGTCAAGTCAAGTCAAGTGAAATAAATAAATAAATAAATAAATAAATAAATAAATAAATAAATAAATAAATAAACAGAGCGACTTAAGTCTGACTTGACAGCTTGATCCCCGTGATTCAAGTTCCCGTCCCTGACTGGTCCATTTAAAAAACATTTTGAATCTTTGGCTCTGAGCAGGATCCAGGTTACAAGTCAGAGATTACATGAGAAACCAGAGTCTGGTTTCCAGGACCCTCGTTTGTTGACAGGTTCCCTGCTGATACAATTCAGTTGACCCCACCTGTTGACACCGAGATCCTAGAATTACTGCCATTAATTCTAGCTCTTGATGGTCATAAAGCGTGTGGTCTCCACTTAGGGTTTTGATGTTGGCTTGATCTTCGATATATTATTTTATCTATCTTTCTGATATTGACTATTTATATAACAGTCCTGTTTGTATTTTGTGGCTTTTATCAAAAGTTTTACAATGTTTTCTAAATGTTTTATTCTGGCAAATTCAATGTTTTATTCTGGCAAATTGATATTTTGGCATTTCTTGATTTGGTTAACAAGCGTAAATAAAGATTCATTCATTCATAGAAAGAGCTGAAGGCCAAAGGAAAGGTGATATCAAATGCTCCACTGCATTTAATTGGAAATATCAACCAGTGTGAGAGATGTTTATCAGGCCACAGCAGGTCTTCCTCCCAGGAGCCATTTCAGAGGAGGGTATTTTTTCCCCTCTTGGCTGCAGTCTTCGAGGAAAGAAAAATAACTAAAACAAAACAAAACCCCTGACAATGCCAGCCGCTGCAACGGGTACTGTGCAAAATCAAAAAGTGTGCATCAAACACATTTTGCTTTCGCGCCATGTCCAAATGCAAGGGCACATTTAACATCATGTTTAGAGATGGGCACGAACCATGGGTTCGTCCTTTGGGCGAACAAGTGTTTGGTGCTTCCCAGGCCCACCTCATCTGGAGGGGCGGCTACTCAAAGGCAGGGCCCCAGCTTCCTTCCTCTGCCTTCTCTAGCAGATGCCCCCTAGTGGCCACTCATCAGAAGACGAACTGGCACGAACGTCCAGCAGTGTGGTTCGTGCCCATCTCTAAAGTCCACTTTGACCCTGAAGGCCAGACCGGCTAATTAAGAAATGCCGTAAGGTGTTGAGCAAAGTCTTAAACAGCACAGCAGCGTTTTGGGACCGCACGGTCGTTACCTCAAAGGACAGGAAGGAGAGGCCCACGTGGTAGCCTTCTGAGACAGTAACCTTCCAGACGCAAGATTTATTGGGCCGGTAGTCATCTGGATAATTGGGAGATTGGATGTGGCCGTTGTCTTTCTTAATTTCTCCCCCGCAGATGGCTGGTGAAAGACCATAAAGAGAATACGCCACCTTAGGAAAAGGGCATAGATGCTTCCAGAAATAACGCTAGAAGAGGGAGAGGCTTGCCACCAGACCAGGAGAAGATGACTCGGTGGCCCGAACATCATACAGAGCCTCCCAAAATGTTGAGCCACAGAGTTGGCTTATGCAAAGAGAGAGAGAGAGAGAGAGAGAGAGAGAGAGAGAGAGAGAGAGAGAGAGAGAGAGAGAGAGAGACTCTCAACTGTGGGACAGTCCACCTCACCAACAAGCCATCTTTGCAACAGAACATTTGACATGCTCTATTTTTGTCTTCTTTTGCCCATCCTATCTAAGGCAAGAATGGCCACCACTGGCAACTCTGGGGACCAATTTCTAGCCCCCTCCCCTGCTGCTCCCATGAAACCAATGTCAGGCACACCTCCTTCAAAACTATCTCTCTCTCAAAACTTGAAGACACTAAAGCCATCATTCTGTGGAAATCGCCTCAGGCGAAGAGGCAATCACACAAGGAGCAGTTGCTTTCGTGCAGGTTGTCCATCATGACAGGCTTGCCCCAGTTGCGCAGTTGGCCGCATGTTTGCACAACTGCCCCTGTGCACACGTTGCTTCTCAACACACTTTTGGCTTGGATATTTACTACTGTTCCCCTCCCAACTAACAGAAGAAAGAGAGCTGCTATTTCTCAAAGCTTCATAAAAGTGTGTTCTATCATCTATCTATCTATCTATCTATCTATCTATCTATCTATCTATCTATCTATCTATCTATCTATCTATCTATCTATCTATCTATCTATTAGAGATGGGCACGAAACGAACAATCTTTTATTTCCGTTTTCGTTTTTTTGTTTCGTTACGCAATGAAACGACAAACGAATTTTGTCTCCAAAATGAAACGAAACAAACAGAAACACCGGAAATTTTGTCGTGTGTTTCGTTTTCATTACTGCAATACAGTGAACTGCTTTAAATGCTAAAAAAAATCACAAAAAATTGAAATAAATGGTAACAAAACGGTAACGAAACAAATGAAAATGAAAACAATTTTTTGCAAAAATTCGTGAAAAACGGAAATGAACCGAAACGGACCCTCCAAACGACAAACGACAAATGAAACATCATTTTTTGATTCATGCCCATCTCTACTATCATCTATCTATCTATCTATCTATCTATCTATCTATCTATCTATCTATCTATCTATCTATCTATCTATCTATCTATCTATCTATCTATCTATCTATCTATCTATCTATCTAATCTCTAGGATTCTCTCTTTTAATCTTTTTCATATTTTCACATGCTGGATAAGTGAGTCAGCAGATCCTGGTCCTTCAGATAAGGGAGTCCCACTTTCTTTCCAACAGATTACTGCCTACAGATACTGCCCTGTCTTCTAGGACTCTGCATTTTTGTCTAGCTCTGAACCTTTCCCATTCTGCAAAGTACCATGCCCAGAGTGAAAAGGGGAGAGAAAGCCATACCTTCGTACACGGCAAAGAAGCCTTTACCACTTGCCCAGTGGCTGGTGCTGCGGAATTCAATCCAAAGGCGGCTGTCCGTGGAGAGGATGGGTTCTGGCAGTTTATTGCCACAGAACCTACCTGGAGGAAAACCACACACTTTCTTGGGTATGTAACTGGTACGAGGGAGGCGTTCCTACCAAGCGTGAAAACCTTACCCTTGCTTTTCTTGGATAGATACAGATCTGTCTTACACTGCATTTTAAATCCAGAAATGAGATGCCGTACATGCTCCAAACGGTTCGCACACTGCCCACCCCTAAACCTTGCAACTTAACGTATATCTGTATGGACGCTTTCATCCTTGCTTATGGATCCATGATGGAAAGTGGGTGGGGTTGGTTGCTAAAGCCATGCACCATTTCAAGGCAAGTGGCATAAAACCTGGTGAGAGCAGCTCGCAAGAAGGCAGACAGTCTTGCAGTGGGAGAAGATTCTAAACCAACTGCAGCCTTTAGTTCAAGGAGGAATTTTCCTGCAAACGGCAAGTTGCAGCCGTATCTCATCTATGTGCCTTGATCGTGCACAGACCGGCTGAAGTGTGGATCACAGAGCAGCAATAGATAAGAAAGAATGGATGCACGCCACTTGTCCAGAGCGCTCTCCCTTTGATTAAGCAGCCCCTTGTAGTGGAATAAAACTACCGTCTCACCAGCTGAAGCAACGGAGTGCAATGCATTTTATTCATATGTAATTGGCTCTCCATCTTTGGATGTATCCCATGATGAAAAGAGCTCTTAATGATAGTAAAGGACCCATAATTAGCTGTCACAAGCAAACTAATGAGTGCCACTCCAAGTGCTGCGCTACAGAGTGAAAGAATGAGGCATAAACAACTTTTTCCTTTTCAGCCAGAGTAGATTTGCCAGAAGTCATGCCTCCACTTCTGAAGAGGAAGGTATAAAAATCATTATTATTTCTCAAACCATCATTATCCCAAGCCTATCCCCAGGGCACCATGGAGGTGAGATACGAAATGAAATAAATTTTAATCCAACCCTACAAACGGGGAAGCGGTCGGTTAGCTGGTGCATCGCAGGAGGTTAGTAGACTGAACGCAAGAGTCGCTCCAAATATTAAAATCCATGCCTCTATGGGATCTAGCCACTTGTGATGGCTTGGCCACGGATATATTCCCATTGGTTACCTCGCAGACTGGCCTTCCTCCAGAACCCGTCTCTCACCTCCACGTAGTCATACCAGCACAGCCGACTTCGGTACATATCCATGGTTGTAAAGTTCAGAATGATCTGGGAAGTAAGCAGACGTTACACCATCCTAGGTAAGACGCAACGATTAAATATTCCTTCCCTGCCCTTTGTTTTCCACTGATCTCAGTCCTGCTGAAACGATATTTGTCTGCAATTCATGTTTAGTTTTCACATACACCCATGATATGTAGGTATTTGTCCCTACACAGTCTTCCATAGCAATCTGGCTTTGGGGATGTTTCCAGTGACTTGGAAACATTTGTTGTGTCTATGGAACACAGAAGCAGTGCCGAGAAATAAAGCTTGTAGAATGAGACGAGCTGAGGTTGCCTAGATATGGCGGCAATGAAATTATTGTGACCTTGATACCCAGGTTAATGTTGATATGTTTGGAAAGGATTGCCTGATTTCATTCTAGAAATAAATCTTTTTTTTGGTGTGGGGGATAAATGTCACCTGTGACAAATGGAAGCTTCTGATTCTCATCTCACCTACCCACCCACCCCAAGGTATGTAAAGCGCTATAGAGCTCTTAAGTCAGGCATGTCCAAACTTCAGCCCTCCTGATGTTTTGGACCACAACTCCGAGAATTCTAAGCTTAGATTGCCAATGACAAAGGACGGTGGGAGATGTGGTCCAAAACATCTGGAGGGCCAAAGTTTGGACATGCCTGTCTTAGGTGGGTGATCAGACACCAGAATCTCTTACCTGGCCACACCCTTCTTTCTAAATCACCTGTACTGGCCGTCAGCTCACATGGAGCCTAGAACCTGATCTCTGATGATGCCTTGCTCATTGCATCCATGCCAGTGTTGCTTGCTCCCCTTTTAAGAAGCCCTGTGGTGCAGTGGTTAGATGCCTGTACTGCAGGTAAAACTGTGCTCATGACCTGGGGTTCAATCCCAGGTAGCAGGCTCAAGGTTCTCTCAGCCTTCCATCCTTCCGAGGTCGGTAAAATGAGTACCCAGCTTGCTGGGGGCGGGGGGCGGGGCGCAATGTGTAGCCTGCATACTGTAATTAAAAACTGTAAACCGCCCAGAGACTACTTGAAGTGGTATGGGGCGGTATAGAAGCAGAACACTTTGCTTTTACAGCCTGCCCCCCTGTGCTTTTCAAACAGGGGTGGATCAAACACAGTCTCTAATTGGGTGGCACCTCTGCCAGACTGTCTGGGAGCCGCAGCGTGACATCGGAAGGCCCACCTCTGGTCCAGGCTGCTTTGAAAGCAATCTGGAGAAACCGAATTTAAACAGATGGTGCTATTCCTGTCATTTATCTCAATGCCAGGAGAGAGAAAAAAAACTTCCCTTGGTGCAAATTTGGCTGTTATGAAAGGGAAAGGGGGCAGGCGCCACAATAAAGCAGCACTCTGATTCCATCTGGAAACTGTGTGTAATACTGAGATGCAGAAAGAAGCTGGAAGCATTTGGGCTACTGGCACTCACTTAGCTGTGTCCTATTACTAATACAGGTATGTGTTTTTGAGATTCAGTTAGAGCTCTCTGTTTTAAAAGACCCTGAAGCTCAAACTAGAAACACACACGTCTGAGTCTTCATTGAGCTCTGGGTGTTGAACACGCTCTTCCGCGTTTATGGAAAACATCTGAATTGCAGGCATTCCTGGCCCAGAGAAAGGAATGATTCCAAGCTAGCAGTTGTCTTGGCTCCTCAGACTAGAAATGATCGCACATCTCCATACCAAGAATCTTGCCACAAATTGGCCTGACACGGGGATGTGAAGCCTCCTCCAGAATCACTCAGTTGGGGAAAACAGATGCTGGGGGTTATCACGCTTCTTTGCACCTTAAGATGATGATTTCTTTCATAGGAACCTAAGAAGAGCCCTGCTGGATCAGGCCAAAGGCCCATCTAGTCCAGCTTCCTGTATCTCACAGTGGCCCCACCAAATGTGTCTCGCAGTGCACAAGACTAGATATCTGTCTCCTGATACCACTCCCTTGCATCTGGCCCTTGAAGTACCCTTTGTTCTTAAGCCTGGAGATGACACATCTCCATTATGGTTTGTAGCCTGTGATGGACTTTTCCTCCAGGAATCTGTCCAATCCCCTTTGGAAGGCATCTATGCCATCTCAGTGCCGTGTACACAGTAGAGGGCAGAACCTGGCATCAAGGTCTCAGGCTCGGGGGAACAGGAGGTCTGTCATGATTTCGAAGCCATTTCACTGGCACATTATTTTAGCCACACCAACCATCAGTGCCACCCAAGGACGAATGAAAGTAAACTCGTATTGGAGAGACGCACAGATTAAATTCCAGTATCTAGCAATCCTTCTTAGAATCTGTTAGACCTAATATATGGAAAATTGTCTTCCCATTTTCAGGGGATATTCTGGAAACACGTAGCATGCACACAGGCTGGCTTTTCTCTTGGGAGACACCATTAAGAATCAAACTCTTACTCCTGAGTACTAGCTGCGGATCCAGCCAGCTGCTTTGCCTCCATCCCCCTGCAGTTTGGGTAGGGGATCCTTGGCCCTCCAGATGTTCTGCACTTCACCCCTATCATCTCTTCCCCCTGGGAATGCTGGGTGGAGCTCCTGCCCCACAACATACATCTGGCAATTTGGCGCTTCCACCTTCAAGCACAGCTGATGTTCCAGCCTTCCAAGGAAAACCTCCTAGTGCTTTCTGGATTTCCTTTCCTTGTGTTTCCAGAATGCAGGTGAAGGGATGCAACGGCCAAAGCCAGATTAAAGATGTGAGGAGGAAGGAAGATACTTTGTGGTGTGTGTGTGTGTGTGTGTGTGTGTGTGTGTGTGTGTGTGTGTGTGTGTGTGTGTGTAGGGGGTGACAGCGGAGAAAAGCAGAATAGGGAGATCACACCTCCATTCCCATGCTCATACACCACTGGCAGCTGGGTGATAATCCGATGTCCCCCTCTTCTCATTAGGGCTGGAAATCGAGACACCGCATAGCTTTGTCCTATGACTGCCAACGGGCAATGGTCCCTCCCTAACCTACCTCGGGAGAGGCCTCGGGAGAGAGAGGGTGGTGCAAGCAAGCTACCAAGATATGTTTCCAATACCATTTGTATTTGAGAGTTAAAATTTAGTATGGTATGTAATGATTTACAGAACATTTTTATACATGTGTCTGTCCAATTATAAATGACATTACCTCATAGCTATTGCAACCCCTTGCATCAGCCAAAATTCATTATGCTCATTCTTAACATCTGTACTCCATTAGAAAAAAACTATACATTGAGTCCCTGTGACTTTGCACTTTTTAGAGACTCTATCTTTAAATCAATTAAATACATATCAGATATATATAGAACATTCTGTCTAATACATGTATTTCACTAACTAATATCTGACAGTAACACAGCTGGGATAGAAGTAATTAGCTAATGACGTGGTGCAACTTGATTGGTTGAAAGTTAATATATCAAGGAGCAGCTGAGAGCAAGACTTTGCCTGATGTAAGTCAGTTAACTCTGATGCTATGCCAGGTCACTCTGTTCACTTTGCTTCCCCTGTCACTCTGCTAGACCTGTTGTAAGTCAAGTTATGCCTCTATGTACGTTCTATGGTTTTTCTCTGTATGTTATGCCATGCTGTGCATTTATATTGTTTGCCAGTGAGTGCCTATTTAATGCATTGAACATACGTTTTACTTATAACTCGGCTGTGTTGAGTCGTTGTGTTTCTCTGGGGGTTTTCGACAGGAACTCTGCTAGCACTTACATACTCAGTAAAGAGTCAAGAGTAGAGATGGGCACAAAACGAACAATTTTTCATTTCCGTTTTTGTTTTTTCGTTTCGTTACGTAACAAAACGACAAACGAATTTGTCTCTAAAATGAAACGAAACAAACAGAAACACCGGAAATTTTGTCGTGCTTTTCGTTTCCGTTACTGCAATATGAGTGAATTGCTTAAAATCCTAAAAAAAAATCACAAAAAAAGAAATAAATGGTAACGAAATGGTAATGAAACGAATGAAAATGAAAACGAATTTTTTGCAAAAATTCACGAAAAACGGAAACGAACCGAAACGGACTCTCCAAACGACAAACGACAAACGAAATGCCATTTTTTTTATTCGTGCCCATCTCTAGTCAAGAGCGTGGGTATTGTGACACAAGCAAAGAATCCGGACCGAGGAGGGATCATGAATCCATTCAAGCCATATAGCCTAACTGGCGGAGTGGCTTACCTTTTCCCCGGGGGTGACAGATATTCTCCAGACGCAGTGCATGTGTGCAGTATAGCCATGGGGAAATCGGGGCGAGGAGAAGTTCCCTTGGCTGTCCTGCAAGGTCTCGCCACAAGCTGGAGGAGAAGACAAAGAGGAAACAGAGGCACACAGCATGAAGCGTCAAGTCTGTACATTTCATGGGTGTATCTGAAGCTATCTGGGAGTTGAGTCATGGCAACTGCACTACTTTTCTTGCGGGAGTGAAATGTTTCACTGCTCATCCCACCGAAAAGTTGGGAGGCGGCTGTCTTTTCTCAGATGAAGAAGCTACTTGGGTGATTCGCGAAATGTTTTCGCTCTCACAATTACAGTGGTACCTTGTATAAAGGAATTAATTTGTTCCAAATGAAATTCTCTCAAGCTAGTTGTGTCCAAACTTCTGATGTTTTGGACCACAACTCCCACAGTCATTTGTCACTGGCAGTCTAAGCTTAGAATTCTGGGAGTTGTGGTCCAAAACATCAGGAGCGCCAAAATTTGGACATGCCTGTCTTAAGCTAATTTTCCTTTATACCACGTTCCCACAGGAATGCATTGAAAACGAAGTAATCCCGAATCGCGACCATTATGTTGAACGGATTCTCCCCACAGGTGCAAATTTTCCCTGTCTCTGGAATTTTTTATGTTGTACAGATTTTATGTTATACAAACCGTTTGTTATATGAGAGCCCACTGTAGTCGGATTGCCAGTGATTCAGCTCCCAGGTGCAGCTAAAAAATGGCTAGAAATCCATTGATATGTGCAGCAACACCAGGGAATTCTGATTTGCATGACTGGACACCTCTCTTTTCCTAGTCCAGGAACATCCAGGATGGATCGTTTAGATTACTGGGACCTGGCACTCCTCATCCTACCTTTCTTAATGTAATTCCCCCCCCCACATCAAATGGAAACATTTCCCCCCACGAACAGAAGCTTGCAGCATGTGTCCATTATGGGTAACAAGCCTTCCTATGTCCATTAATGTTGCTTCGATTCATCTGCTATTTGGGTAGGGACAAATAGGCCTTGATATTGAATGGCTTGGAGTCTTAGGGACTAGAAATCCCGCTTCATTACAAAAATGGAAGGAAGGGAAGAAAAAAGTACTCTATCACATGTAGAATGGGTTCAGTCTTATTGGTGGTAGCTACATGGAGGAATTTCAGAACAATCTGATGGCACTGGAAATTGGCTGTTGATTTCCTAGCCTTGCTTTTAGTGCTGCAATGGGCTCGTTGGAGATAATGCACACACACACACACACACACACACACACACACACACACACACACACACACACAAACCACTTTCTCAATCCTTCTGGTATCTATAGCTTATTTTGCAGCTTGGAAAGTAGCTATGGAAACTGAACCTGATGCCATGTTGCTACAGTGACGGGAAGTCAGGACTCTGACACCAGCCGCCGAAACCTTTACAAGAGTTTTCGTGTTCGCTTCTGTTGCTGCCTCCCCTTCCTTTTGCCGAGAAGCACCGGGGGATCCAGAAGCCGCTTAGAAAGAAGGCTCGCTCTCCCCTCCTGCCGCTCCCAGCCCCTGCCAGCTCTTCAGACCCAGCCAGCTGCCCAAGGCATCCAAATGGCTGCGGAAGCTTCCCCATAAGATAGCTAGCAACCTGACCCCAGGGGTGGCAGCAAGCTGGTGCTCATCTCCTCCTAAAATCCAGCCACGGAAGGAGGAAGGGGCAGGAATCTTGCCACCCCACGTTGCCACGTTGCCTGACCTCCGGCCAGCGTGCTCGCCAGCTGGGCTCCTGACAGTCTTCTCTGCTCGGTACCATCTGGAGCCAGCTCAATGTCACCATCTGGAAGCCAGATGATTCCCCGTCGGGCAGGGATTTGCTTACAGGTTGACAAGGAGTGAGAGATGTTCTCTTGGGAAGATTTCCAGTAGGGCCCCGATGGGAGGGGTTTCCTCTGGGGGTTTGCAAACGCACAGGGCATTGGATGGACATGCAAGGCTCTGGGCCCTGAAAAGAGCAAGCCATGCATGCACAAGGATAAAAGTGAAAGTGTGGGGTAATTACACCTACAATGAGCGGGTTCTGGCATCTTATGTCCCTTCAATCTCTCTCTCTGTCTCTCTCTGTCTCTCTCAAGAAAGAAAGAAAAGAAAGAAAGAAAGAAAGAAAGAAAGAAAGAAAGAAAGAAAGAAAGAAAGAAAGAAAGAAAGAAAGAAATCTCTGTAACAAAACAGATTTCACTGGGGCAAGAAACCCGATTTCTCAGCCACCTGCCATTTGTCTATTTAGCATCTTTCTAGCTTGCTTGTCTGTGTTAAGTCAAGGAAGACGGTTGGTAAGCAAGAATCAAATTAGCAATAAAAGACAGATAAAAGATAAACTCAGCTTGAAAGCTGGGCAGGAAACCATGGGATGGGCAGATGCAACTACTGGACCAGTGAGGGATATAATTCCTTTTCTTCCTGCCTTGACTACCTACAACAGGCTTGGGCCACAATCCTAGACACAATAGTGTATGTGTGTGTGTTCTGTGCCATTGAGTCGGAACTGACACATAGCTGCCCTCCTAGGGTTTTCAAGGTACGTGCGGTATTTAAGGATTGCTTTGACCTGTCCCATGAGTGAATTTCCACGGCTGAATGGGGATTTGAACTTTGATCTCCAGATTCCTAGTCCATCATTCTATCCCAGTGGTTCTCAACCTTCCTAATGCCGCGACACTATAATACAGTTCCTCCTGTGGTGGTGACCCCCTTGCCCTGCTTGGAAGAAGCCACAAGCCCCCTTGGGCAGGCCACTGCCGCAGGGGCCATAGCGAACTTCCCTCTACAGGCACCCTCAGCCACTCGCAGCCTCCAGTGGCATTGACTGACATCCCCTCCAACCTATCAAGCTAATAACTCACTTTCTCCCCCTCCTCCTCCAGACCCAAGCCGTTTGTGCCTTTTTCTTCACTGGCTCATGGTGATCCCTGTGAAATGGTCGTTGCCCCCCCCCAAAAAAAAGGGGTCCCGACCCCCAAGGTTGGGAACCACTGCTCTATCCAATACACCACACTGGGAACACAGTGAATTTAGTAAATCTCATTTCACTAACCACTGGCTTGGCAACTGAATACCTAAATGACTGAGCCCAGCTCTATAAGGCAGCATCTATTGTTCCTAGGGAACTAAAAATATGACTTACAAGTGAATTGTTGTAAAAGCCTTGGACTTACTTCTGCCTTCGGAATGATAATTTTTTAAAAAATGAATCATTTAAATTCATTTTTTAACATGAATCATTACGACTTCCTTTTCTTAGAAGCATTTTTACTGAGACATATGAAAACATCACTCTGATCTGACCCGAAACACTTTGGAAAATGCTGTTTTCTTATTGCCTTGGATGTATCAGATCTCTTTCAAGGCTATACCAGAAGTGAGTTTTGCTCCAAATGGATGTTTGATTATCAGAAACTGCCATGCCCAACACACATAAAAGTCAGGACATTTCTTGGGAAATCATGCTTCCAAGCTGTATCGCAATTTGGCATTGACCTGTGGACTGGTGAGATTTGTTGCATTTGTAATCCTGTGTCTAGAACAGTGTTGGCAAAGCTATGGCACAGGTGCCAAAGGTGGCACTCGAAGCCCTTTCTGTGGGCACCCAACATTGCCCATTCAGAGCCACCTGGATTCAGGATAAATTGCTGTATTGGCACTCCGCAAAAAAAATAGTGGGTTTCAAATCGCAGTTTGGGCACTCAGTCTCCAAAAGGGTCGCCATCACCGGTCTAGGAGGCCCACACTTCTGAGAAGCCTTTCACCCAGCGCGTTGTTAGTCTGTGGAACTCCCTGCCACAGGAGGTGGTGATGGCATCTGGCCTGGATGCCTTCAAAATGGGATGGGACAGATTCCTGGAGGAAAAGTCTATCACAGGTTACAAACCATGAAGGGGATGTGTCATCTCCAGGCTTAAAACCAGGGTACTTCAAGGCCCAGATGCAGGGGAGTGGTATCAGGAGACAGAGATCTAGTCTCATGCACTCCCAGAGGCATTTGGTGGGGCCACTGTGAGACCCAGGAAGCTGGACTAGATGGGCCTTTGGCCTGATCCAGCATGATGGCTCTTCTTATGTTCTTATGTTCTTTATGTTCTTATGAGAAGCACCAGAGATTTCAGAGTAAGTTCTGACACAAGCATTACTGACTCATACTTCCATTGACCCCCCCTCTGACGTACATAGTGGTCATGCACACCCCTGGTCTTTGGGGAAAATGTGGACGTTTGCTAAAATTAAACCCGAATCACTCCTCTTCTCCTCTGTGTCATGTCGGAAACTGCACCCTTCCTCACGAAAAGGCCAAAGGGAGTATGATTTAATAGGGGGAGCATGCCTCTCAGAAGGCCACAGACTGGCAGAGGGATGGGAGTTTGTGCTGAGGACTACACCCATCAGTGATGTTTACAGAACTGTATCTGTTTATCTCAAGCATCAGATCGTGTTTTTACTTTGTTCTGCTCTTCCAGGAAATTAAATCCCGTCCTGCATGTTTTGAGCCCCCTGTTCAAAATACCGCTGCTGATCTTGAACAGAGGCGTAGGAAATGCTTTGCCCCTAATTATTACAACATTATATCATAGCATGACAAGCGATGGCTCCAATCCAGTAGTATGTTACAATTGAAGTAGGCCTATTGAATCAGGGGTAAATTTCATAGATGCTGACTTACCAAATCCCCACTGTTTTAGCGAGCATGTCTGTAACTCCAATGCTGCAAAGGCCATTACTTCATGTCCTGTTCGTCCCTCCTTGCTGTCCCGCTTGGGACCGGTACCAAAAAAAAATAATCTTACTTAACGTCCATAGCGTGACAGCAAAACCTTGTCTCGACCACACCCCCTGAACCGGGAACAGAGCGTGGCAAGCCGTACCTGCCCCTGGGCTGGGGAATCTCTTGTCATGGTTTGTTCCCGGTTCCTGTTCTGAGACAAGGGACCGTGTGGTAACAACTGTCACGCAACAACCAGTGTCCACCTAGTGGTCAGTGGCTGAAGCGGCATTCAACATTAGTTTCCCTATGGGAAACACCATGCAGCGCAAATGTTTATTAAAGAAAGTGCTGAAAATTCTGTAGCATTGACGTGTAAATCCCGGAAGACCAGTAAATCGAAGTATCGAAAAAAGTTTTATTTACGATATTAAAAAAAAGGGTTACGGAAGCAAGACAAATTCAGAATTTGTCACGGAACAAGGATGTGAGGTAACAGTTGTCACGAGACAAGTAATCACGCCTGTGGGTAAATGGAAACAGGGACTGAACAGGGACAAAACCACGTGACCGTGAACAATGCTGTCACGGTTCAAACGTAATCGTGGCCTAAGAAAGAGGGCAAGAAAGTATGCAAATATGCTTTCAGGATGACCGCTCAGCTGCAATTACTACTAAGACTCCACCTGTATACATAAAAATGGGGATGGGCACGAAATGTTTCATTTCGTTTCCTTTCGTCCCCCACATTTTTTTCGTTTCGTTTGATATGAATTTTTTCAACCATTAACAAAATCGTTTTGGGGAGGGGGCTGGAAAGTGGCCGGCACAGATCAGCTGGCAGGTAGGGCTTAGGGGAGGGGGAAAAGTTTTTTTTAAAAGCCCTGGACTTTGTAAAAAAAAATCTGTCCCCCCAGGCCCTGCCTGCCAGCTGATTAGCGTTGGGGGGGAAAAACCTTCCCCCCCACACTAGCGCTGATCAGCTGGTGTGCAGGGCGTGGGGGAGGGAAAAAAGTTTTTTTTTAAAAAAAGCACACAGCTTTTTAAAAAAACTTTCCCCCCAACCCCAAGCCCACAGATGGTACGAAGTGATTTGTTTCAAGAAATCTCCGTAATGAAATGCTGCTTCGTTGTATCATTTCGTTTCATTTCATTTCATTACATAACGACACGAAACAGCATTTCGTTTTTCGTTTTGTGCCCATCCCTACATAAAAATATCCAGTGATGGAGAGGGTCTTCTTCCTAAAAGCTTCTTCTAAACTCCTTAAGAACCAGATCAGTTAGTTTGCTAAGGCGTCCAGTTCAGGGAAAAGGCCTAGCCAAAGGATGAAATCAATTCTAGTTTCCAGTTCTGCATATTTATTTCGGAAGCAAGCGGAGAGATGTTCAGGCCAGCGGCAGCTCATGTAGGCCCATCACTGA
Source organism: Phrynocephalus guinanensis (assembly GCA_037367245.1). Lineage (NCBI taxonomy): Eukaryota > Metazoa > Chordata > Lepidosauria > Squamata > Agamidae > Phrynocephalus > Phrynocephalus guinanensis. Next base: position 4,109,699 of record CM074745.1, on the reverse strand, counting down.
GTTTTTTGCAAGATCTGCATCCTTGTAGCATGAATCGCAGCTTGGCAAGAAGCTGGGATCAAAGCATCCTGCTTCTCCATCTCTCAGGTAACCTGATCTCCAGCCGCATGCTTATGGCTCACTGAAGCTTTGTCACTCCATTCAGCAGCATCCTATGCCCATCATAAGATCTTCCCCGGATACACACTTGGATGGCCATCCCTAGAATGGCTCCACGGCTTGGGACCAGAGTACCTGTCGGAGCGTATCTCCCAGAGGTCCACTGGGACCAGGCCCACGAGAATGGCGCAGGCACGCTCACTTAGGGTGGCCACACCCAGGGAGGCGCGGAAATCGCTCTCACGCGTAACCGCGCCTTCTCTGTGGTGGGTCCCACGTTGTGGAACCACCTCCCCAGTGAGCTGCGCCTAGCACAGTCCCTGCCCGCCTTTAAAAAGGCTCTGAAAACCCATCTTTTCAAAGAGGCATATGGCGACCTTTTTAATTAGTTTTACCTTTTTTTCCTTCTTTTTTTTTCTTTTTTGCTGCCCGCGCCATCTTTCGTGGAGGGTCTCGTCCCTCTTTAGTTTATTAGTGCTTTTGCCCTCTTTGTATTTTTTTCCTTTTCTTTTTTTGTTTGTTGTCTTGTTCTAATTGTAAACCGCCCAGAGAAAGCGTGCTGACTTTGGTGCGTGCTGACTTTGGACCTGGGGAATTGCAGAAATATAACGTTCCCTGCTAGGAAGGAGGGGCCCTGGGAGGGAGCCAGACAACTGCCCGTTCCATTCATTTCCCTCCCTGAGTTTCTCATCTCCCCTCCTGCCTCTGCTTTGGGAAAAGGAGCTCGAGACCTCTCCTTGCAAGCGTTTGCTGAATAACACAGTAGAGATGGGCACGACTCAAAAAAATGGTGTTTCGTTTTTCGTTTGGTCGTTTAGGGGTCCATTTTGGTTCATTTTCGTTTTCGTGACGTTTTTTGAAAAAAAATTCATTTTCGTTTCGTTAGGTAACGAAACGAAAAATGAAAACGAAAACAAAAAATTGCTGTTTCGTTAGCATTCTTTTTAGTTCAATGCATCTGCTGCAACGAAAACGAAAAACACGGCAAATTTGGTCGTTTCGGTTTCGTTTTCGTTTCGTTTTTTTAAAAATTGTTTTGTTTTCGTTGCGTAACGAAAAAAAAAAACGAAAACGAAAACGAAAAAATCACTCGTTTCGTGCCCATCTCTATAACACGGGCCTCCGTAAAGCTGAAGAGCTCCCGCAGAGGGAAGACATGCGAATTTCCCCGACTTCAGATGTTACTCTGGCCACACCAAAAGAGGAAGGGTGAAGTCACTCCAGAGCGGGTCCCCTGCTACCACCGCCTTCACTTTTTTTTTTTGGCACCTCCTTGCAACACGTGAATCCATCTTTTGTCCACCCGGAATTCGCGGCCGCTCTCTTTGACTGGGCAGGAGGAGAGGGCTAAGCAAATGTAACTCAGTGCATATCTCCATGGTTATGTTATATGTGGGCAGGAGTCCAGAATCTCAGGGTTCTGCCTCCTGATGCGGCCAAGGAGTGTTCTTCCCTGCCGGGCTTTGCAAATGGACAGCAAAGCCGAGGGATTTATGGCTGCCCAGGCCCCCCACGGGAAAAGAAAACAGAAGGGGATGAGAAAGCAGAGTTATGTGCAGGGGGAGGGGGAGCAAAGCAGTAATATACATGGGAGGAAGCCTCCAATGTCCTGTGAGGACCCCAACACCAAGTTGTCTCCTCCTACACTCCGCCTCTCCTTCCCTCTGCCCCACAACCATGTCCCTGCCAATGGCTGCCGCTATTCCTCTCTCCCTCCCGGGATGTCTTTCCTTCTGGTTCATTGGCCCATTCAGAAGAGTTCCTGCTGGAATCGCATCGTTCCTTTTCCAGAAAAACAACAACACCCGTCCTGTTTACGAGCCTTTGTCCTCGACACGGAAACAGACACCCAGCAGGGGATGGATGCTGGGAAGCTCCCAAGCCAACCCAGGTCTTAGGAGTCAAAGTTTCACACACTCCTCAGCGCGTCTTTGGCGCCGGGTCCCAGGCCTTCTGTTCTGACATCTGTTCGGCTTCGAGCGCCAGGGCTGGTGTCGCCTGGAGGACTTCCAAAGCCTTGGTGAAGTCCTCCTTCCAGCCCGATTTCCGAAACCACGTGCTGTAGCATGCTGTTTCCATTCATAAAGCAATAGGAAGAACTCGGACCGGAGCATGAGGTCAGCCCCAAGGGGGATTATAACAGGCAATGGAAAGGCTGGAACATTCCAGGCTGAGCTGAGTCCAGCCGCAATGAAATGATGTCAAGAGGCAGGAGGCAATGAATCCTCCCTGAGCAACTCTCCAGAGGAGTTGCCTCACTATGAGAAAATATGGAAAGGGGTCCGTCATGGGAAGCCTCAAAAAGATACATACAACTGGATATGCCTGAGAGTGCAAAAGGAAGAGACAGAATATATTACCAGAGAGAATAAGGGGTTAAGAGTGCAACCAGACAGTCATATTAGAATCATAGAATCATAGAGTTGGAAGGGACCTCATGGACCACCCAGTCCAACCCCCTGCCATGCAGGAACCCCCATCACAGTATAATTTCCGACAGATGGAGATCCAGCCTCTGCTTAAAAACCCCCAAAGAAGGAGTGGCAGCTCATTCCACTGCCGAACAGCTCTAACCGTCATGAAGTTCTTCCTATTGTTGGAATGGAATCTCTTCTCCTGTAGTTTGAAACCATTACCCCGAGTCCTAGTCTCTGAAGCCATGAAAAACAAACTTGTTCCCATGCCCTGGCCTTGATTGTGCTAAACAGAATCACTTTGAAGAAGCACCTGACAGGATGACTGGGCTAGTTTCGGGATGGGGAACCACACTTCTAAGCAATCCTAGGTAGCCTTTGGCTCCCTATTAGCCTGCATGCCCCTCGGCTTGGGAGGAGAAAGCCAGATTTTATATTAGATAGATAGATAGATAGATAGATAGATAGATAGATAGATAGATAGATAGATAGATAGATAGATAGATAGATAGATAAGTGACATATCCACTAGTTTTCCCCTGAAGTGACATAGCGCTATATTGTGATGGAAAATTGAGCTGTTTTCTGCCTCCTCTTCTGTCTCTCCCTCTTTTGGGAAGAGGAAAGCTGGGATTTTTTTAAAAGTCTATTGGTAAGCGACATAGCACTTCATTGCCACATAAGTGACACAGCACTGGATTGATAGGGGAACACCAGTACCGCATTGGTTCGGTCCTGATGGTCACACATGCAGGGTGCCCAGCCGTGTTGAAAAAAACACTACTCCCACCAGTAATCCAAAATAATGTGGAAAGCCACGGAAAAGGGCAGGCTGGTTCACAACGATCAATATGTCAATGCAGCTGCCCTCGGATGACACCAAGGCAGCAACACTTACCCGGGCAATTGTAAAGCTTGCGTGCCTGCGCAATGTCTCCTTTACTCAGTCGGGTCCGCTGGCCAATGGAAGGTCGCATCCCATTCACATTATATTTGGGCAAGATGGTGTCGAGGAAGATCCCTCTGCAAGGAGAGCACGGGAAGAGCAAGTGAGCATTCTCCAGTCCTCAGCTTCCTCACACAGACACAGTCGGAAGGCAAGGAACTCAGCCGCTTTCATGAAAGGTGTTTTATTAGGATCATAATTCACAATGAACTGGGGCTTTGGAACTGCCTGGAAACCACAGACCAGCTCAGAACTTACCTTTACGTGGCCAAAATATGCATATTAAAAGCTGAGGTGAGTGGCAAGCTTACATGCATCCAGTCTTTGCCACTCTCCTCCTGTTATGCCTTCTATCTATTGGAACCGGCTGGCATCCTGGCTGAAAAGGAAGGTGTGGTATCAAAGTTCCCATGGAAGGATAACCATGGCAATTGTTGTGGGGATTTCGGGCTGTTTGGCCGTGTTCTGGAAGTTTTCCTTCCTGACGTTTCTCCAATCTCTGTGGCCGGCATCCTCCGAGGGAAAGGAGCTCAGGGGAGTTAGGTGTTCTCTCTGTGCTCTGGGGTATAGAATGAGTGAGATTGTGAGTATAGAATGAGTGAGATTGTGGAAGTTGTGGGAAAGGGGGGAACCTGTCCTACTCAGGAGAACAGGTGTTAGTCATTGTATTGTGATGTGGAGGGATTAAGAGTGTCACTGTAATAAGGGAGGGTTGATCTGTCTCTGTGCTTGCTTGATGTTGTTATTGATCATTGATCTTTTGCAGGCTGTTTACAATGATTTCCACCACAACCACAAGCACCAGTGATCACTTCACAGATAGAACAGCTAACAACACCCATCAACCACAGAGACAGATCAACCCTCCCTTATTACAGTGAAAGTCTTAATCCCTCCACCTCACATACAATGACAAACACCTATTCTCCTGAGTAAGACAAGTTCCCCCCATTCCCACAACTTAAAAAGTCCACATTCTCACTCATTCTATACCCCAGAGCACAGAGAGAACTCCTACCTCCCCTGAGCTCCTTTCCCTGTGAAGATGCCAGCCACAGAGACTGGTGAAATGTCAGGAAGAAAAACTTTGAGAACACCGGCCAAACAGCCAGAAATACCTGCAACAGCCATCAGATCCCGGCCATGAAAACCTTTGAGAATATATTTAACCATGGTTAGTTTGATCAGTTCACCAGAAGTGTGTTGGGGGCATGCCCAAGCAATCATCTGCTTGCTTGCGGATCTCTTCAGTGGATTTTAAATTAGGAAAGAAGCCGGAACCTTAAAATAATGGCCCAGTGGCTGAAGGGAGACACGGCTGGTTTTACTGAATCTGTTAACATTGCCTGCAGCATGCTGGTACAAATAACAGCTATCCACCAAGAGAGAAAACATTCACACTGAGTTAAATTATATATCACCATGGTTTCATGGCAGCATGAGGGCCCAGCAATGGTGTCATTAAGCAGAGCATTAAACGCAGCACGTCTCCGTTGCTGTAATTACTGTGTAGAAATGGAGAAGGGGCAAGGAAGCTGAAATCAGAGCCAACAGATTTTCCCACAACTGCTGTCTTGGGGGGTTACTGTATCAAGATATTGTGCCTGCCTCACACCTGGCTAGCGGTTCGTGGTGGAATCAGAATGTCACAGGCATTTCCTCTTCTTGGACTCATGAGCTGGTTTTGGAGTCTAATACCTTTCTGCAGGTGCTGACCCCTTTCCGAGGTCAGCTCTGAAGCAGGAAGTAAAAAAAGTTGGGGTGAGCTGTGTGGCCATCACAAAATCCTAAGGCAAGACTAGGCTATAGGCGACACTAATAAAATAACAACAACAACAAAATTGCGAGTTTTCGAGTGCAATACATTCTTTTTCAAAGCACGTACCAAAATTCCAAACAGGGCAAAAGATGCAGGAAATGAAGGGTGCATTGTTCATGGAGAACCATGGTGTCAATGGCTTTCATTATAGATGCCTAAGGACCACCTCTGGGTTGGAGAGAGAGGCAGGATATCTCTCAACGCCATTTGCAGGCAATCGTAAGCAGGTGAAGACATCTGCTTGGGAATACCCTGAAGCAAATGGGGAGCTGCTGTGTGAGACAGAATGCTGGACTAGATGGGCTATGTGGCCTGTTCCAGCAAGGTTGTTCTTATGTTCTGTCTGTCTGTCTGTCTGTCTGTCTGTCTGTCTGTCTGTCTGTCGGTCGGTCCGTCCGTCCGTCCGTCGGTCTGTGTGTAAATCAAGATGAAGGAAGAAAGTCAACCCATCTTACAAGGACGCTGCTTCTTCAAGGATCCATGATGGGAAAACGGATTCCTTCATCCGAACTGAAAAGGGGAACGGGGATCCCCCTGACCCAAGCAGAGTGATGCCTAAACCACTGAGCTATCCAGCAGTAGCATTCCTTTACACCGGAAGGTTGACTATAAGGTCTCTGAGCACAGCTGGAAGAGATGGACTGTGCTGTAAGCACAGCTCAGGCTACTCCAGATTGACGGGTTGTGTACGAAAGGTGCAAGGGGCAGCTGTTTGGGACGCACCCAGATAATCGGAAATCTTGCATTTCCTGCACCTCCTATGAAAACGGTCCATTCTGAAAGCTCAACAGCTTTTCTGGTGCTAAATGGGAAGCACAGGAAACACGTACAGGAAATTATTTGAGCAAAGAATCTTTGGAATCCAAAACTTGGCCACAAACATAATTTGTAGAACAAGGGGATTGGTTAAATCCCATTGTTACTTGTTCTTTGCCAGGATCCTAAGAGATCTCGAGGAACACCAAGATCTCCTAGTCTCGTTCTCTCTCTCTTTGTACCACTTAGAAGTACAAGCATGTACCTTTGAACCTTTCCCCAAATCTCTGTGGTAATACAGAGAATAAAACTTGGGACGAGTAAGAATAAGGGATTGGCACGAAACGGAAAAATAGAGTTTCGTTTCATTTCTACCAGAGGTTCATTTCTTTTCCTTTTAAAATGGATTTTTGTAAAAAAACAAAAAACAAATTGTAATGAAACAAAACAATAACAAAATGATTCATTACCCTATAAAATGGCTCCCCTGGGTCCTAGAGGCACCAAATTTGGTGGGTCGCTTGTTACAAGAGAGTCATTTTACAGAGTAACAACCTGTTTCATTTTCGAAGGGAGAAAGAAGCGTTTCATTTCGTTTTGTAACAAAATGCTGTTTCCTGTTTCGTTTCGTTTCGTAATGTTTCAAAAGCTTACGAAACGTTGAAACGGCATTGTTTTTGTAAGTTGCCCATCTCTACTTTGAAACAGAGTTTGTTGAGTCTGTTCTTAAGCTGCAGGGGGGGGGGGAGCCAGGTGGACTGAACTAAGAGCAGGGAAGTCAAGGCTTCTTTCTTCTAATCAAATAGTGGTAGAACAAGGAGAAGGCGGAGGAGGAAGAGAGCCAGGCTGGCTTTTTATTCCACTTAAGCTTGGGCAGAACATGATGGCCTTGAAAGCAAAAGAAAACACAGAGAAATGTCAATGAAGAACATAGGAGTATCTCAACAAGTCCTGGTAATGTTTCCATGGAGATACCAACTGGGATGGAAAACATGCAGCATGTCAGAGTAACCCTATTTTAGTGCGATAGTGTGGGAGGCACAATGCTTGTTCTGCCCATGATGGACACCACCTGTCAGAATAGCCCGAGGAAACTGAGATGAATTAATATGTTTAGGGAGGCAAAAGAAGTAAAAAGCAGAAAAATTAGCTTCTTACTCTGGGCGGCCTCTACTTGGACTTGTATCCTGCATCTTGTGGGAGGAGGTTCTGGATGTGAACGAGAAAAGTCTGAGTGGGTATTCTTGGTGGGCATGGGAGCAGCAAACATTTTTTAAATGTATTATTGAAGGCTTTCACAGCCAGGATCCAATAATTATTGTGAGTTTTTCGGGCTGTTTGGCCGTGTTCTGGAAGTTTTTCTTCCTGATGTTTCACCAGACTCTGTGGCTGGCATCTTCAGAGGGCAAGGAGCTCAGAGAACTAGAACACAGAGAGAATTAGAACACAGATAGAACCAGAGCACAGAGAGAACTCCTAGTTCCCTGAGCTCCTTGCCCTCTGAGGATGCCAGCCACAGAGTCTGGCAAAATGTCAGGAAGAAAAACTTCCAGAACACGGCCAAACGGCCCGAAAAACTCACAACGACAGTCAGGCAATTGTTTGCAACCCCCCTCCTTGCTCTTCTCAGATACATTTCGCCAGACTCTGTGAGAGCGCAGAGCACAGAACACAGAGAGAACTCCTGGAGAACACGGCCAAACAGCCCGAAAAACTCAGAAGAACATTTTTTTTAACTTTAGAAGGGGATACAGCAAAATAAAAAGAGGAAATTATGGCATGGTGGGGTCCCCCCTTTTTTTTTCAGTGCCTGCGGATTTCACAGCTCCCCCATCAGACCTCGTCAGCTCTTCGTCTTGTCCATATGGACATGCTTAAGTCTGAAAGGAAAGGTGAGGCGGGCTGTTCTCTCCAGTGACCTACATTTTCCATCCGACGGCCCTGAGCGGTTTTCAGGAATATTTTCCTGGCCTGTTGCACTTATTGTTACACCTTCCTCCACTTGGCAAGGATCTGCAGCTGCGTCTGGCAAATGAAGCAGACCCAAAGCGGCCATGGAATTTGATTCATTATAGTTGTTGTTATTTTAAGTGAATTAGCAAAGGAGAGTTCAAAACAGGATTGCCTCTACCCACCCTGCCCCTAAACGGTTGCTCATCGTTTCAGAAAAGTCAACTCTCTACTACTTCCTCCAGATTTCGTCCCGATTTTAAACCCAGGAAACCGGATTGCTAAAATCTCCTGAATAAAACAGGCATAGCCATTTCCTGCAGTTCTTGGGAATCAGAGTCAGGGAAAACCCAAGCCTGTTGACTGGCCAGCTGACAGCCAGGCCCTTGATTTCTCAAGCAGACTTAAAAATACCCGCACTTGTTCTTGGAATCGGCTTGCAAAGCTGGTGGGATTAAGCAAAGCTCTTGGGAGAACGTTGGCAAAGCATGGAATGCAGAGTAGGAAAATGTGCAGGCCCCCGTGGCCTGCTACCTTTACAGTTCAGAAAGTGGACGTCAGTGTCTAGGGCAGAGGGGATACCCCTGTTTCCCAAGTGCAAAGTTCCCCACGCACACCAGACACTTCAAGATTTAATTCACCCTTTGAAGGCGGTGGTGTCAGGGAGCAGGGTGCTGAAGTATTTGGATGCCAGGGGTCAGCACGGACTCATGCAAAATTGTCCTTATGAAGGCATCCTGCAGAATAGACCCACTGTACACACCATGGGAAGGATCGGACTGGAGCCTAGTTCCAAGGCCAGATCTGGGTTGGTGCTGGTGGCCATAACACCGGCCCGTGTATGATGGCAAAGTGATAAATTTGGAAGCACTGGTGCTCCTTGTCAGCGCACATTCCCCCCAGGGCCTTTCCTGCATAAAGGGAGTCCAAAATGCTGTTCCATGTTGGCCCATATCAACAAATGAAGAGCAGGCCTTTTGGAAAGTTTATGGCCCTTAATTGCCCATTCAAGACCAAATCGTCCTCAGAGACCTTGCTTTACAACTGAGATCACTTGCAAGTTGCAACAACATATTGCTCAGGGGGAAAATCAAGTTCTCCCCCGCAATGTGTAGCCTGCATACTGTAATTAAAATTGTAAACCGTCCAGAGACTACTTGAAGTAGTATGGGGCGGTATATAAGCAGAACACTTTGCTTTTGCTTTGCAACTGTGGTGAAGATTGCAGCTAAGCTCATTGAGAAGACAGAAGGCCCAGTGTGTTGGGTGTTGGGTGGGACGGACATAACCTCTGCTATTCAGAAAGTCCTGGTGCTTTGCCCCAGTCAACCTTGGCTCCACTAAAGCACCATCCATTGTTTGTTTAAGGTCTCCGGTGCCAATTGCCAAGAGAGAACAGACTCTCGTCAGCTCCAAAATGTAGACTTTCTCTCCAAACCAAAGGCTTCCCACTGTCTCCCAACCACAAGGGCTAATCTGAGAAGCCTGGATCTTCGTATTTCCCATCACACCAAGGCTTACGCGTCAGGCTCTTGAGCTCATGATACCAGCAACGTCAAGCAGTAAGTAAGCGTACTACAAGGATCGACTGCATCCCCTTCGAAGCAGGTTTATGGTCAGCTGCTAGAAGGACAGGCTCCCCACCGGAAGAAAGCAGGGTGATATTAAGGATACGGGACTCCTCCCTTCTGCCAGAAGTAGTTTCAACACAATGATCCTCCATTCATCCTGACTGGAGCTGTTCCAGTCTTCCAGAAGAAAAACCCAGAGGGCTTGCTTGGATAATGCTGAAAACAATACCAGCCTGAGCATGCTTGGTGGCAGAAAAGCATAAAGCACTGAGCAACAATCATCCACCCACAGACCACACCCCTCCTAGCCTGCGGCCATGCTCATCTGCAGAGCATGGAAGAATCCTTGCGCTGAAGCCAGTGCAACCTCCTGAGGGCAAAAAAAAAAAAAAAAGGGCTGGCAAACCCAACGAAAACAGGTGGTACACCGCAGACAAGGGCCCCGGCAGACGCCAGCATCGCCCAACAACAGGCAAAGGCACGACCCAATGCGAGATAGTTTGAGAACATAAGAACATGAGAAGAGCCCTGCTGGATCAGGCCAAAGGCCCATCTAGTCCAGCTTCCTAGATCTCATAGTGGCCCCACCAGATGCCTCTGGGAGCGCACGAGACTCGATCTCTGTCTCCTGGTAACACTCCCCTGCATCTGCCCCTTGAAGAACCCCGGTTTTAAGCCTGGAGATGACACATCTCCATCATGGTTTGTAACCTGTGATGGACTTTTCCTCCAGGAATCTGTCCAATCCCCTTTTGGAGGCATCCAGGCCTGAGGCCATCACCACCTCCTGTGGCAGGGAGTTCCACAGACTAACAACGCGCACAGACTAACGACAGACTAACAGCTTCTTTGATCTGTTCTTACTCTCCCAGCCCTCAATTTGAGTGGATGTCCCCTAGTTCTGGTATTTTGTGAGAGGGAGAAGAGCGTCCCTCTATCCACTTTACTCATGCCCTGCATTATTTTGTACGTCTCAGTCATATCCCCCCCTCAGGCGCCTTTTTCCCCCCGACTAAAGAGCCCCAAATGTTCTAGCCTTTCCTCATAAGGCAGGTCCCCCAGCCCAGTCATCATTTCAGTCGCAAAACGCAAGCATGCTCACGGCAAGCCGTGGCTGGGGATCAAGGCTCAACTTCCTTGGCTCTTCTTCCAGACACGCAGAGAGAAAGCTACAGTAAGGAGCAGTTTGGAGGCGCAGCCTCTCCACCGGAAGGAAGGACACATATGGCATGGTCGTGGGCAGCTATGCACGTGCAAAAATGGATTTGATGGCCAGGTGCCCTCTCTAGGGAAAGCAATGTTGATTTTGGCTTTTTGGACGTGCTAAGAATTCCATGCACCCGTCCCTTGCAAAAAGGCGGAAGGGCACGGTCACAGCTGGGTCAAGGGAACAGATGTGAAGCAGCAGCAGGCCTGGGCAAACCCGGTGACTCACCGAAGGGTTAACATTTCATCTCCTAAGATTAGTGCAATCCACACTCCGGAGGTTATTTTCCAGAGAACAATTCTCTATTGATATTTGGGGGAAGGGGGCTCAAACCGGCAGGAAGTATAGCAACAGAAAGGTTATAGCTCCTTTCTGCTGAGAATCTAGCTACAGTCCGTCCACTCATTCACCAGACTGGGTTCTCCGCGGTTATAGAGTTGGAACGAAGGGGTATTGGTTTAATTGGGTTTGGCAGGAGGAACAAAGGCCATTAGGATTGTGTGTTACCCCTTTGGTTCATACATGTTGGTTGCCTGTCCTTGTGCCGCCTGAGGAAATGGCAGAAGCAGGCATGGAGAACATGGGAATATTTAATGATTTGATGAGCTAGCCCATTGAAACAAGGTTGTCACAAGCAACGAGGTACCCAGGGGGGAAAGGTGTATAGAAAGGGGGCTGTGTATACCCTTTTCCTGGCCCCATCGCTGTCAGCTGTGTGCACAAAGTCCAGGAGTTTGAAATGGTCTACATCAGTGGTTCTCAACCTGTGAGTTTTCTTTTGGGAAAAGGCACTCTTCCAAGGCCATTTCAAGTATTTTTTTATGGGACACAAAGCGGGGCTTCCTTGAGGGGGGTGTTTCTAAGAGGACGATCCCCATTTCAATGCACTTCAAAGCGACGAGACCGGAGTCGGCAGCGTTTCCTCATCACTGCCTCTGACAGCAGTGCCTCCTGGCCCCTCTTTGCTCATGCCCCCCCCCCACCGCGCCCTCACGTCTTCAGCAATGCCCTCTGGCACCGGCACACTCCCTGCCGGGTGATGAAGGCAGCTGTTTCTCCCTCTCTTTCTCTCCATCTCTCTCAGGCTCCTGCTTGGGCACATGCAGAGCCACATTCAACGCAGCTTTTGCTGAGCCCGATTGTGCCCGGGCCCACTGTGGTGCTATTCAAAAAGCCAGGCTGGAAAGAGAAGAGGACATGTGTTCCCCGCGCGGCTGGCAGCCTGGGCACAGAATCCCTCTCCTGCGGCCTCCGAGGAAAAAGACAAAGGATCAACGGAAGAGAAGAGTCTCCGGCGTTCATAAAAGTGGCGTGCAGGTGCGTGTGTGGCTGCAGAACTGAACTTGATAAAACAGCCCTCAACCTGTTAATTTCCTCGGCAATAACCCCACCACAGATGTCACAATGTATTTATCTACAGTGGTCCCCTGCCCTTTCGCGGTTCATATACTGCGGTCCCGCTATATTGCCAAACTAGTAGTGGCCAACCTTCGGCCCGCTAGATGTTTTGGACCACAACTCCCAGAATTCCAAGCCTCTATTGCCAATGACAAAGGACTGTGGGAATTGTGGTCCAGAACGTCTGGAGGGCCAAAGTTTGGCCACCCCTGTCTTAAACATTGCCAGTTTTTCCCTTCCCTAGGCCCAAGCAGGTTATAATTTTCACATTCCTTTATAGTTTTCACAGCCCATTCCAATATTCTTGTCTGGGTGAGTCCAGGAGAAATCCCTGTAGGACAAGTAAAATGCACAGAGACAACATGTGAGACTCTTACTTGGAGAAGGTGTTCCTTGAGTAGTGCATGATGCTGTCAAAATCATACATTTCGCCCAATGTCTGCACCTCATCAGGCTCCATCTTCAGGAAGTTATACTCCTGCCCTGTGGGAAGAGAAAGAGGGGAGAGCATGAGAAATGCATGATGGTTGTGGAGCCAATATCTGTTCCCCTCCAGGTGACTGTGTCTTCCACTTACACCCAACACCTTGCTCACTGTTGCTGCATCTGTTTCCTTCCTAAGAGCCCCATGGCACAGTGGTTAAAGGCCTGTACTGCAGGTAAAACTGTGCTCACAACCTGGGGTTCAATCCCAGGTAGCAGGCTCATGGTTCACTCAGCCTTCCATCCTTCCGAGGTCGGTAAATTGAGTACCCAGCTTGATGGGGGGTGGCGATGTGTAGCCTGCATAATTAAACTGTAAACCACCCAGAGACTACTTGAAGTGGTATGGGGCGGTATAAAAGCAGAACACTTTTCCCAGTAGGCAAAAGTTCCAGCTGAATGTGTGAAGATTCTCAGTCATCCAGATGAGGTTATCGCTCACAGAGGGTCAGATTAGGTGACTACATGTCTTCAGCCCTCACTCTCAACATGGGTACTCCACAGGGCTGTGTGTTGAGCCCACTATTGTTTAGTATTTACACCTCTGACTGCACCCATACTCATCCTGAAAATAAAATCATCAAGTTTGCCGATGACACAACAGTAGTGGGACTCATCTCTGGTGGAGACGAGTCAGCCTACCGAGAGGAGGTGCATCGGCTGCTACGGTGGTGCAGAAAGCAAAGCAAAGCAAAGTGTTCTGCTTATATACCGCCCCATACCACTACAAGTAGTCTCTGGGCGGTTTACAATTTTTTGATTACAGTGTGCAGGCTACACATTGCCCCCCCAGCAAGCTGGGTACTCATTTTACCGACCTCGGAAGGATGGAAGGCTGAGTGAACCTTGAGCCTGCTACCGGGGATTGAACCCAGGTCGTGAGCACAGTTTCACCTGCAGTACAGGCATTTAACCACTGCGCCACGAGAACCAACAATCTGATAATAAATATCAACAAGACCAAAGAACTTATAGTGGACTATCGAAAAAGGAAATCAGACACTCAGCCCCTGATTATTGATGGAGTTTGTGTAGAGCGGGTGATGGACAGTAGGTTCTTAGGAGTTATTCTACAGGAGGATTTGACCTGGAGTGCCAACACTGAAGCACTGGTTAAGAAGGCCCAACAGAGATTATATCTTCTGAGACTTCTCAGGAGGGAACAACTGTCTAAGAAACTGTTGGTAACCTTCTACCGGGGCTTTATAGAAAGCACTATCACTTACTGCCTCTGTGTCTGGTTTTCCAGTTGCACAGTGGCAGATAGAAGGGCACTCCAGAGGGTCATAAACACTGCTGAGAGGATAGTGGGCTGTCCTCTTCCTCCTTTGGATGAATTATACAACTCCAGATGCTCAAGGAAGACATCTAGAATTTTGAGAGACCCTTCGCATCCTGGCTACCAATTTTTTGAACTGTTGCCGTCTGGCAGGAGATACAGGACTCTTAGGTCAAGGACAAATAGACTAAAGAACAGTTTTTATCACAGAGCGGTATCCAAGCTAAATGCGACAGTTTTAGCACTATCTTAATCAGTTTTAAGTAGTGTTTTAAATTTTGTAAGCAATTTTAAGAGTTTTTAATATTTTGTATGGTGTTTTATATGTTTTATGTGTTTTGTATGCTTAGAGTGTGTAGTGGAACAGCACTCTAATTTCCTTGTGCATATTTTGCATATGCATAATGACAATAAAACTCTATTCTATTCTATTCTATTCTATTCTAGAAGTCGAGTCATAGCAACTAGACTTCTTTTCTTATGAGATCAAAACATTTCACTACTCATCCAAAGTAGCTTCTTCAGTCTGGATGGGTCTAGGCAAAATCACTGTCGGACAAACAGCACTTCTGAGACTGAAGGAGCTACTTGGACGAATAGTGAAGGAGTTTGATCTAACAAGAAAAGAAAGTCCACTTGCCACGATTCAGCTTCCAGATTCCAGCTGAATGAAACAGTGATTAGCTCCCTGTGTTGGCTGCGTGGCTGACAGAATATTAGTTGAGCTGCAGAATTTTTTTTATTTTTTTGACTTAGCTGCCGTAACTAAGCCAACTCAACAGACGTAGTTGGACATATTTGCACTCTTCTGTCCCAGAGATTGAGCCAAGCACCGTCAATTTTTCATCACGTCCAACATGCAGGCAGCAGCAAAGCTCAGTGGGCACTTGAAAAAACAGAAGGAGAGGGAGAACGCTGGCAGGGTGACAAGATGAGAGAAGGGAACCGATTTTGAGGTGACTGGATGAGGGAAGGACGGCAAATGCTGGATCCAAACCTTTCGCAGCCCGTAGGATGTTGGCCATTACTTAATTTGGGCCATTTGCCTAATTTTCTGTCTCTGAGTTTTAGGAGGTAGGCATGTGGTGAAGCAAGGACTCACTTGCCCTTCCTCTTTTTTTTAAAAATCCCTGTTTTGAATGGTTTGTTGGCACTTCTTCCACCAGATTGGTTTGTCAGGAGGCCAGTCTGAGACCAGCCAGCAGAAGAGGGCAATTCCAGCTGGCAAGTGGACATTTCAGATCGCCGGCTCAAAGTTCACCCATCCTTCCATCCTTCCAAGGTCAGTAAAATGAATATCCAGCTGGTGAGATTGGGGGGAGCACCCAATGTGTAGCTTGCATTATTAATTAGAGATGGGCATGAATAAAAAAAGGCATTTCGTTTGTCGTTTGTCGTTTAGGGGGTCCGTTTCAGTTCATTTACGTTTTTCACGAATTTTTGCAAAAAATCATTTTCGTCTTCGTTCGTTTCGTTACCGTTTCGTTACCATTTATTTCATTTTTTGTGATTTTTGTTAGCATTTAAAGCAGTTCAATGTATTGCTGTAACGAAAACGAAACGGACGACAAAATTTCTGGTGTTTCTGTTCGTTTCGTTTCATTTTGGAGACAAAATTCATTTGTTGTTTCGTTATGTAACAAAACGAAAAAACGAAAACGGAAACAAAAAATTGTTCATTTCGTGCCCATCTCTATTATTAATTGTAACACACCCAGAGAGTGCTTTAAGTGCTATCAGGCAGTGTATAAGCAGCACACTTTGCTCTCTCTCTTTTTGCTATAAATAAATAGATAAATACTGTATTAAATAAAACCTTCTACCTTCTGTTTGCTTTCTTATCGCTTGCTTTTGGGGAATGAAGGGGAAAAGGAGGAAGAGGAGAGGAGGATGGAGAGAGAAAGGGAGCCTTTACCTGGTTGGATGTTCTCTCGTATAATCGACACATGGTCGTCCCGATCTGGGCGTGTGTGTTCATGCCAGAAACCAATGACATGGCCCAGTTCGTGCACCACGATGCCAAATTTGTCACAGTTTTTCCCAACGGAGATTGCCTGTGGGCCTCCTCCCCTGCGCCCGACATAGGAACAGCACCTGTACGGGGATGACAACATTAAGTTCAAGGTGAACTCTTGGATATGGGATCACGGTTCTCTCTCAGCACGAACCAAGAGGACACACGTCCCTGTTTCGTCCACCACAGGAGAAACAGCTGGATAGCTCATTGGTTGACACATCTGGCTACGGAGCCAACGGTTGGGCGTTCAATTCCCCGGTGGGTCCACAGGCTCCCTCCCATCCCTGCAGCTTTAAGATTATTTTAATTAATATGAAAAAGGGGAGAAGAGGATAATTTCCAGCCTCTTTCCCTTTCCTGTCCGCCCCCACCAAGGAAAAGGTGCACATTGTTGGAAAGGATCCACCTGCCTTCAAACGGTTCCCAGATATGTCTAACCAAGATCTTGTGACAGCTGCAGGACGGAACAAACATCTGCAGCTGACTAGAATTATGGTTTTATTTTGTTTTTTTAAACAGTGGCGAGGGAGAGGAAACTGCAGTAACCCACCAGAAGGGAGGCCGATAGATTAGCCACAATAGATCTCTCCTGAGACGCCACGAAAATGCGTCATTCTGCAGTGCAGAAGTGAGAAACAAACTGATTTCTATGGAATGACCTCAAGAGATTCACCTCCCTCTGATAATCGACCAGAAAAACAAAAGTGACTAAGGCAAAGTGCTGCAAACAGGGGGTTTGGATGAGTGGGGGTGAAACAGCCCTCTTCTCATTAAGACTGGAAGGATCCCTGCTGCTTCAGCCTTTTGAACTTTCTAAAATTCTCATGCAGCTTTCTCTCCACCCCCAAGGTTTTTGTGTGTTTAGCATGGGTGGCCTTCGATCTTCACAAACAAGACCTTGACCACCAGGAGAGCGCTGCTGATTTTATCAGGATTGTTGTTGTTCAGTCGTTCAGTCCTGTCCGACTCTTCGTGACCCCATGGACCAGAGCTCGCCAGGCCTTCCTGTCTTCCACTGCCTCCCGGAGTCTGGTCAAATCCATATTGGTTGCATCAATGACACCGTCCAACCATCTCATTCTCTGCCGTCCCCTTTTCCTTTTGCCTTCGATCTTTCCCAACATCAGGGACTTTTCCAAGGAGTCCTCTCTCCTCATGAGGTGGCCAAAGTACTGGAGCCTCAGCTTCAAAATCTGTCCTTCCAGTGAACATTTGGAGCTGATTTCATTCAGGTTTGATCTCCTTGCAGTCCAGGGGACTCTCAAGACTCTCCTCCATGACCACAGGATAGGAAAACAAGAATCGACCACAGCTAGTTTCTGCTGGCAAACTAATGGGGGGGATGCTCCTGTCTGGATAGAAGGAGTGATCCAGCTGCATACATGCTTACACATCTGGCTGTAGGGTTGGCAGTAGAGATGGGCAGAAACCAGTTTGTCCCAGTTCGTCAAGGCAAGGCAGCAGAAAGGGTGCTGCTTCTCCCCTCCCCTGCCTCCTCTGGCTCAATGAGGCCCACCATCGTTCCTTCTTCCACCTCTCCAACTGATCGTCCAGTCCTGGCATCAGCTCAGGTTTCTCTGCCCCGCCTTCCTGGCTGATCTCCCACTCAGACAAAGGGGGGAAGGCTTTTATTTAACAGAGGACAAAATCCTGCCCTATGACCCAGGAGAAAAGCAGAGTGAATCAACTCCCTGGAGGAGTTTTATTTCTTCAAATTGCTACCACCTCTTTGGAAATCTTAATGGGGCGTGGTGGCTTAGCAGACTAAGGCTTCTGAAATGGTCAACCGCAAAGTCGGCAGCTCGGCAGTTCAAATCCCGGGTGCCATGCAGCAGAGCGAGCTCCCGCTGATAATCCCAGCTCCTGCCAACCTAGCAGGTCAAAAGCATGTAAATGCAAGTAGATAAATAGGTACCGCCATAAAAAGCGGGAAGATAAAAGAGTGATTCCTTGCAACCATGACAGCCACGTTGCCATGGAATTGCACAACACTGGCTCTTTCTGATTGAATACGGAGATGAGCACCGCCCCTAGAGTCGGACATGACTAGCACACATGTGGGGGGAACCTTTACCTTTTTACCATTACCTTTTGAAATTTTAGTGACAGAGAGGGGAGAGTTTGGGTGTATCTGAAGGTTTGGTTTCCCAGAAGAGCCTGGCTTGGTATGTACCCCCACGGAGGAGATAACAGTTGGATGCACCATCAGCTATCTTTGGCCTAATGCATTAATCACTTGGCATTAGAGATGGGCACAACTCAAAAAATGGTGTTTCGTTTGTCGTTTGTCGTTTAGGGGGTCCGTTTCGGTTCGTTTTCATTTTTCGTGAATTTTTTGCAAAAAATTTCATTTTCGTTTCGTTACGTAACGAAATGAAAAACAAAAACGAAAATGAAAAATTGCTGTTTCGTTAGCATTCATTACAGTTCAATGTATTTGCCGCAACAAAAACGAAACGCACGACAAAATTTCTGTTGTTTCGTTTCGTTTCGTTTCATTTTGGAGACAAAATTCATTTTTTTGTTTCGTTACGTAACGAAATGAAAAAATGAAAACGAAAACAAAAAATTGCTCGTTTCATGCCTAGCTCTACTTGGCATTCCTCCCTAATTCTTCGGTAGTGGCTGGCCAAGGAGCTTTTGCTGGCGTTTTCCATCCCGGAAGCCCCACCGCTTGCCACGAAGGTCTTCCCCTTGCTTACCCACATGGTCGATATGTAAACACAATGTAGCTGTCTTCATCCGTCCGCTCCAAGAAGGTGACACAAGTGTGCTTCTCCCAGTGGCGCATGGCTTGTCGGAAGACGGCTCGCTGGGTGCCTGCAAGAAATGGGTAGAAGATAAAGACTGCTAGAAGGAAAGCCGGGGGTGGGTGGGGTGGTGGTGGGGAGGATATACCAGCTCTCTGAACAGTATCAGCCTTGGAGCAATTGCAGAGAGCGACACACGGCACCTCTTGAGAGAACAAATCAGTTGCAGTAGTCTTTAGAAAGGAGTGAAGAAGACCCACAAAGGTCCTCATTCTTGTAGATCCTTCCTGTACTTTCATGACATCATGAGACATCGTGGGAGGATTTTTCCAAGTTTAGAAGAAGAAGGAGGAGGAGGAGGAGGAGGAGGAGAAGAAGAAGAAGAAGAAGAAGAAGAAGAAGAAGAAGAAGAAGAAGAAGAAGAAGAAGAAGAAGAAGAAGAAGAAGAAGAAGAAGAAGAAGAAGAAGAAGAAGACAACTAGAGACTTCCCTCCTCCTTCAGGTTTTCTCAGTTTTGCCCAAATTTCTCTGCGCTAAACTATCAGCATCGTTTCTCATTGTGAAGTGAAGAATACAGACCCACTATAAGCACAGAAGGACTGGGTGATGGACGGGAAAGATGCACTCCCCCAATGCTTTGAATCAGAGATGGCGCTTCCTCATGGTTTGTGGTTCATCAGCCTTGACAAACCATGAATCACCCACCCATGGACCAACAAAAACAGTTCATTGGTTTGTGGTTGTTGTTGTTTTTAAGACAGTCCATGGCTGTCTAAAATAAATTAATAAAGATGAATGGGGTTGATCAAAATGAGGAAATAGTCATCTTCTTTTATTCACCAGGGTCTCCGGACTTGGCAAATATCAACAGATGGCTATTGAACAAATTAGCAATATTCGTCAAATATTGCAATTTGTTTGTTTAAAATGTGTTTCCATCTCTACTTCTAATTTTTAAAAATCCATGACTCAAGGCAGCAGGTATGGTCATTTTGTGCAATCTGGTAAGTCTTTGAGTTTGGCAAATACTGCAGGATTAGGATTCCAGAGTGAGCTGCCTCTCCGGAGAGCCAACCGGACAAAACTGACCAGATTCACAACTTGAGACTGAGTAATGCAACATCCTAGCACCGTTTGCTTTCCTCTTGAACAAGATCAACTTGGTTACTACCAACAGTAAACCAAAACAAAGCAAAACAGTTTTGGTGGAACTTCTAAACATGCTGTTAAAGCTTGATACAAGAAACTGGAAAGTTGAGCAGAACCCCTGTTGACTTCCCAGCCTGCTTCAAGCGGACACATCTTCCATAAATTTTGCCTGGCTCACTTTTCCATTGCACATCTTTGCTATGGAGTCAGAGGAGGGTTCGGAGATTTTGAAGTAGCAATGAGCCAAACAATAACTTGAAAGGAAGCAAAAGAAGAAGAAAGAAAGAAAGAGAGAGAGAGAGAGAGAGAGAGAGAGAGAGAGAGAGAGAGAGAGAGAGAGAGAGAGAGAAAGGACCCAGGTATATACTTAAATTACTATACGATGGCACCTTGATTTAGCCTGAGACAGCAAGAGTAGAAAGATATAGCAGTTCATTTCTTAAACCTAGTGATAGCGGTCATTGGGAGCAAAACAGATCAGAATCCTTGGAAAACACAACTTTATTTTCAGGTTCTGCTCAAGCCGGAACTGAGTCATCTGGTGGACTCTTCACTACATGACACCCTCTTTTCTGAGTCACGCTATCCAGTCCAGCTGTGTAGCAATACTGGACATGTTCAATCCTGTTTTCCCGTATTTCAGAAAAGAACCACTGTTTGTAATCCACAAAAGACCACATCTTTTGAACTCATGCGGAGAACACCCAACTCACCGCTGAAATTCCCGCTGATCACATACGGAATGACTCCATCCGGCCACACCCGCTCAGGATGCGACGTGGCAGCCCGGCGACTCCGAAGTCGTCCTTGGCCCGGCCTCCACCGTCTCCTCGGCGGCTTCCCACCAGGCCTGAGACCGGTGCTGTTCCTGCTCCCTGCTGTGGGCACAAGAACCAGAGGGGCATCTCAGCATCTTGGTTTCCCCCTCAAAAAGGATTGTCTTGGACAGTTGAAATTAGCTGCCTAGATGCCCTAAGCCAGGGGTGTCCAAACTTTGGTCCTCCAGAGGTTTTGGACCACAATTCCCAGAATTCCAAGCCTGTATTGACAATGACAAAGGACTGTGGGAGTTGTAGTCCAAAACATCTGGAGGCCCAAAGTTTGGATACCACTGCCCTAAGCACAACCAATCTCATCGGAAGCTAAGCAGGGTCGGCCATGGTTAGTATTTGGATGGGAGACCACCAGGGAATACCAGGTACTGTAGGCGCCTGGAGCAGGAACTGGCAAGCCACTCCAGAATTCCTGCCAAGAAATCTCCATGGACATGGGGTCACGAAGAGTCGGTCATGACTGTAACGACACAACACACACACACAGTTGAAATTACTGTTTGTCTTGCTGTAAATTGCACGCAGCCTTGTGGCGCAGTGGTTAAACTGCTGTACTGCAGCTGTAAATGTGCTGATGACCTGGAGTTCTATTCCAGGTAGCAGGCTCAAGGTTCACCCAGCCTTCTATCCTTCCAGCTTGCTGAGGGGTGGAGGCAATATGTAGGCTGCATACTTACTGTACTTGTAAACTACCCAAAGAGTGTTTTAAGTGCGAAGGGGCAATGTATAAGCAGCACATTTTGCTTTGTTTTGTGCGACAGAAGACTCCCGAGTTTTCACTTCTGTTTTCCCTTATGCTGTCATGTTCCTGCCTTTCTACATCTCCTCACTCACCTCTCTCTCTCTCTTAACTAAACTTATGCAGTTAGCAATCCTGTGACTTGAGTAACTCCATAAGCAGCTTGTGGCTGGAATGAAGGTGTCGTAGAGGGGGGAATACACCATGCAGTTTTCGGAATCAGGTGTGTCCTCTTCCAAGGTGACACCTTAGCTGCTTCTGCCAATTAAACATCAATTGGATTCTTCTTCACAACATGAACAGCAGTCCAGATTGGGAGGTGAAGACGGGAGAAGCAGAAAGGCGGTTACTTCACGTCCTACCTTGTTCCGCGATTATGTTTGTACCGTGACAGCATTGTTCAGGGTCACGTGGTTTTGTCTCTCTTCAATCCCTGTTTCCATTTACTCAGAGGCATGATTACTTGTCTCGTGACAACTGTTACTTCACGGTCTTGTTCTGTGACAAATTCTGAATTTGTCTTGTTTTCTTAACCCTTTTTTAAAATATCGTAAATAAAACTTTTTCGATATTTCGATTTACTCGTCTTCCGGGATTTACACGTCAATGCTACAGAATTTTCAGTACTTTCTTTAATAAACATTTGCAGTGCATGGTGCTTCCCATAGGCATAGGGAAACTAATGTTGAATGCCGCTTCAGCCGCTGACCACTAGGTGGACACTGGTTGTTGCGTGACAGGCCATTACTTCATGTCCCTTGTCTCAGAACAGGAACCGGGAAGGAACCGTGACAAGAGAATTCCCCAGCCCAGGGGCAGGTATGGCTTGTCACGCTCTCTTCCCGGTTCCAGGGGCGTGGTCAAGACAACTTTTTACTGTCATGTGAAGTAAGTTGTTTTTTGTACCGGTCCCAATTGGGACAGCAAGGAGGGACGAACGGGTCGTGAAGTAACCGCCAAAGGCTCCCTTCTCATACCACAGATGAGAGTGTCATGTCTGGCATGTTTCAAAAGAAAAATGAGTCTTTCTTCTCCTAGGATTCTTCGAGCCAGTTCACTCAAAGAAAACCAGCTCCCAAGGCTCAACACTTCGTTGACGGAAAGTTAGTCAAGTTCATCGTCATCGTTAGAGGGACATCTGGATGCTCAGCAATGCATCTCTGAGGCAGATGAGCTACGGGCTTCTGGTTCATCCCTGCTACTGCTACCAACATCTATTTCAGCCCTGTGGTTTTGTTTTTTCCCCAATTTTTGGTCTTTGAGATGTTTTGGACCGGCTCCCAGAAGCTCCAGCCAGCCAGCATGGCGGTGGCTAAGAATTCTGGGAGATTAAATCCCCAAACATTTGGAGGGTCGAAGGCTGTGGACCATTTGGGCAGCGCACTGTCCAGTCGCATCCAAGAATGTGCTGGCACGACTCTTTTTCACAAAAATTTCTCTTCCACGATGCCTGCTTGCATGAATTAAACTGGCAGGCTTTCCAGAAACGCTTCCTCCTTGGTGCATGTTCCAAACCTCTAGCTCTGGTTTTATTTTAAAAGAAGAAAAAGAAACCCCCTAGCCTGCTTTAAAGAAGAAAAGAAAATTATCATAGGCTCCAAGGTCTTTTAAAGTAGCTTAGAGTATTTATCCTGGCCTTGAAAGAAAAGTGGGGTGGACACGAGCAGCCAGCCGACGTGTACGTTGGCAGATTCTTTTTCTGATTTAACTGGAAGTTGAGTCATGGCTACTGGACTTCTTTTTTTGAGAGATAGAAACGTTTCGCTGCTCATCCAAACAGCTTCCTCAGTCTGAATACAGCTACTGCGAGTCCTCCATCTTATAGTCAGCTTTGACCTCTTGTCACCCTGATCGGAATTAGGCTCATAAGATGAACAATGGTCTGAATAGGCTCGTTAGGGAGACAATAGTATCCATAGCCTTAAGGTGAACAATGGCCTAAGGTGCTGAAACCTATCAAGAATGGGTCGTTAGCTATGGCCTTGGAGGTGAAGGCTTTTTGATTTGTTTGGGTACTTTGGAAAGCACACCCTGATAAGTAGCAGATAGACTATGCCTGAGGCCGCTACCTCTGTTGAGGGAGGGGGGTTCAATGCTCACATGAATGGCTTCCCTGACTCCTCTCTCAAACCACCTCTCTTCTTTGTCTAATATGTGTACAT
The DNA here is from genome assembly GCA_037367245.1 of Phrynocephalus guinanensis. NCBI lineage: Eukaryota > Metazoa > Chordata > Lepidosauria > Squamata > Agamidae > Phrynocephalus > Phrynocephalus guinanensis. Next base: position 4,086,127 of record CM074745.1, on the reverse strand, counting down.
CCTCATCTTTGAAAGAGTGCCCTTTGTCCTTCAAATGGAGGTGTACTGCTGATTTAACTGTTTTGGCGGCTGATGTATCCACAAGCCAGGCTGTTGCTTCTTGTTCTGCTGGTGGACGGTATTAGAGCAGCGTAGGTCACAGGCAGGTTTATTCACAAGCAAAGCATATTTGGCTGAGAAAGGAAGTCTCCCCTCCCCTCCACCTGCCCCAACCTCTACCGCCTCCAAGTTCCTGGCTGGTTTTGTTAACGCAAGATCAGAAGGAGTGCCAAGGCAGATGCCAAGATCTTTGTCTTGAGATCGTTTGAAACTAGCTCTATCAGCCAAACTGTCGCCAAAAAAACGAAAGTATTACCTGGCAAGAGATCCTACCCTAAAGGGCCAAGGATGAGGGTGAGAAAAGAGATGCAAGGGCCAAAAGCCAGCAGGAATGCTTCCCACCACCCATTTGTTCGACAGGGGCAAGCTCGCGGTTGGTTGTCAACTTGCTCTCACAGTCAAGCTAAAAGTTGGTCTGCAAGGCTTACCTGAACCGGAAACCTTGATTTTGTCTTTCCTGTTGCCCCTTTTACGGGGTGAGCCAGTAAGATATGAGGGCTAGAGAGTCACACAAATCTTCGGGAGACCTGGGTTCAAATCCCCCACGCAACCACTAAGGGTGGCACTGGTAACACCTTTTCTAAGCATCTCATATACTTTGAAATCCCTATTATGTGTGTCTATGTTATATGTTCTCAAGTTGAAGAAGACATATAGCGGTTCTAAGAAGGCTTTCAAGGTAAGTGAGCTATTCAAGGAGTGGTTTCACCAGTTCCAACCCCACCCCACCCCACCCCCATGACTTTCCATGGCCAAGTGAGGATTCAGACCCCGTTCTCCAGAGTTCACGTCAATCACTCTTTCTGCTACACCACGCTGGAAAAATCCTTATTAGGGTCACCAAAACTCAGACGGGCCTCGATGGCTTATCCAAACAACCTTGAGAGTCCAGTTAGGTAAACCAAATTCCATCATATATTCAAAACAAAACCCCTGTTCAAAGTGACTACAACTTACCCCAAATCCAACAATAGATTATTCCATTTGCATCGTGGTTTGCTAGCATCTCCAACCATCCTTTCCAGCTGTACCTCCACATTCGGAGCTGTTTTACAAGCAAGACGAGCCTAATAACCGAACAGCTTGTGTGTTTGTATGTGTGTGGGTGTGTGTTTGTCATCTTTCTTTGTTGCCACTACAGAATTCTCCAGCCTTTTTGGATCCCATCTGGTACTTAAGTATGTGTCACTGTCAGGTAGATTTCTACAAGGGGGGGCGCTTTCAGTGATAAATATAACCCTTCCCTTTCTGCCGAGGAAATAGACGCAGCATATATGCTTTATTGAGGACAGCTGAGAATTGGACCCAGTGGGGAGCCATTTTGGTCTTATCCCATATGGACATGGATCCTGTCAATGTTACATCAACGGACACAGATGAAGATGGCCACATCCTTGTTTTTGAACTGTTTCTCCAATAACACCAGCTGTGCTCGCAGTGGTTTTGTAGGTTCTGACTTTTATTGGAGACAGGGCATCCTCTGTTTCTGTCTGCTGCACCAATTACTGGTTGTTTCGACAGAGGAAGTTCTTAGCTAAGATGACACGGAAGGAATTCTGCATCACACATCTCTCAAGCAGAAGAAAGCAGGGCAAGCAGGTTCAGAAGTAGCTTGCTGTGGCGTTACTTTCTGAAATCGGAGTACTGAGTTCACAGAAAATGGAGAACAAAGCTGTTAATCATTTCCTCCACCAGTCATGCTTTTTTTTTCTAGGGGAGAAAGGGGGCATTATCAGCCCATTGGCACAACCCACAACATGTAGAGGTAAAGATTTGGTCGCTCAGCTATTACAAAACTTTGCTTGCCTTCAAGTTGGGTGTCACAGTTTCAGACTCCAACACCCAAGTCCCAGGAGTGAAATTTTTTGGGGGGATTCTGAGCAATTGCCATGCAAAAAGGAGCGGTAACGATACCTGAAGAGTTGGTGGCAGTTCTCTCGATTGTATGCCGTGTTAGATCCACAACCCTGTCCACCTGGAACGTCTTGAGGTCTTCCTCATCAAGGGCGATGTCTCCTAAAAAGGCAGCTAGAAGAAAAGGAGAAGAACTTGATGAGGAGTGAGGTCAGTTGGGATGGTTTTCACTACTCTCTGGAGAAACATTTTCAAAATAAATGTGAGAAGCACATAGGCTCACTTTATGTATCATTTACATGGGGGATCAGGAGGTCACCTGGGTGACAGGAAGGAAGGAAGGAAGGAAGGAGCTGATGATGGCTAGAAGGAAGGAAGGAAGGAGCTGATGGATGGATGGATGGAGCTTAGGAAGGAAGGAAGGAAGGAAGGAAGGAAGGAAGGAAGGAAGGAAGGAAGGAAGGAAGGAAGGAGCTGATGGGATGGATGGATGGATGGATGGAGCGTAGGAAGGAAGGAAAGACGGAAGGAAGGGAAGAAGGAAGGAAGGAAGGAAAAACATTATGAAGAATCAAGAGCAACAATTTATTTTGGGTTAAATTATTTCTTTAAAAAAATACTTTATTCATTGTGGTGCATGTGCAAGATATGCACTAAATCATACACTGACTTCCATGCAGTAGCAGTTTGGTTTCCAATGCACCTGCTTCCAATTTATTTGTTCATTCAGATAACGCAGTCATGCAACACTGCTGTCACGTCACCAAGAATAATTCACTTCTCGTTGTAGCAATGGGATTCACATTGGTGGTGGTGGTGGTGGTGGTGCATCCTTTAAATAGAACCTTCCTCCTAGCTGGCTCTGAAGCAACACCTCCATCCTGCCTAGGCCTTGCTCTGGCTGTTTGCACAACAGAAGAAAGTCACTGTGCTACAAGCAGCCTGGAAGGTCTTTGAAATAAAGTCACAGCTGCACAAGATAACACACTAGGCCTAGGGTTTACGTGATCAGGACTCTAAGTGGCAAGAGAGCATGGATTAAGAATATGGTGCCAGAAGAAAAAAAATTAGTTCAGGTGTTTCCCCAGAACTGTTTCTTCCTGTTCTAGATAATTTCCTGCTTTGTGGAAAGGTTTCAGATCTATGACCTTTGGGGGCCACTTCCATTGTCCAGTTCTATGATTCTTAGAGACCACAAGAAGTGCTCTGGTCTAGAAAGGTTACTTTTGGGATATAAGCATTTAAGGAACCAGTTTTCACCTCGGACCAAGTCGAGAAGGAAAAATGGACAAAACCAGACAAATAGGGAACTTTACGACTGAGACAGAGAGACAGACAGATGGACGGATGGACAGACAGACAGACGGACGGATGGACAGACAGACAGACAGACAGGTAGATCATACATAATTGTATGTGTATGTCTCTGTGTGTGCACCATTTTTGTCAAGAGGGAAAAATCGGGACAAAACCAGACAAATACGGAACAAAACCATCATGGGACCTTACGACTGAGACAGAGAGAAGGATGGACGGACGGACGGACAGACAGACAGACAGACAGATGGCTAGAAAGATCATATTTAATTGTATGTATATGTTTTTGTGCATCATTTTTGTAACATATACTTGCACAGACCAACCCAGCTACTTCTTCAAGGGAGAAACTGAAGAATTACACTTGACTAGGAAACGTCAAGGACTACCCCGTCCAGATCTAAACAAAATGAGCTAGCCCCAGAACCATCTTTGCAGTCTGGTCACTGTTTTCCTAAAACAGTCCAGGGGAAATGACTGGAGCAAAGGTAAGGCAAAACAAATAAATGCCGCACATCCTCAGCCACACTAACAGCAAACACTGACTGACTAGACCATTCCAGCTCCTTGTAAAGTTCTTGGCTATCACACAACCAATTTCTGCTCTTCAGCTGAAGTGGCACATAAAGGGTCTCCCTTTTGCTCTTCTGGAAAGCCTTTGACCTCCTGGGATTCTCAGTGTGGGGTAGTGGGTAGAGTGACGGACTAGGACTCTGCAGAACAAGGTTTGAATCCCCGACTCAGCCATGAAAACTCATGGGGGTTGGAACTGGTCAAACAACTCCTTAAACACCTCACTGACCTATTAGGTCAATTCCAGCTAGACAGCACAGAACACACATATCCCCTGCATTCCTAAATCATGCCTTTGACAAGGGTATCTATTCTTTTTCCAGTCTCTTTGTTAGCAATGACCAACCCTATGAGTGCATGAATTGCATCAGCCCGTTTTGCAGCTGTATCACATTGGTAGACCAGACATCCTGCCATCAATCAAGGTCTCTGGTTCTCATTCTTCTTCTGCATTTCCAGCTGAACAATCCCCAGACAACAACAAAAGCATTATTAGCCCTCAAATGTGTGACCTTACATGTCACTCGATCCCATCTCATTCCATTTCTGTGACTCCAGTTCATGATGTCATCTGTTTTGCCTCGTACCATTCCCAGGTCGTCCAATGAATTAAAAATATTTTTTCTAAACTCGGTGTTATTCACAATTTACATGAGCACACTCCAACCCCTAGGGTGCCTGTGATGCTGTCTGAAGAAGTGGGAAATAAGTCTGGCCTTAAATCTTCGTGGAATGTCATCAACTTCCTTCTTCTCAACTTGCAAACGGTTTCTCAGCACACATGCTTTGCTGAGAGAGGTCTTACTTCATTTTGTATTCCTTCCTTCTAATCCAGAATCATAGAACTGTGGAAGGACAAGAAACCCTAGGTTCAGTCCCCTGATGCTCCACAGCTGACTCAATCCAGATAAGTCACCATCTAACCCCCATTTCAAAGACCTCCAATGACTGAGAGCCAACCCCCCCCCCGGACAGCTCTTCCTGTCCAAAAACTCTTCCTAATGTTTAGGCAAAATTGCCTTTCTCACAATGTGGAGACAAGCTTCCCCCTCACCCCCAACGTCTCTGGATAGGGAGGCCGTGAATAAAAATCTCATTTCAGCTCAAATGGACCCATGGAAGAAGAGTGCTCGATTCCTCTCATCTGCCTTTGCATTTAAGTAGCAGCAACCACCACCATGCCTGAAGGAAAAGCAGTTGCAGCGACCGATGGGGTCAGAGCATCCCATCAGCTTGCCAGCTCAGCTGCCAGTTTCAGCAGATGGACATCTGGTTCTCATCAAGAACTGCTGCACATTTTCAAGAGATGTTTAGAGATATCATTATTACACAAATTGTTTTAACCTCAGTCTGGTTTTGTTTGCAAGTTCTCTTCCTAGTACGCCCCCTCCTTTTCCTCCTCCTCCTCCTCCTCCCTCTCTCTCTCTGTCTCCCCCACCCCACCCGCAAGGCTTCTGAGCCAATCTGAACTTCCTACGGCCAAGGGACACTCCAAGTAACCTTCTATTTATCTGCCGCACAACGAATCCAAACCATATGAAATGGCCAAGCAAACTGGATAACAAGCACAGCTTGTACAGGGAGAACGTGGGCCCAGTCTCCCATAGCAAAGACCCCAGTTTGGAAGGGTAACACCAGATGCACAGAGTCAACATTCTTCATTTTGCCAGGTGGAGTCTTGCAGCATGAAAACAAAAGATGTTTCCCCTCCAACCCTGCAAGCCATATGTGTACCATCCACATCACAGCTTTGTTTAAGCCAGGCATGTCCAAACTTTGGCCCTCCTGATGTTTTGGACCACATGTGTGTGTAGGGGAGAGAGATATTAAACGAGAACTAGACTTTTGGCCACTTGGTCTTTGTGCACCTGATGGTACAGCCTGTATTGGGGTACAGTATTGGGGTGCTCCTTGGAGTTTGCCCCCTCCTGCCTTAAGGACTGGAGTTTCAGACAGATAATTCAACCGAGTTTAAGCAGAAGGACGTAGGTGGACGAGAAACTGAGAGGCAAAGAGCAAACACAGGGTTTTAAAATTTAGATATATTGGTGCAGCTGCTGTAATGCGCCTTCCAACATGAAACTTCTGGAGGAAACATCCAGGTACCACATCTTACAATAACCGAGACAGAATGGGACTTGACATGAGTCACCGAGCCTTCAACCATCTCCAGGAATGAACGTGACTGGTGGGTTCAAAGCTCTGCGAAGAATTGTATCTAGTCACTTACACAACATTGTCAGTCCTCATAAGTGATGCTAATGAGCTGGAAAGAATTGGTCAATTATATGAGGGAGGGGAGACCTGGAATGCTTCTCCTAAGCTCCCCCCCCCCAAAAAAAGTGAATTTTGGTAGTGTCGTTTACTTAATGGAGCAGAGGGCTGCGAACAGCGCAACTCATCACATACAGAAGACAAATAAAGACACAGACAGGTTAGATCCTCTCTGCTTTTACTTTACTTAAGTGCTTTTATTTATTTATTTATTTATTTATTTAGGATCTTATAAAGGGAACTCCGGGCGGTTTACAACAATAGGAAACAGACAGTAAACAAAGTTGTATAAGGCATCACAGTAAGATCAATACAATCAGTATAATCAATATAAACATAAAAATCAATAATAAAAAGGCAAGATGGCAGGACAAGCAGGACAAGCAGAACAGGTTTTAAAATAATAATAAAACAAACTTAACAGTCACCAAACGCCTCCTGAAAAAGCAAAGTCTTTTACTTTCCTTATGAATGAAAATCTGGCTTAGGTTTTCAGAAGTACCATGGTTAAGAGTCAATAGGACATGTCAAGACCACATAAAATGACATCAGAGTCCAAGTTCAACCTACAAGATAATTGTTGACCATCCTCTTTATCCTGTCATGGATCAGTTAACTAAACTGTTATCTGACTCCTGACTGAACTATCCTCATGACGTAAATTGTCCTCCTAAGAACTGCCTCGTCCTCCATTCTTATGACCCAACGTCATCTGCTGCTTTTGGAACACTGCAGCGATCTACCTCACCAGTCTTGTTCTGACACAATCACACACCATACTCCCTTATGGACATGTGGGCTCCCCAAAAGTCTTGCCCTTGACAGGCCTGCTCAGATTTTGCAAAAACACAAGGCAGTTGCTTCCTTCATTAAATAGCCAGGTCTTTCATAGAGCTAAAACGGAGCTAAGCAGTGGGACATCTGTAGGGACAGCATTAAAAAAAATGGAACACGATAGCTGGGGGGAAAAATGAAACAATCTTCTCTGACTTGACCCTAGGATGTACCACCACCAATGATGGGAGGCAGAAAGAAGATTCAATCTTGATGCAGTAGGATGGAGGGAATCTCAGAAGGATAAGAACAAAACTCTGATCTCATGGCATCTTTATCACTAATGGTGATTTCCCCCCCCCCCCCTCAATACGAGCTTGTTGCCCACTTTTTCCAGAATGAAGCAATGTGACTAACAGATGCGCCACACAATATGGAAATCCATTTATGGAGGAGCCAGCTCCAGGAACTTGAAATGATCAGGCCCACTCTAGCTGTCATGTCAGATTGACCCATACTTGGAAAATTTCCTTTTCTTTCTTTCTTTCTTTCTTTCTTTCTTTCTTTCTTTCTTTCTTTCTTTCTTTCTTTCTTTCTTTCTTTCTTTCTTTCTTTCTTTCTTTCTTTCTTTCTTTTTTGTATCACAGTTTCACAACCAACCAGTCAGTATGACCGGCGGCCATCTTGGCTTGGGAGCGTCTATTCCCAACGTCATGTGGCCTGATTTTAGAAACCCTAATCTGAAAAAGTGAATTTGCCAAGCTTGGTGACTGATTTTTCTAGGTCACAGCTGATTTCTCGGCCAGCCTCTGCCCTGCCAAGAGAATTATAATTCTTCCGAATGATTCCTGGCACTGGTTTCTCGCCTCTCTGCCAAGCAGGGCTTCCAAGGCCATTTAAAATAGATTAAAATTATTTTAAAAAGATTAGAAACATGGTCGAGCTTGCTTGTGTGTAGCCTGCATACTTCCTTATAAGCTGCCCAGAGAATGCTTTAAGCACTATGGGGCAGTATATAAGCAGTATGCTTGGTTTGGCTTAGCAGGCAGTCTGGCAGAGTGGCTGCATATGTGGGCCCCTTGCTTGGGAGATCTTATGGGATTAGAGATTGAGAGGCAAAGGTAAAGGTTCCCCCCGCACATGCATGCTAGTCGTGTCTGACTCTAGGGGCGGGGCTCATCTCCGTATTCAAGCCAAAGAGCCAGTGTTGTCAATCATGGCCACGTATGGCTGCAAGGAAACAGTGTTTTTCCCTTATCTGGGAGTTGAGATGGCTACTGGACTTCTTTTTTGAGAGATAGAAACGTTTCGTGTTCATCCAAACAAGTCTGAAGACCGATGAAGCTGTTTGGATGAACAGCGAAACGTTTCTATCTCTCAAAAAAGAAGTCCAGTAGCCATGACTCAACTGCAACGACTGAGAAACAGAAGTGTTTTCCCTTCCCACTTTTTACGGCGGTACCTATTTATCTACTTGCATTTACATGCTTTCAAACTGCTAGGCTGGCAGGAGCTGGGGTTATCAGCAGGCGCTCACTCCGCTGCGTGGCAGCACCCGGGATTCGAACCGCTAAGCTCGCCGACTTTGCAGCTGACAGTTTTCAGAACCCTTAGTCCACTGAGCGACCACGCCCCTTTAGTGAGTGAGAGAAGTGGAACTAAAAAAGGTTTGAGGAGGGAATGACTTTTTTTTCTGAGGGAAGCCGTGCAGAGAGCAAAGCTATACCAAAGCTGAAGTCCTGCAGCGACAAGCATGGAGAGATACCCAGGCAAACAGCTGTGTACATTTGAATCATTTCAGATAAGAAGGGAAATCTGCTGGAAGCTGTACTACAGCAGAACCCCGGTATCCGCTGGGGATTGGTTCCAGGCCTTCCTGTGGATAATGAAAACCGTGGATAAGAGAGAACACCAAACCCCCCCCCCCCAAATTCTGTTTTGTGACAGTAGCTTGCTTTATGGCTGATGTTTTGTGACAGTAGCTTGCTTTACGGATGCTATTTTATGATAGTAGCTTGCTTTACAGCTGCTGTTTGTGACAGTTGCTTGCTTTGCGGCTGCTGAATTATTTATTTAATATTTTCCCCTGCCAACCGTGGATAACTGAATCGGTGGATAATGAATCAGTGGATACGGGGGTCCTACTGTACTGATTTTTTTTAGGTGGTAATGGCGTAGCTTTTCAGGATCACATCTCTCCCTCCCACCCCTGGGTTTATTATCTTATGAGAAAATCCACCCTTCTCTGGGCTGCCAGTCAAACTGAACCTTGGCCCTCAAAGCTCAACTGTCCATCCCTGATTAATAAAGGTCTGTCCGCAGCCCTAAAAACAACCCTTGTTTAGTACTGTATTTTTCTTTTGCTTCTTCAAATGTTGTGATTTACTTTTGTGTGGGGGTGGCGTTAGCAGGGAAGTGGTTCAGCTGTGCAGGGAATGACCTCCTTGATAATCTGAAGTGAAAGGGATTTACAGAAGTGGAAAAAAGGCAGACCATTCAAGGACAGATCCAGCATGAGTGTGTGTCAAGGTAAAAGCCAAAGGCACCGACCAACAAGCTGAAACTCGCAAGCAATATTCGAAACACCTGCAATAGGCTCCCACAAACTTATCTAAGGCTTATCTAAGGCATCTCAACCCACTCCCGAACTGACAGCTGTAGGAATCTTGCATCTTAACACTTGCAAATAGGAGTTGCACTCCATCAACAGGTGTGGGTTGTTTGGCTCCATTAGGTCCCATCTGTCTAAGTGGTGGCCCTAATATGGTTTTTGAGGTGTGTGAGATATTGAAAGAAGGACACATTATTGCCCCACCCAATAAGGTTCCAAGGCTGAACAAGGATTTGAACCCATGTCTTCTGAGTTTTAATCCAAAACCCTGGCCACACTGGTTCTTCATGAGCAGAAGTGACACTACAAAGTGTACCTATCAAATGAAACTTAATTAGCCTCCATTTGGAGCTCCTCACCCAAACCCATTGGCATATTTCCTAAAGGTACACAAAAATGTGTTAGTTTCACATTTCTTGGCCTATGAGCTAACAGTATTTTACAACCTCAGGTTCTCTTCCTCTTAGACTTGAAGTAGACATCTGCAATTTGGGTAAGTTCAGAGAAAACAGGTGTCAAAGACGAGAAACCTCAAAGGGTAACAAATCTGATTCAACACAATTGTGATTGTATATACATGGGATTCAAACTCAGAAATGAGGCCTCAAAGACCTAGTCTTGGACGGAAAAACATGACTGTTTTGTTGTTTCTCACATGATTGCTTTTAAACGACAAGATTATTTCAAATTTGGATCAAAGAAATTTGGAAAGTTTGGTACTGGGTTTTGATTTACAAAACTCTCCATGGCTTGTGACCTGAATATCTTGTGGAGCAAATCTTCCAGAGATCAACTGAGGCCTGACCCAGCAGAATGTTGCGAGTAGAGATGGGCACGAAACGACCATTTTTTGTTGCCATTCTCCGTTCTCCATTCCGTTACGTAACGCTACGGTTAACGACCGTTGCGATGGGACAGGCTCGAACTGAACAGAACCAAGAACATTTTCTTTGGTTCTGTTCGTTTCCATTACTGGCGTTGCGGCACTCGCGCGATGAAAAATGGAGCATCGGAGGGCGGGGAGAGAGGGCCGGGGAGAAGGGCCCCAGTTAGGGTGGCGCTGTGTCGGGCTCCGGGGTAGCGACCCGATGGGGGTAGTGGATGGAGTGGTCGATCGGTCCTTGGGGAGGGGGCCCAAGGGAGGGCGGCGCTCGGCGGTGTGTTGGGGGTGGTGACCGGAGCAGCGCCTGGCTCCGGGAGGGCTCCCCATGGCTGCGGGAATGCTCTCCTGGCCCGCATGCCTCCAGCTCCGGTGGTGCCCGGCCCTGGGAGGGCTCCCTGTGGCCGCAGCTTGCCACACCCAAAAAACGAAGAAATGGAAATGAAGTGGGCCCCGGGGGCCCGAAAAACAGAAACGGAACAAAGCGGGCCACAGGGCCCGAATACCGAACATGAAACGCCATTTGGGCATTTCATGCCCATCTCTAGTTGCGCGCGTTCTCACTTTGGGTGGCCACACCAAGGAAGGCTAGGAAATCGGTTACCCAAAACCCGGCCTTTTCTGTGGCTGGCCCCTCACTTTGGAACCAACTGCCAAGTGAGTTGCGCCTAGCACAGTCACTGCCTGCCTTCAAAAAAGCACTCAAGACCTTGCTTTTCCAAGAGGCATTTGACGACCTTTAGTTTTGCCATTTTGCCGGGTATTTTTATATTTATATTTTCTCCATTATTTGTAGTATTGCGTGTCTGAGATCTGCTTTTATTTACTGTTGTTGTTAACCACCCAGAGTTCCTTTGGGAAGATGGGTGGTATAAAAATACATAAGATTAAATAGGCTAGTTTAATACTGCATTTTGTTATTTTCACTTTTTGTACTAGATGAAGATGGAGATAAGTAACGATAAATACAATGATGGAAAAGAAGCATGTAAATTTGGAATATTCCAAACACTTGGGCTGAAATATTGGGAAAATATTTGTATTTGAACTATGCAACACGGCAACACAAAAGCAATGTATTTGTTTTAACTTATGTTTAGAAAATTCAATAAAATGTTAAAAAATGAAATAATTGCACTTTAAAATTACACGGATGCAACCAAAGACAACAAATATTATAAAACAGAGGCAAGAATTGTCTTGTGTGTTCTTTGAGCCGAAGCAAGAACTTTAGCCACTGATCCTGCATTGGACTTGTTCAAGTCCACTAAAAACTATTTTAGGTCCATGGTCCTACCTGGGCAATCTCTCATTACAGGGTTAAGGAGTCTAGAGTGATCATGCCTGCAAAAAATGCACATGAAAAGAACAAGCAATTTATTGTGACTCAAGCTTTCGCACAGACTAGGAATCACTTTATCAGATTAGTGGAGAGTTATCCTCAGTTGGCTCACAAAGATACACACGGCAGAGGAGGTGATCGGTAAACAGTAGGGCCAGGAGACCATGAACTGTATGAAGTACAGTCTGTGACTGTGCTGCTGTTGTGCTGGGTTACTCTGCTTATCTTGTATACACAATACATACTGTACTTGCTGAAAAAGTCCTTTTTTTTGTCGGTTTGCTGCAACTGGCCAAACAACACGATCCCGCCTAGAGTTAAACAGATGGCAGAATAAGTCTTTTTTTTTTTTTGCTATGTGTGCAATTGTACAAAGCCCTAGAATACACCTACCTATTACGCAAAAGAACTTTTGCTTTTTTAAGTGACAAGGAGAGGCAAGCAACAAAGGAGTAAGCCGAATATTTATTTATTTATTTATTTACAAAAATAAATAAAAATAAAAAAATAAATAAAATAAAAAAGGTCTCTGGAATGGAGGAAGAGGGCATCTGAAAGACTGCTTTAAAATGTGCCACAGCCATCTAACCTGGAAACAGGACATCTAGTAAACCTATAAGGATGTCTCTGGAATGTTATTGCCCCCAAGAATTTCCTCATTTGAATTGAGCTTCTGGTTGTTGCTCTTGTTGTCTAAAGGGGGTTCACACCAACCATCATCTTTCCTGCTGTTTAACTCTCCCTAGCTGTCTCCTGTCTGGACGCAGGTTCTGAGGCTGCATACACAGTCTTCCCGAAAAGTTGAAAAAGGGGTACAGTATATCTTTTTTGTGGGGGGAATCCCTCTCTGCTCCCTTCCTCACAGTCTTGAGGCATCATTTCCCAATACTCAAGACTTAGGACCTGAATACCTCACAGAGCAGATCTCCCTAAGGCAGGGGGTGTTCAAACTTTGGCCCTCTAGATGTTTTGGACCACAACTCCCAGAATTCCATGCCTAGATTGCCAATGACAAAGGACTATGGGAGTTGTGGTCCAAAACATCTGGATGACTGAACTTTGGACATCACTGCCCTAAGGTCAATAGCAGCTCGCCGCATTAGAAGGCTGCAGGCGTTCTTGCTGTGGGCAGCCACCCCTAGGGAGGCCTGGGAAACGGTTACTCGAAATCGGGCCTTCTCAGCGGCTGCCCCTACCTTATGGAACAAACTTCCCAGCGAGATACGTCTGGCTCAGTCCCTGCCGGCTTTTAAGAGAGCACTTGCTCTTCAAAGAGGCATATGGAGAACCCAAATGTGTTTGTTTTATATGGTTTCTTGTGTTGTTGTTTACCCTGGAGTTAGTGTGCTTTTTAGTTGCCATTGCCAGTTAGCACTACCTTTGTTTAGTACTGGTTTGTTGACTATTTTTATAATTTATGCTTTACTTATTTTTTTCCTATTAGTATTATTTGTTTTTCCTTTTTGGATTACTGTAAACCGCCCGGAGTTTCTCATGGAAGACTGGTGATTAGAGATGGGCACGAATAAAAAAAATGGCGTTTCGTTTGTCGTTTGTCGTTTAGGGGGTCCGTTTCGGTTCATTTCCGTTTTTCGTGAATGTTTGCAAAAAAATCGATTTCGTTTTTGTTCGTTTTGTTACTGTTTTGTTACCATTTATTTCAAATTTTTGTGATTTTTTTTAGCATTTAAAGCAGTTCAATGTATTGCCATAACGAAAACGAAACGGATGACAAAATTTCTGGTGTTTCTGTTCATTTCGTTTCATTTTAGAGTCAAAATTCATTTGTCGTTTTGTTACGTAATGAAACAAAAAACCGAAAATGGAAATGAAAAATGGTTCGTTTTGTGCCCATCTCTACTGGTCATATACAAGTGCATAAATAAATAAATAAATAAATAAATAAATAAATAAATAAATAAATAAAAACAGGCTCCGATCTGGTCCACCACCACCACCCCTGGTTCTGCAGGAGCATTAGGGAAGGAATTCAGAATAATGCTCTTCTCTAGAAAACCAACACAATATTTAGCATTTCGTTTTGCTGCCAAATGTGAGCATACTGGGAAATGTGATGGCAACCATTATGGAATAGCTGTATTTCTAGACCTTTTGCGGTAAGAAAGTGCAAGTGGTCCTTGAAAATACCAGTGACTTCTGTGCAACCACCCTGCCTATAAATGCGCAGAATCGGAGAGGAAAATAAACTCACTCACTAATAGAGATGGGCACGAAACGAACAATTTTTTGGTTCCGTTTTTGTTTTTTTGTTTCGTTACGCCACAAAACGATAAATGATTTTTTCCTCTAAAATAAAACGAAACAAACAGAAACACCGGAAATTTTATCGTGCGTTTCGTTTTCATTACGGCAATACAGTGAACCGCTTTAAATGCTAAAAAAAAATCACAAAAATTGAAATAAATGGTAACGAAACAGTAACAAATGAACAAAAACGAAAATGATTTTTTTGCAAAAATTTGTGAAAAATGGAAATGAACCGAAACGAACCCCCCTAAACGATAAACGACAAACGAAATGCCATTTTTTTGATTCGTGCCCATCTCTACTCACTAAGGATCAAAACTACATTGGCAGCCAAAAAAATATAAATAAGGAAAATGTGTCGAAAGCACCTAGGATGGGGAAAAGGAGAAATAAGACTGGATTTCTAATGTGTGTGAGAAATGGAAATGACCGAGCAGGGAATAGCCCCGACGAACTCCAGTATCTGTATAAACATAAGCCTTTTTTTTTAATTAAAGAGGAATTTACACCACGAGGGACTTGAGTTTCTGCAGCTATGCTGCTTCAGAGGGGTGGGTTTAACCCTCTTGAACCCCAGTAGATGTGGGTTGGTCGGGGGTAGACTCCAGCAGATGGCTGAAATATGTGTAAAGCATGCCAGCAAATCTGTGCCATGTCATCATCTATTGATCGAATAATCTGTGCCATGTCATCATCTATTGATCGAATAATGTCAGTGCCTGGATTAGGAACTGGCAAACCACTCCAGTATTCCTGCCAAGAAAACTCCATGAATATGGGGGGGTCACAAAGAGTCAGTCATGACAGCGCCTGGTATTCCCTGGTGGTCTCCCCATCCAAGTACTAACCAGGCCTGACCCTGCTTAGCTTCCAAAATCAGGTGAGATTGGATGTGCTTAGGGGCATCTAGGCCCATGGGTACTACTTTATAAATGTGTGGTTCTCCGACTTTGGAAGCCAAGCAGTGGATTTCTTGGTTTTAGTGGGAAGAAAGCCCTGTACCTCTAATAAAAACAAAAACCTGACGGCACCTAGGTGTGAAAATTACCAAGTGGTAGAAATTCTGCTCCCTGCTGGCTTTATATTGGCAAACAGTTTCAACCTTGGAGAAAATACCCATCCTTGTAATGTTATGGGGGTGGAACACAAGGTTTTTGTGGGGCCTCTGACTCTTTCCAATATTCCAATATTTTACCTTGGCATTTTTCTTTGTTTTCTTATAAGGACTTATGGTCTACAAAGCCAGAGGTTGCAAGTTCGGTATACTTGGATGGTCTAGGCTGACCATTTTTTCACCAGTGCCATAGCAAATATCTAGACTAGGAAAATCTTCAGATCTCATACAAATAAGTTAGTGCTTTATTTTTTTAAAGGATGATTTCACTTCATAACTGTTTGCCTCTCCATTTGGTTTTTCCATCTCCCACACATCCTGAGTAACGTGAGAAATAATTGTTTGGATGTGAATAGCATCCTTCCCCGCCCTAAGCTATCACTCTAGGCGGTGAATTAAGACGTAGCTTCCTCTTCCAAGCCAATTCTAAAACGCTCTCTAATTTTGGCGAGGCTAGCATGTTACCCTTGACTTTAATAAAGCAAGTGTAGATCGTGCATGGCGAAACGAGACAGCCCTGAAATCTTAGCCTATTACCTATAGAATCCAACATTTCACCCTTGGCTTTAATTGAAAAAATAAATGTAGATCCCAGGTGATAAAACAAGACAGCTCTGGGAATTCCTGGCAGGCTGTAAACAGCCTACCCAGGGATTCACACAACATAAAAGCAACTGTGACTTTAACCTCGGTTGCTGTCTCACATTTACAATCCAGTTTGCTTATCTCCACTAACTGGAATAAGCTAATTTGAGTCCAGACCAAGCGCCTTATCTGCTAAAGCTTTATCCCTTTTTTGCTCCTGGTAAAGCTGAGAGAAAAGAGTGACCAAAAAAATAAACAAAAAACAAAGCCAGTATGTCACAGAACCAAATCCTGGGTCAGGTTCAAGTCAGTGCAGACAGACCAGAAGAAGAAGAAGAAGAAGAAGAAGAAGAAGAAGAAGAAGAAGAAGAAGAAGAAGAAGAAGAAGAAGAAGAAGATATTGCTGGAACTTTTAAAAAATTGTCATGGCATCTAGCTTTTCAAAACAAATTCTTACTATTTATTTATTTTAAATCTCTTTTACCCCACCTTTCTCTTTGGTGGCTTATATCAGGAGAAGACAATATTGGTATGTTATAATATGTCATTTGTTGTTTGTCCTTGGCAGTACAGTACAGGCTTGGAATTCTGGGAATTATGGTCTAAAACAACTGGATTGCTGAAGGTTCTCCACCACTGTATAGTTGATATTATAGTAGCAAGGCAACCAGCACCGGAGGGTTATAGAAATATGAGATGGGAGAAAAAGGTGTGTCCCCACTTACTTTCCTCAGGTTGGTTACCACCACCACCCATGACAACCACCTTTCTCCACAATTTAAGAGTTACATCTTTCTAAAGGCGTTTATACATGGCCCCTAAGCTCCGCCGCAAATGGCTGCAAGGTCCAGACCTTAAAAATGTTTACCCACCAGCTCCGGACTTTGCAGACAATTAAGTGCGACCCCGCCCACTTTAGCATGACCCAGAGCAGTTTTCTTGTACCTGCTTTTTGGATGTGACAAATATTTGCTCCGGTGCAAGGATAGTGAGTGCGGGGCTCTCCTGGCTTCTGTTTGTTCTTTTTTTGCGCCCCGCCCCTTTAAGAGATCTGAATGCTGCCCGGAACAAAACGGAGGTAAACCGGCAGTCTTTTCTTTCTTTTTTCTCCCTCCCTCAGGCAGCCAGCAACCAGGAAGTGCGGAAGGGGGTGGGGACAGAGGAAGAGCGAGGAACCCCTAAGATCTCTGGTCCGAATTTAAGTGGCCAGCGGATCTTAGGGGTCGTGTAAAAAGACCCTAAGTGTGCCCTTCCTCCCTGTAGCCATGAGGAAAACTGCATCTGTTAGATTTCTGCTTATCACCTGCTTTTTCAGGTGGAAAGCCCTGTGTTGAGTGAAGAACACCATCATCATCCCTAGATTCAAAGGATAATAATCCATTTCCTGACAGGCAAAAGGGGGGGATCTATATTTATTGCTCCAGCTGTTGTCACTCTATGGGCTTCAAGACAACAATTTGTAAACTCGTCTGAATCATGCGGTGCATCCAAGGATCTTGCATCCTCACCCTTGCAAATGCAGCCTTATCAAAAAGTCGCCCTGAGGGAGTGAGCACAGGTAATTCTTGAAATCATTTCCAAACCTTGCTGTAGCATTAACATGCTTGCCCCTGGCTGTTTCACAGGCTATTGACAAACACCGCTTCTGATTTTCCTCTACTGCTGCCACCAACTAGCTCAGCTATGAAATTAAAGCCTTCAGACTGATTTTAAGTTGAATAAAAATAAAAGAAGTTTATTGATTACAAAGTAGAATCAAAATCATGAATGGCAATGTGTTGAAGTATAAACAAAGGTACAATATAGCTCAACCCCACTCAAGTTTGATTACTAATAAAGTTGAATAAATGCACACCCAAGTTCACAAACTCTAGATACTTAACTTTCCTCACAGACACTCTAAAATCCAATCTCTTCTTTAGCCCTATCTTTTTCTTGGACAGTATCAGGCCCTATCTGAATCTCTCACACTCTGTCTTTTAGCCCTATCTCCAAGCGTAGGTCTTTCTGTCAGCCCCTATTTGGATTTTTCTTCAGAAAGTGTAGTACCCTATCTGACTAAAACAGTGCTGAGCAGTGCCTCAAATCCTCTCAGGCCACTCCTCAGACTCTCTCATTGGTCTACAGACCCAGCAATCAGCACAGGCACCTCTCATGCATTATTCATCATAACAGGTAAACACCACACTTTCTAGCAAATCTCCAGGGTCAAGGAATCAAGGAGGAGTGACCAAAAACACTTGCCTAAACTTGCCAAACCGATGCTGTGACCAAAAGGAAGTGGGTTGCAGAGACCACAAATGCGGTCAGCCAAGGGGCTGTAGTGTCTCGTGATCAACCCAAAACATGGGAGATACAGGCTCAAATTCGCACTCAGCGGTGAACCTCATTGCCTTGGGTGAGTCACAATCTTCCCCCACTTGCTCCAGCAGGCGTCCGCTTAGAGGCATTGCCCAGATGAGGCAGGGCAGGGAAGCCAAGGAGTTGCACCTGCCAGAGAAGGCAGGGCTAGGAAGGACCAAACATCTGTCCAGCCAAGGTTTCTAGGTTGACAGGAGCTGGGGTTAACAACAGCAAGAGCTAACTCCACTGCATGGTACCTGGGATTCGAACCCGCCGAGCTGCCGACTTTGCAGCCAACAGTTTTCAGCCCTCCAGCCCGCTGAACCACCAAGCCCCTTTATAATAAGGTTTAGAACCTTTATAAGTTTTATAAAGCTTATAAAAGTTGTAAAGCTTTATAATCTTTATAAGGTCACACTTAAATAACATCACAACTCTTTTAATATCATAGCCTCGTATTCTCTAAGTTGGCTAAAGGTCCACCCACCCACCCCTTGGGAATCAGCTCCATATTTTAGAAGCTGCCACCAAGAAGGACCCGTTTGACACCTGCCAATCTAACTGGCCCCAAAGGGACACCGGGGGGTTGAGTTACAGGCATTGACTTCAACGCCATCCTTTGCCATCCAAGATGCTGAAATCTTTGTGGCTTGTTGACAACTGGATTCTTTGACTATTCCCCATCAGTTCCCCTGCTGGTGGGCTGATAACGCTCTTCACCGGGGCAGGACCCTGTGTATTGCCTCGGGGAAGAGCTGCCTTCTTGACAATTATTCCTGCAGGTGGAAATGTCTTGGCCCTGTGCCCTGTTCGTATCGTATCAGCCCCTTTTCTTGTTTTACATTCCAGATCGAGGGGAAAGCAGATGGAGCTGTTTGGGTAGACAGCTTATCCTTGGATGTCTGGCTTTGCAAAAACTAGGATGTGCCATAGCTTGTTTGCTTTTTCAGAGAGGGGTTCAGGTGTCAAAGAGGCAGCAGCGAAGGGCTGAGAAATCAGCCCCAGGAAAAGATTGCCTGCAAGTGGTATCTCTTTTTAATGGTCCCTTAATCCAAAACTCTTCATTTAATTGTGTAGTGCAAGTGAAACAGCGATACGCTTGGTTATTTGATACTCCCCGGTTGGTATGTGTTCTTCTTAATTAAACTTTTGAAATGTTCCAAGGGGATTTTAATTGATCTCGTATTATGATGTGTTACATAACTTACACTTATTGCACTGATTTGCTTTTGGGAACTGTACTGAGCCCAAAGCATTGTGGGAAAATTGGCAGGGTAATAAACGCACTGTAACTATGGGTGTTTGGAGATTGTGGAGTATAGCAGTGTTTGCAATTACGACTCCCATCATCCTTGAACAACTGCCATACCGGGCCGATGGGAGTTCAAGACAGAATAATGGAAGCAGACTGAGGAAAGCTGTAATATAGTTAGCTTAGCTAGTTAAGTAAGTTCAGTCTTAAATGCAGCTGGAATCTTTGCCTCTTTTAAACAGCCCAACAGAAAAGTGAGTCCCTCTGAACCCCAAAGAAGAACTGAGAACCTGTAGCAAGAGTAGAATACAGTAGGACCCCACTATCCTCTGGGGATTAGTTCCAGGCCTTCCCGTAGATAATGAAAACCGTGGATAAGAGAGAACGTCTGTCCATCCACCCCCAAACACACTGCAGCAAATGACCCAAGTCTTAACCCTTTCACTACTGCAGGGATATCCAAGGCCCAGTAAACTGATTCTAATTTACAAATTCAGTACTGAAAGGGTTAAGGAAACACAAATAGGATTCCATACTCCATTTGACAAGAGGTCTTGTTTCAGAAATGTTGTTCCACTCTGTATTTTTATTTATTTATTTATTTATTTATTTATTTATTTATTTATTTATTTATTTATTTATTTATTTATTTATAGACTGCCCAATTTCCCAGAAGGGACTCTGGGCAGTTCACATGAAAGCCAAATAAATAGTAGGCAATAAAAATAAAAAAACCAAAATCAATATTTATTTGCATATACTTAAAATATTTTTAATCCTGTCTTTGTTTTAAAAAAAGGAACCCACTCTAGTTCCTTTTTAACAAGCCTTGCTTCTAAAATGAGCTAACCTGAAAATAATTCAGGCAGCTCCTTGGTCCTTGGAAGTTTGGTTTTGAAATCATCCCCGATGCCAACGGGATTCCCTCAATTGCCAAGCAATTATGATGACGGGAAGACGCCTTTAGCGCAGAAATTGGCAGCCGGAGGACGGGACAGTGATGGGATGTGGGGGTTGAGGGTGGAAAGACATATGGGGGTGGGGTGAGGATGATGGAGGGCCCGAGGACTCATGCCAGGCAGCCAGATTGCACCAACAATCTCTTTCTGATTAAATGAGATGCAAATTGTCGACAACCTGCAAGTGTCATCAGCTCATCAGCAGACGTTCCATTTTCCTCTCTGGAAAACACACACACACACACACACACACACACACACACACCAACTAACATCCCGTTTGGGATTACCAGTTGACCTTTGACTCCGTGGACTTCTCTATATCCCTCTTCTACCCTCCTCCTTCCCCTGAAAAAAACACACACCCTTGATTTGAACTTGCCAGGCATCCAATGCCTCAACTTTGCTTCTAATTGGCTCCATTTGCCAGACCGATGCTTTTGCCTGATTAAAAAACAAAATAAGAGCAGATTAAAAAAAGAAAAGAAAAGCTAAATGTACTTCAGGAGCAGTAAGCCAGTGAAGAAGGCTGATCAGATCAAGCTGCCAGGCCAAATTTCTCACGCTGCTGGAAGGGGAGAGATGAGTTTTCTAGGAAAAGCAGGATCAGAAGGGAAGGAGAATTTTAGGCTTATCTACCTGATAAGTGGGAAACAGAAAAGTAAGGAAACCTGCTTATTTAAAGGAGCCGTTTAGTTCCCAAAGCTTTCAAATTCCATGAACCCCAAAACATAATTTTGTGCAAGGTGTCTCAGCGGACTAAGGGTCCTAAACTGTTGACTGCAAAGTTGGCAGCTCAGCTGTTCGAATCCCGGGTGCCATGCAGTGGAGTGAGCTCCCGCTGTTAACCCCAGTTCCTGTCAATGTAGCAGTTCAAAAGCATGTAAATGCATGTAGATAAATAGGTACTGCCGTTAGAGATGGGCACGAATGAAAAAAATGATGTTTCGTTTGTCGTTTGGAGGGTCCATTTTGGTTTGTTTCTGTTTTTCGCGAATTTTTGCAAAAATTTCATTCGTTTCATTACCGTTTTGTTACCATTTATTTCAAATTTTTGTGATTTTTTTTAGCATTTAAAGCAGTTCACTGTGTTGCAGTAACGAAAACGAAACACACGACAAAATTTCCGGTGTTTCTGTTCGTTTCGTTTCATTTTGGAGACAAAATTCGTTTGTCGTTTTGTTGCGTAACGAAACAAAAAAACGAAAATGGAAACGAAAGATTGTTCATTTCGTGCCCATCTCTAACTGCCGTAAAAAGCAGGAAGGTAAAAGAGTGTTTCCTTGCAGCCATGCTGGCCACGTGGCCATGGACTTGCACAACACTGGCTCTTCCGCTTGAATAAGATGATGAGCACTGCCCCTAGAGTCGGACACGGGTAGCACGCATGTGCAGGGGAAGCCTTTACCTTTTTTTTCTTTTTAGTTCCCAGAGCTTTCAAATTCCATAAACGCCAAAACATAATTTTACATACAGTAGAGGCAAGCACAGCTGCACTATTCAAATGCAAGGGGAAAATAATCCTTATTTTTAACTTTCTCATTGGATTTCACAGCTTTTCTAATACTGGTAAGTTTTGGAAAAGGCACTGTAGTGCTTTTTACTACCAAGCACACATTTAATAATTGTACGCAAGAAAGCTGCATGTTGTGTTGTAAGAAAAGTTTTAAAAGATCTGAAGAATTCCACCATTCTTTGGTGGGACATGCCACCAGATTTTAAGGAGCCAACAGAATTTTAAGGAGACATGGTTTTCAGGTATCTGAATGGTATCATGGGATTTTGAATATAGCTATTCGCGATAAGAAAATATGTGATAAGTATTTATTTTTAAAAACGGACCGATAAACAATAATATTTTCAGTGACATATGGGGAGACCTTATATATTTTGTATTAATGAAAGGGAAAGGAAAACAGAGCTGTTCAAGAAACAATGAAATTTTACAAGGACTAAGGGGATCTGGAATTTGAATTGGAGACTGGACTTCACACCTGTGGGAAAACACTAAGAAGAAGAATATTAATTTGAAAACTTATAGTATCCATATTGATCCTCTGAAGGGGTGTGTTATGTTTTAGTTAAAGAACTTGGATTAACTAAGGTCAATACAAAGTGTTATTCCTCATTTATTATTTATTACTTATTATTTATTATTTGCATTTATAAACCGCCTCACTTTCACAGGGGAACTCTGGGCAGTGAACATCAGAGAAAAATAAATAAATAGGATATTCCAAAATGTTATCCATTATTTACTGTTGTGTGATTCCCCCCCTGTTTATTTTTGCTTTGGAAATAAAGATAATAAAAGGAAATCGAATGAAAGCAGAACCTGGAAGGAGCTAAGTCACTGAAGAAGAAGAATTAAAATTCTCATTTGCTTTCTTATGGCTGCTCTATCTAGTCCTCCAATATTATTTATGGCATTCATTTATTTGTTATGAGACTGTTCTCCTTCCCACTTTACCATCACACACGCACCAATAAAAACCCACACAAACCCCATGAATTAGGCCTGGCTAAGTGTCTCTGTTCTCAGCAATTTGGTTTATGTTACCTGGCAATAAAACAAGGGTGCCTGTTTCCTTTTGTAGACTACCTGGGAAGGTGCTGCAGGTGGCTCGGTTTTAATGTTACCTGCACTCTGTATAGCCTCTTGACACAGGATCTGCGGAAATACGAGGAATCCTGCTAATGCAACAAGAACTTGCCGTGTCAGAACCACAGGGAATTCTGCCTGAACCACAAGAAACCCACGACGGTCAGCCTTTTTCCAACAGTTGGAAGACAGCTTAAGCCTGGATTGATGTTCAACTTAATCTCTCTCTCTCTCTCTCTTTTTAAATATTCTTAGAAGGATGATGTAATCCTAGGATGGGCCCTTGTGGAAACATGATTTTTATTCTGACACAGACTGGTTCCTAAAGTACCAATTCTGGTTCCCAAATGAGGAATTGTCTGGAAATGGCACGCTTTAGTAATCATCATCAAAGCCTTTCTGGTGGCTCTTTCAAATCTCCTCCGTCTGTTGACCCACAAATAGGGGTGGGGTGAGGGGAACCACTAAGGACAGTCTTTAGTCACTCGGAAAGATTTTCTTTGGCAAGAGATTAACATTAATAAGTTGCTACCCAGGGGCTCTAGACGGGGGGAATGATTTTCAGGGTGAGAGAAATTAGGTGAGGATTTTTCCCCTATGAAGGGATGATTCTTCCTACTTATGTGGTAATTTTGGCATCTTCCTCTCCAAAGGCCTAAACTAAGCTGACTGAAGATGGCCACAGGATGAAAATTATAGGAGAAACCAAACAAGACCTTACTTAGCTTGAAGGCTGAATGTTCTGCAATCCAAGGACAACAGATGCCCATGATGGCCACCAGCAGATGGGTTCAGGAGAACATTTGTCTCCTTTGAGGACATCAAGAGGCCTAAATTGATACAAGGAGTGTAAAACCGAAGGGTGCTGCCGATGGACACAGCCTGAGAGCTTTGTTCCCATTAAGATCCCGTTTGCATGCCAACAAGATGCACGGGGTAGAGACCAGAACCAAAATGAGTCATAGATAGATAGATAGATAGATAGATAGATAGATAGATAGATAGATAGATAGATAGATAGATAGATAGATAGAGTGGTGCCTCGGATAACAACGGTAATTCATTCTCTGAGGTTAGTTGTTATCCAAAACACGTTGTTATCCGAAACGTAGTTTCCCATAGGAATGAATGGGAAACCGTTTAATCTGTTCTGGAGCCTAGGAAAAAGGCACAGACACCTGTTTTTTTGCTCAAAACTCTTTAAAAAGTGCACTTTAAAGGTACAGATGCAGTGTCACCTGGGATAACTTTTTTACTGATGCATGCTGGAAATTCATTATCTGAGGCAGTCCATAGGGAAAATTCGTTATCCGAGGCAGCCCATAGGAAGATTCGTTATCCAAGGCAGCCCATAGAGAAAATTCGTTCTCCAAGGCAGACCTATACCTAGGAATTGCGATTCATTATCCGAGGCAGCCCATAGGGAAAATTCGTTATCAGAGGCAGCCCTATACCCGGAAATTTGCAGTTGTTATCCGAATTATTTGTTATCCGGGGCAGTTGTTATCCGAGATACCACTGTAGATAGATAGATAGATAGATAGATAGATAGATAGATAGATAGATAGATAGATAGATAGATAGATAGATAGATCTTTATTGCCATTGTCCTGTGCAGAACAACGAGACTGAAAGAATCTACATCAGCTTTTACAGGACCTAACAGTACAACCATACAAAAATATCTATCCCCCACCCCACATACACACATTTAACCCACTAACACACTTAAACATTCTAAAAACCTCCAAAAATTGAAATAACATGGGCAAGGTCTGTTTTAAAATAGCAACAATGATTCCCAATGCCCCCAAACAGTACCAGGCCCAATGGCCAAGAGATGTTGGGAGTTGTAGTTCCCAAACGGCAGTGTTACCCCATGTTAAAAATCAGTTCATTTGCAGACACGTCAAGGTAAGGTGAGAGGGGATTGGGCCAGCAAACATCATGCAGTCTACCTCCTGAAAATATCCACATCACAGGGCATTGCTCTGTGCCATAAATATTAAATAACTCTTCACACTCAGAAAAGTGGCAGCCTTTACACAGTAAGTGCCATAAATATAATGGTTGCTCTGCTGGGTAGTAAGAGCAAAAACAAAAGCTGTTAACCTGCAAGCAGGCAACTCTGCTATAATAGGACCGGCCAACTATAATTCCACAATAATGTGCAAGTGTTACTTCTCTGGCATTCTTCATCAAGTTAAGCAGTAAACATGGAGGACAGGGAACGGGGGGTGGGCATGGAAGTCTATATTTTTTTTGGCTTGATGTTTGTGGAGCTTACTGGATAAAACATCCATGTGCTACCTCCCCATCACCACCACCACCACCCTAGTATAACTGGAAGGTGCTTGAAGAAGCTAGCTCCTTCCAACTCCACCCAGGTCTCAGTAGCCTAAATGAGCCGGTACCCTCATTCCCACCATCATTTTGGAATGAGATAGGATTTGTCATAACACAAGTGGGTTGCCTAGCAATAAACGATGAATTTCTGGATAGATCAATTGTGCAGATTTGACACTTGGTATGGCATGCGGTATGTGTGTTTGCCTGCGCACATGCTCTCAAGTCTATTCCAACTGCTGGTGACCTTTTCCAGGGTTTTCGAGAGACTATTCAGAAGTGTTTCACCCTTCTTTGCCTCTGGGACCACTTTGGGACCATGCAGCTTGCCCAAGGCCCAACAGGCTGGTTTTTCTCCCAGAAGGCACAGCGGGCATTCAAACTCCCAATTTCTGGATCTGTAACTAAATGCCTAAACCAGGCATGCCCAAACTTCAGCCCTCCTGATGTTTTGGACCACAACTCCCAGAATTCAAAGCTTAGATAGTCAATGACAAAGGACTGTGGGAGTTGTGGTCCAAAACATCTGGAGGGCTGAAGTATGGACATGCCTGGCCTAAACCACTGAGCTATTTTAATCCATGGTTTGCCCTTTTCACTTGCTCGGTACACGTTCAAGCTTGAAAAAGATGCAAGAAAACTAGCTTATGCCACCTTACAAGATTGCATTTCTACATATCCAGAGATGATGATGATGATGATGGCAACGATAGAACTGCAAAGCTGGGAGGGGTGCTATGGATCATTAAGTCTAGTCCCTGTTAATAAAGCAGTGTAGGGAATCAAACTCTGTGTAAAAAAATTTTTTTAACAAACCCTTCACTAGTTCACTCTTTGAAATGCACCGTCCCCTTCATCCAGTTTTAATCAGAATGCAGCCTTCAGTGTTATTCAATGATGAACATTTGGAATCACAGGAAGGAAAAACATACAAATAATTAAAAGCTACCTTAGAGGGCTCAAGGTACTGAGTTGCATTTATCCCTGGGTTTTGTTATTTATGGTCCACGGCCAGCTTTTTTATATGAAAGTTTTGGTGGTAGCCACTATAACTACAAGTGTTGCTCTGTATTTGTTTTCTGTCTGGGATGGTGACCTATGATTTACATCTAAATAAGTATCCTTTCAGACATCTGTTGGGCAACCAACACAGCGAGAGACGAAGATCCAAGAAGCTCCTTCAGGGAAACGGGAGAGTTTTTATGATCCAGAAAGGAAAAAGAAAACTTCAACCAAAGAGGAGAAGTGGCTTTAGATCATCTTCGTAAAAACAAGGAAGCGCTTACAGGCAGGAGATTTCAAGGTCTCACCATCTGAGTCTGGTCCTGCTTCTAGTACCAATTAAATTACTGGCTATTGAGTTGTCAGCTGCCTAGATGCCCTAAGCACATCCGATCTGGCCTGATTTCGGAAGCTAAGCAGGGTCGGCCCTGGTTAGTACTTGGATGGGAGACCACCAGGGAATACCAGGTGCTGTAGGCGCCTGGAGTAGGGACTGGCAAACCACTCCAGTATGCCTGCCAAGAAAACTCCATGGACATGGGGTCACGAAGGGTCAGTCACAACTGTAATGACACAACACACACACATTGAGTTGTCAGCCTTGGGGAATTTTTGACTCAAGTGACGTGTCCGTGCTCATTTGCTAGGCAGCATCTTATGTACACCATAATTGTTTTGCACTGCACTCTATTAGCTTTCTCATTTGATAAGGTCCATAAGTCTCTGGGCTCAAGATCCTTGCCAGTTTTACTGAAAGTGACATCTTGAACCCCAGAGGTATCTAAAATGAGCAGGTGAGAACCATTGCAAAAGGCCAAGGACTCCCTACAGTAATGCCCCCTCAGTCTTCCCCGACCAGCTGAGCTGGGTGCCAATTGGTGGGTCTTTGGGACAAGAGGATGGAGACCCACTGCTAACCATCTCTTGAGGTTCACCCTTGTAAGTTGTTCCCTATGGAAGTCAGGATGTAAAAATCTCTCCAGCCTAAACCCAATTAAAACAGACCCACTCCACCAGTGAAACATGTAAGCATAGGCATATCAAGGTCCCTTTGGTCGACCCTAGCTGTACCTAACAGTGGGGGTTTAGGCCTCCAATCCTATATCCTCTATTAGGGAGAAAAGTCCTCTGTTTGAAACACTTTTCATTTTGAAAAGTCACGTCCTTCGTTTTGGTGAAAGGACAAGCATCACTTGTGAGTGATCGCGTGTACAGTACGAGACAATTGTGTGCACCATCTTAGAAAACAAGTGGAAAATAAGGAATTTAACTGGGGATTCTGGACACTGTAGTCCAAACTCACTTGTTTTATTTAT
Organism: Phrynocephalus guinanensis; assembly: GCA_037367245.1. NCBI lineage: Eukaryota > Metazoa > Chordata > Lepidosauria > Squamata > Agamidae > Phrynocephalus > Phrynocephalus guinanensis. Next base: position 4,058,616 of record CM074745.1, on the reverse strand, counting down.
TTATTTATTTATTTATTTATTTATTTATTTATTTATTTATTTATTGACTTATATATCACACCATCTAGCAACAAGGCCACTCTGGACGCCCTTGTTTTTATATTGCAAGCCCTTGTGTGCATTACTTTGTTTTGTTTTGTGCGACCTTGGCTTGAAAATGTTTGTGCAATTTTTAAACACATTTCCCCCTAATGTATGCGTTTATTTACAGATTTTGATCTAAAAGGCATCTAGTTTCCCAATCATGCTCAGGTTGCATTTTAAAACTCATTTCTCCCGAATGCTCCGCTACACCCACAGAGGTGTGATTTCTTGGGACTAGTTGCACTTTTTCTCAAAAATATGTGCCAAGAAGCGTGAAATGGTCACTACTATGGTTGCAATCCTGGAGAAATTCAACTTGGTCTCATCACCCTACATGTAAGTCAGGCATGTCCAAACTTATGGCCCTCCAGATGTTTTGGACCACAACTCCCACAGTCCTTTGCCATTGGAAATACAGGCTTGGACTGCTAGGAGATGTGGTCCAAAACATCAGGAGGGCTGAAGTTTGGTCATGCCTGAACTGAATGGTTTCCATTTATTGCTAAGGGAGAGCATGGGTCAGCTCTCACAGGAAAGGAGGAAAAACTACTTATGACCCTAAGAACGGGTGAGATATGTGAAATATACAGAACGTTTCTGTATCCTAATGTGCTCCCCTGCGATATACAGCTTTTCTCACTCAACGCTAATCATAACAAGTGTTTCACTGGCTGCTAATATAATCAGGACGAGACATACGTGCCTTCTTAGGAAGTGTTCCTGCAAGGAAAGGAATCCTCACTCAAGTTCTTGGCCCAGCCGAAAAGTAATCTATGGGTTGCTTCAGATAGCAGAATGATTAATATAACCTTCACGCTTTCCAGCTGGAAAGGAATACACAGCCAGATTGTGCACACTGCATCTCTATGGAAAGCTGTTCACTGGAAGGAAAGCCCCCGTACCCATGCCCTGAGCCCTCAACAAGCACGCTTCCCTCTTGGTGAAAGTGGGCTTATTTCAGGGTGGTGGAGGCAGAATTGGTAAAATAATTCCTTAAATACCTCACTTATCTTTAAAGGCAAGCAAAAGCAAAAGCAAAGCATGCTGCTCCATGGCATTTAAAGCACTCTCTGGGAAGTTTACAATGTAATTATGCTGGCTACACACCCCTAAGTACTCATTTTACTGACCTCGGAAGGATGGAAGGCAGAGTGAACCTTCAGTTGGCTGCCTGGGATTGAACCCCAAGTCATGAGCACAGTTTGGGCTGCAGTACAAGGAGTTTAACCACTGCACCGCAAGGCTCCTGACCAAGTTGGTTGCGACTTGATGGAACATAACACAAACCTCACTGCTACAGTAATGTGAACAATGGCTGTAAACTGGAGGTTTTTACTTGTGTCCAGGCTAACAGATTACCACATATGTGAGAGAACGACTCTAGTTTTTCATTAAGAGTCCGGAATCATGACAGGGGTGTTCCTAAGTCTATCCACTCTACAGTGTAGAATCAAGTCCAACAAGGACCTCAATCCCACTCAGAGAGGACCCATGGCTGGGAAGGAATCCAAATCTAGCAGCCACCTTTTACACACACACACCCAACCCCTCTTCTCCCATCTATCTCCTGCAAAACAGTAAATGTCTTCAGCAAAAACAGACTTTCTGCCAGTTGCTTCTCCGGCAAAAATAATAATAAGGCAGCCACAGAACCCATAGATCAGCAGATTCGATTTACTGTACTTCCCAAAGTTGTTAAATATGTCAGGAATGTTCCCACCCTCCTCACCCCCACATGGGCTTATGCCAGCCCAGCTGCAGTGTGTATAGAACGCACCATGCTGTTGGCTGCAAGGAACAAATCAAGGCAGCAGCTGGTAGGAAGCGTTGGCGACTTTGAGACAAAAGAACCGGAGCCCACTTCAAAAGGAGATGGACAACCGTATCAGAAGGAAGACTTTATAAGAGATAAGAAGGCTTCTGGAGATCTATTTTTAAAAGAATTAAGTGATCTATTTGAAAGGTATATAGAGCCCAATTCAGACGTTGCTTTAGTGTCGATATTTGTTAAGACAGATTATAACTTTAAAACTAGAGAGTTGATCACTAATCTCTTGACGGCAGCTAGATTGATCATAGCTAGGAATTGGAAGGGGAATGATGAACTATGTATGGATGAATGGTTTATATGTAGCTTTCTCGTTCACAAGGTCACAGAGGTATAGATGGCGATTTATCCCCTTAACAAATTGCCAAGAGGTTGAGAGTTTGGAATTGACTCATGGTCTTCCAGTTTTCTTATAAGAAAATACTAGCTCTGTCCAGCCCAGCACTCTCCTTATCTTACTATTGTATTCTTTCTTTCTTTCTTTCTTTCTTTCTTTCTTTCTTTCTTTCTTTCTTTCTTCCTTCCTTCCTTCCTTCCTTCCTTCCTTCCTTCCTTCCTTCCTTCCTTCCTTCCTTCCCTTCCTTTCTTTCTCCTTTCTTCCTTCCTTCTTTCTTTCTTTCTTTTTCTTTCTTTCTTTCTTTCTTTCTTTCTTTCTTTCTTTCTTTCTTTCTTTCTTCCTTCCTTTCCTTCCTTCCTTCCTTCCTTCCTTTCTTTCTTCCTTTCTTTCTTTCTTTCTTTCTTTTTCTTTCTTTCTTTCTTTCTTTCTTTTTCTTTCTTTCTTTCTTTCTTTCTTTCTTTCTTTCTTTCTTTCTTTCCTTCCTTCCTTCCTTCCTTCCTTCTTCCTTCCTTTTCTTCCTTCCTTTCTTTCTTCCTTCCTTTCTTTCTTTCTTTCTTTCTTTCTTTCTTTCTTTCTTTCTTTCTTTCTTTCTTTCTTTCTTTCTTTCTTTCTTTCTTTCTTCCTTCCTTCCTTCCTTCCTTCCTTCCTTCCTTCCTTCCTTCCTTCCTTCCTTTCTTTCTTTCTTTCTTTCCTTCCTTCCTCCCTCCCTCCCTTCCTTCCTCCCTTCCTTATGAGAGATGTCAGTAATCATTGAAACCTGTAGATATCAATGAATATTAAAAGTAATGCTGTCCTCTTTGGGGCACATTGTATGAAGGCAGGATGCTTTGGGGAAAGACCATCATGCTGGGGAAAGTGGTCTTGGGTTCACAAGAGTTCGGGAGGGCAGGGCATTTTATAGAGTCACTTGTACGTCAGAGGTGTCTTTACAACAGATAACAATCCAGAAGGGAGTTAGCAGAGACAGCCAGTCTGTAGTGGGTTCACTGGTGTTTCAGTCCATATTGCTGCCTCTGATTAGTCATTATTAGCAATACTGTATGCCAATTACACAGTAAGCATGTGACTTAATATATTTTTCCTCCACGGACAGTTGTTACAGTCACGGGGTAATGCTATTTGCTATGAGAGCCGTTTCACATAAGCTAGCCAGGGCATGACGGAACACAGCGATACACATCAGCATCTAAAGGAAGCCTGGTGAAAAGAGAAGCAAGCGGAAGAGGGCAATTTTGCCTGCTCAGCAAAATGACCGATTCTGTGTTCCATGCCTCTTTTTCGGCATTTAACTCAGCAGATGAGGAATGCAAAGCCACAGGAGGGATGTGCATTGAAGGGTGTGCCCGTGCCAGATGTTATACAGTGTATTCAGATGTCCATAAATTAGCTCATTTCCTGGGTCCCTTGGCAGATGCAAGATAATGGCGAGCTCCCCCCCTAAGCTCAGTGTGTGGGGTCTCAATCAACGTAGTGACCTCTAGGAAGTTTATTTGTTTTGATGATTTCCTGTTGTGTTGCTGTCAGGTTCCTTGGGAACGGAAGAAGGCCGTCTCGCCACCAGGATGGGCAGAGGGTAAAATTGCCCTGTTTTGGAAGGCAAGGCATTGAATGACACATATTGCACCAAGATGTGAAGCAGACGGGATAAGAGCTAGGCTTTTCCGTGTGTGAATTACTGGAGGAGGCAGACTCTTCTCACAAAGCTGGGAAGTGGGATGAATGGAGGCAGCTGAAGATGGCTAATTAAACACCAAGCCGTAATTTGTTGAACCCTGACAGTCTGGGCCAGAAGATACCATAAATATACAGCATGTACATTCCAAGTCCTGTTGCCCTTGACTAGGATTAATTCTTGGATCTGTTTGCTTGGAAATTATTGCCTTCCAAAAAAAAAATCACAGTCTTTTGCCCACAAATTGTTCCGGGTCATCTGTGTACACAGCATGGTGTGTCCTTCATGCTGCTTCAAATCCTTCACGCACAGGGCCAATCTGCTCTATGGCATAGGGGACAGCAGCCTCGGAGCTGCTCGATCAAGAGCAACAGAAGAACGGCCTGTGTTGATAAGCCACAAGGAAGCACTTCCAACTCGTAGATCTTGAGGGCAAAGCATTGGGACCATCAGTGGTCCAGGCTGAGGGTCATAAGAAAGGCAAGGATGATCAGGGGACTGGAGACCAGCCAGTACGAGGAAAGAATGAAAGAACTTAACAGGTCTTAACACCTGCCTTATCCTGGTGGCAGATGAGGGACTGTCTCTCCTCAATCAAGTGCTTGAACGCAAAAGAAAGGATGCACATATTAGGACCTATTTAACTCAGCGAACTAAGGCTCCGGAAACTGTTGGCTGCAAAGTCAGCAGCTTGGCGGTTCGAATCCTGGGTGCCACGCAGTGGAGCGAGCGCCCACTGATCATCCCAGCTCCTGCCAACCTAGCAGTTCGAAAGCATGTAAATGCAAGTAGATAAATAGGTACCGCCGCAAAAAGCGGGGAGGTAAAACAGTGTTTCCTTGCAGCTATGCTGGCCATGTGGCCATGGACTTCAATAACACTGGCTCTTCGGCTTGAATATGGAGATGAGCACTGCCCCGAGAGTTGGACACGACTAGCACGCATGAGCAGGGGTGGAGGAACCTTTACTTTTACCTAACTCATTCATGATTTACCAGAAATTAGGACCGAGCTGTGAAGTAGCTAAGACTGCAGGTAGGACCAAATTATTCACGCTGGGTAGGAATCCCAAGCACTTTTCAATTATCAAGCTGCCTTCCGGATGTTTTCCAGAAAGCAGCATCCCACCTGCCCCTCTGAACAGGGATGAAGGATGGAGAGAGCTGAAAATCCAGGAATATTTGGAAGGGACCGGGCTAAGGAGGCAAATCTCTACAAAGGAGGGGAAGGAAGAGGGATGCCTTGAGGCCTTGCGGGTTGAAAGTGAGAGACACAGCTGCCAAGGGAGGGGAAGCGACCGAAAGAGATTGCGGACAGCTTTTTCTGCAGCTGCACCACCCGTTAGGATCTCTGTGTAATAACAGAGAGAGAGAGAGAGAGAGAGAGAGAGAGAGAGAGAGAGAGAGAGAGAGAGAGAGAGAGAGAACATTTCCAAATTTGCTTTTGGGGCTTGGGGGTGGAAGAGGAGGCCCGAGCGAAACCTCCTATTAAAGGTCTCTGGGACAGCAGCACAGTCAGAGATTCCATGGCCTGCTGTGGCCGGTTACCTAGCAGCCACCTCACAAGCTGGTGGAGAAGCTTCTCTGCCCTCTCTCATACACACCCCTCCTCTCCTCCCTTGGATGGCTGATTCCTCCAGTGTTTGTACAAGCCGGCTCCAGTTCTTGGGATGTTTGCCTGGCAGCAACTCTGGCTGGGCTGGAGAGACTCAAAGATGAGCAACTGGGCAGAGACGCTCAAAGCACACATCTAGGGAGGCGCTGCATGGGTTCCCCCCTCCACCCCACTACAAGATGCTGGAACACAGACGCTCCTGACGGTCAAGGGGTTGTGAGTGCAGGTGCAGCAAAGCCCCTGGGACCAGATCCTCAGCCACAAAGTCAGCAGTTCAACTGTATTTTGTTTTAAAATACTACACATACATAACATATACATGGGACAATAAAGCAAAGCAAAGTGTTCTGCTTATATACCTCCGCATGCCACTTCACGTAGTCTCTGGGTAGTTTACACTTTTTTAATTACAGTATGCAGGCTACACATTGTTTCCACCCCCACCCCCCCATCAAGCTGGGGACTCATTTTACCGACCTCGGAAGGATGGAAGGCTGAGTGAACCATGAGCCAGCTGCTACCTGGGATTGATCCCCAGGCCGTGAGCACAGTTTCAGCTACAGTACAGGCATTTAACGACTGTGCCACGGCGGTAAATAACAACAAATGACAGAATGAAAACATCCCGCTACAAAAGCTACATTAAATAAATAAATAAATAAATAAATAAATAAATAAATAAATAAATAAATAAATAAATAAATAAAAATACAGCTAAACTGCTCAGGTTGCTTGACTATCTAGAAAAACTTTCAAATTGTTAGAGCAGTATGGCCCATGGAACCAATTACCTTGGGAAGTGACGAGTGCTTCACTAGAGGCATTCGAGAGGAATTTAGACAAGCACTTTGATTGTATTCCGTGCCTTGACCAGAGGGTTGCACCGGATGGCTTTGTAAGCCCCTTCCAATGTCATGGCTCTATAATTCTTGGCGAGCAGGTCAGATTCTTTACAGCAGGCATGTCCAAACTTCGGCCCTCCTGATGTTTTGGACCACAACTCCCAGAATTCCAAACTTGTATTTCCAATGGCAAAGGACCGTGGGAGTTGTGGTCCAAAACATCTGGAGGGCCGAAGTTTGGACATGCCTGCTTTACAGGTAGGGTTAAAAGCTGTTCCATACATGACAGGTCATGCAATCCCACTCAGCATATGAAATACCGTCAACATTTCAGCAACAATGCATCCTGTTATGTGCAGATGACATGGCTCCCCCCAAATCAACACACAGTGGAAACTTCACACTAGACTTCAAGCATCATGGAGTGTGTGCCTCTCCATTCTTCCTCCAGACTCTGGGTCTTTGGTTCCCAAAGGATTCGGGGCAATGGTTTCAAACTACAGGAAAAGAGATTCCATTTGAACATTAGGAAGAACTTCATGACGGTTAGAGCTGTCCGGCAGTGGAAGATGCTGCCACAAAGGAGGGTGGTGGAGTTTCCTTCTGTGGAGGTTTTTAAGCAGAGGCTGGATGGCCACCTGACAGAAATATTGTGATGGCGGTTCCTGCATGGCAGGGGGTTGAACTAGATGGCCCTTGAAGTCTCTTCCAACTTTATGATTCTATGATTCTCTTTGGACTTATGGTCACTCATGTTCTTCCTATTTCCCCTCTGACTTCACTTTGACCTCACCAGCATTATTGCCACTTCTAATCTTGCTTTGTCTTCTAGATGCGACACCTTTGGTTTTGTCATTTTACTAATGTAGTCATTTTACTAATGCTGTAAGATGCCCCTCAGTTCCATGTTTCTCAAATTGAATCTGTCTTAATTGTCATGGACTGTGTATTGTTTCTTCTTACTGTCAGCTGCCTTTGGTCCTTTTCTAAGGAGAAAGGCGGGGTGAAAATGCTCAAAGGTAAATAAATGAATGAATAAATTTTCAACTTCTCAAGAGAATGCAGACCAGATGGGATCCGGCATGGTTCAATTTCGACCTGCAATCAAATGACCCACTCATTTCGCTCTCTGGCAATCCATGCCACCTATAACACGGTTCTGTGGCATCACAAGTCAAATACAATCAACCAAATTCTTTCCTGCCACCTGCCTTCACATCCATATCCAGAGGGTGGACCTGAGGACCTTCTCTAGTTCCTTCATAGTATTCCTCTTGGCTGAAGTCTCCCTTCGGAAAGAACTCATCTTCCAAATAGCTCCTGGAGGCATACATCATCTAATTTATTCTCTCTCATTATACAGGGGCGGTACAGCACATCTGATTAAACAAAGCAAAACAAAACAAAACGGGTTCCGTTTTAAACAAAGACTTGGAAGTAGACAAGACACAGTTCAGTGGCGCTGTTGCAGGATGCCGAGAAAGCCAACAGGACAAGTAGGATTCAAAAAACAATTAGACCACTTTGTGCTGGGAAGGCCCATTTGGGGTGGATTTTTAAGGGCCATGTGCAATCCTTTAAGACCAGGGCTCTCTAATCTCCGTCAGAATGCAAGGCCAAATAACTGAGCAAGTAATGGTTTCTTTGCACAAATGAGCAACACTCGTTTTTGGAAATTAAAAAAAAACACACAATGGACACCAAGGCAGAGATTAGGACAAACAAGCCCAAGTGCCTTTATGATCCTGCTTAGCTGGCAATACATCTGACGGCCTCACGACAAACAGGCCAGATGGCAACCCCTGGATCATTCCTTAATGGGTCTACGGCTTCCTTACAACCTGCAAGCATCCGCCATTGGCTGCCACTGGAATCCAGAAACTGGGTCAGACAGACCATTGGCCTCAAGAGGTGGACACTGTGTGTTTTATTCAGCGCTAGCCAAGGCAGAGGTTCAAAACAATGTCTGATAATAAATAACTAATCAGATGGGGAGCTTTGCAGATACCTGGGACTGCCTAGAAAGACGAACCAGTGGGTCCTAGATCAATCTTGAATGATCTCTGGAGGCAAAAAGTTCAAGGCTGGGGTTGACTCCCTTTGGGCCCATCCTGAGATGACAGGATCCTCTGGAGAAAGCAAGGATTTTGGGAATGGTAGAGCACCGTAGGAAAAGAGGAAGACCAAACACAAGATGGGCGGACTCCCTAAAGGAAGCCATAGGCTTGAATTCACAGGAAATGAGGAGAGCTGTTGAAGGCAGGATGTTTCGGAGAACCTTTCTTCATAGGGTCATCATAACTCAGGGGCATCTTTGCAATACATAAAAAGAGCGACAATTAGATAATGGATTTCCATGCTGTTGCTGTCTAAATTTTGCTCCCAACCATCTTAATAATACAGTAGTACCCCGACTTAAGAGCAGCTAGACTTAAGAGCAATCCGACTTAAGCGTGGAAAACTGTTGGTGTTTTAACTGCCACCGTACACATTTTAGATATGATCTGCTCGACTTACAAATATTTTTTTCCCATTTTTTTATTTTTTAACTTAGTTTTTCAATTTTTAGATAGGTACCTCAACTTAAGAGTACCATAGGACCCCCATATCCACAGATTCAGTTATCCATGGTTGGCAGAGGAAAAAATTAAATAATTCAGCAGCCACAAAGCAAGCTGTAAAGCAAGCTGTTGTCACAAACAGCAGCTGTAAAGCATGCTGTTATCACTAGTAGCAGATGTAAAGCAAACTACTGTTACAAACAACGGCCATAAAGCAAGCTACTGTCTCAAAACGGCAGTCATAAAGCAAGCTACTGTCAGGAAACAGCAGTTTGGGGTGGGGGTGGGCCGGTGTTCTCTTATCCACAGTTTTCATTATCCACGGGAAGGCCTGGAACCAATCCCCAGCGGATACCGGGGTCCTACTGTAGTTCAACTTAAGAGCATGCATTCAGAACGGATTAAATTCGTAAATTGAGGTACCACTGTAGTTGCACCCCGTCAAGACAGTTCTGACTTATGATAACCCTGTTCAGACCAATTTCAAACAGCGTGTGCGGCTTCTCAGCAACTAACCATGGAACCGATCATCTCAGTATGCCTTTACTGGGAAGCCCAGATTTCTGCCGAATCTTGCATGTGGAACTGTGTCAGGAAGAGGCAGGCTGATCAAGCGCCAGCTTAATTTGTGAATGCTCACTGATGTCACCCATTGTTATGAGACTCAAATCCCAGAGGCTGGTTCTGCCAAGCTAGTCCTGGATTCAAGCTTACTAAGCCATTTGGCTTTTTACTAGCCACTAGACTGCCCCCATAGCCAAAGGCTAGGATTTACAGTGACAATGGCTAAATACATTTAATCCCTCTTTACCAGCGGTTCTGCTGGAAGACATAATTCATCTCATCAGGCGATACTCGGTACAATGCTGAATGCTTTCTGTCTGTATAAAACGGTTGGTCTCTCTTGCTCATTCTCCCTCCGAACTACTACTTTTCAGAGATTCGTTGTTAGCCAGACGCTTTGAACTCTCTCATTTCATCTGACATGCAAGGTGGGGAGGGGTCGATAAGAGAAAGGAGGAGAAAGATGCTTCTGAGACTGTATTTTTACTCCTGTGACAGGGGCGGCGGGGGGGGGGTGAATGATCAACAAATAAAGCTATTTTTGCTGCTGCAAACAAAAAGAAATTGTGGGTTTTTTTTTTCAAAATCAGATGAGCAGAGCGGGGCGGTGGGGGGGGGGGGGGAGAGAAAGAAGCAGAACCGGAAGCAACCCCACGGATTATCAAATACTGCCCTTGTCACAGTGGGAAATCAAATTCCCTACTTCTGGATCCAACCACTGAGCAAGCTACCCAGCAGTTCCCTAGAGGTATCTATCAAGATCATATAAGTGATGAATGCACCTGGAGACGGAGATTATAAATGAATTTAAAAATGCATCTCTGAGGCAGTGAGCCCAGCCACCCGTAGCTGCTGATGTGATTCTGGAAGTTATAACCAGTGGTTCTCAACCTGTGAGACCCCAGATGTTCTTGGACTGCAACTCCCAGAAGCCTCCACCGCTCACTATGCTGGAACGGGTTTCTGGAAGTTGCAGTCCAGGAACATCTGGGGACCCACAGGTTGAGAACCACTATTATAGGCCAAAAGGAAAGAAAGAAAGAAAGAAAGCAAAGCAAAGCAAAGCAAAGCAAAGTGTTCTGCTTATATACCGCCCCATACCACTTTAAGTAGTCTCTGGGCGGTTTACAATTTTAATTACAGTGTGCAGGCTACACATTGCCCCCCCTCCCCCAGCAAGCTGGGTACTCATTTTACCGACCTCGGAAGGCTGGAAGGCTGAGTGAACCTTGAGCCTGCTACCTGGGACTGAACCCCAGGTCGTAAGCACAGTTTCACCTGCAGTACAGGAAACCACTGCGAAAGAAAGAAAGAAAGAAAGAAAGAAAGAAAGAAAGAAAGAAAGAAAGAAAGAAAGAAAGAAAGAAAGAAAGAAAGAAAGAAAGAAAGAAAGAAAGAAAGAAAGAATCCAATCATTCCTCATTTCTCCATTTGGAGGGCAATCAATAAAAATCCAAACTAGTTCATTAAACAATTGCTTGCAGATTACTACTTTTCTGGCCATTCTTCTAGCTCACAGTCACAGCCCTGAATTATGAACCCCGGTAGCACCGAAGGCAGACTGAGCTTCACCAAGACATTGCTTCTATTGAACAAAGAATGGTACATTTTGCTTGGGAGCCAACTGCCAGATATCCATGATGGAGGAGGTAGCAGATGTTCTATTTAAGGAGAGTTATGGGAAGGAAAAAGACTAACTCGGGAGAATCCACGGCTGTGTAAATACAGGGTTTGCCTCTTTGGGCAGCAGATGGAGCGGATGGTCCAGGAGAAACCTGATCTGAACTCTACCAACCATCCCTAATTGGGCTTGCGTTGTGATGCCGCGTTGACAAGCCCAAAAGATATATGAGCAAAAGAATGCTATGCATGCAAAAACCATTAATCCCATTTCTTCAAGCTACATTTCCGTTCCTGAAAGGTTCACATGATAGCTTTCTACACCATGCGTTGACTTTCCGCCAGGAGCTCATGAATGCAATGTCAGTGCCGTGACCACTCTGTGTTTCTTGGTCTTCTTCGCGTTTCTCTGCCAGGCAGTTCAGGGCAATTTATCTGGGGCTTATCAGCATCCGCATCATGGTTGATACTTTCATAATTGCTTCCTCCCCTGGCCAACTTCTCTTTGCACAACCTTCTCTGTGCTGGAGGCCTTTCCTTGTGCCCTCAAACCATTCATTCATTGGCATCCTTCCGTCTCGAAAGAATATGGCATCCTGCCTGGAGTAGAGATCCTAAAACAACACCTAGTGTGACTAAGGGCATTTTTACACGACCCCTAAGATCCGCTGGCCACTTAAATTTGGACCAGAGATCTTAGGGGTTCGTCGCTCTTCCTGTGTCCCCACCCCCCTCCGCACTTCCTGGCTGCTGGCTGCGTGAGGGGAGGGAGAAAAAGAGAAAGAAAAGCATGCCACTCACCTCGTTCTGCCTCTCCTCTCTGTAAAAGTAGTTCTTAAAGGGGCGGGAGCCAAAAAACAACAAACAGAAGCAAGGAGAGCCCCGCACTCACTATCCTTACACCGGATCAAATAATTTTCACTGTCCCAGAGCAGGTACAAGAAAAGTGCACTGGGACGCGCTAAAGTGGGCGGGGTCGCACTTAATTTCCTGTAAACTCCGGAGCTGGTGGGTAAACAATTTTAAGCTCCGGAGCTGGGAGCCATTTGCCCCGGAGTTTAGGGGTCGTGTATAAATGCCCTAAATAGACCAATCCAGGAATGGCAGTCTCTACTGCACTGGGGGCAGATAAACCGATACACGTGCAAAACTAACATGGAACTTCTTCTTGGGTGACAGCCAACCCAAAAGCAATCATCTGTGGCTTTCAGAAAACAACCTATGGGATACACACACCTAAAGGTCATCAAGTATTGGGGAAGGAAGACCTGCCTGCCTTCCGTTTCGATTGGCTATATCGTCCCTTTTGGCTGGTGAACCAGCAGCGTTCTCACAGCCTGGAGTGGAAGACAGTCCAAGTGTTGCTTTGGGAAATGAAGAGAGATGGAGGCAACAGATGTGCTTATCAAATTTGGCTAACAAACTTGCATATCACTTGAGCTATGCACACCTGGGCTTATCACAGCAGGACACCGAGTAGGGAGGGGGCCATGGGCATGCTTGTATCACTCTTTGGAATGTAATGAAGTCATAATACAGTACCCTGTTGCAATGGTTTGGTTTCACTCTGAGGGCATGCAGACGTGTTGTGCTGACTTGAGAGCCATGCTGTTATGTGTTCCAGCTGTTGGGTGTCTGTGCAAGTTAACTCGACAAACTTGTCCCCGAGTCCTAAGTAAAACTGGAATTTGCTTGACACTTCCTTGGGATCTGCTCAAATGCTGCTCTCACAGCCAGGGTGTGCGACACAGCCATGTTGCAACAGCATCCACCAGATACGGCACCAGAAATAAACCCATGTGAGCCATATAAAAGCTTCCCATCCACTTCATTTCAGGTTCTGAAGGTTTCTAGTCTTTCTATTTTTCCCCGAGGAAGCTTTTCATGTGATTGGGGGGGGGGGAGTCTTTGGCCCTTTAATTTTTGCTCCCCTAAAATGGCTCCCAGCTCCAGAGCTAAAAATTGTTTCCCCACCAGCTCTGGAGTTTACAGATAATTAAGTGCGACCACGCCCACCTAAGCGCGTCCCAGCGCACTTTTCAGGTACCTGCTCTCTGGAGGTGAAAATTCCTGATGCGGATATAACGTAGTGACTGCCCGGCTCTCCTTGCTTCTGTTTGTTCTTTTTTTTGGCCCCCGCCCCTTTAAGAGATCTGAATGCAGTGCTGGGAGGGCAGAACGGAGGTGAGCGGCATTCTTTTCTTCCTTTTTTTCTCCCTCCCCTCACGCAGCCAGCAGCCAGGAGTGCGGAGGGGGTGGGAACGCAGGAACAGCGCCAAACCCCTAAGATCTCTGGTCCGAATTTAAGTGGCCAGCGGATCTTAGGGGTCATGTGAAAAGGGCCTTTGATAGCCACAAAAGGCCGCCAGTGGCCCAGAACCCATCAACAGCATACTGGCAGCAACATTGGACTCTTACAGGCTCCTGCTACTGTCCCAACGGCTCCCAAGGATGAGCACTTAGGACTCAAAAGGGGATTGCTGGAATTTTATGATTAATTTAATTTATCCATTGCCAGCACCAGGTCCAGTGTTACACCACTGTTAACATTACACAATTTCGTCCATTGTGGGAGACATTTGCTTGCTTATTGTTTATGCCTTGTGTTGTGAAACACCCAGAGTGACCTCTGGTTAGATGAGTGAAATCAGATCAGCTCACAACTCGGAACCCATTCACCCCCTCCTTTTTTCTGGAGGAAAAGGTTTATTTTTAATAGGGACTCAGATTCGGGGCTTGGGGCTTGGGAGGTGGTACCAACGACTCGGATTTGGACTTGGGACTAAAGATTTGGACATGGACACAACATTGGCCAACATCGCTGATTTTTAGACAAGCAAAAATATTGGCATTTGTATGCAATGGGGTAAAAGTGGTAGGGCGTTATGGCAATTATTGAAAACAAGTAAGTAAGTAAGTAAGTAAGTAAGTAAGTAAGTAAGTAAGTAAGTAAGTAAGTAAGTAAGTAAGTAAGTAAGTATGGATAGGTGGGTGGGTGGATGGATGGATGGATCAGTGGATGGATGGATGGATGTTTATGTCTGTTGTGAAAACCTTGTTTGTAAAGGAAAGGATTTTTATTGCTATTTTTTCCAGATAATAGAAGCAAAATGTGGGAAGCATAACACTGTAGTTTCACCATTAGACTGGGTACTGACGAAGACAGCTGGGGTGGGGGGTGGTAAGTTATTATTTGGTAGGGTTATTCAGATTATTCCCTCTGTTCTCTTTTGTGACTTAACAAAAATAGGTTTCTTTCTGCCATAGATCTTTGTAATACACAGGCATTGTTATGAGAACAGGAGGGGGGCGCTCTGACAGATTAAGGGTGGACCGCTGCTCTCCCCCCCACAGGAGGATGATTTAAAGCTTCAGGAATAAAGCCTGGAGCCTGTCAAATGAATCCGAGAGATAATCTAGCATTGTCTAAAAACTAAAACATCACCAAGTCTTCAAAAATATTGGGCCTAGGAATTCAATGGAAGTGTGCTCTAAAAGTTTATTAACTTTCTTTAGTTGTGCATCTTTTACAGTCCAAGTTCCCAGCTGATCTACTCAGCCCATTCCCCCTCCCCTTTAAATATCTGTTCTTTTCTGCCGGTGATTATCTCCACAGGTATGTCTTATTTCCTCTTTCTTGTGAGAACTAATTTCTGGAGTGGGTAACAAAAGCGAAAGGGGCGTGGTGGCTCAGCGGGCTAGAGCACTGAAAATTGGCAGCTACGAGGTCGGCAGCTTAGCGGTTCAAATCCCGGGTGCCACGCAGTGGAGTGAGCAACCTAGCAGTTCAAAAGCATGTAAATGCAAGTGGATAAATGGGCCTCTAAAAAGCGGGAAGGTAAAACAGTGTTTCCTTGCAGAGGAAGGATCTCCATTGTCCCAGAGAGTAGTATGTGTGGGAATGGGCTCAAGTCAGGAGAACCCAGCTTTCCGCTGAATATCAATAAAAACTTCCTAACTGTTAGGGCGGTACAGCAACAGCACCTATGCCCTCAAGAGGTGGTGAGGGCTCCAACACTGGAGGCATTCAAGAGAAATTGGGGCAACCACCTGGCAGATATTCTTTGATGTGTATTCCTGCATGGAGTGGGGAAATTGGACTTGATGGCCTTAAAACCCCCTTCAAAGTTCATTATTACTGCCCAGTCAGCTTGACTTCAATTCCTGGCAAGATCCTAGAACAAATTATTAAGCAGGCAGTCTGTAATTATTTAATTAGCAATGCTGTCATTACGAGAAGTCAACACGGATTTCTTAAAAAACCAGTCATGCCAGACTAATTTGATCTCTTTCTTTGATAGAATTAAAGGCCTGGTGAATGAGGGGAATGCTGTGGATATTGCTTATCTAGATTTCAGTAAGGCCTTTGATAAGGTTCCCCATGGTATACTTGCAAAGAAGGTAGTAGAGTGTGGGATAGATAATGCCACAGTTAGATGGACTTGTAATTGGTTGGCTGATCGCACCCAAAGGGTGATCATTAATGGCTTCTATTCTATGATTCTATAATTCTTTGAAAAGCAGAACACAACCCACAAGAACACAACCCTTGTTAACATGAAAAGCAACAGCGCAAGAGCACTCCAAGGCGTTTGTTCAAACAGCTTTCATTTCAAGGCATCGGTGCTGTGCTTCATAGGAACACCCCCTCACCATCACCACCACCCCAAACCCACTGTTAAGACAGTCACCTCACGCACACACACCATCTTTCATTTCCTTGACTAGGCCTGCTCCATGAATTGGGAAGATGCACACAGGGCAACCACCCAGGGTTTCCGTTTCGCGCTGCCATGTGTAACTGGAAGCCTCCCTGGAAAACCCAGGTAATACTGAGGCCATGCAAATATTTTCACTATGAATCGCTGCCCCTCGATCTGCCTGGCTGGAATCTTGCTCTTTTCCGGACCTTGACTGTGGAGTAGGTTTATTTTTGCCTTTCTTTTGCAGATACGTCCCATCCCCACCCCATCCCTCCGCCTTCCCCCACAAGTGGAGAGAGAGAGAGAGAGAGAGAGAGAGAGAGAGAGAGAGAGAGAGAGAGAGAGAGAGAGAGAGAGGAAGCAACCCCAGTATGTGTTTTCTCTTACCGCGCCTACAATCGCCTCAAGAGACCTTGTTCTTATATTGCAGCCTGTAGTCAATAAAACTCAGGAAGTAATCTCCCCCCCCCCCAACCAGCCCATTTATTCCTTCCCCTCATAACAAGTTCACATTTTAACTCTCTTGGGCAATTGCCTGCTGCAAGGCACTGGGATCGTTTAAGTGTAATGCCATTCTGCAAATCAGCACAACAGCCTTGGGGACAGCTGCTCCTGGTGACTCTTGGCCACTTTGGTCTAAATCGGCCAATGGCAGCTTGCTTTGAATGAAGAAGAGAAGGAGGAATTAAAGATAAGAATCTTATAAGTCTGGAAGATATCCTACAGAGTATCAAGTCCAGGCTAGCAATGGGGAATCAGGCTTGTTGTAACTGTTGGCTCTCCATGTGGAGACCTGGGTCACTTGTGGCTAGAGATGGGCACGAATAAAAAAAATGATGTTTCGTTTGTCGTTTGGAGGGTCCGTTTCGGTTCGGTTCTGTTTTTCGTGAATTTTTGCAAAAAAAATCGTTTTCATTTTCGTTCGTTTTGTTCCTGTTTCATTACCATTTATTTCAATTTTTGTGATTTTTTTTTAGCATTTAAAGCAGTTCACTGTATTGCAGTAATGGAAACGAAACGTACGACAAAATTTCCGGTGTTTCTGTTCGTTTCGTTTCATTTTGGAGACAAAATTCGTTTGTCGTTTCGTTGCGTAACGAAACGAAAAAACAAAAACGGAAACGAAAAATTGTTCGTTTCGTGCCCATCTCTACTTGTTGCTATTCTACCTTGTTGTTCGGTTTTTAATGCTAAAAACAGTCCACTATGAATCGAAAGAAATGGAGAAGAGAGAGGAAGGAAAGAACTGATTGGACGAGAGGAGCAGAACATGGATCGTTAGAAGCGTGCTTATGTGTGGGTCGTATGTCTAATGAACCTCGTTGAAGTTGTTAGAAGTGTGCAGGTTTGTGTTTTAGAGTACAAGTCCAAGCAGCATAGCTTTAAAGTCCAAAACAAAACAAAATGGTTCTATAGAACCGATGCTTTGAAACCTTCCAAGATAATATGGGTGCCCCAATTTCCAGCCTCCAAAAGCAGTGGTTCTTAACTGAGCCTCACATCCATAATCCCTCCTGCATAGAACTTGTGTTCCACCCGTGGCACAAAACAAGAAGCTCATTTATCAGTTTACTGGCCTGACATGAATATAGTTTATGGGTTGTAGGCCAGAAGAGACTAAGTCTCAGGAAGGATGCTGTAACAATGAGATTTTCAAACAAATTCAAACCTCGCTATAATTAGCCTGGAAGGCTTTGTATATTTAAAAAACCAGCTATTTATTCCTTGTATTTTTTTTTACTCTTTGTTAGAACGTTTTTGCTTAGAATATGTATGCATTACCTGTTGTTTTAAGCCTATAGATATTTATTAGTGGTCCCTTTGTTTCATACAGTAGAACACGGCCCCTGAAGAAGGCTTTCAGCCAAAACGTGTTGGGCATCTTTTTAATAAAAAAAAAATCTCCTTGTTATAGCATCCTGAGACTTAAGTCTCTTCTAGCCTACAACCCTCATTGGATGCTCCAGTTCTTTTTTTTTTTGGGGGGGGGGTGATTATAGTTTATCATAATATGAGGTTTTAAGAACTTTCCAAGGAGGTTAATGAGGAGATGTGTGGTTCTGCTATACCTCTCTCTCTGGACAGTTTACAACTACTGTAATTATGGAGATTACGCATTGGCCCCATCCAACCAGCAACCTGGGTACACATTTTACCGACCTAGGAAGGATGGAAGGCTGAGTGAACCTTGAGCCAGCTACCGGGGATTGAACCCCAGGTCATGAGGACAGTTACAGCTGCGGTACAGCATTTTGATTGCCGCACCACGAGGCTCTATGAACAGATTTGTCACCCCTTCTTTCCCGATGTATCTTTGGTTTCCCTGAGAGCAGAGGGAAAGGGCACACTCTGAAGCAGCCTTGCTCTTATCTCACATCGGCTGAGAAGCAGGCTTAGCCCGTGTTTGGACAGGGCTTTGAAGGTGGAAAGCTCTACTAAGCACTAACCAAACGCAGGTCCCTGGGATCTGTGTGCTTACATTGTCCATGGGAGATTAATGCATTTTGTTAAGGAGCAGAAATGAAAATCCCACACCTTCCCTGGAGAACCGGGAAGAAAAGGAAGCCAGGTGTAGATCACCACTGTCTATATTATATTTATTATACCTGGCTTCACATGGAGCTGTGTAAAAACATGGGACAAATCTGGAAGGAAACACTTGCAAGCAAATGGACCTTACGGGAATAGTTTGGGAAATCTTTCGACTCTTGATGCCGGTAGATTAATGTTTGGATTATTCCTGAGGTATCTTGACCTATCTTTTCCTTTCCTATTATTTCCTGACCTATTATATCCTGACCTATCTTTTCCTTTCCTCGCTCCCACCCTTCCTTTGGGGGTGGGGGAGGAACCATTGCTTTGAAAACGGAGGCAGGCATGATTGACTTAATCCTCAAACCCCTTTTTGCTTTGATCATCCTTTCGACAACCTCCGGAGGGTACCAGGCGGCTGAAGTCGATCCTAGAAGGACTAAGGCAGTGCTTCTATTTTGTCCATTTTATGAACAAATTAGAAATAATTTGTCCATTGCTGAATAAGCTCCAAGGCCACCCTTCCAGGTGGCTAGTACAGTACACTCTAATAGACAAGAACTCATATGTTACAGCACAGGTTGCAAAGTTCCTTCTAGCTGCCATTCGCAAGAGGGCAGAGATCATTTCGACCACCCATTCCCCTGATGCTCCTATTTACTAGTATATCTCATTGTTTTTCTCCTTGCTTTTACTATATACTTCTATACAGTGGTACCTTGTATAAAGGAATTAATTCGTTCCAAATGGCATTATGTTAAGCAAATTTTCCTTTATACAAATTTCCCATAGGAATGCATTGAAAACAGAGTGATCCCATTTTTATGTTGTACAGATTCGCCCCATATGCAATTATGTTAAGCAAATTTCCCCTATCTTCGGAATTTTTTATGTTGTACAAATTTTATGTTATACAAACCGTTTGTTATAGGAGGGTCCACTGTATATGGGTCATATGACTGCAATAAACTTGATTTGAACTAAGGCAGTTCTGCTGGCAAGAAATATGATTGCCACGATTAAACAAATAAACCATGAGAAGCTATCTCCCGCTGGACCTACCCACCAGGGATTATCTGCCTGTGACCTATTGTCAGGCGAGTAGCAAGGACAGCTGTTGTGGCCAAAAGTGCAAGAGAAATTAACAGGAGCAATTCCGGAGATAAGGGAAATTTGCTTAGCAGAATCGCCTATGGGGCAAATCCATACAACATAAAATTGGTCACGATTAAGGAGGGATTATTCTGTTTTCAATGCATTCCTATGGGAAATTTGTATAAAGGAAAATTATGCTTAACATAATTTCATTTGGAACAAATTAATTCCTTTATACAAGGGACCACTGTATGTATTGAATTGATAACTGAAGTACAGAGTAATTGAGGAATTGTTTGAGTTTGAAGATCATTGGTCGATCTGTGGGTAATGAGTGCTGGGTGCATGAGGGCATGCAATGGGTCACGCCGTGACGGAGACGCAACCAGAACCTTTTAAAAGAGCCATGGCGGCTCCTGAACGATGCTGGGCACCATCTCATTTGAAGGGCTGATCCTCAGAAGCCAGGTACTCTGTTTCTTTTAACACCATAGAAAAGCAGCCTTAAACCCAGGGCATTTGACAGACATTCATGATTCAGTTTTAAGGGATTATGGCCCCAGCCCAACGCAGGATTACGTCTGCTTTAAGACCAATGAAATCAATGGGCTTAGTCAGGCTTAATTCTGTGTCGGATCAAATTCTACATCTGTAGACTGTAATACTTTGGTGAGTATTAAATGCACACTTTCTTTTCCACAGAGAAACGGCATAATTTAATTCTTTGCCCCAATTTAAAATTTGAACCGTTGATTTATAATGTAAATCGGTTTGAGCTGCTTTGAACGGAAGCGAATCGACTGGGGTCCTGTCATGCAGTCCCACCTGCTTAGGAGGAGTGGCGGCGGCAGCTGCTCTATCTTGTCCCCAATTAAAGACTTCCGTTTGCAATTTCAGGGTACACACAATACAAAGACGTCCTGTCTCTCCCCCCTCCCCCCCCCAGTCACAAAAAGGAAACCTATCTGCTGATGGAGCAATTCCTCGCATGAAGACGGACCATGCCCAACAGGATTTCGGATGACGCGGGTGGCAAAATTAAAAAAAAAAAGAAATTACAAAAATTAAAAAAAAAAAGAAATTAAGTAAAAAGGTCGCCATATGCCTCTTTAAAAAGGTAGGTTTTCAGGGCCTTTTTAAAGGCAGGCAGGGACTGTGCCAGGCGCAACTCACTAGGGAGACGATTCCACAACATGGGGCCCACCACAGAGAAGGCGCGGTTATGCGTGAGCGATTTCCGCACCTCCCTGGGTGTGGCCACCCTACGTGAGCGCGCCTGCGCCATTCTCGTGGGCCTGACCCCAGTTGACCTCTGGGAGATACGCTCCGACGGGTACTCTGGTCCCAAGCCGTGGAGGGTTTTGAAAATCAAAACCAGGACCTTGAACCTTATTCGGGATGCAACGGGCAGCCAATACAAGCGGGGCCAGAACTGGGGTGATGCAGTCATATCTATCCGCACCAAACACCAGTCTGGCCGGTGCATTTTGTACCTGCTGAAGTCTCCGAATAAGGGTCAAGGGCAACCCCACGTAGAGAGCGTTGCAATAATCTGTTAAAACTGGATTTTTATGATTTTTCTAAAATTGTCCTGTTGCATTCAAACGTAGTGGTGTCCATGATGGCTTCAGTGCTTCATATGCATTCAGGTTCTCTCTCTCTCTCTCTCTCTCTCTCCAAACACGATGAAATACTACTGCGTAATGATGTCTATCAATGATGTGAAATTACTCCTATCAAGGTTCACTCCTTGGCCATACATATTTCAACAACTACACGTGCTACGAAGCTCACACACATTTCAAGGATGGATCAGTAAAAACTGTAGGCTTGATTTGAAATCAGCTACACTGGCAATCCTACCTTGACAAAAGCCTTGTGGTTTGGTTTGGTTTTTCATTTCAAATATTCTCCAACTTTTTTGACTGGTGAAGAAAGCCACCCCTGATTACACGCTAGAACTTGGCGACCTGTTCTGCAATGAGGGTCACCCAGGAAAGTGCCACGTTTGCTTGCTTTACATAAATAAAAAATCATGACTCATGCCCTTAAAATAAGGACGTGAGCTTCACGGGAAATGTCAAAGGGCAGTGTCTGAAACCTTCATCAGAAGCTTTTATTTTGACTTTGATTGCTAAGACTTGGAAAGATGTTCTGCTATACAGTGGTACCTTGTATAAAGGAATTAATTTGTTCCAAATGAAATTCTGTTAAGCAAATCTTCCTTTATACAAATTCCCATAGGAATGCATTGAAAATGGAGTGATCCCATTTTTATGTTGTACGGATTCTTCCCATAGACGATTATGTTAAGCAAATTTCCCCTATCTCTGAAATTTTTTATGTTGTACAAATTTTATGTTATACAAGCTGTTTGTTATACAAGGGTCCACTGTATTTTTAAGCTTAATGTGTCTCATTTACAATGAGGGCTAGAAACCTAGTAGCTGTAGGAAGGAAGGTCATTCAAGACTTGGGTTTCTAGCAGTTGATTGTGATCTTCAGATTCTTAGATTCCATCCCTTAAAAAAAATCCTAGGGAGAATTTAAATCCAGCGAGACTTACTACCAAAGAAACATGAGCTGGACTGCATTACAGTGGCAATATGCACAGAGGATATGGTTTATTCCAGTGCCATATACTGCACAGAACTGGCATTATAGTATAAATCAGTTTTCTTTCTAATAAGACTTGATTCGGATTCAAACTGTCCAGATTAGTTTTTCTTCAGATATTTGGGATGTAATATTCTTTTGGATCTCACTGTTTTTTCCTTGTCAGCCGGGATGGGTAACCAGAGTTTGTTTTTAAATGTTGTTCACTGCCCAGAGCAGTGCTTTGGCACTAGATGGGTGAAGTATACATGTGATGAATAAAATAAAATATTTAATGCAGCTTTCGGAAGCAACCCCTCACTTTAAAAAATCAAACTCCTAACCAAGGAATGCTACAATACCTAAGCTGGTGTGGGTGGCATTCATGTGTATTATTCTATATTATAGTGGGCATTATCTCATTATTACCTAGTCCAACAACACAGAATCATAGGATCATTAAATTGGAAGGGGTCTCTAAAGCCATAAAGTCCACCCCCCTTCTCAATGCAGGAATCCAAGCCAAAGCATACCTGACAGGTGGTTGTCCAATTTTCTCTTGAACGCCTCCAGTGTTGGAGCGCTCACCACACCTCTTGAGATCATGGGCTCCATTGCTGTACTGCTCTAACAGCTAAGAAGTTTTTCCTGATGCTCAGCTGAAATTTGGCTTCCGCGTGAACTGATTCAAAGCAAAAGCGCTCTACTGATATACCGCCCCATGGCGTTTAAAGCACTGTTTGGGCAGTTTATGAATAATTATGCAGACTACTCAATGACACACACACACACACACACACACACACACACACACACACACACACACACACACACACACACACACACAGAGGCAAGCTGGGTACTCATTCTACTGACCTCAGAAGGCTGGAAGGCTGAGTGAACCTTGAGCCTGCTACCTGGAATTGAACCCCAGGATCTGAGCACAGTTTTGGCTGCAGTACAGCAGTTTAACCCCTGTGCCACAAGGATCCAAAACGGTACAGTAGGCAGAATGCTTAGACTAGGAGCTGGTGTCAAATTCCCACTCAGTCCCGGAAACCTGCCTGATCCTGGGGACACAGCGGGGATCACAATAGTAACAACCTCCGTGAACATCTTACGTGCCTTTTAAACTCTATCAGGGCTGTTATGACTTAGAAGCAACTTCATAGCCCATAACGACAAGCACACAAGACCAAACAGTTTTAGGTTAAAGCAGGACTTCTGGATACAGTTAAAGAAAGATAACATAAAGCCTGGGATTCTGCATTTATTTATTTATTTATTTATTTATTTATTTATTTATTTATTTATTTATTTATTTATTTATTGGCATTTGAACTTCCTGGAACAAACTCCACCTCAAATATTAGGGCCACTCTGGGATTTCGCCCTATTTCCACCGTAAATTCTTATGGTTCCTTCTGTTGTTTCATTCCCAAACCCACACTGAGTGGCCTAGTAGGTAGATCGGCGGTATATAGCTCTAATAAAC